>CM045759.1:128547094-129189594 GCA_025200525.1 Camellia lanceoleosa | reverse complement strand
CGTGCTATGTACAGATTGTGTTTCTAATTATTTATATATATGAATTGTGATTTTTAAATTTTTTATTTTTTATTTATTTTATTTATTTTTTGCACACACAGAAAAATAAATATAACAAATACAGCATATCTTCAATTAATTATTTTATGTTTGCTTTTATTCAAAATTTAAAAATAATGTACGAGCAAAATTTATAACTAAATTAAGGAAAAATTTATTCTTAACGACGTTTTTTTACTTCTATATAAATATGTTAAAAAAAACTGAAAAAGATAATCAATATAAATATTATACATTAAATAAAAAAATGTGGTTAGCAATTATGCTTACATAAATTTATTATAGTTTTAATTTCAAATTAAAAAAAAAAAACTATTTTAAAAGCATTTTATTTAGTTAGTACAAAATATAATTTTTTTAGCAAAAAGGAAAGTTATAAAATTTTGCTATAAAATTTCAAATGTCCATTGTTAAACATTATATTATATTTGCTTGTTTGTTTACTTTCTTACTTTGAGAGTTTTGATCTTTGATTTTTGCTCCACATTCATCGTATTATTTTATTTATTTTTCTTATTCTTGTTTGATTTTCACATGATACTTCTTTCATAGTGCATCTCCGAGTGCATTAGTAAAAATATTATACACTTAAAATGTACAAAATTAAAATATATATAAATAAATAAAGTAAGTAATTGCCCAAAACAAAAATTACTTTAAGAAAATTTTTTTAAAAAAAATGAAAATTTTTTAAATAGAAAATGATTTATTTATTTATTAATTAATTTCAAGAAAACTATATAAAGAAAAGTACAGAAACTAAACATAAAATATAATACAAAAAATAAATGAATTATAAGATTTTCAAGAAGTGAGACTCACAAACAAATTTTGTAAAATCTTGTCTATTCATATACCTTTTGTGTATTTTTTTTGTACTTCTAATCCCGAGAATGACATTGAAATAGTTTGCACTTCTTACATTAGGTTCATATAATAGTTTTAGCAAATATAGATGTAATAAATTTCATAACACAAAATATAAACAACTGTGAGACAAAATATTTAAAAAAAATAAAAGTAACGTTCAATGATAATACAGAAACACACCTGACGTTTTAATTAGAGGTATAATGTAACACTCCCAAAATAATTACAGTAAACCAATTCCAAGCACTAGCACAATGAGATATAAATAAAATAATAAGCTTTCATTAATCAGAGTTAATATAACAAAGGTGACACATGCGATATACATTCATAAATCGTTCATCCTGAATCTACAACATATGTTACAAAATGGTAATAAGAAATAAAAGTTAAACAGATATTCATATGCCCTAATGACTTACATCTTTCAAAGACCGTGCTTGGTTACAACAAAATGAGTTATAAGCCCCATACAATTAAAGCCCTACGCTTGTGAAAAGTAAATACAAAAATAAGCAGGAATTGAGCCTTCAGCTCTACATGTCCTCCTAATCTAAGCCTTTAGTGGAGGTATATCACCAGCACCTAAAAATGGTTTCCCTAAGTAGGGTAAGCCAAAACCTAGTAGAGACAATCTAACACAATATATGAATCTAAACAAAGAGATAAGTATAATATGCATATACAATGCGTATAATAAAATCATTCATATTCTACAAGATCATAATATGTCAGGTTTTATATCTCAATTCATTTATAGTCAATTCATTTCACCTCAACTCATGAGTCAAATTCATTGTTATCCAGACAACCTAACTGAGGCCACAACTCAGTGGTTTTTTAATCAATACAACCATTACACAAACACTTCAATTTGTCATTTTACAAAAATTTCATTCGTAGAAATCGGCACCCATGTATACGCGCGGTTTTCAGGACTTTTACCCTGGATACACAGGCCAATTTAATTCAATGGAGTCTATCCCCTTTCTTTTTCCAAACATGGAGTATATCCCCTTCTTCCCTCAAAATATAATACATATGCAATGTATTAAAACACGGTCATATTCAATGACAACAAGTAAGAGGTTGGTTTCAATTCACCTAATCCTCATGCAATTTCTACAACAATCATAGTTATCCTCCACCGATAGCCCAAAACAGATATTTCTAAACAGATATAAAATCTTCAAGACGGATAAATCATCCAAATTTCAAAGTGTGAGTGGTAATATATAACTAACTCCACCACCCATATCTGCATCCATCCAATTTCACATTCTCACATTAATTCTATTTATTTGTACAAAATAAATATTTAAGGTGCCGTTTGGTAACACTTATGTTTTCAATTTTCTGTTTATATTTACAAAAATTTTAAAAACTTAAAGAAAAACTTGTTTGGTAAAATTTTTGATTTATAAATCAGTGGTCTCAGTTTATAAATTTAGCCAAAAAATGAAAACACAAAAAATGTGTTTCCATTTTGAGTTTTCAGTTTTTTTTTTTTTATCACCTAACACTTAATGACTTACATCTTTCAAAGTTGGTTACAACAAAATGAGTTATAAGCCCCATACAATTAAAGCCCTACGCTGTGAAAAGTAAATACAAAAATAAGCAATTGAGCCTTTAGCTCTATATGTCCTCCTAATCTAAGCCTTTAGTGGAGGTATATCACCACCTAAAATGGTTTCCCTAAGTAGTAAGCCAAAACCTAGTAGAGACAATCTAACACAATATATGAATCTAAACAAAGAGATAAGTATAATATGCATATACAATCGTATAATAAAATCATTCATATTCTACAAGATCATAATATGTTTTTTATATCTCAATTCATTTATAGTCAATTCATTTCACCTCAACTTATGAGTCAAATTCATTGTTATCCACCACCTAACTGAGGCCACAACTCGGTGGTTTTTAATCAATACAACCATTACACAAACACTTCAATTTGTCATTTTACAAAAATTTCATCCGTAGAAATCGGCACCCATGTATACGCGCGGTTTTCGGGACTTTTACCCTGGATACACAGGCCAATTTAATTCAATGGAGTCTATCCCCTTTCTTTTTCCAAACATGGAGTACATCCCCTTCTTCCCTCAAAATATAATACATATGCAATGTATTAAAACACGGTCATATTCAATGACAACAAGTAAGAGGTTGGTTTCAATTCACCTAATCCTCATGCAATTTCTAGAACAATCATAGTTATCCTCCACGATAAAACATATTTTAAACAGATATAAAATCTTCAAGCGGATAAATCATCCAAATTTCAAAGTGTTTTGGTAATATAAACTACCTCCACCACCCATATCTGCAGGTTTATAAAATTTTTCTCACATTAATTCTATTTATTTGTACAAAATAAATATTCAAGCATCTAGGGTAAAATCTCATTTTATCCAAAATTCATTCAAAGTCTCAAAATCAACAATTTCATCATAACTCAACCTTCTATTCTTTCCCACAACTATTTTCAAGAACACATTGGAGAAACTCCTATTTTGACTTTAAACCAAAACCCTAGGTTTGTCTAAAATCTTCCAAATCCCAACATTATTTGCATAACAACATATAACTAAGTTAAAAATCATAAGAAAGTGTAGAAAGTCCATATCTCAAAATTAGAAGTCGAGCAAAGCAAGAAGAAAACTTCAAAGATGTCGAAACCGACTTTTGTTCGAATCGAAATGGAGCTCTTGAGATGCTCTACCTTTTCCCAAAGACACTAGGGTAGAGAAACCGACGGATCTAGGTGAAAATATAGAGAGAATGTGAGTTTTAGAGAGAGAGAGGCTTAAGATCTAGGGTTTTGAAATGTTTGAAGAGAGAGAGAGAGAGATGAAAAAGTAATGTAAAAAGTGGTTGTTCTGACGATATCGATATCATGATCGCCGAGAAGAAGTGACGCCGAGTTAGACACAATAAGTTGTTCTGCTTGAGTGCAAGAAGTGGCGCTCGAGTGTAGAATGCATACTTCTAGTAGTTTTCCAAACAATAGACCAATGCTTGAGCACAAGGAAGGTAGCTCGAGCTGAGCCCGCTCAAGCTCAGAAAGAACCGCTCGAGCGTTGAATACACTCTCCCAGTAGTTTTGCAGACCTGCAAAAGTACTAAGAATTCACAAAGCCCGCTCAAGCGGATGAGCAAAATTCTAGGCAGCAAAAGTTTGGAAACTAAACAACCAACTTGTCCCAAACGCAACCACAATAACCCAATAGCCTAATTAAAAGAAATATAAGGGAAGCAAGATATGAACAACAATACGGAACCATGAAACCCGAGTCTAGAATACAACAAGGGTCGGGTTAAAACCGGAATCGCTATAATCTCCCCCTTTAAGGAATTTCATCCTCAAAATTTCAAATCAAGTTTTAAAGTTATGCTTGAACCAAACACAATAACAATAATTAACCAATTCCATTACCATGACCTGTTCTCCGGTCATCTATTCTCATCAACTCGAGACACAAATTCTAACATTGAAGGTACAATCCACATTTTTTCAAAACATATACAATGTTTATATTAAATCCATCTTTCCAAAACTTATACAACATATACGATGTTTTCATATTCTCAAAACATATACAATACTTTCATATTTCATTGACATAATTAAAACTTCAATACATGATCAGGTATCAACAAATAAATCCGGATATTTTTCACAAACTTCCAACTCACATTCCCAAGTTGCTTCCTTAACCCCGTGATGTTTCCACAATACGTTAACCAAGGGAATTGTCTTGCCTCACAAGACTTGGTTCTGGGTATCCTAGACTCTCACTGGTCTCTCCTCATACAAAGCATCCTTATCTACCTCTAAGTCGGTCCAATCCAACACGTGTGATGGATCCGGCTCATACTTCTGAAGCATGCTAATATGAAACACATCATAAACCCCGAAAAGTTGTGGCGGCAAGGTCAAACGATAAGTTACCTCTTCGAAAAAGTTTAATAAATTTAGGGGATAACTTCCCACTATTTCCAAATCTCATCAAACCCCTTCTAGGGATATCTTCAAGAAAACATGGTCTCCTATCTCAAAAGACAAAGGTCTTCTCCTACGGTCGGCATAACTTTTCTAGCAATTTTGAGTCGTAACTAACTTCTTACAGATAAGTGCAACTTTTTTTGTTATTTTCTGAACTAACTCTGGACCCAACATAGATGCATCACCCACCTCTGCCCCATACATAGGAGATCTACACAGTCGATCATACAAAGCCTCAGACCTTAAGTCAAGGACACAACTCCCAAGCATATCCTCTAAAATTTGAATGGTCTGCTCTGACTGCTCATCAGTTTGAGGATAATACGCAGTGCTAAAGGTTAATCTCATGCCCAAGGCACTCTGTAGGCTCTGCTATAACCAAGCCGTGAAATGCGGATATCTATCATAAATAATCGTCACAGGGACTCCGTGCAACCTCACTATGTCTCTAATGTAAAGGTCGGCAAGATAATCTACCGAGTCACTCACACATAAAGGTATTAAGTATGCCGACTTAGTCAACCGGTCAACTACCACCCAAATGGCATCACTACCCCGTTGAGTTCTCGGAAAGCCCATAACAAAAATCTATCGTGACTTGTTGCCACTTTGACTCAACTATAGGCAAGGTTGTAACAAACCCGCTAGCCTTTGATGTTCGGCCTTCACTTATTGACAAGTAAGGCACTTTGACACAAATACGGCCACATCTTTCTTTATTCTCCTTCACCAAAACTGGCGACAGAGGTCGTGATACATCTTTGTGCCTCCCAGATGCACCGCAAAGCGTGAATGGTGAAATTCTCGGAGTTCTTTCTCTCAGCAAGACTTCGGCACGAAGAGATGATCAAGGTATCTAACACTCGAGTCGGAGTACACGTTCAAGCCTCTTTCTACCTTCCCACTGGAGATCTTTTCTCGAAGGGATTCTACCTCAAGGTCACCCTTCTGTGCTTTTGTTACTTGGTTTACAAGTGTAGGTTGTGCAACTACGGAAAATAATGTCGTAGACTCAACAGACTCACCAAGATGCAAGTCAAACTCCCCAATAGCACCCAACATCTCTCATTCCTGGATGGTAATACAAGCTATACTGCTAATGGATTTTCTACTCAAAGTATCAGCCAAACATTGGCCTTTTCCGAATAATAATGTAACTCGAAATCATAATCCTCTATAAACTCCATCCACCACATTTGCCTCAAATTCAAGTCTTTTTGTTTAAACAAATATTTCAGACTCTTGTGATCGGAAAACACTTCGAACTTTTTACCATACAGATAATGCCTTCAAATCTTTAAGGCAAAGATCACCGCCACTAACTCTAGGTCATGAGTAGGGTAGTTCTTCTTATGTGTTTTCAACTGCCACAAGCCACAAGCTATGTGGAAGCCAGAAAATAATATATATCAACTTATTGGGCTAACCCCAACAAGGCCTGCTAATGGGCCAACTATTGGACTTATTCGGCCCACTCCCTATCTATAAAAAGAAGGCACCTCATGGCATATAGGTATGATCTTTTCTTTGCACTCCACAGGCAACATTCTATACTATCTATACTTTTCATTCATGGATTTTAATTGTCACGACCCAAACCCGCCCCTATGGGTTTAGCATCAGAATCGCCAAGAATCCGAGATTACAAGGCTGTTGAACAAGAATATCTGATAACACAGAGTACAGGGGCATGGCGGAAGCCAATACAGTAAATAAACTATGTCCAATGAGCTGTTACAGTCTGTATGCCAAAAGATTTTTCATACATAAATACATACACTGTACAGAACAATACATACATCATTTACAAACATACAGTGCAGAGACTTAACCCCTATTAAACGGTACAGTAACAGTCTATACAGTATTACAAAAACAGTCCAAGACAGACGGGGGAATAAAAACACCCCTAAGCCTAAGCTTGACAGGCTCGGAACCTCACAGTGAGGCACGGCGGTTGGCTTGACAAAACTGAAGTTTACCTCGACGCTCCTAGCTGCGATCTGGTGCCTGTACACCTACATATATATATGAGCAGTGAGCTAAAGCCCAGTGAATAACATAGTGCGTAAAGAGGTTTAGAATGAATGTCCTTACAGTAATGAAAACAGTTCATTTCAATCAGTATTTCAGTTGTTCAGTACAGTAAGCAATCATATGTGGTACATCCATTAGCATAACAGTAACAGTAGGTCTGAAAAATCGAACAGTAATGATGGCCATCAATCAAGAATGAGTGGTTCCACGAGGAACCGAATGAGATCTCTATAATAAAGAATAACGAGAAAAGTAGGTGCTAAGGATGCCACAAGACAATTCGTAAATAAAGGACATACATTCATTCAAGAAACAATATCGATTCAAGAACAGCCTTCGAAGATTCAAAAGATAATCATTTTGAACATATCTTTACACAATTGTTACTCACAGAGTTCTGGGCTACAGTGAACTAGAGCGTCTCCTCGGGAAGCCAACCCTACACAGTTCACAGAATGAACACACACTAAGCTACACAGTTGGAAAAGATAATAACTTAATCCCTAATTTGCCTCGGTGTGGTTCTACATCTATATCCTCTTTAAGATGCCTTAAATATGCCCTAGGAATGCCTAGGATGGAAAGAGGATGCAAAGATGCACTTTTGAACACTTAACAAAATTTGCTAAAAACAGGGGTCTCGCTCGAACGAGGCTTTCTTCGCTCGAGCGGACAAGCAGACAAAGAAGCTCCGCTCGAGCGTGGATTCCGTCGCTCGAGCGGACTACGTGCTACAGTAAAAATGCTGGATGCTCAGATTTTACGCTCGATGCTCGCTCGAGCGTGAGATACAGCTCTTCGCTCGAGCGTAGGTCCCTTCGCTCGAGCGTACGCCTGCGCGCACCAAGATGCTGAGAGCTTGAAATTTATGCTCTAGCCACCATCTCCTCGCCGGCGAGCTCGAAGAACGATGGTCGCCGGCGTAGAATCTTCGCCGAGCGTAGAAGCCAAATTCGAATTTCAGTTGCCTTCCAAGCTCAAACCAAGCATTCTTAAGCTCAAAACTCGACCTCTTGGGCCCAAATTCTGGAAAACACATCCAAACTCAATATACAACAAGTTTCAAAGCTCAATTTGTGGATTTAAGGCCCAAGGGTGAATCAATTAAATCCAAATTCAAACCCATTTTCATGAATATGAAGAACATGCAAACATGCATGAATTCAAATCATTTCAAAGCTTCAAAACATGCTCTAATGAGCTCATTCTTTTCAAGACAAGTTGAAAACATGGACTTAAGCTTAATTATGAACATGCATGTGACAATTTTCCATACAATCAACTCAAAATTCACCAATACACACATGCATGCATGAAATGAGTCCTAATCCAACATGCTAGAACTAATTCATGGCTCAACTCTCAAATTTGGCATGAATCCTACAAGAGTCAACCTTAAGGACATCAATGAGGGGTTGAAATTCATACCTAAGTCTTCAATTAGGAGAATACAAGCTCAAGTTTGCAATTTAGTCTTCAATTCCACCAATTGACAAGCAAAATTCAAGATGAAACACTCTCCTAGCTCACTCTCTCTCTAAGGTCGGTTGAGGCAAGGAATAGAGCTGAGGAAATGTTTTAATTCAAGTGTGATGAAGCTCAACAATAAGAATAAACTAAGGCCCACTCAATGGCAATTCCGTAAATAAGGCAACTTATATGTTTAGCTTATTTTAATCTAATTTAATCATACCTAATCACATTTTAGATAAGTATATCGTTAAATCACAAAAATTCTACTGATCATGAAACACTAAGCAATTTTCAGTTCGGCTGTCGATAAGGCTTTCAATTTGCAGTTTAAACATAAAAACATGAACAGATAATCAAATAATCGAAAAGATAAAAATGCAATACAATAGATATGCTCGATTCAGCTTCAATCACCCAGATTTCGGCCAGTTGGTTCAATTATCAGTCATAAGCAGTCCAGTTTAGCGGTAATCAGTAGGTAATTCAGTAATTTATCGGTAAACAGTATGAGGGTTGTTACAGTCTCTCCTCCTTATAAGGAGTTTAGTCCTCTAAACTCGAGTTACCTTCATTCTGGAAGAAAACAGGATCCAGTGGGAACAAATCAGGATATCGCTTAGCCATGTCATCTCCCCTTTCCCATGTGGCATAGATACCCCCATGGTTCTGCTAGTCAACTTTCACTAACGGGATCTCCTTGTTTCTCAGTTTCTTGATCCATCTGTTTACAATCTGTATAGGTCGTTCCTCGTAAGTGTAGTCATCACTCAACACAATACGAGTAGGTTCAATCACATGGAAGGGATCCCGGAGATAGTCTCTCAACATAGAGATGTGGAAGACGTTGTGCATATGCTCCATTTCAGGAGGGAGCGCAACTTGATACGCCACTGGATTAATTTTCTCAATAATTTCATACGGTCCGACATACCGCGACGCTAACTTGTCTTTGACTCCAAAACGAGTCTGGCCTTTTATTGGTGTCACTTTCACAAAAACATGATCACCCACTTCATACTCTCTGTCCCGTCTTCTGACATCCGCATAACTTTTCTGTTTACTCTATGCAGTTTTCAGTCTTTGTTGTATCAGTTTTATCTTTTCAGTCGTTTCATATACAATCTCGGGCCCAAGCAAAGGCCCATCTCCAACTTCTGCCCAGCAAATCGGAGATCTACATTTTCAGCCATACAATGCCTCGAAAGGTGCCATACCAATACTCGAATAGTAGCTATTGTTGTAGGCGAACTCAGCCAATGACAAATGGTTTTCCCAGTTTCCCTGAAAATGAAGGACACACATTCTCAGCAAATCCTCCAAAGTCTGGATGGTCCTTTCTGACTGTCCATCTGTCTGAGGATGATAGGCACTACTCAGCCTCAATTCAGTACCCAATGCAGTTTGTAAGCTTTGCCAAAACATCGATGTGAACTTCGAATCCCTGTTAGAAACAATGGACACAAGCACTCCATGCAGTCTAACAATTTCATCAATATAGATAACAGCCAATTTGTCCGCATTATAGATTGCCTTGACAGGTAAGAAGTGAGCAGATTTAGTCAGTCTATCAACGATAACCCAAATTGAATCCATACCTTTTCTGGAGCGAGGCAGACCAACGATAAAATCCATCGTGATATGCTCCCATTTCTACTTCGGTATGGGTAAGAGTTGCAGTAAGCCTGCGGGTCGTTGATGTTCCGCTTTGACTTGTTGGCAATGAAGACATTTTGATAAAAAATCGGCAATTTCCTTCTTCATTCCCGGCCACCAGAAATTCTGTTTCAGATCTTGATACATTTTCGTATTCCCCGGATGAATAGAAAATTTTGAGTTGTGGCCCTCTTGCAGAATCCTTCTTTTCAATTCAGAGTCATTCGGTACACACAGTCTTTCCTGAAATTTTAGTACATTATTTTCAAATTTGAACCCCGGTCTCGGTTTAGATTCTTGCTCATCGACGATCTTTTTCAAGAAGTCATCTTGTTGCTGTTTCTCTTTAATCTCTTCAATCAAAGCCGGTTGAGCAGAGATAACAGCTAAGGTTCCACCTTGTTCTCGCAAAACAATTTCAATTTCAGATTTTTCAAGGTCACGGAGCAACTCCTTCTGCCCGGTAAGCAAACAGGCTAAGTTCCCAATCGATTTTCGACTCAAAGCGTCGGCAATGGTGTTGGCTTTTCCCGAGTGGTACAATATCTGTAAGTCATAATCTTTAATCAGTTCTAGCCATCTCCGCTGTCTCATGTTTAATTCTTTCTGGGTGAAGAAATATTTCAGGCTTTTGTGGTTCGTATATACTTCACATGTTGCCCCATACAGATAGTGATGCCAGATTTTCAATGCAAATACCACTGCCGCCATTTCCAGATCATGGGTTGGGTAGTTCTTTTCATGTGGTCTCAGTTGTCAGGAAGCATAAGCAATTACTCTCCTATTCTGCATTAAAACACATCCCAAACCCTTATGAGAAGCATCACTAAATACAGTATAACCATCCGTACCTGAGGGTAAGGTAAGAATAGGTGCAGTCACAAGTCGAGTTTTCAACTCTTGAAATGCTGATTCCCTCTGGTCAGTCCAGTCAAATGATGTCCCTTTCTGTGTCAGTTGAGTCAATGGTAATGCAATTTTGGAGAAATCTTTGACAAATCTTCTATAATATCCAGCCAATCCCAAAAAGTTGCGGACTTCTGTCACATTTGTTGGTCTAGGCCAGTTCACTACAGCTTCAATTTTCTGTGGATCAACTAAAATCCCATCTTTGCTAACAACATGCCCCAAAAACATAACATGATCAAGCCAAAACTCACATTTAGACAGTTTAGCATACAGTTTCTGTTCTCTTAGGGTCTGCAGGGCAAGTCTCAGATGGTATTCATGTTGTTCTATACTTTTGGAGTAAATCAATATATCATCAATAAATACAACAATAAAGTCATCAAGGTACGGTTTAAAGATTCTATTCATAAGGTCCATAAATGTTGCAGGTGCATTGGTAACTCCAAAAGGCATAACTAAAAATTCGTAATGTCCATACCTCGTTCTAAAAGCAGTTTTATCAATGTATTCTGGTTTAACCTTCAGTTGATGGTACCCCGATCGAAGATCAATCTTGGAAAACAGTTGGGCACCCTGTAACTGGTCAAACAAATCATTAATGCGTGGTAATGGGTATTTATTTTTCACAGTTACCTTGTTCAATTCACGGTAATCAATACACAATCTCAGTGAGCCGTCCTTCTTCTTTACAAACAAAATCGGTGCACCCCACGGTGAGGTACTGGGCCTGATAAACTTCTTGTCTAACAGTTCTTGCAATTGCACTTTCAGTTCTTTCAGTTCAGTTGGAGTCATTCTGTAAGGAGCTTTCGATATAGGTTGTGTACCCGGAATCACATCCACAGTAAATTCAATTTCCCTGTCAATCAAATCCCCTGGCAGATCATCTAGCAATACATCTGGGAATTCTCTAGCTATAGGAATACAGTTCACATCAGTTTTAACATTATCATTAGTAGACACAGTCAGTACAGAACACAGATATCCTTTACACCCATTTCTGATCAATTTAACAGCTTTCACAGAAGAAATCAAATACATAGGAGGTACTACTCCAACCCCGTTAAACACAAATTCGGGTAAACCAGGTGGACGGAAAACAACTTGTTTTGTTACACAGTCAATAGTGGCATGATATTTTTGTAACCAGTCCATCCCCAATATTATATCAAAGTAATCAATGTTCAATGGTAGTAAATCAATAAACAGATGCATATCCCCAACAATAATTTCACAAGCAGGATACATATATGCACATGTCATCGATCCTCCTACGGGTGATGATACGGCTAACAGATAATTCATTGGCTCTAAGGGTCTGTTCAATTTCCGTGAAAAAGCATGCGATACATAAGAATGTGTAGACCCCGAATCAATCAGTACATATGCACTTTGAGCACAAATAGAGAGGATACCTGACACAACGGTTTCAGTATTTTGCACGTCTCCCGGTACTAGGGCAAATACTCGGCCCTGCCTCATAGGCTCCTTCTCGGTAGCTTTGAGGTTAGGCTTTGGTGTTCTGATGATCTTCTTGGCCGCTTGCTTTTTACTATTGCCCGAGCAAGAGAAGGGCAATCTTTCACCATGTGGCCCACCTTGCCACACCGAACAAGCACCGAGATTTTATAACAAACTCCTTATTGTTCTTACCACATTGAATGTATGGTATGGAACCACTCCTTGGTCAGGGCTATTTGTTGACCCTCAGATTCTCGCTTTCTTGCTCAATGGGTTATGCTTGCCCTTTTGAATTTAAAATTACGCCCTGGCGATTCGGTGTTTTGATTTCGATGCCTCGATGTTTGCTTCAGCCATCAAGGCTCGATCAAGGACATTCACATAAGTCGGTAATTTCAGCATATTTATTCTATCCAGTATCGCAACATTCAAGCCGCCTTCAAACCTCCTGGCCTTCTTATACTCGGTGTCCACCATGTGTGGTGCATATCTAGCAAGCCCGATGAACTTCGTTTCATACTCAGCAACAGACATTGTGCCCTGCTTTAACTGTTCAAACTCAGTGACCTTCCTGTCCCTGACACACTGAGGGAAGTACTTTTCAAAGAAGGCTGTTTTGAATTGAGCCCAAGTCATAGTGGTGTTGTCATCATGAGTAAGCATCCACCACCTTCTAGCCTCTTCTTGCAAAGTGAAGGTGGCCAACAGTACCTTATGTGCCTCCGAGCACGGAAACACTTCAAACAGTTTCTCAGTCTCCAGAACCCATGCTTCAGCCTTTAATGGTTCGAGGCCTCCCTGAAAGGATGGCGGTTTTAGTTTGCTGAACTTCTGGGTAAGAGCAATTATATCCCTATCATTAGCGTTAACATTCTGTTCATTCACATTCTGGTCCGACTGTACTGGAGGAGGAGGTAGGGGCTGTTGGTTCTATTGTTGATCTAACCTTGCAGTTAACAGTTCCATCATCCTTTCCATTCTGGCCATTTTGGCCTCAGTTGACGAGGATTCAGATTCATTTGCAGTGTTTGCATTATCCATTTCACTATAAGCAGTTATAACAGTTTCAATCATGAACAGTTACATACTTAAACAGTTTATCACATAAGTAGTCATGTGTTTAAACAGATTAACACAGTAGCATATATTCAGTCATGTCATAACCACACACTTTTCATGCTAATGAAATGCCCTAATCACTTTTCTAGGACATCCTATAGCTCATTTGGACACGTGTGTGGGGTATAACTCGTGGTTAAGTATCGCTCTGATACCACTTTGTCACGACCCAAACCCGCCCCTATGGGTTTAGCATCAGAATCGCCAAGAATCCGCGATTAGAAGGTATCTTGAAACGATATCTGACAAGAATACGTAGCATGGCGGAAGCCAATACAGTAAATAAACTATGTCCAATGAGCTGTGACATTCTGTATGCCAAAAGATTTTTCATACATAAATGCATACACAGTACAGAACAATACATACATCATTTACAAACATACAGTGCAGGGACTTAACCCTTATTAAACGATACAGTAACAGTCTATACAGTATTACAAAAACAGTCCAAGACAGATGGGGGAATAAAAACACCCCTAAGCCTAAGCTTGACAGGCTCGGAACCTCACAGTGAGGCACGGTGGTTGGCTTGACAAAACTGAAGTTTACCTCGACGCTCCTAGCTGCGATCTGGTGCCTGTACACCTACATATATATATGAGCAGTGAGCTAAAGCCCAGTGAATAACATAGTGCGTAAAGAGGTTTAGAATGAATGTCCTTACAGTAATGAAAACAGTTCATTTCAATCAGTATTTCAGTTGTTCAGTACAGTAAGCAGTCATATGTGGTACATCCATTAGCATAACAGTAACAGTAGATCTGAAAGACCGAACAGTAATAATGGCCATCAATCAATAAACAGTAGTGGTTCCACGAGGGAACCGACAGAGATCTCTAGAATAAAGAATAAAGAAACGAGGGTGCTAAGGATGCCATAGTACAGTTCAGAAATAAAGGACATACATTCATTCAAAACAATATCGATTCGAAATGCAGTTGATTCAAGATTGAAGATAATCATTTTGAACATATCTTTACACAATTGTTACTCACAGAGTTCTGGGCTACAGTGAACTAGAGCGTTTCCTCGGGAAGCCAACCCTACACAGTTCACAGATTGAACACACACAAAGCTACACAGTTGAGAAAGATAATAACTTAATACCTAATTTGCCTCGGTGTGGTTCTACATTTATATCCTCTTTAAGATGCCTTAAATATGCCCTAGGAATGCCTAGGATAGAAAGAGGATGCAAAGATGCACTTTTGAACACTTAACAAAATTTGCTGAAAACAGGGGTCTCGCTCGAGCGAGGCTTTCTTCGCTCGAGCGGACAAGCAGACAAAGGAGCTCCGCTCGAGCGTGGATTCCGTCCCTCGAGCGGACTACGTACTACAGTAAAAATGCTGGATGCTCAGATTTTACGCTCGATGCTCGCTCGAGCGTAAGACACAGCTCTTCGCTCGAGCGTAGGTCCTTTCGTTCGAGCGTACGCCTGCGTGCACCAAGATACTGAGAGCTTGAAATTTACGCTCAAGCCACCATTCCCTCGCTCGAGCGGAGCTCAGAAGAAACGATGGTCACTCGAGCGTAGAATCCTTCGCTTGAGCGTAGAAACCAAATTCTGGAATTTCCACATTTGCCTTCCAAGCTCAAACCAAGCATTCCTAAGCTCAAAACTCGACCGCTTGGGCCCAAATTCTGGAAAATACATCCAAACTCAATATACAACAAGTTTCAAAGCTCAATTTGTGGATTTAAGGCCTAAGGGTGAATCAATTAAATCCAAATTCAAACCCATTTTCATAAATATGAGGAACATGCAAACATGCATGAATTCAAATCATTTCAAAGCTTCAAAACATGCTCTAATGAGCTCATTCTTTTCAAGACAAGTTGAAAACATGGACTTAAGCTTAATTATGAACATGTATGTGGCAATTTGCCATGCAATCAACTCAAAATTCACCAATACACACATGCATGCATGAAATGAGTCCTAATCCAACATGCTAGAACTAATTCATGGCTCAACTCTCAAATTTGGCATGAATCCTACAAGAATCAACCTTAAGGACATCAATGAGGGGTTGAAATTCATACCTAAGTCTTCAATTAGGAGAATACAAGCTCAAGTTTGCAATTTAGTCTTCAATTCCACCAATTGACAAGCAAAATTCAAGATGAAACACTCTCCTAGCTCACTCTCTCTCTAAGGTCGGTTGAGGCAAGGAATAGAGCTGAGGAAATGTTTTAATTCAAGTGTGATGAAGCTCAATAATAAGAATAAACTAAGGCCCACTCAATGGCAATTCTGTAAATAAGGCAACTTATATGTTTAGCTTATTTTAATCTAATTTAATCATACCTAATCACATTTTAGATAAGTATACCATTAAATCACAAAAATTCTACTGATCATGAAACACTAAACAATTTTCAGTTCGGCCGCCGATAAGGCCTTCAATTTGCAGTTTAAACATAAAAACATGAACAGATAATCAAATAATCGAAAAGATAAAAATGCAATACAATAGATATGCTCAGTCAATTCAGTTCCAGTTTCTAATCAGTCCGTTCGGTACTTCAGTTGGTTCAATTATCAGTCATAAGCAGTCCAGTTTAGCAGTAATCAGTAGGTAATTCAATAATTTATCGGTAAACAGTATGGGGGTTGTTACACTAACTTCATCATTGGAGTGTCCCCGGCCGGAAACCCCGATTGGGTGGCATCAACCATATTTATCTCTTGCAGGTTTAAGGAACTATCTTTGTTGAATTTCACCAACAATCCATGTGAGAGGATATTTCATCGTCTCACAATTGGCACCGTCTGTGGAAAAGACTGAATGAGATCAACGAAGAACACAACAAACATATTGCTGTAAGTAAACATATATTAATTGCATTGAGGTTAGTGCACTTTCTACAAAAGCAAAATCAATCCCAAGTAATACGGCCCATGGCTGGGTCTTTTTCATTTTGCTTCAACTTGATTATGTATCTATAGTATCTATAATACCAGTTGTGGTGGGTTGTTTGAATATCATTTTTTGCCCACTACAATGGCCGAGTATGTAACATATTCTTGATCAATTTTTTGCCCCACTTATAGTTTTTTTATACATGTAGATACATTTTTAATTAATCAATCATTTACAAAGCAGTGCTCCTAAAGCTACTTGAGCATTTTGACTCTCTCTCTAAAACTGGGTTTCACACTTTTGTTTGTGGGAGTTTCTTTTCGGCATTATATAAATGGTTGCTAAGCTAAACCCACTTCTAGCATTGTTTATTTATTTATTTATTTACAAGAGTTTATTTTAAAATTGATTTTTAAGATATACATGTTATTGAATTAAGGAATTACGTTTTGTGGCTTCCCAATTAAGAAACAAATGGCTAGCATCTTTCCTTAATAAAGATTTGTATCTATGTTGTTTCCTTAAGATTTGTATCTATGTTGTTAGCCTTATTCGGCAACTTCTATTCGGCAATTGTTATTTGCATATGGACTGTGCATTCTGCATGTTGTCAACTCTGCTTTGACAATTTATTCAGTATATTATCAACGAGTTTCGACAACCTCTTGGACAACTTATTCGGCTTATTCGACAACTTTTATACGGCATATTATCAACGAGTTTTGACCTCTTCAACAACTTATTCGGCAACTTTTATTCGGTATATTATCAACGAGATTTGACAACCTCTTTGGCAACTTTTATTCGGCACATTATCAACAATTATTCGATAACTTTTATTCTGCATATTATCAACAGCGTTTCAGCAACTTATTTGCTTATTCGGCAAGTTTTATTTACATATTATCAGCTGCATACTTTGCATGTTATCAATTCACCTTGGACAACTTATTCAGCTTATTCGGCAACTTACTTAGCATATTATCAACGCTTCAAATCAGCATATTATCAATTCATAACTTATTCGGTATATTACCGCTGCAATTCGGCATATCATTCGGCATATTATCAAGAGCAACTTAATATCAATTTCGCATTTTATCTAGCATGGACAACTTGTTTCACACTATGAGCTCGGCATAAAACTAGCAGCTCAACTTATCGAAATCCACATCTAACAATACCAGAGGATTCGCGTCGACTCAAGGAGTCCAAAGCCACTAACTAGAGGAGCAAAAAGTAACCCGTGCTTGCCGATAGTTGCGCAACAGCCCATATTTTCAAAAAAAAATGTAATTTTCAACATTTTCGAAATCAAGTTTTGATTATACCAATGTGAAATACTCATCGAGATGAGTCCAACATAACAAATCGCATCGAAATCGAAGCTAAAACGAAGCCGGACGAGCCAATTGAACTTTGCCCATAAAATCACATATTTGCCGAAGAAGACGACTAGAGTTTGCATGGAAAACAAAAGAAATTATTCAGTGCATCGTGGCTAAGCTACATCTCATAATAGCTGAACAATCACATTCAAATATAAACTTTGCTGAATACAAACATAAAGCTTTGTCTTCACACAATGGTTCAATACTTTTTTTTTCCTTCCAAAGGCAAGGGTTCAAGTCTTATTGGCACCATCTTTCTATATTTTTTAATTTTTTGCCAAAGCCACCAAGCCAAGTCGAGAACTTATCCAGTGCTTCGCAAAGCTCAATTCTTCACCAATTTGAGCCGTCTAATCTATTTTTGGCTGCACTTTTGCCCTCAGGGGTCCTATTCCAATGATCTGATATTCGTTTCTAGCTATTTAATGCATTCTGGGTCCATCCGTACAGACAAAATTTTCAAATCCAACTTAAAAAATAAAAAAATAAAAAATATGCAAATTTTATTCAAAGAATTGAGCACAATGGCTCTCACTTCGAATATCACCAAGCACCCTACTTTGTCTTGGCTCCATTTCAATATCGCCACGACACCGAACAGGGGCACAGAATCTATTTCAAATTGTTATCGGCCTACTTGGCAATTTTGGCCCAAGTCAATTTATTCCTTTCGAGTAATAAATCTTATTCAAAAGCAATGGGGCAAATATATGTTGGACAAGAAACTCAACTTCAATAAATTGACAACCATTACCAACCAAGTTCTTAGCAAATCCAACTCCGAAGGGATGCTGATACACCGTGAAGCTAAAAAAAATCGCTGACCAAAAGATCAGCACAATCACCAACCTAAGTGTAGCTGACCAACTTTTTGGCAAAATCACATTATATATGAAATGGACACCAATGTTTTGACACTAGTTACTCGACAGTGCATCAACTTTACTCGACCAGATTATTCGGCACCATTATTAAATCAACATTATGCATGATCATTATTTGGCCGTGCATCAACTTTATTGGCCTAACAACATTCTTTGGCACAACAATTGCCCACTGGGACATCTTAGTCAGTTTTTCACTTTCCAATTGGAGCACATCAACTGATCATCATCTTGGCACCTTTGATATGCATGCATACTCGACCAACTTGGTACAAACAGTACAACGACATTTACTTAAGTTACACACTTCTGCTCCTTTTCACACTGCTCCAAGCAAGCGCCAGTTTTAGGGCAATACATTACACACTTGGCAGTCGACAGTTTGTATATTTTTGTGTGCCGTCATTTTACCAAAATTTGAATCTTCTCAGACGTCCCGAACGCATCCGGGAAGAGTCGAGTCCCCCGCTCGTTCGATATTGGGTCACTGATTGAAGGACTCAAATGTCACGGTTCTCAATCTTGAACGAAGAGTCCAAATCCGCAAATCGCTTTTGAAAACAGATTTTGAAAGAAGTGCCAAACATGGATCGCCAGGATCTGAGTCGCCACCTAAATATTTTAAAATGGGAAATTTAGGAAACCCCGACTCGGTGCCAAAGGCCACGTGTCCTCATCACCAAAGTTGCCTCGGCTCGAACTTGGGTACGATTAGAAGGTCACGTGAGCACTTTCCCGGCCGAGACCTCTACTAACCATGATATCTGTTTTTGAAAACATTGTCCGTTCTTATTCCGGTTATTAGCCTAGGTTACTATGTGATGCGCACAGCATACAAGTATAGACTGGGTCGCCTGAATTGGAACTAAACATTTCATGTTTGTTTGTTTGAAAATAGTTTGATGGTGCTACCCGTAGGTAGGCTAAGACGTGGATTTGCCACCTTCAGGCGGGCTTAGAAAACATGATTTTGCCACTATCTAGTGGGCTTAAAACAAACATTTGATGAATTGTCCCAATCCAAATAACTCAACCTCCACCCACAGGCATTCAAGGCAGTTATATCACATAAGCACATAGCCTCATGGTAAGCATGCTTCTCATGGCAACACTCACACGCATGCAAGGATGCTAAAGCATAAAACTCACCGAGTACTCCAAGCCAAAACAGAAACTCATTAGAAATCATGCATGATCCTAAATATACTGAAATGCCTAATGCAACACATGCAAAGATGCGAATTATAGCAGGCTCGGCTATTCTAAACATGGCATATGGAATGCTACAACTAACACGTATTCAATTTGGAATTGAAATACAAATGCAGTTTGTATGATATGCCGAGCCCGGTGCGTGCAAAACAGATGAATGATGCAAACATGCTGTCATACTGTATGCTAATTGAAACATGTCCTATATCTAACCATCATAAGCGGGTAAATAAAATGGAGGAAAGAAGTGGGGTTGGAAGACATACATCACACACACGCACACTTATTACAATTTTGCCCTCGCACAGAGGGTCCGAATAAATAATACAGTCCCAAATGAAAGAATAATACAGATTTCTAATTAATTAACAAATTAATTACAAAAAAGTAAAACTGGCATGCAAGCCAGGGACTGCCTTGCTACTGATGAATGACGTATGCTGCGCTGCCTTGGTGCGGGAATCCACTGGGATGCCCCAATTAGCCTCTGTTTGTAATATTTCTCGAAATGCGTGCCAGACTCCGAAAAGTTGCTGATTCCTCATTTTGCTGCAACAGAGAGCAGGAAAGGGGCATAGCAATGTATTTCACAAAATATATGCATGCCTCGATCCTCGTGCCACCAATCATGTATATCGATGCATGATGGCCGAGGAGCCGAAATGCACAACTCAATATGGAATGAATGCACAGGAAACTACAACAAAATCTAAACTCCATCATGGATAATCCGGAGTGTCGGTGACCTGGGAATTGAGACACGTTCCGTCACTCGGAGTACGAAACGTACCTCATTTCCCGTGCCTGGGCTAACTCCTATTCCGAACACGATGCAATATGCATGATATGTATGAATGTAACTAAAATGCAATCCTAACATTCACAATACTATGAAAATGAGATGCCTCGAAATGCGTGCACGCAGGCACGCAAACCAAGGCGATGATCCTAAGGCATAAAATGACATACGCAATGCAATTGGACTTACACTAACATGAAAGAGTCTCAGCCACACTCACATAAGAGGCCGTGAGAAAAGTGAAGTGCCTCGAAATGCGTGCACACGGGCACGCAAACCGAGGTGATGGCATAAAGGCATGAAATGACATGAAATATGATGTACAATGAGACCTAAATGAGATGTCTCGAAATGTGTGCCCACGGGCACGCAAACCGAGAAAATGGCATACGGAATGCAACAGGACTAAAATGAGATACGAGATGCAATATGGGCTTATACCAACATGAGTGAGCCTCAGCCACACTCACATAGGAGGCCAATGGATGAAAACGAAGTGCCTCGAAATGCGTGCACACGGGCACGCAAACCGAGGCAATGGTATATGCAATGCAATGAGACTAGAATGACATACAGAATGCGAAATGGACTTACACTAACATGAGTGAGCCTCAGCCACACTCACATAAGAGGTCGATGGATGAAAATGAGATGCCTCAAAATGCGTACACACGGGCATGCAAACCGAGGTAATGACATAAAGGTATAAAATGGCATACAATGCAAATTGGGCTTACACTAACGTGAGAGGGCCTCAGCCACACTCACATGAGAGGCCGAGAGATGAAAATGAAGTGCCTCGAAATGCGCGCACATGGACACGCAAACCGAGGCAATGGCCCTAAGGCACGAAATGACATGGAAATGATATGCAAACATGCAGATGAATTTCAGCACTCACAAATGATGCAAAACAGTCCCGACAGGTGGGGAAATGACACCAAATGCACGGAATGGTCCAGAAATGCGATATTAAGCACCCGAAATGGCCTACAGCCATACTAAACATGCATAATTGGTACATGACATGCAAAACAGTAGCAAGGAAGCCCCAAAATAGCATTTTTTACAGTATAAAACATGGCGAAATAGTAAGCATAGATAGGACAACAATGGCATGCAAAAATGGGGCCAAGAGAGGGGTATTGAAACAAGTGATGTATGCAATGCTCAAACTGAAAATTTTCCTTCTAAAACACTGATGAGGGACTAAAAATATGCACATTTACAGTTTATGACAACCCTCAAATCAGTATGAAAACTTGCTAAAAATGTCATGCAAGAATGAAGCCAACAAAGGCTAGAACATGAGGTATGCCAAACATTCATCAAACAGCATTGGACCCTTAACAAAAGATGACAATAAGGACAAAATGTGACTCTTTTCAGACCTGATCATGGCCGAAAACAGAAGCAAAATAGGCCTAACAAAGCATGCAAAATGGGGGCCAAAGAGGGATATAAAGGCAAGCACAAGATGGAGACCCCCAAAAAGGTTGGTCCCTTCTACAATGTTGTAGAGGGACACAAAATAAGCTCACTAAAAGTTCATGACAAACTCCAAAACAATTTACATATAGGCCAAACAAATCTTGCAAATTTACGGTAAATAAGAGAGCTTGTGAAGTAAGTGCAAGATAGGGAGGCCAAACATGGTTTATCCCTTCTTCAATGTTGAAGAGGGGCTCAAAATAAGCACATTTAAAGTTTATATTAGGCCCGAAAAGAAATCACACATAGGCCAAATATTCAATGCAAAATAATGGCATATAAGAGGATATTGAAACAATTGCAAGATGGAGGTCTCAAACAGGGTTGAGCCCTTGAACAAAAATTAATAATAGCTCAAAATAATGCCCATTTCAGTTCTGGTCGGAGCCCAAAACAATGAGCAAATAAGCTTAAGAAATGAAGCAAGAAAGTGCTACAAAAGAGGGAATTTGAGACTTACCCTTGAAGACCTCTTTTTTTCTACTTCTTGGCTTGAGGAAAGTTACTTCTAAGCCTCTGAGAAAGCTCTTCTTGCTGCTGGAAATGGAGTGGTGGTAGTGGTGCTTGAGGATGATAAAGAAATGGCACCAAACTTAGGGAAAAATGAGAGAGATAGAGATGGCTATCAATGTATATCCTTGAGAGATATTTTCCAACCCTTCTACAAGAGCTGGGAGGCCAGCTATATAGGCAAGAAAATCAGAGAAAAGGTGGGCAAAAAGTGCTTTAGTTGCAGGTGGCTGGCCGGCTGGAAATGGTGGCCGGCCAGCTAGGGTCAAAAGGTCCAAGACATAGGACTGGTCTTCCATGTATCCCTTGAAGTTAGCTTTCCAATGCCGCAAACCTTGCATCAAAACTCCTCCTGTAGAAAAAGTTATGCCAGTTTCCGTAAAGCTGCGCAGATTCGGTCTAACCAGACTTCAACCAACCATATCTCCTCCCCCCGGATCCGGACTTAGGATATTCTTGAGTGAAAAATGAAGCCCCGGAAGTAAGCTTTCCAATGGTGGTGGCCTCATATTTTAATTCCTTTTGTGCAAAGAGTTACACCCATTTCGGTGAAGCCGCGCAGACTTTTCTCCTTCCCGGATTCATGCTGAACCACTTTTGACCAAGCAGAAAGCTGGTTACTGAGACAATTGCTGGGATCCCACCCTCCAGTGACCTTCCTTATGATAAAATAGAGGTATCTGCCAAAAATGAACAAAAACCGATGCAAAACGAATGCTCGGGGGCCAAAACACGCAGTTCGAGATCCCGAAAATCGGCCATTAAGCACCAGAAGTGGTGTTTGGCCACGAAGTGGGTATCTAAGACCCCAGTGTCCCTTGAAAGGGAGTAAATGAGATGCATGCCAGAAACCGGAGGAATCGGAGATTGTTTGGTGGTCCCGAACCGAGGCACACGGCCTGACGGCTCCAAAAACCGGGAACCGGGCCCCGAAATGGGCAAAATGGCCTACGGCCATTTAAATGTAGCCCATGACATCGAGAGATGGTCTACGGACCTCTCCCTCAGAAAGAAAAATAGAGAAA
The DNA here is from genome assembly GCA_025200525.1 of Camellia lanceoleosa. NCBI lineage: Eukaryota > Viridiplantae > Streptophyta > Magnoliopsida > Ericales > Theaceae > Camellia > Camellia lanceoleosa. Next base: position 129,165,812 of record CM045759.1, on the reverse strand, counting down.
ACCGAGTCTGTTCGCAAATCGAGGCAAGGCACGAAGAGGGTTCGAAGTCCGAGGCGGGCGCCGCGACTCTGAGACTTCTGAACGAGCACAATATGCAACATCACCGAGCACTCAATCGGTGACGTCTGAGTCTTAAGGTCGGTCAAAAATAGGGTGTCTACACTTCCTTGCAACATAAGGCAATGAGAATCTGCATTCCTTCCGACTAATAGCTATCATTCGAAAGCAATGGGGCAAGTCTACCTTGGACTAAACGTAAACCGAGCAAAATGCAAACCGAGCAACTCGGCAATTAAATAGTTGGCCCAATATCTACTTGGCAATTCCTTACAAGCGGAGCAATATTATTGGTGATTATCACATCCACCTTATTCAAAATCCTTGCAATATTAGCGCTTGATCGCCACTTAAAATCAGTAAAAGTCTCCAAATACAACGTAATCTTCGCATTCGGCATTGAGCGCCATCAGCAAAGGCCTACACCCTCGCCCGGGAGTAATAATACCGTGGTCCATTTTTTGGCTGATATATCTACCTTACTTAATCTACATTTTTTGGTTCAGGCAATCATTTCCATGCTTGGTACATAGAAATATCACTAGCTCGGCACGAAAGTCTATATTTTGAAGTGCACTTTGCACTTGACAATATACTACACCCTAGCTCGGGGGTCATAATATTGTGGCCTACAGCTCTTGACCGGGGGTAACAATACTGTAGCTCATCATTATGATTTGTTTGGAACTCATGTGATATAATTTCATCCTATGATAGACACATGTATATTTATACATACATTCAAGACATACATACATGCATACATTCAAGCATACATACAGTCATTCATTCATACATTTTATTCATTTATCCAGAGTGTTCTTTATCAAAAAACCTAACAGATATTTGAACAATGTAACTCGGCAAAAAAAACTTTCATTCCTTCTACCGAAGACAATGAAAGTTTTGGGGTAATTGTGGGAGCCAGAAAATAATATATATCAACTTATTGGGCTAACCCAAACAAGGCATGCCAAGAGGCCAACTATTGGACTTATTCGGCCCACCCCCCATCTATATTTCATCCTATGATATAATTTTATCCTATGATAGATACATGTATATTTATACATGCATTCAAGACATACGTACATGCATACATTCAAGCATACATGTAATCATTCATTCATACATTTTATTCATTTATTCAGAGTGTTCTTTATCAAAAAACCTAACAGATATTTGAATAGCGTAACTCGGCAATAAAAACTTTCATTCATTCTACTGAAGACAATGAAAGTTTTGGGGCAATTGTGGGAGCCAGAAAATAATATATATAAAATTATTGGACTAACCCAAACAAGGCCTGCCAAAGAGCCAACTATTGGGCTTATTCGGCCTACCCCCCATCTATAAAAGAAAGGCACCTCATGGCATATAGGTATGATCTTTTCTCTGCACTCCACAGGCAACATTCTTTACTATCTATACTTTTCATTCATGGATTCTAACTTCATCATCGGAATGTCCCCGGCGGGAAACCCCGGTTGGGTGGCATCAATCATATTTATCTCTTGCAAGTTTAAGGAACTATCTTTGTTGAATCTCAGCAATAATCCATGTGAGATGATATTTCATGGTCTCATAAGCTACTACCTTCTTTTCTTGCATCAACACACAACCCAAACCTTCCCGTGAGGCATCACAATACACCGAGTAGCCCAAATCCCTCTACGAAATAATCAAAACCGGAGCCATGGTGAGTCTAACCTTAAGCTTTTGAAACGACTTTTCACAAGTCTCACTCCATACAAACTTAGCTCATTTCCTCGTCAATTTAGTCAATGGTGAGGCTAGCTTAGAGAAATCCTTCACAAATCTACAATAATACCCGGCCAACCCCAAGAAACTATGGGCTTGTTTGGTTTGTTTTTGGGAGAGTTATTTTAGAAAATTTTTTTGGTTTGTTTGGTTGTATATTTTGAAAGTAGTTTTAGAGTTTGGGAGTTTGGAATGATTTGATATTTTGTTGTAATTGAGTAGATGTGTGTGAGAGAAAAAGTGATTGAGAATGAGAGAGGAGAGAGAAAAAGTGATTGATTGATGTGTAAGAGAGAGAAAGTGATTTTGGAAATTTTTTGAGAAAAATCTCAAACCAAACAATTTTTTGAAATTTTTTTTTCTAAAACTCATCTCTAAAACTCAAACCAAACATACCCTATGGATCTCAAAAGCAATCTTAGGTTGTTTCCAATCTTGCACTGCCTCTATCTTGGATGAATCTACAGTCACCCCTTCCCGGATACCACATGGCCTAAGAATTTAACTTCCCTCAGCCAAAATTCATATTTTCCAAACTTAGCATACAGTTTGTGGGCTATAAACAACTCAAGTACCACTCGTAAGTGTTTCTCTTGCTCCTCCTCAGAGGGTGAGTAAATCAAGATGTCGTCCACAAAGACGACCACAAAACGGTCTAGGAACTCACGGAAGATCCGGTTCATAAAATCCATAAACACAACTGGTGCATTGGTTAGCCTAAAAGGCATCACTAGAAACTCGTAGTAGCTATACCGCGTATAGAATGCCGTCTTCAGGATATCCTCCTCCTTTATTCTCAACTGGTGATAACCTAATCTCAGGTCTATCTTAGAGAAGCAACAAGACTTCTTTAACTGATCAAATAAATCATCTGTACGAGACATTGGGTACTTGTTCTTAACAGTTACCCGGTTCAACTTTTGGTAATCTATACAAAGTCGCAACGCACCATCTTTCTTTTTAGCAAAAAGAGTCGATGCTCCTCAAGGCGAAGTACTAGGGCGAATAAAACCTTTGTCCAACATTTCCTGGAGTTGAATCTTTAACTCACTCAACTCGGTAGGTGCACATCTATATGGTGCCATAGAAATCGGTACCATGCCAGGCACTAAGTCAATAGAAAACTCAATCTCTCGGCAATATGGTAAACCAGTAAGATCCTCTAGAAAAACATCCAAGTATTCACAAACTACCCTTGGCAACTCAACTCGAGCTTCATTACACTCAGTACTCAAGAAGTTAGCAAGAAGGTAACTAAGCTTACTCCGCCCATGCGGATCATACACCGGTCTCCCAAGACCTTATCCACCTGGTCCCCAATCACTGCTTAAGGTACATACAGTAACCCTTTGACGGTAGCAGTCTATAATAGCCCGATAAGATGACAACCAATCTGTACTCGGTATAATGTCAAAACTAGACATATCAATCAACACATATGCAAAAGAAAGTCGGCGCTCGGCAACCTCTATATCACAACCTCGACATATCTATTTCAAAATAACCTCACCATCAATAGATGATTCTGCACAGATAGGAGATGCTAACTGAGCCAACTCTAATCCCAAAATCGATGCAAATGCAGATAAAATAAATGAATAGGATGCATTCGTATCAATCAACACATTAGCAACTGAATTACAAAATAAGAACGTACCTCTCATTACCGAAGTCGTTGGTATAAGATCTGGCGCGGTACCAGCATACACATGCCCTATAGGTCTCTGCTTAACCTGTTTACCCCTCGGAGCATAAGCTTGATGCACTGACTGAGCCAAAGAGGCTCCCTAATTGGCCATCGAGGCTTTTGTTGACTGTGCAGGCTGGTGGATCTGTATCTGTCTTAAACCAGACGCACTGGGTATGCCACTTAACTGAAGGCAAAATCTCTTCATATGCCCCGCTTGCCCACACTGATAATAAGTGAGCGGCTGCCCTCTTCCCTGACTCTAGCTCTAAGAACGAGCCGAAGACGATGCACACTGTTGCCCTCTTCCTCTCTATGGGCAAGCTGGAGACTTGTGGCCCAACTGACCACATTTGTAACAAGTGAAATCCTCCTGACCACCTCTCCTCCATCTGCATTACGGTCTCCAGATGAGCTGCTGCCTCCATAAGGCATCCATAATCCCTAATCATCGACTAGGCCACTTTGAACATGAGCCTGGTCCCCAACCTCTTCTCGAATTCCAAACAACGATACTTCTCTGTCACCATTAACTCTGGTGCAAACCTAGAGAGGTTAGTAAATGTGGCCTCAAACTCGGCCACCGGAGTGTTCAACTGCACAAGCTTGGAGAATTGGTCTCTCAACTTCTCCCTAACAGTGAGAGGCAAAAACTTGTCCTGTAAGGCACTGACAAAAGCCTTCCAAGTCACCCCAATACGCCCACGCGCATACTTCCACCATTAACCCGCATCTTCTTTCAATTGGAAAGATGCTAAGGTCACTCGCAACTAGTCGTCCTCGATGCCAAGCAACAGACCAATGCTTGAGCACAAGGAAGGTAGCCACTTATCAACCTTCAGTGGCTCATTGGGATCACCCACAAACTCATCCAAATTCGACCAGAAAAACTCCCGCTTCAAAAAAGACGGCCCTGACTCAGCTACTTGGGCCTGGACTTGATTCTCAGCCCCGAGAATGTCCATAGACTCCCGCAATGCTCCAGCCATTTCATGAGCTAAGGTGCCTATGGCTTGTTGACCAACTAATTCGGCCACATTGGCCTGACTAACCCCTTCTTCCTGTGCTGGAATTCCATCCGGTAGAGGTACCTCATGCCTCCTAGGCCTACCACGCCTATTATCACCACGTCTACGTCTTGACATCCTAATGTAGGTAACAGAAAAGATTAGCACATTTACAAATGTGTCGAAGCTAACTCACCCGCGTCCTAATGCGGTGGACAATAATAATTTACTCCACATAAGCACGTAGTCACATAAACACATACGAATTTCATTCCTAGATAATGACCGTCTCGCGGCGTTACCAGAGTTCCAATTAAAAACAACAGTGATCAAATGCTCTTCTAACAGGACTTCTAGAAACCCGTAAACCCAACCAATATCTTAGGAACTAAATCTCATACCCATATAATCACATAAACATGTTATCACATAATGTACCATACATACTAATATCTTTATCAAGCGAGACAAACCTATCGTGGTAATAATCACTTCCCACTTACCCAAAGTATTTAAACCCGATAAGTTCTAAAACCAAGTTGTAAAGCCCCCAAAATAATTACAATAAATCAACTCCAAACACTAATACAATGAGATATAAATAAAATAAGAAGCTTTCATTAATTAGAGTTAATATACAAAATGTGACACATGCAATATACATTCATAAATTGTTCATCCTGAATCTACTACATGTGTTACAAAATGATAATAAGAAATGAAAGCTAAACAGATATTCACATGCCCTAATGGCATACATCTTTCCAAGACCATGTTTGGTTACAACAAAATAAGTCATAAGCCCCATACAATTAAAGCCCTAGGCTTGTAAAAAGTAAATACAAAAATAAGCAGAAATTGAGCCTTCAGCTCCACATGTCCTCTCAACCTAAGCCCTTGGCGGAGGTATATCATCAGCACCTGAAAATAGTTTTCCCAGGTATAGTGAGTTAAAGCCCAGTGGAGACAATCTAGCACAATATATGAATCTTAACAAAGATATAAGTATAATGTGCATATACAATGCGTGTAATAAAATCATTCATATTCTACATGACCATAATATGCCAACTTTTATATCTCTCTCCATTTTATCTCCATTCATTTCAAGTCAATTCATTTCACCTCAACTCATGAGTCAAATTCCTTTTTATCCAGATGTAACAACCCCGACCTCTGATTTACATTAATTCATGGTTAAATAAGTCTAATCGTAAATTAAGAGAAATTCAATTAAATTGCGTATGTGTGTGTTGCATTATTGTGCTTATATCCGCTCTATCATAGAAATATCTGTCATTTCATTCGCTTTTGTGAATTGAATGTCTTATCTATTCAATCGCTAAATTGACTTGAATTACGTGTTAGTTAAAAATTTTAGAATATTATGGTGGGTTCAATTAAAATTTAATTTGGAACTAATTAAATTAGAATAAACTAATGTCCAATTGATTAGTTGATCAACAAATCAAATAAGCCATTAGCCAAGCCTATATAAGGCATCGTGGACCCTCATTCACACTTTACACTCACATATCTAAATCTTTGGTAGCAAAAATGTGAGAGAGAATGAGAGGCCAAGAACTTGAGATCAACTTGAGGTAGAGAAGGACATTGCTTGGAGACTTGAAGGATTGCTCAAGATTACCTCTAAATCTTAAGGAATTGATAAGCTAAGGTGAGAACTCAAGCCTTTAGTCTTGCTTTTGAGTTGGTAAATTCATGAATTCAAGAGAATTGAGTGGGTTAACATGAGTTTTGTGCTAGAATTGAAGAAAGTTAACTAATTTCATATATGCATGCATATTACATAGCAATTGGAAGTTGTTTTTCAAAGTTTTCCTCACATGCATGTTGTAATTCTAGCATGGATTGAAGAATTCATAATATTTCTTACCATTGGATCTCATTTGATCATGTTTTGGAAGCTATGAACTCAAATAAATACATACATGTCATGTTCATATCATATTCTTATATTTCAACTTGAATTTTCGCACAATTGACATGTTTTTGGGCCTTGATTTCATGAAATGATCTTTAACTCTTAATGTTTTCAAGTTTAGAACTGATTTTCTCAAGTTTTGGGGCCCAAAGGTTGAGTTAAATGGCTTTGGATTCGAGTTTGGAGCTTAGAAGTGCAATATGGAAATCCTAGATTCTGTATTTTCACTCAAGCGGCAGAATTTGCGCTTGAGTGGCCACCCTGTGATTTTACACTTCTGCTCGAGTGACCTGAAGTACGCTCGAGCATGAAATGCATGCTCCTAGAAGTTTGCATGTTTTGCAGACCGCTCGAGTGGCAAAAGCTGCACTCGAATGAGGTCATGAGTCTCACGCTCGAGCGAGAGTCGAGTGGCCATCGAGTGGAGATTTCACTCAACCAGTACTTTTGCAGGGTTTATAGAGTGCTCGAGCGAGGGAAGTTGCGCTCGAGTGTCTCCTCACATGTTTGCATGTCCGCTCGAGCGAGAGAAGTTGCGCTCAAATGAGAGAAGTTGTGCTCGAACGGGACCCCTGTTTCCAGCATTTTTGGCCAAGTGTTTTCAAATGCATTTTTTTGCATCCTCATTACATCCTAGGCATTCCTAGGCCAAGATTAAGACACTATAATAAGGATAAAGAAGTAGAAACACACCAAGATAAGAGCAGATTAAGTTAATATTTTTGGGTGTGTAATTCAGTATGTGTTCGTTCTGTAATTGTGTGGGTCACGCGCCACAAGACGTCTGATTTGCCCATTCTGTTTGTTTGCCTTGGAGCCATCTGTTAATCGTGAGTAATAACTCTACAAAGTTATATTTAGATTTAATTATTTTCTGATGCTATGTGTAGACAAGCCCGCGAGGGACCTTGCTACAGCTCGGACTCGAATTTTGTCACGGTTCTTAATCTTGAACCAAAGAGTCCAAATCCGACAAATCGTTTTGAGAAAACAGATTTTTTTGAAAGAAGTGCCAAACATGGATCTTTACGACATCTGAGTCGCCACCTAAATGTTTTATTTTTGGGAAATTTAGGAAACCCTGACTCGTTTGCCTAAGGCCACGTGTCCGTCATCACCAAAGTTGCCTCGGCTCGGGAACTTGGGTACGATTGGGGAAGGTCACTTCGTGAGCACCCCCGCTCGCCCGGTCAAAGACCGACCTCTACTAACTATGATATCTTATTTTGAAAATATTGTGCATTCTTATTCCGGTTATTAGCCTAGATTTACTATGTGATGCGCACAACATACAAGTATAGACTGGATCGCCTGAATTGGAACAAAAACTTCATGTTTGTTTATTTGAAAATGGTTTGATGGTGCTACTCGTAAGTAGGCTAAGACGTGGATTTGCCACCCTCGGGTGGGCTTTAGAAAACAAAATTTTGCTACTATCTAGTGGGCTTAAAACACACATTTGATGAATTGTTCCAATCCAAATAACCCAACCTTCACCCACAGGCATTCAAGCAGTTATATCACATAAGCAATTAGCCTCATGGTAAGCATGCTATTCATGGCAGTCACTCACACGCATGCAAGGATGCTAAAGCATAAAACTCACCGAGTACTCCAAGCCAAAACAGAAACTGATTAGAAATCCATGCATGATCCTAAGTATACGGAAATGCTTAATGCAACTATAACAGGCTCGGCTATGGCATATGAGATGCAACAGCTATCAAGTATTCAATTTGGAATTGAAACACAAATGCAGTTAGTATGATGCGCCGAGCCTGGTGCATGCAAGACAGATGAATAAATGCAAACATGCTATCATACTGTATGCTAATTGAAACATGCCCTAATCTAACCATCATAAGCAGGTAAATAAAAGGGAAGAAAGACGTGGGGTTGGAAGACATACATCACACACACGCACACTTATTACAATTATGCCCTCGCACAGAGGGTCCAAATAAATATACAAATCCAATAAAAGAATATTACAGTCCAAATAATACAGTCCAAAATGTGTACAAATTCCTAATTAATTTACAAATTAACTAAGAAAATAATAAATCCGCATGCAAGCCGTGGACCCGCTTTAATTACGATGAATGATGTATGTTTAGGTCATTTTGCACGGAAATTCAATGGGATGCCCCAATTAGCCTGTTTTGCAATTGTTCTGGAAAGCGCGCCAAGCCTAAGACCGGCCGATTCTTGATTTTCTTGCAACAGAGAGAGAGGGCATAGCAATGTATTTTCACAATGTATGCATGTCTCGATCCTCGTGCCACCAATCACGCATCTCGATGCATGATGGCCGAGAGTCGATTTGCACAATTCAATATGGAATGAATGCACATGAAAACACAACAAAACCTAACTCCATCATGGATGATCCGGAGTTAATAGGTGACTAGGGAATTGAGACACGTTCCGTTACTGAGTATGGAACGCCTGCTTCCCGTGCTCGCTAACTCCTATCCCAACACAATGCAATATGCATGACATGCATGAATGCAACTAAGATACAACCTAACATGCACAATGTTATGAAATGGCATACACGGTGCACGATGCAACATGGCATACACAATGCTCTAATATACAACCTAGCATACACAATGCTATGGAATGAAATGGCATACGCAATGCATAATGGACTTACACTAACATGAGTGGACCTCAGCTACACTCACACAAGAGGCCATTAGATGAAAATGAGATACTCGAGATGCGTGCACACGTGCACGCAAACCGAGGACCGAACTTACGGCACGGAATGCCACTCTAATATGACATGGCAAAACATGAAAAATGGCATACTAGCATGCAAATTTCAGAGGCAAAATGAGATGCAAAACAGCCCCGAAACATGGTGAAATGGTACCCAATGCATGGAACGAGTCCCGAAACATAAAATTTGGCGCATGAAATGGCTTATAGCTATGCAATGCATGCCTAATTTGAACATGAAGTGTAAGTACAGAAGTAAGGAAGCCCCAAAACAAGCATGTTTACAGTTTAAATCAAGGCCAAACAGTGAGCACAAATGGGGCTAAGCTAGCATACAAAAATGGCCCCGAAAGCAAGATATTGAAGCAACTCACAGATTCTGGCCCCGAAAAGAGAAGGGTACTTCTACAATATTGAAGAGGGGCCAAAAATATGATGTTTCACAGTTTATGACAAACCCCAAAAACAGATACAAGTATGATTAAAATGCTATGCAAAATAAGGGCCAAAATGGAGATAAAGAAGCAACTGATACATGCTGGTCCCAAATAGGTAAGGGCCCTTCAACAATGTTTAAGAGGGGCCCAAAATATGACTTTTTATAGTTGATGGATGAGCCCAAAACAGTGTACAACTATGCTCAAAATGCAATGCAAGAGATAGCCTAAAAGAGAGGTTACAACACAAAGTATACAAATGATACTCCAAACAGCAATAGGCCCTTAATGAAACATGGAGAGGGGGTCAAAAAAATTCCATTTTCAGTTCGTACCAAGGTCCAAAAATAGAAGCTCAATAAGCTAATAAATCATGCAAAAATGGGGCTAAAATATGAATATCAAAGAAAGTAGCACATGGAGGACTCAAAAAGTGATGAGCCCTTCTACAATATTGAAGAAGGGCTCAAAATAAGCCTATTTATAGTTTAAAACATGCTACAAAACAGATTACAAGTAAGCCTAAAATGCTACACAAGAAATAGGCATACAAGAGGGATAACGAAGCAAGTGCAAAATGGGGGCCTCAAACAGTGAGAGGTCCTTAATGAAAGATGAAATAGAGCTCAAAAAAACACTACTTTTAGTTATGTCTGGAGCTCAAATGTACAAGAAAGAAGGGCTAAGAAATGATACCAAAATGAGCTAGAAAAGAGGGAAATGTTGCTCACCCTTGAAGATCAATCCTTTGCTGCCTCTTGGACTAAGAAATGCTGCCTCCTAGCCTCTGAGAAGACCCTCCTAGCTGCTGGAATGGAGTGGTGGTGTGGTGCTAGGTGGTGGTGAAGAAATGAGTGTAAGACTTGAGAGGTTTGAAGCTTGGAAGTGTAGAGATAGGGGAGATATGCATACAAGGCTTAAAGGCAAAATTTCTAACCCCAAAACCGCACTGGGTGCTGGTTATATAGGCCAAAGAGGGGAGAAAGAGGAAAAAGGGAGGAAATCACTCCAAGTTTCCTTCAAAGTTTGCCCCCGGATCTGACAATTTGGGGAAACAAAGTGCATTTACGTGATGTGCCAGTAAGGATCTTTGGCCAGGGCATTATTAGGATCAGTGGCCGGCTCTCCCTATGGCCGGCCGGCCAAGGGTCAAAAGGGCCAAGTCAAATTAGTGGCCGGCCATCACAGATTGGTGGCCTCCCATGTGTTCTCAACACAACCCTGTGGTCAAAAATTGGCAACTGTGAACCAGGAGAGAGAACAACCCACTTTTTAAAGGGGTTCAAAAGGTTCAAATGGAATTACTGGCCGGCCACCAAATATTGGTGGCCTCTCAGATGTGTACATCACAAATATGGAGGTTAGGGTTGAGGAAAGTGGCCCTAGGGTGGTCAACATTGGCTTTGAAGTGAGAAAAACGGGCGTCGGAGGGCGATGATGGAATATAACTGGTTGCTGGAACAATTACTGGCCTCCCACCCTTCTACGACCTTCTTGGTGATAAAACAGAGGTCCTTGCCAAAAATGAACGAAAACCGATGCAAAATGAAGGTTCGGGGGCCGAAACGCACAGCCTGGGGCCCCGAAAATCGACTGTTAGGCACCGGGAGTGGTATTCGACCACAAAGTTGGTCTCTCGGACCTCAGTGTCCCTTAAAAGGGAGTAAATATGATACATGCCAAAAACCGGAGCAAACGGAGATGGTTAGGCGGTCCCGAACTGAGGCACTCAGCCTGACGGCTCCGAAAATCGGGAACCGAGCTCCGAAATGGGCAAAATGGCCTACGGCCATGAAATGTAGCCCACGGCCACTGAGAGATGGTCTACGAGACCTCTCCCTCCCTTTGGGAAAAGAAACAGAGAAAACTGAGTCTGGTTCGCAAACCGAGGCCAAGTATAGAAATGGTTCGGAAGTCCGGAGGCAAGGCTCACGGCCGAGACTTTGAGACTTCTGAACGAGCACAATATGCAACATCACCGAGCGCTCAATCGGTGACGTCTAAGTCTTAAGGTTGGTCAAAAATGGGGTGTCTACACTATGAAATGATCAGTTTTTCTGAAATGTGATGTTTTGGATGAATGAATGATTGTCCTTATTTTGAAAAGTATTCGTGGCAATAATTCCATGGCTCAAGGGTGTTATCTGTACCCGGTCCGGAAGTTCCTTTATGGAACTGACAAGTTATCGGCACCCGGCTGGAGGTTCTTTTATGGAACTAACAAGTTATCCGTTCCCAGTCCGGAGTTCTTAAATGGAACCGACAAGTATGACCCTTGATGCTTTGTATGTGATCTGTTAACACTAACAGATGTAAGATTAAGTATGTATTTTGATTTCTGTTATTGACTTGTAAAAGAATGTGAATGTAAATCTGTTTCTGAAATGAAATCCAATTTTTGACTCTATGATGGACATCATTCATTAAAACTCTTTACTCCATTATTATTCACTAGGCTCCCTCTCACTATTTATTTTTATGTATATAGGTGAGCAGGCGCGTGACCAGGCCTAAGTTGCTGCTTGGCAAGTTTTGGAGTCAACCAGCCGTCGTGCCTCCTATGGAGGTTCCTTTTTGAGTTTTGACCAAGTTTGAGTCTTTGGGATTTTTGTACTTTCTGACGTTTATGTTTGATCTGAACATGTTTGGAAATTCTGTGTATGTGGCTCTGGTGATGTATGACTAACGCATTTTTGATGTCACATCTATATATAAATATAAGTTTGTTTAAAAAATTCATGTCTCATGTATGTCTGCACAGCTCTATGGACTATGTATATTTTGTACATTTGATTCCGCAGCCTCTAATTATATGTTATTCTGTTAAGAGGCCTTTGGTAACCCAAAGATTACTGATCGGTTACGACGCTAAACTTACAGGGACGGGTTTGGGTCGTGACACCAGATAACCTAACTGAGGCCATAACTCAGTGGTTCTCTAATCAATACAACCATTACATAAACACTTCAATTTGTCATTTTACGAAAATTTCGTCCATGGGAATCGGCACCCATGTATATGCGCAGTTTTCGAGACTTTCACCCTAAACATATAGGCCAACTTAATTCAATGAAGTCCATCTCATTTCTTCTCCCAAATATGGAGTAAATCCTTTTTCTCCTTCCAAATATCATACATATGCAATGTATTAAAACACAGTTATATTTAATGAAAACAATCAAGAGGTTAGTTTCAATTCATCTAATCCTCATGCAATTTCTACAACAATCATAACTATCCTCCACTGATAGCCCAAAACAGATATTTCTAAACAAATATACAATCTTCAAAACAGATGAATCATCCAAATTTCAAAGTATGAGAGGTAATATATAACTAACTCCACCACCCATATCTACATCCATCCAATTTCACATTCTCAACATTAATTCTATTTATTTGTACAAAATAAATATTTAAACATTTGGGGTAAAATCCTCTTTTATCCAAAATTCATTCCAAGTCTCGAAATCAACAATTTCATTATAACTCAACCTCCTATCCTCTCCCACAACCATTTTCAAGAATACATTAGAGAAACCCCTATTTTGACTTTAAACCAAAACCTTAGGTTTGTCTAAAATCTTCCAAATCCCAACATTATTTACATAATAACATATAACTAAGTTAATAATCATAGGAGAGTGTAGAAAGTCATTTCCTTAAAGTTAGAAGTCGAGCAAAGCAAGGAGAAAACTTCAAAGACGCCGAAATCGACTTTTGTTCGGATCAAAATGGAGCTCTTGAGATGCTTTATATTTTTTCCAAAGACATTAGGGTAGAGAAACCAACGGATCTAGGTGAAAATGCAGAGAGAATGTGGGTTTTAGAGAGAGAGTCTTAAGATCTACGGTTTTGAAATGTTTTAGAGAGAGAAAGAGATGAAAAACTGATGGAAAAAATGGTTGTTACGAACTGATATATGCACAGTCCGCTTGAGCGCAAGAAGTGACGCTCGAGTGTCAGACACAATAAGTTGTTTCCCTCGAGCGCAAGAAATGACGCTCGAGCGTAGAATGCACACTCCTAGTAGTTTTGCACATAACAGACCAATGCTCGAGCACAAGAAGGGCCACTCGAGTTGAGCCCACTTGAGCTCAGAAAGAACCACTCGAGCATAGAATACACTCTTCCAGTAGTTTGCAAACCTGCAAAAGTAATGAGAATTCACAAAGCCTGCTCGAGCGCAAAAAGTGCCGCTCGAGCGGAAGGGCAAAATTATAGGTAACAAAAGTTTGAAAACTAAGTAACCAATTTGTCCCAAACGTAACCACAACAACCTAATAGCCCAATTTAAAGAAATACAAAAGAAGTAAGATATAAACAATAATCCGGAACCATGAAACCCAAGTCTAGAATACAATAAGGGTCGGGTCAAAATTGGAATTGCGATATATAACTAGATAAATCGCCATAGAAGAGGAAGACAACCATTATTTTTCATCACAACAACTACATAACTTAATATATCATTTTAATATCTCTCACTCTTCCATACATCCAATTATCTATTAATATTAGAATGAATGAATGTATGAACAAAAAAAAAAAAGAACATTTGAGAAGACAAAGAGATGTGATTTGAGACCTTTCAATTGTTGAATTCTATTAATTAATAGTTATTAGGTTTCAATGGTCGGACTGCTAATATTTGTTAACCACTAAAGCTGAGTTCTTTACTTTCATTTATATTCACTTGATAATTTGAGAGTAAACTAGTGTCAAGTTTTTATACAAATACTTGGCATATTTTTTTAGTATTATTAATGAAATGGACAGTGTAATTTTTTTTCTCTTTTTTTTTTCGCAATTGCAATATATTATTTTTTAATAAAAGTTTATATTTATTTTAGATATTTTTTTAATATACAATTATTTTTTATAGTGTAGTCTTTTTTTTTTCTATTTGTTTCACAACTGCAACCTGTTGGTTTTTTAATAAAAATTTATATTTTTTTAGATATTTTTTTAATATAAGATTTTAATGAAATACACAGTGTAATTTTTTTTTTCATTTTTTTTCCAATTGCAACCTGTTATTTTTTAATAAGAATTTATATTTGTTTTAGATAGTTTTTTAATATACAAATTTTTTTTTTTATAGATTTTAATGAAATACACAGTGTAATTTTTTTTTTCCTTTTTTTTTTTCACAATTGCAACTGGTTATTTTTTAGGAAAATTTACCCATAAGTCCTAGTTTTTGAAACGTTGAACCATTTAGTCCTAAAAGTTTTCTTATGCTCCATTTAGTCCCATTTTTACATCAGCATGATGTAAATGATGTAAATGATCTGATGTTTCATTCTATAATTTCAAAATTTATTGAAATCTGATGAACATTAGATGTTTGAAATCTAATGTTTGTAACATGACTCTGATGTTATTGACATTGTATCTGATGTTATTAACATTGTAATGGGACCTTTCAGTCTATAAGAAAATTTGTAGGACTAAACAGTGCATAAGTTATTAATTTGGGATTTATTAGTACATCCCCCTATTTTTTAATAAGAATTTATATTTTTTTAGATATTTTTTTTATATACAAGTTATTTATTTAGATTTTAATGAAATGCACAGTGTATTTTTTTTTTTTTTTTTTTTTTTGCAATTGTAGCATGTTATTTTTTAATAAAAATGTATATTTGTTTTAGATAGTTTTTAATATACAAATTATTTTTTACAGTGAATTTTTTTCTCTTTTTTTTTTTCGCAATTGCAACTTATTATTTTTTAATAAGAATTTATATTTGTTTTAGATATTATTTTAATATACAAATTATTTTTTTTAGATTTTTTATGAAAATAATTTAACAATCGCATCATTAACCATAGTGTATAGAAGAAGTTGAAAATGGTGTGGCAGTAGGTATGGAAGAAATCAAAAAGACTTGTGAATTGTGAGAAGTTAATAAATGCTGAGATTTTTTTTTAAATCAAAAAATTAGAAAATTAACCGAGCTGAGCTCTAGTGAGCTCGAGCTTAGCTCATTTACTTATGAAGCTCATTTATTAAGCTTGAGCTTGGCTCGATAAGGAACTAGGCTCAAGCTCGGCTCGGCTCGGCTCGTTAATATTAATGAAACTCGAGCTCGACTCGACTTGGCTAGGCTAGATAAATTTTTTAAAAATATTATTTATATTATTTAAATAAAAAATGTTATTTAATATTTAAATAATGTATTTATACTATTATTTTAATATATAAATAACATGTTTATTATATAATTTAAATAAAGATAAACGAGTCGAGTTTATGTGAATTCGAATTCGACTCGTTTACTAAACAAGCTTAATATTTAAGTTCAAGTTCGGCTCGTTTACTAAATGGACCGAGTCGAACCGAGCCCTTAACGAGCCGAACTAAACTTATTCATGAATAGTCTAATTTATTTGCAATTTTAATTGAAGCTTCGACAAGATATGTGGGTTAAAAATTTTATTTTTTTTATATAATATAATATATACATTTGTGATGACTTATATACATTTGTGATGACTAAAATTACCATTGTTGTGGATGGGTATGAAGGGCGGTGGTCTACATGATTATGGTTGTGATAAGTGGCAGTGGGTGGAGCCAATTGTGATACTACCAATGGGGATGGTCGTCTTAATGGCTTTAAAGGGAAGGAAGGGGTACAAAGATGAGTTAGGTTATTTGGTAAATTCTTATATTAAGATGTGGATATTGTGTCATTTTATTATATTTGTTTACTCTGTTTTATTCAGTTAGTGGGGGAAATTCTGTGTAATTTTATTAAAATTATTACGCTTGCTGGAATTAGTCCAACTCTCACGGAGATTGGTGTAATTGATCCTTAAATATTTGATTAATTTATCTTACAACTATGTATTATTTACTAAAATTTAATTGAAATTGTTCATAATTTGTTAAAATTGATCTCTAATTGTAGTTCATTTTCATCATGGGTTGGGCTTATTTCAAATTCAAATATCAATTTAATAGAATTTGAGGGACTTGTAAAACTCACCAAGAGTCTTATTTCAATGATCTGAACTATTCATTTTGTAAAATCTACTATGCATATCAAAAAATTAAATTAATCTGATAATTGTAATATTTTTATTTTTATTGCATTTGTCTTTTAAAAAATTAACGACAAATTTTTATTTTTTTTAAATAGATTATTCAAATTTTGGAGAGACAAATATGATATAATGAAAATATTATGATTTTGATCTAACATTTTTCATGAATGATATACACGAAAGATCTTATAAAATAAATAGTTCAGATCCTACACAGATGATATAAACAGAACCTATGGTGGGTCTTACAAACCCCTCAAATTCTCTCAAATTAATATTTGAATTTGAAAAATTCTAACACATAAAAATTACTTTATTTCTATACTTTTGTTTTGTTTTGTTATATTTGTTTATTTATTTATTTATTTATTGTCAATTAATAAGATGAGTAATTATAAATATGAGAGATATATGAGAGATATTATATTAAACAGACAACTAATTCAACTAAGGATGGCTATTTTCCTTCGTCCTGCTCAAGCGTCATTCGAACCTACCCCCACCTCATTTATATTTAATTAATATATTTATATAATATTTATTTCACTTTCTACTCTTGAATTATTATCAAATTATTTACTTAATTCCTACATTATTGATTGAGTTTATTAAAGTCTTTGAAATATATAAATCAA
Organism: Camellia lanceoleosa; assembly: GCA_025200525.1. Lineage (NCBI taxonomy): Eukaryota > Viridiplantae > Streptophyta > Magnoliopsida > Ericales > Theaceae > Camellia > Camellia lanceoleosa. The sequence goes on along the minus strand of CM045759.1, from coordinate 129,148,499 downwards.
AATCTATTTAGTCCCTGAACTATCGATTAAATTTATTAAGTTCCTAAAATATTTAATTCAAACATATAAAAAAGTCACTAATTATTAATTTTCAATAGCAGTTTGAAAATTGTTACAAAAAAATAAAATAAATTATAAGTTTTAGCAATAATTTAAAAAAATCATTACAAAAAAAATTACTAATTTGCAACTTTTAGCGACAATTTAAAAAATTCATCACAGAAAAATGTTACTAATTGTAAGTTTTAGCGGTAATTTATAAAAATCGTGATAAAAAAATGCTAATTGCCAATTTTAGCAACATGGGAAAAAAAATCTTCAAAAAAAATTATTTTTAGCGATAATTTTATTAAGAATTATTTTTAATAGGACTTTAATGGGAATTAAGTCTAACTATTAAGACATATTAGTAATTTATCTATTATTTTATTGATTACATCCTACAATAGTTATTTGCTTGTCTTTATCTAAAATTATATGTTGGATTTCATTTATAATTTATAATTGATTATTTTTAAATTTTTCATTAAGTTATTTTAATAACTTGCTTAATGTTTTATTTTGTTCTTTTATTATTTATAGCGAATTATTATTATTTAAATTATCTGATTGTATTTCTTTATTTTAAATACGAACGAAACAAAATATTTTTTAAAGACATAATACAAATTTAAGATTTTTCTACAATAAAATCTTAACTAAGTATTGATTTTTACTAAATTAGAATATTTATGGGTTTATATTTATTTTTTAATATTTTTAGGGATTAAATAAGTTTGAATTAAATAGTTTAAGGACTTAATAGATTAATCAACAGTTCAGGGGCTAAAATACTTTGATTTATATATTTTAGGAATTGATAGTTTAAGAATTTAATAGACAATTTTTGTCAATAATTCAGGGGTAAAAAGCGACATTAACTCACATATATTATTTAATTTTTTTTAATATGATAAAATTAAAATCCAAAATATTACACTGAGTTTTTATTTGTACTCAAGTTTACATCTTTTGATTTTCATTAATTATAAATTATTATCCAGAATATACTATATTATTTATATTTTTATTAAGATTTCTTATTCTTAAGTTTCAAAATTAATCCACCTTTGCCATCAACTAGATTTGCCCTGCACTCGATGTAATACAGGACGGTGAAAGAGAGGGTGAGAAACTCACCTCAAACCTGCCTCTTGGCCATCCTTAAATCGCAGAATAGTTAGGAAGTCAAAAAAAGAAAAGAAGAGTAGTAACCATTAAACCTACTAGCCTACGTATAATTGGACAAATTAAAAAAATCACAGTGAATATCAAATTAATCTTCACAAGAATTGAACTAATCTCATACACTACATAATCACTAGCCAAAAGGCTGTGATTTAAAAAGTTTTTTATTATCTATTATTTTAAATTAAACAATTTGATTTCTTCATTTTATATTTAGTTTTAATTTGGTTATTCCATTCAAATTGAAAATTAAAAACTATGATTTTGGACAGTTACTTTTCATGCTTCTAAAGTGTGTATGAAAAAAATATTAACGAAAATTTGAACAGACGGACCAAGTGCTATGCCACAACATTTTTTTTTGTGGATAATTTGTTTCCACACCATTTATTACTAGACACCATTTTATAAAAAAAGATTAACAAAAAATACTGAATCCGACTATTTTAACTAACGAATATTAAATTAAAGCACCACATAAATTTGCCCTAAAACCACTAAATAATTTTTCGTATTTGAATTGTAATTTAGGCATTTGATTATTTTTAAATGATAAATTACAAATACATTCTTGAGGTTTGATTAAAATACGAATCACTTTCTGTGATTTTGAAAATTACATTCTACCCCTCAAGGTTTCTAATTTCATAATAAATTGTCCATTTTATTAATAAATCATCAAATTAATTAACAATTTTTAATGATGTTAGAAATATGTTTCAATTAATAATTTAGGTAATTTTATTATTGTATAGTAGACAAATTATGAATTTTATTTTTTTAGATAATTTTGTTAAATAAAAAATATTAACAATGAGGTATTTATAATTTTTCAAACTATAGATGATAATTTGTATTTTAAGTAAATTTTAAGGGTATATTTGTAATTTACCAATTTTTAAATGGTAAGGTGGAGTTTTCTTAAAACCACGGGCGCAGTAGGATTTCATCCAATGGGAAAGTGTGGGGTCGCCTCCCTCTCTCACGTTATTTCCAAACGGATTGGTATTTCAATTTCATTTACATAATAAATTACGATATAATTTCTCTCATTTTTTAAAAAGACAAAATTTAAATCAAACTATTGTGATTACCAATGTAATTTTTTACCCATTAATTGACAACATTTTTAATATAAATACTATTTTCACAACTGCCATTTGCCTCGGACAATCATCACTTCTATGATAGAAGAAACCTACTGACGTTAGCTTAATAATAATTGGAGAGGGATTTTTTTTTTTTGGGGGTGGATTGGAGAATGTTATCAGGCCTTTTAGATTCATTATGAAACTCACATTGCTTCTGTTTGGGAAGTAGGTTGGCTTTTTGGCTTTTTGACTTTTTTAACTATTTTAGCCTGGGCTAATTTGGGAAGAGTTTTTTGGCTTTTTTGACTTTTTTTGTGAGAGAAAAGTGTAACGATTATGGGTTGGATGTGATGTTTTATTTTTTGTGACTAAAATAGCCTATTTTGTCTTTTGTGGCTAAAATAGCCAAAAAAACCTACTTTAGTTCTTCCCAAACGGACCCATTATCTGTTTATGTGATTATTGATATTTGATCAATATAATTCTTTAAATAAATAAAATACTCGACAAATTCTATATATTAAATGGTTCAAGATATCGATACGAATTTCATAATGAATTTATGAAAGCCCAATAACATCCTCCAATTAAGACACTCAACTCTCCTATAATAATGGGTTGTTTTGAGAATAGGATTAAAAATTGATTTTTAAATTTTTTTTAACTCTTTTTGAAAAAATATGTAAAAAATATGGAAGATTGTATGATTTAAATGAGTTAAAAGCTAAATGATAACTTTTAACCATTGTTTTTAAAATAACCCAATATTATATAGGCAGTGTTTGGGAAGTGAAGTGAGAGGCTATTTTAGCCTCATTCAAGAAAAAAGCCAAATAGCCTCAACAGTACTTAAATCAATTATTTATATTTATAAAAAAAAAAGAGAAAAGAGCAGCAAGCAGTCTACACTATCACGTTGACAATGTCGGCTCAGTGGGCAGACAACCTAATCCCATAGATAGGAAATGACAATTTTACCCTTTTAGACCAATTTTTGAAAAAAGTAAGGTTAGGGACAAATTTGTCATTTCAGCCTGACATCATTTCAAACACATTTTCCAATATAAAAACTCAAATAAAAATCCATTCTATCTTTCCAAACACAAAAACTAAAATAACCTACTAAAATAACCAAAATATCTAAATAATAGCCACTTTCCAAACATTCACATAAGTTGCTTGAAGACAAGAACTGTCTCATTTAATAATTATCCTGTTGATGATCACACTAAACAAGCCGTACATCATCATTATCATCATATTACCCTTGTATTTGTACACCTGCAAGTACAATAACCCTTCTTAATATCAAGTTAGTGATAATTAGGCCATCTCTAATCGTTCACCAAATCTAACATCAAATTCAAATTTGATGAAAAAGAGATCCTTTTTGTGCTCCAACGATTGCACCAAAACAGTATCAAATTAAGGATGGCTTGCCCTTTTCAGCAATTCACTGCGTATAGTCATTGAGTTGGACCCACCGGATGACTGGCCGGACGTTCGGTCGAATGTCCCACCAGATGACCGCTTTAAAGCAAAAATTTATGAAATTTTTACACTGAGGGGTCGACCACCAAGAGTAACATATGAAGCAGTGATGAGAGCTTGCTCATGGAGAAAAAAACCTTGTCTGGTCGACCGGTTGGTCGTCCTGCCGGACATCCCTGCCTTTTGATGTAAGTTACAGTGCACCATTAGAATAACTCATATCAGATTGAGAAAATTGTCATTTTTTTACTCAAATTTGATACAAATACTAAACCGTTGGAGATACTCTTATGGTGCAACTTGGGCGCCCAAATTTTTTTAAGATTTGAATAAAATATTTTTGAATTGAGTATGAATTTGAACAAAAATTTAAAAGTTTAAATTAAATTTGGGAGGATTTAAACAAAAATATCAAACAATCCAAACAATTTGAAGCTTGAATTATATATATATATAAAGTATTAAATATACACAAAAATTAGGACACTTGATCCATAAATTCAAATTTTAATTTTGTTTGGCCAAAATCCATGTGCCAAAATATTTTGTCCAAAATAATAAGTTTAAGCAAAATGACCAAAACCCCCTTATATATATACACCATATACACGATTCATCTCACACCAGCACACACACTCTCTCTCTTCTTTTCCAAACCCTAATCCTCTCTATCTCTCTTCAAACTTTCTCTCTCTTTCTCTGTGCTCCTCTATCGATGCTCTTCCTTCCTCCTCAGATTGAGTTCGTCTCAATTTAAATCCCAATTACTGACGGACAACAAGCTCACCACTGCCCACGAGTTCAAGATTTGTTCACTTCAACCCGCAATTTCACTAATCCAAAGATAGATCGCATTCCCAAAAACAATATTTCTTTGTTTGATTTCACTAATTTTAACACTTTTTTTATTTTTTTATTTTTTTTAAAAATAGTTTTAACGGCATGATCAAATCTAGGATTCATGATCAGATTTGGTAGTCGCACCTACTACTAGAAATATGACTTCTTGCGTCTACTTTTTTGTGACTGATTATTTAATCGTCTCAAAAAATCACTTTTTACATTAAAAAAATCACAAAATCACTTAACCCAATCATGTTCTTGACTTAAAAAAAAATCATGTAAAACTTGACCCATCTCCCCTTTCACTCTTATTTCCCAAATCTGTCTCCAACGGTGGTGTATGAACTCTCACTCTCTCTTAAAATCTCTCTCTCGCTCGACACTCTCTGCTCTTGAATCTCACTGTCCACTTCCCACTCTCTCTCGCTCGACTTTCATGTGATGAAGATTTGAAAATTTTAATTGATTGTTGATGAAGATTTGAAGATTTCGATCCATTATTGATGAAGTTTTTGACTGATTCATACTTGAGATTCATAATCGGTAAGCTATTTTCTATGTATGGATCCAACTCTCTCTCTCTCTCTCTCTGTAATCTAGCTTGTTTGTTTCATGCCTAGTTGCTAAATTTTTGTGTTGATTTATTATGAATTTTTGTATTGATTTCGATCGTTCTTTAATCTGTGTTGTTGATTTATTAAGTGATTCATCTTGTTTTTGTAAATTTAAAGTTATACAAATAGATAGAGACATGATTTCGGTGATTGATCTTGTTTTTGCTAATTTGTTAGCTTATTTTTAGTGTTTTACCAGATTCTATTAATAAATATTAATCATAGAATATTAATCAAAAATTGATGAATAAATATTCTTAAATTAACAGTCACATAGTAGAATCTTGCATGAATAATCAACAAAAATCAATTTTTGAGTGCTTACCCAACAATATAGCAACTTGCACTTCATATATCTCAACAAACAACCAACAACTTTGTTCACGGTTTTTCCTGCATATTTCAAGTAAATCAACATCCTCAGTAATTTCATAAAGCAATCAAGTAGCTAAAAATAAAAAATTTGCAAACCATGATGGACATTATAAATTATAACAAACAACAATTACAATAAGTTTACTCTAGGAATTTTATAACCTCAAAAAGTTTGCATGGTCAATTCAAAAGGAACTCCATTGGAAACATTACAAATAATAATATAAACAATTACATCTCTTTTTCCTTTTTATTGGTACTAAAATAGTCAAAGAAGATAGTGAGTGAAATTAACCAAAATAAATAGAAGTAGAAAAATAATATGTAGTTTGAGTGGGGAATTTATGCAAACATGTGTGAAGCATTGTAAAAAAACACAACCAAAATACAAGATTAATAAACCTTATTTGATATTTTGAATCCATGAATCAAGATCATCATATCATCAAAAAAAAAAAAAAAACAAAAGTCCAATCATTCGTCAATGGCGGTGGATGGGCTGATTTATGTAAATGGAACAAAAAAACCCTAGAGGCCTAAATTGGGGAAAGAGAGATAGAGATAGAGATACACACACAGAGTGAAAGATATAAAGGACATACCTAGGGGTAGTGCTCCAATGGTGGATCGTGCTGCAAGATAAGAAGAGAATGATTGTTGGTTTATGATATTGATATCAATGGCGGTAGTGGTCGTTGAGGCAATGGTGATTGGCGGTGGCCATGTGATGATGTGTGACGATGAGCGACTTGAAGATTGACGGACACTATGCGGTCCTGTGCGACATTGAGATAAGAGATGGTAGTGACTTGGTGAAAGAGAGCAAGAGAGAGCAAAGAGAGAGAGAGGGAACTTGTTTGTGAAGAAAAAAAAAATGATAGAGAAAGATACAAAATAATGGCACATATTTGTAATTTTGGGAATATTATTTTATATAAAAATTAAATAGAAAAATATATACAATCACACGTTAATTAGAAGGTGTGATTAAAAAATATACATATATTCACACTTAATTGAAAAGTGACATAAAAAATAAATATTATTACACTTATGGTGCGTTTGTTTGGACGGACTGGATAAGGGAGGATTGTAATCCATCGGACTATTAGTCCTGGGATACATTGTCCCGGGACTATTTGGTTGGACTAATTTGTATCCTATGTTTGTTTAGTCATGGGATTAGATGACTGGATTGGACTATTTTTAGTTATCCAATGTTTGTTTGGGATATTATGGAAAAGGATAAATGCTCAAATGACTATTTTTATCATTTTCAATTATTTACTAAGTAATAGCAATATTAAACATAGCTTTAATATTTTAATTATTTTTAACTAAATTAAATAAAAATTTATTTTATTTTATTTTTTTGCACAATATTTTAATTATTTTAATTTATTATTTTCAATTAAATTAAATTTATAATTTATAATTTATATTTTTTATTTAATATATAATTTTAAATTAACGACAATAAAAAATAATTTTATTTAATATATAAATTAAATTTTCAACAACACTAAAAAAATTAAATTTATAAGGCCATAATTTACAATTTATTATTTTTAAATAAATTTAATTTATAATTTAAATTTTTTATTTAATATATAATTTTAAATTAACAACACTAAAAAAATAATTTAATTTAATATGTAAATTTAATTTTTTAACAACAGTAAAAAAAATTAATTTATAAAGCCATAATTTATAATTTATTATTTTTAATTAAATTAAAATTTTAATTTATAATTTATAATTAAAATTTTTTATTTAATATATAATTTTAAATTAACAACACTAAAAAAATAATTTATAAATGTTCAAAAGACTATTTTATCATTTTCTAATTGTTTGCTAAGTAATAGCATAAAGGGTAAAATGGACATTTCAAAAAATAATCCCATGGAATATCAATTCCATAGTTTCTATCCCACCCTCCCCCATATGGGATAGGATAGTCCCATATTTGTGGGACTAATAGTCTGAGAGGACTATTAGTCCGGAAACAAAAAAAAATGAAACAAACAATGGACTATTAGTTCGATGGGACTAATAGTCTAATCCCACCCCCTAATCCTTCAAAACAAACACACCCTTAATCAAATCAAGTGCGATTAAAATATGAATATATATATATATATATATTTTATCACAATTCCAATAAAAGTGAGATATTTTCATTTGTTAAAAAATGATCTTTAGGCCAAGTTTGGCAATCCAAAAATAATCCATCTTTTTATCTTTTTTTCATCACATCACCTCTCTACTTTTCTACACATCTTTTCGTAAAAAGATAAAAAGTACACTTATTTAGGTCATCCCAAACAACCCCTTAATTAGTAGTAGTCTTTTTTAACGCCATCGTCTTCGATCCCTCGCCATTATCTCCCTGCTTCCAGGGCCGGTCCTGGGCTAAGGCCAGTGAGTCCTGTGCCTAAGGCCCAAAAAATTAGGCCCAAAAAAAGGCTCCAAATTTCATTATCTTGTAATATAGCAAAAATTCAAAATGACCCAATTTTGTTTAATTAATTTAGGACATTTTAAAATGCCTCAAAAGTTTTATCTGGCTCAATTGATAAAAGGCCCAGTTAAAAAATATTTGTAAGTGTTAGTTGTTAGCCCAATTAAAAAAATAAAAAATAAAATATATGTATATGTCTATGTCTATGGGGCTTATATTTTTTTCCCTCTTTTTATGACCAAATTATGTGTTTTTTAGTAGTTTTTTAAATATTTTACGTAATTTTATTTATTTATTTTGTAAATACATCTAATTTAGATACACTTAAAAACTATAATATTTTTGTTTTTTTTTTTGAAAAAACAAAAAAAGTTTCCAAATACAAAAAATATAAAAAAATACGAATTGTAAACTCAAATAATTATTTTGAAAAATTTGGGTGATCTTTATTTTTATTTTTATGAATATCTAAGAGGGTTCAAAAAATTGTTTCGCCTTAAACCCCCGAAAACTCAACGCCGGCCCTGCTTGCTTCCTCCATCATTATTATCGTGATCCTCATCATAAAGTGGCTCATTTTCCTCCTCTTCCCCTGGCTAAAGTTCATTATCGTCGTTGTAATCGTCACATCACTGGTGAGACATGGTGGTGAAATTTCTCCGATATGGATAGTCTGCTTTACGTTACAAAAGTTAACGATATAAATGGATATATATATATATAGATATATTTATATATTTGAGGTAGTTACAACGTTGGACTGAGAATAGTGTTGTTTGCCAACGTACTTGTATAGTATAATTTCATTTTGGGTTTGCTTTTTACATCGCAACATGAAGGTTTGTAGGGATTACTCTGCTTTATTCAAATTGTTTATTTTATAAATTACTACATATTATTTATCAAAAAAGTTTTGAAATTGTTCAACTCTTATGAGTATTTGATAGAGTTTTCATTTTTTTTTTCAAAAACAAGAGTTAAAACTAATTTTTTTGTTTTTTTTTTTTTTTTTGTTTTTAGTGAATATTTTGAAAATTTTAAGTTTTTTTTTTTTTTACTTTTTTAGATTCACCTTACTTAGATGTATCTAAAAAATAAAATATTTTAAAAAATTAATAAATACACAAAAATACAAAAAATATACTGAGTTTTCGTATTTTTAAAAAATATTTTTGGTATTTAGTGAATCTGTTAAAGTTTTTTTTTTCACAAAAATTATACTTTTTAAGTGTATTTTGTTAGGTGTGTCTAAAAATTTTAAAAAATTGCTTAAAATATTAAAAAATATTCAGTAAAAACAAAAAAATACGAAAAATAAGAAAGTGAAATTTTCTGAAAAATATTTTCAAAAAACTGAAAGCAAACATGGTGATTGATTGTTTTTTTTTTTTGGTTGTATGTATGGATGTTATCAGGTTGGTTGATTTTGAGACAATTGAAATGGTTTTGTGTTGGTATTCTTATGTATTTGGTTTAGGGCTGAGTAAGGAATCCATGAAATCCGTAATCCGATCAAGTCCAGTCCAATCCAATAGGTTTGGATTGGTTTTTTGAATCCGCGGTTCGGTTCCGGATTGAAGAATTAAAAATCCGTAGTCCACGGATTGGTTCCGGATTGAACTCCACGGTTCTAGATTAGAACCGATCCGGACCGTATATAAATAGTCTATATTTTTATTATACATCCTCCCCCATAGTATCTTCTTTTATTCTATATGAAATCTAAACTAAAACCTAAAACCGTATAATATCTTCTTTTATTACTTTTGTTTGTTAGTTTTTAGTTTTAATTTGTAATAGTCTAAATACTTACGGTGAAACCAATTTTTTTATGGTTGTTTAAATTCTAGAACAATATGTTGCTATTATAGAAAAACATGTTGCTATTGTGGAACTAATATAGTACTATATTTATATTTTTATAAATTAAAGTGTTATATATATATATATATATTTGTTATTTAATTATGTGAATCCGTGGTCCTAAACCGATCCAATCCGTATTTAAATGGATTGGTTCGAATTGGTTCCATGATTTAAACGGATTGGATTGGTTACAATTTTTCAAGAACCGTAGATAACGGATTGGTCCTAATTTTACCTCAATCCGGTTCAATCCAGACCATGCTCACCCTTAATTTGGTTTAGTTAGAAGCTGCTAATGTAGTATGTTTAGACTCAATTTATTTATTTATTTATTTTTTTGACATCTAATGCTTAAAAGGATTTGCAGAATTTGAAATAAGGCATTAGCACAGATAGGGTTTGAGCTAGGTTCTAGATATATGTCTGGAAAAGGGAAAATAGAACAAATAGAAAAAATATGTTTATTGAATTTTAATAGATAAAAAATGTAGAGACAAAAAATTCAACAAATAAAATTTGAATAGATAAAAATTGAATAGATAGGGAAAAAAATTGAACAGATAGGTTTAAAATTGAATAGATAGAAAAAAAATCAACAAACCAATTAAGAGGTAAAATTAAAACAACATGTCCTTCAAACAAATAAAAAGGCTTCTCACCAAATTATTTCACAAAAGGTGAATTTCTCATCAATAAAAAATATTCATTGGACCTAATGCCTTACACTCTCCTTAACTTGAACTTTTCAATAACTGTCTCTATAAATTATTAGTTATTAGATAATGTTAAAGTAATTTAGATCATTAGATCATATTGAATATGTATTATATACATAATTAACATAATACAAAATTTTATTTATTTATTTTTTCTCACTCATAAATTGTAATTAAAAACCATCATAGCAGTATAATATATATAAATTATTTGTTTTGATGGTATTAATAATTTTTTTTAAAAAATTGTAAATAGAGTATAATTTTAACAAATTAATTAACTTAGCTGCACTAAAAAAAGAAAAAAGAAAAAATTGAAATTTATGTGTAATTCGGGCAACTTGGGTTTTGGCAAACAATCTCGGGGTTAGAATTTGAGCTTGGGCGGGTCTGGTTAGCTCTTAGTACAACTTGAGTTGAGTTTGGACAATCTTTACACTTGTCTGAGCTCACCCGAGTTGCACCCTGGTGATAATACTTAATTATGCCCTAAATTACAAATATAATACTAATCATTATATTTTGGTTTTGACCTTTAAAAATAATTTTTGAGTTTTTAATTCGTATTTTGTTGATATATTTTTAAAAATTTTTAGATTTAAAAAAAAAAAGAATATAAAAAAATATAAAAATTAAATTTTTTTAATTACATTTTGCTGTATTCAATTATTTTTTTAATAAAATTTTGTATAATTTTATACTTTCTAAGTGTATATAAATGAATCTAAAAACTAAAAAACTTAACCAAAATAATAGAAATTTTACTGAAAATAAAAAAACACAAATTAAAAACTCACAAAACTATTTTTAGAATTTTTTAAAAATAATTTTATGAGTGTTTAATCTGTATTTTTAGTATTTTTTTTTTAAATTTTAATAAATTTTTTGTTTTATTTTTTAGATTTATTTAATTTAGATATAATTAAAAAATTAAAAAATCAATAAATACAAAAAATATATATTAAATTTTTGTACTTTTGTTATTTCGTGAATTTTTAATTTTTTTACAAAATTAATTCTTTTAATTAAAAATAAAAAGATAAATAAAAATAATAACAAATACAAATTAAAATTTTAAAAAATACAAAATCAAATACAATAATGATGATGCTTTGGAGTATATGAATAATGATTAAAATCATCAATAAAAATCATATAAAAAAATCTTGAAGAGATTGCTTATAATATCTTCCATGTTAGGGGCCCAGAAAACCCAATTGATAAAGCAATCCTAAAACAAAAACAAATCTTCATAAAACTGGGCCCCCACCAATTCCCCTAGCTTATCTCATCTTCCAAACCCACCTAACTCCGAACCTCCCTTGACTGGCTTTCTTCTCCACGTGGCCTCGATCGGTTGCTTCTGAGTTTGGCTTCTCATCAACCACTGTGACCGAGGTAGCGTGAGATGTGTATATTTTTAAATTTTTATAAAAAAATATATAAAAATATAGAAAAAGTGAATAAAAAAATTGGGAGAAAATATTAGTAAATATTTATAAATATTAATTGATGTGGCTTAAATAAATGTATATATGTAAAAAAAAATATTTTTTTAGTCCATGCCAAATACTTATTAAGTTATTTTAATAGGTTAAAATAGTTATATTTAAAAATATGACCTAGCTTGTTTTCACTTTAAAAAAAATACTTTTCAAAAAATTTTATTTTCTTATTTTTCGTGTCTTTTTGTTTTTACTGAATTTTTTTAATATTTTAAGTAATTTTTTTACTTTTCAGACACACTTAACATAAATACACCTAAAAAGTAAAAAAATTATAAAAAAAATCTTTTAAAAATTCACTAAATACAAAAAATACAATAAAAATATAAAAATTCAGTAAATTTTTTATATTTTTATGTATTTATTAATTTTTTAAAATATTTTTTCACAAATTTTTTACTTTTTAGATACATCTAAGTAAGGTGCATCTAAAAAAATAAAAAAATATTTAAAATTTAAAAAATATTCACTAAAAATAAAAAAATACAAAAACCAAAAAAATTAATTTTCAAAAAACTTAATTCAAAAAACTCAAACCAAACATTGATTTTTTTTTGTTATTTTAATAAGTTAAAATATTTATTTGTGGAAAGATGATTACATTTAAAAAAAAAATTAAATATGATATTTATAAAAGAAAAAATAAAATAATTACGAATTTGATATGATATTTTATTTTATTAAGGATAAATTACAAATACACTTTTTGAAGTTTACTTAAAGTACAAATTACTCATGTAATTTGAAAAATTACAAATATCTCTTTATTAATACTTTTTATTTAACAGAATTAACTAAAAAAATAAAATTCATAATTGCTCTCCTATATAATAATAAAATTATCTAAATTATTAATTGAAACATATTTCTAACATCATTAAAAAAATATTAATTAACTTGATAATTTATTAATAAAATAGACAATTTATTATAATATTAGAAATCTCAAAGGATATGATATAATTTTTAAAATTATAAGGAGCGATTTATATTTTAATCAAATCTCGTAAATATATTTATAATTAACATTTTATTAATTATTTTAATTTATTTTATTCTGCTAAAAAAAATAAAAAAAATAAATAGCCTTTGCCAAACTGCGTGCTCCTTTTTTTCTACCACTTTCATCTCTCTCTCTCTCTCTCTCTCTCTCGGTGGACCTTAACAGATACTTGTTCTCAGTCCTCAGAATCGAATCAAAGAACTGTTCAGATGATCTTAATTTTAGGTTCGATTCCTCTATTTACATGTGTATCAGTTGCATGTGAATATATATATATATATATATATACGTGTTTCAAAGTGTTCTGTTTGTTTGTTGATTTTTGATTTTGATGTTCCGTTGATTCCCTGTTTCATTTACTCAAATCAATGATTGTTATTTTCTGTTTGGTTCTCAAGAGAAAGGGGGAAATTTGAGGAATTGATCATTTGAACATCAAAATGTTGCTCAATATTTGTAAGTGAGAGGATAAGACTATATATATATATATGGTTTTCTTGACACGTTGCTGTGTTTTTCTCGGCAACCAAACACGCAGGGTTATCAATACATGAGACTGAGTGTGATTCGAAGTCGATATTCTCCTTAGATCATATCATAGTATTTTTCTGTTTTACATATGAGTCTATTTTACTGCTATCATTTTGAGGTGGTGTTTAGGTTATGTGCCTATTGTACATAATAATCATATATACACACAAGTTTTTATTTATATTTTTTAACCCCTTGAGTGGGTAATTCTGCCTATCTTAGAGGCAAAGATGGATCTAGGAGGTGCGGGCAGGCTTGACCTCACCTCAAAAAATTTGAAAAATATTAAATATTATATTGGAAAATTTAAAATAATTTAAAATTATAAGGCCTATTCAGAGGTGATCAATTTTGGATGCCATTATGGATTTTTTTTAGTTGTTTGTTTCTTTCCCTTTATGGAGGTGCTTCTTTTATTATGTAGGAGTTGTTGGTGTTTCGAAGGTTTATATTGTTGGACTTTTTTCATGGTGGATTGTCCAGTTTGATGTATTTTTCTTGATGTTTGTAAAAAATATAATATTCTCCTACCAATTGACCAAAAAAAAAAAAAAAAATTGATGTGATTGTCGATCGAGTCACTTGCGGTAGAAATTGGGGTTGCTATATGTCATTCTCTATCTCTACTTCATTTGTTTATTTTTCCCTGGCTGGTGTTAGATAAAAGGAGTATCATAGTTAATTTTTGGGGTTGTTACATTGAAAATATGCATTTAGCTACATTATAATTTATGTGAAATTCTTCAATTCTTCTCAACTCTCATTGTAACTTAATGAATTGACTTTCCTTTGTGATTAAGTCCAGCTTAGTGGCAAGGAGTTGCCAAACATACTACTCAAATGGTTTCCACTGGATGCCTTTTATGCTGATGGTAGAAAAAAATACGTATTGACAATCTTCACCTCAATGGCAGGGACTTATGAGCGACGTGCTTTAAGCGTTTTATAGGCTTTACATATGCTAAATTTGGATGCCCATATTGATGACACCATTATAAGTTACATGCAATCAATGCATATCTGACCACTATAGCTACAATGACTAATTTTTTGTGTCTTAAAGTGTTGGTGTGTATGTTCCCATCACGAAACAGATATCAAAGTTTAATGGTTCTATTTCTCTATACGTTTTTAAAAGTTGATTGGTTGGGACTTTTAGGTACACGTGCTGCACTGAAATATAAATGATATAAATGCCATTTTTAATTAGGTTTTTGTGTGTATATCATTATTCTACGGATGCAGGAACACACACAAGTATTACAGATATGCAATTTTAAGTGTTGTTAGTGCGCTTCTGGTATTGTTTTTATTTGCATTGCAGTGCTAAAATTATGTGTGCCAAGTGCATCCAGACATGCTTCTTGTTGGATGTTAAATGCACCGCATTGTTGTTAGGGATCAGGCCATATGGTGTAAAAATACACTTTTATGTTTAATCTTTTTAGAAAATAATGTTCAAATGGAAAACTGAAAAAGAGTGTTTGGAATGTTCATGGATGCTGATGAAGTGTGTTGAGGTTGTACTATACACTTGGATGACTCTCCTCTTTGAATTTGGGCATCTCGTCATATATTTGCTTATCCCTCTGCCACAAGCACTCGGATTTATATTTTTCTGATTATAACATGTTTTATAAGCTATCTGTGCATTTTGCTTTTTTAGTTGATCAATTGCTGTTCTTAGTCTGCCCTCTCTCTCTCTCTTTCGGTTTTACAGACTGAAGTGAAGTGTCCCAATCTTTGGTGGTCCTACCCTATCAGTACTCGATGGGTGGAGTTTGTTCTAGGAAGCGAGACCCACAGGTCAATGAAGACAATCTTACTAGAGGAGTTTCTGGAAGATATTCCAAAAGTAGGAGCTCTAAGTGGTTGGGAAACTCCTTTTCTCGACCTGCTGTAGATAATAAGCAGGGAAAAATACCACGCTCATCTTTAATGGAACTATGCATTTACAAGATATGTAAGGTATTTCTTGCTGGTGTGAGGTCACAGGATAATGTATTTTTGTAGAAGATGCTTAATTTGCAGCTAATGGCTGTATCAATAGCCCCATATATTGTATATGTGGCCCTAAATGTGAGATATGGGGATGCGGCCATAATAGCTGTAAATGTTTCCCTCCTTTGTAATTCGGATTGATTTTTTTTGTCTTTGTTGTGTGATAGGATATTGATAAACATACTACCTTTTCCATGCTGCCAAGGGATATTAGTCAGCAGATCTTCAATGAATTAGTGTACTCACAATGTCTGACTGAGGTTTCTCTTCAAGCTTTTCGAGATTGTGCCCTCCAGGTAAACTCTAGTAATGATTGCAAGTTATTATAAGTATAAGTTCGTTCTTCTGTTCATTTATTCTATCTGTATTAGTGGTTGAAGTGGACTTTAAGGGGTATCTATCTTTTAATTGGCAGGACCTTGATTTGGGAGAATACCCAGGATTGAAGGACAGTTGGATGGATGTCATTTCTTCACAGGGATCATCTTTACTTTCTGTGGATCTTTCTGGTTCTGATGTTACAGACTCTGGGTTGATTCATCTCAAAAGCTGCACAAATCTCCAGGCATTGAATTTTAATTACTGTGACCAGATTTCAGACCATGGGTTAGCGCACATCAGAGGTATTCCCAATTCCCCCTCCCCTCTACTGCAGCATTTGCGTTTTAGAATTTTGCTATGCATAAGAAAAATGTGTGTGCACGCTTGTGTGTGTGTGTGTGTGTGAGAGAGAGAGAGAGAGAAAGAGTGAACTTTATTGAATATGGACACAAGCGAAAGGGAACAAGTTCTCTTGATATGACAGCAAAAATGTAGATGGTTAAAGAAAAAGGGGGCCATAATATAATTAAATCATTGACTGATGACACTTCAATTATTCCCTACCCACCAACCTAGATGCAGTCAGTGCATCTCAAGGCTTGTTTATCTTTGAAGTTATATGCGAGTTGCCCTACTAAAGGAATCATGTGAAGGTGCAAAGGTGCAAAGTAAAGCTTCAACCAGTTCTCTTAGCGTATGGAGATGCATCCATCATCATGGTTGATTTTTGTATCCTAATTGTTAGCTAAACAATAGGGAAAAGGTGCTTAGACAAGCGGCTTTCCACGGCTAACTAGTCAAGGGAACTCTCATATCATATGGCACGAGTCATAGAACACCTGGATTACCTAATCAGAGAAATCTCCTCCCTCTAGGCATCAGTCCGAATCCATTTGGTGGTGATAGGATTGGGATGTGAAGTGGAAGCATGATGCTAGATTTGACCCTCTTTTAAATTTGCAGTTATCCCTGGTGCTTGTATGATTTTCTTAGCATTAAACTTTTCCTTTGGGTTGTATTATAGATATGCATGCAAAATGTTCTATCAAACTACAGCCATCAATGGCTGCAAGGAAAACCTATCTATGTCATTTTGCAACGGTGTTGATGTTAGAATATTAAGTTTTATGTATATATGGTAGTATATATTTTTTTGTATATTTTGGGGATTGATTAATTGTTCTAGTTTCCTTTTTAGTCTTAGGGTTAGATTGCTGTATAAATCGATGTACTCTTATATTACAAACACAATTGAATCTACAAATTCTTTCAAAAAATTTACATGGTATCAAAGCTTGGTTTGAAACCCTAGTAGCCCCTTTCTGGTTCAGAACCCCACCCTTTCTGGAACACTCTTTGGTTCTGATCTCTGATCATCATCGAGTTCCTCGTTTGCTTCATCAAGTTCGTGCGACCCATAGGAGTTCAAATTGTGGCCCATCGTGAAGCTCGAATCGTGTTTGAAGTTGACCCATCTAGTTCGAAATTACAATCTCTGGTTCGTGTCTCCTCAGCTCGACATTGGTTTTCTAATTGCGAATTAGCTTCTCTAGTTCTTTGTTCGCGATCTTTGGTTGGTCGTTGGAATCACAATTCTTGTCGTTCGTCACCTCTGGTTGGGTTGTCGATTTGCGAGCTTTTTCTGTGGTTCTTGGGTCTTGTGGTCTCGTCTCTCTCTAGGTCGACTTCTGTGCTTCCACTTCTAGGTTGTCTCTTTGGTTCACTACAAGCATCGCGATCAAGCTCTATCTGGTTCTCTAGTTCCTTCAGCTTCTCTCTCTCTCAGTGCTCTTTGACTTCTTTGATCTGAGGCTGGTTTCTTTTGGTTCATTACCTATTGATATTTGACTCGTGTTACTTACTTCTTGGTGTATTACGTTTTGCCCCATCAGATTTCTGTTTATTACACTTGAATCCTAGTTAGTTATTTTGGTCTATTTTGGGTTTATTACACTTCAACCCCTCATCTTTTTATTTATATTGATGTCTTTAGCTTCTGATGAGTGTGCATTTTGCCATTAGAAGGGCCATTCAAAGTACCATTGTCCCAAGAAGGGATGTTCATTTGCTCTGTAGTCTCAGCCACACTTTTGTGCTCCTACTCATAGTATTTTTCAGACTCCAGCCGTTTATACTGCATCTACTCTGTCTCCTAATCCTAACTTGGCTTTCTTGAGTGCTTAGATTGGTCAGTTTCAATATATACTGTCTACGTACCAGCTATCTTCGTATCCCTCTACTATTTCCTCTCTTCATTCAGGTTTGCTTGGGTCTTCTTCAGGTATCTCTTCGTCTGTCTGGCTCTTTGACTTTGGTGCCTCTCATCATATGACTCCTCATCTCTCTTTACTTTGAAATTGTAACCCCTCCCTTTCTTATTATTGTTAATACTGTTAATGGATCTAGTATGTCTGTTATATCTGTTGGGTTTGTCTTACCATTTGATATGTCTGCTATCACTATTGCATTTATCATTTATGTTCCTCAGTTATTTGTAAATTTAGTATCTATCAGTCAGCTTGATGCCTTCGATTTTGATGTTATCTTTTCTTCTTTTATCTATTTTGTGCAAGATCGGATGTCTAAGTAGCAGATTGAGACCGGTCGTAGAGTTGGAGATCTCTATGTGGTGGAAAACTTGCGTCTGCCTATGACTATCTCTCCAGCTGCTTTTTTCTCTTTTCAGTTGGATTCTTTGTCAAGCTTTTTTTTTATTTGTGACATTATAGATTAGGGTATTTGTCTGCTGACCGCTTATGGTCTTTAACTCAGTTAGTTTTATTGGGTAAAGTTTCTCATAGTCAACTTATTGAGTGTTGGGAGTGTAAACTTGCCAAAATGATAGCCTTACCCTTTCGTAAAAATACTTTTATCTCTGATACATCGTTTTCTTTAGTTTATACTGATGTCTGGGATCCTTCTCATATTCTCATCAAATGGGTTCTGCTTACTATGTATCATTTGTTGATGACTGCACCCGTTACACTTGAGTTTATCTTAAGACTCGTAAGTCCGACTTCTACTAGATATACCATACTTTTCAGTCTATGATCATTACACAGTTTGGGTCTACTATTAAATTGTTACGATCTGACTTAGGTGGAAAATATTTTAAAATTGAGTTTTGTGAGTATTTGGCCAATTTGGGTACTATTCACCAAAATTCATGTACTGATACATCTGCCCAAAATGGTCGAGCTGAGCATAAACACTGTCACCTCCTTGAAACAGTTAGGTATCTTCTTTTCTTTGTATCTATTTTGGTTTCATTTTGGGGTAAGACAGTTTTTACTATTGCGTTTCTTCTCAACCGTATGCCTACTTACCTTTTCTCTGGTTGTTCTCCTTATGAGGCTCTGTTTTCTCAAATTCCCAATTACTCCATCCTTCGTATTTTTGGGTTTACTTGTTTTGTTCTTCTTCCTCATAAAGATGGGACCAAGCTTAGTGTCCGGTTTATCTTGTGTGTCTTTTTGGGCTATAGTCTTACTCAAAAAGGTTGCTGCTATTACGATCCTGTTTCCCGTCATCTTTATGTCTTCCGCCATGTTGCCTTTCTCGAACGTCTATCTTACTTTCAACTTCCTCCTTTCACTGCCCAGGTTTCTAAAGAGGATTTGGTTTACATCGATCTATTTCCTTATGAGGTCCCTTTTGATGAGTACGTCTCTATTGTTCCCCCTGAGCATGTTCCCTCTTCTCCTCCTATCACCCCTTCTGTTGAGTCCCTCTTTACTGTCCCCCATGAGTCTATTCCTTTTTCTCCTCCTCCTCGTCGTCCTCCTCCTCCTCCTCCTGATCCTTCTCTTCCTTCGTTGTTAGTATATTCTTGTCGCAAGGCTCTCCCTTCACCAGTCGTCTCTGCCCTTGCTGTTGATCCTCCTGTTTTTGATGACTCTAATCTTGCTAACCGTAAGTATACACTCGCATCCGTAAATAAGTAGTTAAACTTGGTTTTGCAAAAACATGTTTTTTTCTTTCATACTGCACCTTTTTGTCAGTTATTCATTCTTTTTCAGAACCCCGGTCTTATAAGGTGGCATGTTAGAATCCTAATTGGGTTCAAGCTATGGAGGATAAGTTGTTTGCATTGCGGAAGACTGCTACTTGGGAGCTGGTTCCATTGCCTGCTGGCAAGAATCTAGTTGCTTGCAAATGGATTTATAAAGTCGAGACTCATTCTAATGGTTCTCTCGAGCGCTACGAAGCTTGCTTGGTTGCCAAAGGTTTCTCATAGGAGTATGGCATTGATTATGAGGAGACTTGCCCGTATTGCCAAGATGACTACTGTCCGCACTTTGATTTCTGTTGCTGCTGTTCGTCATTGGCCTCTCTATCAGATGAATGTTAAGAATGCTTTTCTTAATGGCCATCTCGCTGAGGAGGTCTATATGCACCCTCTTCCTGGTCTTCCTCATTCTTCTGGACAGGTGTGCCATCTTCGCCGTGCTCTATATGGTTTGAAGCAGTCTCCCTGTGCTTGGTATGATTGTTTTCAAATAGCCGTTACTTAGCTTGGGTGTCATTCTTGTGCCTAGGATTCTGCTTTGTTTTTCCTCCACATCTTTGCTGGTTTTTTTACCCTGTTACTTTATTTGGATGATATGATTATCATTGACTCTAACTCTTTTGCTATGTTTGAGGTTAAGCAGCATCTATTCTGTGCCTTCAAAATGAAAGATTTGGGCCCATTGTGATATTTTCTAGGTATTGAGGTTGCCATTTCTCCAGAGGGTTATTTTCTGTCTCAGGCCAAATATGCAAATGAGGTTATTCACCGTGCCGGTCTTACTAAGATTTCTGATACTCCAATTGAGCTCAATGTGAAGCTTAACACTGTTGATGGTGTCCATCTGGATGATCTTACTTTATATCACGAGCTTATGGGTTGCTTAGTCTATCTGACAGTTACTCGCTCTAATCTTGCCTATGATGTTCGTGTGGGTAGCCGCCTGCGTTTCTACTCCTCGTTCTACACAGTGGACTTCTTTGGTTTGAATTCTTCGCTATCTCCGGGGTATTATGTTTCAGGTCTTACTGTTGTCTTCTACTTCCTCTTTGAACTTGGTGGCTTATATTCATTTTGATTAGGCTGGTGATGTTACTAATCGGAAGTTCACATCTAGTTTCTGTATATTTCTTGGCGGTTCCTTTATCTCTTGGAAAAGCAAAAAACAAACTGTTATTGCTCGCTTTACTGCCGAAGTTGAGTATCGTGCTATGGCTCGTGCTATTGCTGAGATTGATTGGCTTCACTGTCTCTTGTCTGATTTAGGTGTCCCTTAGTCTTCTCCAACCTCTCTCTACTGTGACAACTGCAGTGCTATTCAGATTGATCATGACACTATCTTCCATAGGCGGATGGAGCACATTGAGAGTGATTGTCACTTTGTCCGTCAGTATCTGCAGTTTGGCTCCATTTCCTTGCCTTTCGTCTCTTCGGCTTTGCAACTTACTAACTCCTTTACCAAGACTCACATTACTGCTCGGTTTCAATTTTTTCTTAGCAAACTCTCAGTATTTTCTGTTAAAACACCTTTAGTTTGAGCGGGGGTGTGAGAATATTAGGTTGTATATATATGGTAGTATATATTTTTTGTATATTTTAGGAATTGAGTAATTATTCTAGTTTTTTTTTCAGTGTTAAGGTTAGATTGTTATATAAACTGATGTACTCTTGTATTACAAACACAATTTGAATATACGAATTCTTTTAGAAAATTTACAGTTGATTTTTTTTTTGATAAATAAACAAAAAGAAAATTTACAGTTGATTCATGGCATGTGTGCTTAAAATTTTATCAAATAGCATTGTTGCAGTAAGCAGCAGTTTTGTCATTCATTATTGTTGTTACATCGCTTTGTAACTCTGGTTATATCTTGTTAGATGCTCAATTTCATTTCTGCACAATACTTTGTGGGAAAATTTAATTTATTTTTGGTTGTTCCGGGCAACTAGTTACATTTTGGGAGATTTATTTGGTCACTCACTTACAAGCATATCAAGCATTTTTCTTGAAACCAATTGAGTCAAATTCTGATCACAACTCCCCAAAAACATGCATTGTAGAGCCTTTTCATTACCATGACAAAGTACTAAGAGTTTTTTCATGTTTATGTATTTTATATACAATTCTAAAGGTACCATGACATTTTAACTCATTATTGTTTTGTGGTTATACTTTTTTTTTCCCCCACTTTCTCTACTTTTGCTACACTTCTTTCTCTTTGTAAGCTCTTCTTTCAATGTGTTGAATCAACCTGTCAACAGCATTCACGAAAATCAACTGTGGAAAGATTCAATTGGTTTTATTTTGACCATTGGTCTTGTTAGTGCACTGGATTTGTGGAAATTCTGTAAAATACAAATAATGGAATCAAAGATATTTGTGTTACTTGGTGAATTTGGCTTAGTTTTTTTTTCCCTTAAAGCATCCTTTGTGAACATTTTTTAGCTATGACTCGTCATTTTTTGTTATTTTATCTTTTTTATGTGTTCTTTCTTTTGTTACCACCTTTAAAAATGGACTTGAACTAGCATACGAACCATCTTACATTTTCCCAGAGAAAGTTATTTATGTGGTGTATGCAGATGATTGTGGTTAACATTTTCAGGTCTCTCGAACTTGACGACTTTGAGTTTTAAGAGAAACAATCAAATTACTGCTCAAGGGCTAAATGTCTTTGCTGGCTTAATTAACTTGTTAAAGTTGGATCTGGAAAGATGTCCAGGGATCCATGGTGGACTTGTTCATCTCAAAGGTTTGTTCTCCTTCAATGTACTCGGGTCTGAAACTAAACTTCATTTTGCCATGCTTTTGGATAAAAATTCTGCTCTATTTTGTGTCAATATTTGAAACAGTATTAAACATTTTCAAAGATACCTGGTAATTCTCAGCATCTTTGATTGGAATTCTGTTGGAAACCCAAATCACTTCACAAATTCAAATTAAGTTAGAATTTCATATATGACATGCTTATACATGATGAGAAAACTCTGTGAAGAATGGTGTTTAAGGCATTGGTAAAACATGTTTACTGTTTATTGTTGACTGACTCAAACAAGCTCAGCTACTGCTGTTGTGTTTTTGCTTGCTTTGTTTCTCAAGAAAGAAAAAGAAATTCAGATGCAGTCCTCTAATGAGTGCTAATCAATGTGGAGACTTTTACTTACTCACTTCAGAATAATATTGAGGGTAACAATCAAAATACTTGGTCCCTTCTCCTTTAAAAAAAAAAAAAGAAAAGAAAAGAAAAAAGATACTGTCTATTCCTTCATAGATTTATATTGAGAAAAAGTAATTGTATTATGTTAGCACGAGCAAAACCAGTGAGCATATATGACAAGAACTCCGTAGATGCAAACTTTAAAATGCTTAACAGGCCCAAATATTTCCACGTGAAGAAAGATGGAACAATTTTGAGAATAGATTCTATCGATCTAAGGTAGAAAATTGAGATGCTTGGTAGAGAAGCGTTTAGACTGTGCAGGTATTGGATTGAACATATTGAGGTCTCATTTGGGAATTGGCTGTTTTGGTGGCTTTTTGGCTTTTTTATGAGGTGGAAAAAGTGGTCGTGTTTAGAAATGGCCTTCTTTAGTTGTATTGAAAACAGTGAATTACTGAGATAATTGACTTTTTTTTTTTCAGTGGCTTTTTGGCATTTTAGTGGCTTTTTCGCTACTTTAGCCAAAAAATCAAATTGCCAAACGGGGCTTGAGTAGAATTTTGGTAAAATGAGAAAGACAAGGAAGTTTGAATAGAGATTGTTGAGAGAGACCTAAATGAAGGAAAATTTTATAATGTTGTTCTAAAAATTATGGAAGCTGGTTAACATGAAGACCATTACCCAAATTCTGTTCCTAGTCAAATTGTGGTGCTGGGAAGGGTAAAATTTGATGCAGTCTTCTATCTGGTTTTACTTTCATGAAGCGTCCACCCCCCTATTTCTGCCTACATTCCATGCTTGGCAATCCAAGTTTTCTGATTGTGCAAAGCAATGGCTGTGGGGATATTGAATGATGCAAGTAGTTGTTTGATGCCTTAGAGAAGGGGTGGTCTGTATGATGATACATGTGATGCTTGTATAATGTTATAAATAAGATGTTAAGTCTTATTATAATTCTATCCTGATAAGATTCGTACGTCTTTGTTGTGATTTCGCAGATAACTGGAATTTATTCCATTACTCTTAGTTTAATTGTGCCTCGTATTTTATTTTTTTGAGGAACTGCATGAACCACTTCTCTGTGATTATGGGTGTCATTTATTTTTCGGTCACTTGTGCATTCTACCATCTGCCGTTGAGTAGAGAAATGTAGAATGCACATGGGACTGTCAAGTTATACTACTTTTTACTGTTGTTGAATATGTAAGAAAAGATCAAATACCTGGTTTATGTATGGATTACTTCTTTTGCAGGGCTAGCAAAGCTTGAGTCTCTAAATATTAAATGTTGCAATTGCATAACAGATGCTGATATGAAGCCTCTTTCAGGTAACTCTCTCTTTCTGCATTTCAGTTTTTATGATTATATAAATTTAATGTTGATAAACTATATTTATTGATTTAGGGTACATTCATCTGTTTTCGCCTGCATTTGCTAGAAGATTTTTTGTTACAGGATTCCCAAAGTCTTCAAATATTATGTAGAACATATGGAGAATGCTTTAAATCATTTTTAGATTTGCATTATTTAGAATTCACGGAGAATGCTTTCTACCCTTGTTCAAATAACTGGAATTGTTCAGGGGCCTGCTTGTTTGTGCTTGGGGGTGGGGTAGTTATAGAATTGACTCATGCGGTAGTATCTTAATGAACTCCCTAAAAAATGTTTCTATTTACTCCTGTATTTTCATAAGCAATGTGGTATAGAATGCACATTATCATGAGGTCATGTGAGCCATAATTATCTGCATGTGCTTTTATTGTGCAATCAGATGCCATAAAATTTTATATTTCATTATTTTTCAGGGCTTACCAACTTGAAAGAGCTACAAATTTCCTGCAGCAAGGTCTCAGATTATGGTATCAGTTTTCTGGGAGGTACTTATTTTGGCCTGAAGCTAATGTTTTGTTGTAGAAACTCAATTTATGTTTACAGTAGTATAGTTTCTGGGACGTGGTCCATGCCCACATCAGATATGCAGGCATTTTTATGTGTTTAAAATGTAGTCGAAATTTCAATGCTTAATCAACACTACTCATTTTCCAAACTAATTTGAAGAATTTTGTTAAATTTGTTGCTGTACTCCCCCTCTCTCTCTATATATATATGCACATCAATTTGTCTGGTTCTGTATCTACCTATCTCTCTGTCTGTGTGCTTGTGAACTTATTTACTTCTACGTTTCGTTATATGTCTAATCAAGTGTATTTAATGTGTTTGAGATGCTTTACAATCAGATATCGAGTTGGATGAGGTTAATAATAAGATTTTGATTATTTACTGTCATTATTAACACCATAGTGCAAGTACCACTTTCTCCCATGCATTCTCAAGGGTACCTGGTAGTGTCATTAAATTCTTCATACTAATTTTTTTTTGGGGGGGGGGGGGGGGGGTTGCAAATGATAGTCAGTTAGTAAGTTAGATTACAACTACATGGACAACTACATCAACTCGAACCTTAAACCTCTGACCTTCTCACTATCTCAAGGGACAACTACATGGACCACTGGGCCAACTTCGCTGTCCCATTAAATTCTTCTTACTTGTTTAAGTGTATTTTCATTATATACTGGAAGCATAGTGATATAGATACGTCATCCTTGATTTTTTTCTTTAAATGGTTTGATAATGCTTCCCTTAGGAACTTGTCATGGTCAGTTTTGGTTTCATTGTCTTCTTGGCATGGCAAATTCCATAACTTTTCCATTGAAATATTTGGTATCTGTGTGCATTGCAGGTTTGCACAAGCTCTCTCTATTGAACATGGAAGGTTGCCCTGCTGTTACTGCAGCATGCTTGGACTCTCTTGCAGGTTCACTTTTGCCTTTTCTTCTCCTTTGAGTCATCGCCATTGTAGTTATGTTACTGGATATTGTGATAAATATTGCATTTTGAGAGAAGGGTATGTGGTATGGAACAAGAAATATTTCATGAGTAATATTTGTTTTATGGTCTAAACTTCCGAAAATATCTTGACAAAGGTAACTCAAAGATATGATTTTGGATTTGTAGGAGACTAGCAGTTTATTGCAAATCTAGGATTTCCATTTGAAAATTTAAACATTTTGTGGATCAAAGTACAATAAAAATATTTGGCAGTGTAATGCATCGGATTAATGAGAACGAAAAAAATTACTTTCTCTGGAATGTTTTCTATTTGGAAGCTGACTTCTGATTTTCAAAGGAGTTGATTGTTAATTTTTTGATTTTCTGCTTAAATTTTTTTGACTGGGCATGGTAAATGCTGGTGATGAATGAAGGATTTCTTGTGATATACTATGATTTATAATAGTATAAGTTATTCATGTTTGGTATTAATCTGATTGCCACTTGTTCTATGCATGCAGCTATTCCTGCCCTGCTATATTTGAACCTAAGCAGATGTAATTTGTCTGATGATGGGTGTGAAAAGTTTTCAGGTAAGTTACATATAAACTTTACTTTGTATCCCTCATGTTTCGAGAATATTGGACTATCTTTTAAATTGAGATACGTACTTCTCTTTCTAATAGGATCAGTAAAACATTGAATGCTACCTTAACAACAAAAAGTAACCTCTTTCATGTCATCTTTTATCCAGGGCTACGGAATAAAGTACTAAACTTGGGATTCAATGATATCTCAGATGCTTGTTTGGTACACATGAGAGGTGGTTTTTCCTTCTTATATTTATGCAATTTCAATAACAGTATAAAAAATTAGGGCAAAAATTATAGAGTTCCCACTTCTGACAGAGATACCCAAGAGGGATAATAGATGGGTCTTGTGCAACAACTCACAGCTGTACTTGGGGAATGGGTATTCCTCTAGCTGTTGAATATACAATATGTAGAATTTTTTCCCCCTTGTTTCTCAAAATCCCTTCTTGTGGGTTTGCCTTCTGATGTGATTATTTTTGGCAGGTCATTAAATCAAATTATCAGAAGCATAGTATGCAGAATTTATTTGGGGTTCACTGAAAATATTTTCTCATAGAGACTTCTCATTTCATGCAACAATGCATTATGTTGCTACACACTTGGTTTTTGCCATTATTTGATATTGTGTTCATTACAAACGTATACAAGTCTTTACTTTTTGAGAAGTTTTTGTTATTTATATAGTTTTTCTTTTGCTTCAAGCAGATTTAACAAATTTGGAGAGCTTAAACCTGGATTCATGTAGGATTGATGATGAAGGCCTGGTTAACTTGACAGGTCATTGTTCACTAAGTTCCCTTTATTTAATTTTCTTATGTCCATGTTGCACTTTTAATAACAGTTCTGTTTTCAATCAATGGTCAGTAGAAGCTTATGCCTTCGAGTCGCACATGTATTGTGCATGAAGTTATAAAATTAGTGGGCGATTCTGGGTGGAAGATGCATTATACTTCTCATTTTTTGTTAGTGGTTTTAAATATCATCTATTTAAGCATGCTTATTTGCCTTTTATGATAAATATTTGACCTGTTCTGGATTGTATCAAGATATCAAGGAAAAGATGTTTCAAAAGATCTAGGGCAAACTGCAGAGCCATAGGTTGGTGCATATGAGACTTCTGTTTCCGGCTGCTCTGGAGCTTATATTTATCACCAATAATGCAACCTGTGCCAAAAATACTGTCAACCCTGAAAACTCTTGTCTTATTCATGTTTTGAAATTTTAAACTAGAGCTAATGCAACAAGATATGTCCAGTTTAGGCGCTAGGTAAAATGTATTGAGATCAATTTAATTCTGTAGAACTTACACTCCTATTATTGCAGCATTGATGATTGATTGATGAATCAGACAACTGCTATGGATATTGCAAAATCAAGAAGAAAAAAAAAGAAGGAAAATTAGTTTCTTTAAATTAGTCTGGTGACGAGTAGACAGGGTTGAATGAGCGTGATTGTATTGATTTGAGGAAATTTATAGGTCAGTCGATCAGTAATACTAATACCGGTGTGGCTCAAGTGTATATCCTCCTGGTGCAATGAAAATTGTGCTTGACATGCATATCATTTATTTATTTATTTGCATCAGAAACATGGTTAGGTTTGATGTGGCAAGAAAACTTATTGTTAAGTATTTATGAAAAGCTTTGTAATGCTCATAACATCAAAAGCAATTAAAACCAACCCTAATCTTTTTCCCCCCTTAAAAATGGGAAAGGTTGTTTTTCATACTTGTGGACTTAATTTTTTAATTCTAGTTTCTTGTTGCTCTCTCTCTCTCTCCCTCCCCCCCCCAAAAAAAAGAACATGTCTACGATAGATGCTCATTTCTTATATGCTTATGGTTTGATATCTGAAGCTCAGGCCTTCAGCATTTGAGATGTTTGGAGTTGTCTGATACAGCAGTTGGAAGCAATGGCCTCCGTCATCTTTCTGGTTAGATTTTACCTTCTACATACAGTATGCAGGTTACGAATAATTAAAAATAAATTTAAAAAAAGAAAGAAAAGAAAAAATAAATTTTTTTTGAATTGCTGGTAATTGGATTTTACTTTATTCAGCCACTTTGACAATAGATTAGTTGGTTCTTCTGCATAAGATTTGTACTCATTTTTTAAATTTCATCAGCCATCTTTTTCCAAATCCGCTATATGTGTGCTTATACTGTCTTATACCTGGAATTAAGTTTTTTATGCATTCGTGCATTATGTTGATCCCTTAAACCTGCTAAGATTTGGGGTGTTGATGAGTGTCTAGGCAGGGAAAGTAATAATGTTTGTGTATGACTGAGAATTTTTAGAATAGATTTCTGGTAAGTTCATTAATTGCACATACCTTTAGTGAGGACAGGAAAAAGTATTGCTTGTTTTTCAAATAAATCAAATCTTTATTTTGGCCTCAGAAGATGACTGCTTATTCAGAGAATGTGCCAAGGGGACACAACCCTTGCACAACCAAAAAAAAAAAGAAAAATAAAAGAAAAAGTGCAAAGAACAAAGTAGGTAAATCAACCCAAATCCCAGTTACAAGCCACTAAACATTCACAACCAGAAGATAAAAATAAAGAAGCACCAGATTCGCAAAGGAGGCTTTCTCATCATCAGTCATTGATTTCCTTTTTTAACTCCCGCCTTTCCATTCTTCTATACTTACTTGGGGATGAGACGAAGTGTTTATGTAATTTCTTACTTTGTGAATGGATATTTAAATTAGGTTCATATAGCACAGGCCTAATTAACAGTAGAAAAGAAAAAACCAATTGAGGCTAGGATCATGTTTGTCTCCTCTTTTGGTTAGATGGTATGCATTCAGCTGCAAGCACTTGTGGTTTTGGCTTTTTGAAGTCTATTAGCATAGTTCTAATAATCATTCACCCTCCCAAATCTTGGGTTGCTTTAGACAGAATAAAGTTGTTCAGTTAATTATCTCACGTCTTTTTTAATTTGTATTAACCATCGTTTTTATTGGTCTCTTTCTTAGGTTTGACTAATCTGGAGAGTATAAATCTCTCCTTCACTGATGTCACTGATGGTGGCTTAAGAAAGTTGTCTGGATTGTCATCACTTAAGTCACTAAATTTGGATGCCCGCCAAATTACAGATGCTGGACTTTCTGCTCTTACGAGTAAGTGTGTTTGAGGTGATGTTGCCTTTGGTGCATGTTTTCTAAATCCATCGTTCATTGTTTGATCAATTGGGTAGGTTACTCTTCAGATGTGCCTTTTTATTGTTGGATGTGACGCTTTTATATTTTCTTGTCCTTCGTGACAGGGTTTTCATGTTTACATGGCTGCGATATTTGCATCTGCATTTATTGGTGTTGGCCCATGTTGCTTGAACTTTTGTGAGGTGTTAAGTCTTTTTGTTGATGTTGAACTCCCATGTTTGCACAAATAGAGTTTGTGAATATCGCAGCCGGTTTAGCAAAAATCCTTACAATTGCCAATTCATATCCATCCTTTTTGTCTGGTGATGTGTCTATGGTTTTCTTTACTTTTCAGTTTAGTAACCATTATTTCCTTTAGTATTGTAAGCTTCTGAGCCAAACATAATTCTCTGAGTTAAACCCCTCTCTCTCTCTCTCTCTCTCTCTGAGTTCAAATTAGTATTCATTTGTCACTTTTGGATGTGTTTAGCCCAGTCTAATTGTGGCACTCATAATATGATGCAGTAGTTTCACATGGACAATATTTATATTGTAATTTTCTTTCTTCTTTTTTTTTTCCCTTCTTTTCTTTCTTCTCCATTGTCAGTTTTTAGTTCTGATCTGCTAGACGCATCTCTCTCTCTCTCTCTCTCTCTCACCATAACATGAAAGTATTACATTCTTTACTTGTGCTATGCAGGCTTGACTGGGTTGACTCATTTGGATCTTTTTGGAGCACGCATCACAGATTCGGGAACAAACTATCTGCGAAGTACGTTTTATTTTACTACTGATACTCATATAGTAGTGCCTTGTATTTCTTACAGTAACATCCATCATATGCGTCACCAAATGCTTGACTCACCTTTTATTTATTTATTTTTTTGTTTTTTCGGTGGGGAATAAAACATCTTGCTTTTTGAAGCATGTGGTATGTGGTTGCAAGCTTCAACCACTGGAATGTCAAATGCTATTGAGCAGTTATCATTATTTCTACTAATATGCATAATACTGAAATCTCTCTCCCTCCTCCCTTTTTTCTTTGGATTGGAGTGGTGGATTGGGCAAGTTTTAAGACTGCTAATTTCCCTTTGTTTATGCATTCTGATTAAGTTCTACAAGTTTTCATATCCCACTCTCCAGGATAATACTCCTGTAAGAAGAAGAGAGAAAAAATGATATATGTGTGCACCTAAGATGAATGAATACTTCTGAGGTGGCATGGCGTGTTGACACAACACGACATGTGTTAGACATTTCTTGACACCTGTCGGACGCTCTTCTAACATGTCCTACTATTTTTTATTTTATTTTTTAAATTTCTAGACTAGTACATGCTTCAAACGTGTGTGGGTTACACGTCTATCGCTCAAACACGCATAAAACATATCACGAGTTTGAATAAAATAACTTAAAAGCTAATGATTACACATGTCTATCGCTCAAACACACGTGAAACATATAAGAAGTTTGAATAAAATAACTTAAAAGCTAATGATTAAAAAAAATGTAAATTTATAATATTCTCCACCTTTAGATTTTAAAAATTATTATATTTGAATTAAATTCTCATATATATATATGATATAATAATTGTTTATCCTTGTATATGTTGTATAATAAATATATAAAACTGTAAGTTTTGCGTGTGCGCCCCACGTGGCGTGTACTACATATTTTGAAAATTTTATTGTCAGTGTGTGTACGTGTCATGTCATGTGTCCTGTTCTTAGTTGTGCACTTACTGTGAAGTAATTTGGACTGGGTTTTGGTTATCATTATGTGTTTTGTATCAATTGTGTTCCTTACTTGTGTATTGATTCAGATTTCAAGAACCTAAGGTCCCTGGAAATATGTGGCGGAGGATTAACTGATGCTGGTGTGAAGAATATCAAGGATCTTTCATCCTTGACAGTGCTAAATCTTTCACAAAATGGCAACCTGACTGATAAATCGTTGGAAATGATTTCTGGTATCCTTTCTTAAACTTGGCTTTGTGTTCTTATTAAGAGTATCTGTCCTTTCTTTATAGCTTATGGAGACTCATAAAAGTATCACTTGAATCTCTCTCTCCCTTGTGAGGTCATAAGTTAATTTTTTTTTTCTCCCACTTGGGCTATGTATGACATTGGGAGAAAACCACTAATACCAAATCATGACGACCAATACATCTCTGTAATGGAAATATGACCTTCCATAGTTATAGTACTAGCAATTATACCAACATAACGGATGCCATAAAGGATTAGTGATAATCATGAGAATAACATGTAAAAGTGATCACCATGTCTATTCTCAAAATTGGTCCAACTGTAATGTTCCTTCAACCAGAACATTTATACTACCTCCATTAAACCTTTATGAGGCTAACTCCTGACATACAAATCAAAACATATACAAACAATAATATTATGGCAGTCAACAAGCAAGATGCAACCAACAAAGTACTTCGTGTAACTCATGGTCACTAGTGTTACACGGTCTTGGGTAGAACTCAATCCCAAAAGACAGTTTGTGAGGTGAGGGGCGATGTGGGACTTCGCTTCGCCACAAGAACGTCATTAACGAATCATCCAAAACTTTTCAGTTACCCCTATATCAGATATGTGTTTCTCAAACACAAAGGAATAATCATTTGGTTAATGGAAGATACCTGGTCCTCTATAATATATGTAGAGTAAATAGAACTTTTGTTATTTTGAGTGAATGAAATGGGAAATAAAATTACCACGAAAAATCTTCATAGGCTTGGATATGGAATCAAAATCCTAAGTCCAAAGAGAAAATTTTGAAACCATTAAGCTTGATCAATAACTTCATAATTTGCCACAAACTGTGTCTGCGTTGTGGATGAAACAATGAAGTAATTTGTTTCACACTTCTACACAAAATTGCTCAAAAGAAAGCACCCTTTCTATGGGTAATAGTGATCTTCAATCCAGAAAATTGTTCAGTCTAATTTGCTGCCATGCATTGAAGTATGCAAATATGTTGTATGACCACAGATGGGTAACTGCTGGTTCTGTGAGGTTTCATGGCAGTAATGCCCTCCAGTTCTTGCATAGATGTAAGGGAATAGTTTCTTGTTCCCTGGTTCTGGATGAGAGTTCAGTGAAACAATTGTCTGCTCAATTTTGGGAGGAACCAAACCAAACTACAGTGGAGGTACTAGGTGACCCCGTGTCCCTAATTATGGTGTGAGACTTCTTTAAAACTTCAATTGGTAGAAAATTTTGGACGCTGTTGTCCTTGTTCTTTTTTCTTTTGTATGGATAAATAATTTACAAAAATCTGATAATTCAGCCTACTGCATTTTCCCCTTTTATCCTCTCACACATTTTGGCATGTAAATGCAGGGTTGAGGCAATTGATTTCTTTGAACGTTTCCAACTCTCGTATAACGAGTGCGGGGTTGAAGCATCTCAGGCCACTGAAGAATTTGAAATCACTGACCTTGGAGTCTTGCAAGGTGACTGTGAATGACATCAAGAGCCTTCAGACGATTGACCTC
This sequence comes from Camellia lanceoleosa, assembly GCA_025200525.1. Classification (NCBI taxonomy): domain Eukaryota; kingdom Viridiplantae; phylum Streptophyta; class Magnoliopsida; order Ericales; family Theaceae; genus Camellia; species Camellia lanceoleosa. The sequence goes on along the minus strand of CM045759.1, from coordinate 129,115,207 downwards.
CCAAATCTGGTAAGCTTTCGTCCTGAATAATTTCTTTGGTGGGGGGGGGGGGGGGGGGGGGGGGGTGGTTTGTTTGTGTAAGATATTCTGTAAATGTCTAGCCTGAAATGAAGAGCTAAAGCAAGAGGCCATTAGCTGAATTGTATATAACGGTTGACTTGAAGATTGGCTTTAATTATAGTTTTCTGATTGGAGGCAGAAAGTTCTCTATGCTGCATGTGAAACTTTCTTTTGTATAGGGCACTGAATATGAAAGAAAATGTAGATAAAAGCTACCTTGGTATGGTTTCCAATTTCACTTCCTAGGAGTTGTATATATTATTGGAAAATTATTTATACATGTTGGTATAGAACTTGGATGATATCCAAACTGTTTGCTATGATTCTCCCACTTTAAAAGCTCTTCAGCCATTGAAATGAAATTTAGGCTTCTATCTTTTATATTGATGCATGAATGTTGTGTCATCTCTGTTCATATTTTAGATTCTAAAATTCTTTGCTATATGTGACTGTTAAAGCATCTGATGTTGAGCTCTAGGAAGGCTTGTAATTTAGAACTGGTTGGTTGTGTTTTTCGTTATCTTTATTTCTGGAAACAAAAACAGTGAACAGTTTAAAAATACATAGGGTGTGTTTGGTAACGTTTACGTTTTCAGTTTATATTTACAAAAATTTTACAAATTGGTTTTTGTTTATTTTTAGAAAAACATAAATTACAAACGCGTTTGGTAATTGACAAAATGTTTAAAAAATTTTTAAAATATAAAAAAGAGTGAGAAATGGCAAGTGATGGCAAGTGGCGGCGGAAGACGGTGGAAGTGGTGACGGTGGGTGGTGGTGGTAGGTGGGTGGGTGACGGTGGCGGGTGGTAGCAAGTGGGTGGTGGTGGTGGTGGGTGGTGGTGGGTGGCGGATGGCGGATGGCGGGTGGTGGTAGGTGGTGGTGGTGGTGGCGGGTAGGTTATGGGTGGTGGTGGTGGTGGTGGTGGGTGGGTGGGTGGGTGGCGGTGGTGGGTGGTGGGTGGTGGGTGTGTGGTGGTGGCGGTGGTGGCGGTGGCGGGTGGGTGGTGATGGCGGTGGGTGGGTGGCGGTGGGTGGTGGCAGTGGGTGGTGGTGGCGGTGGGTGGTGGTGGTAGGTGGTAGGTGGGTGGCGGATGGCGGTGGTGGTGGTGGGTGGGTGGGTGGCAGTGGTGGGTGGTGTGCAGTGGGTGGTGGTGATGGTGGTGGTGGGGTGGTGGTGATGGTGGTGGTGATGGTGGTGACGGTGGGTGGTGATGGTGGTGGTGGGTGGTGGGTGGTGGTGGTGGGTGGCGGATGGCGGGTGGTGGGTGGTGGTGACAAGTGGGTGGCGGATGGCGAGTGGTGGGGGGTGGTGGTGGCGGGTAGGCGACGGGTGGTGGTGCTGGATGGGTGGGTGACAGTGGTAGGTGGCGGGTGGTGGTGGTGGGTGGTGGATGGCGGGTAGGTGGCGGTGGGTGGGTGGGTGACGGTGGTGGGTGGTAGCGAGTGGGTGGTGGTGGTAGTGGTGGCAGGTGGTGGTGGTGGTAGGTGGGTGGCGGATGGCGAGTAGGTGGTGGTGGGGGTGGGGGGTGGGTGAGTGTGGTGGTGGGTGGTGGTGGCGGTGGGTGGCGGATGGCGGTGGTGGTGGTGGTGGGTGGATGGGTGGCGGTGGCAGTGGTAGGTCGTAGCGAGTGGGTGGTGGTGGTGGCGGCAGGTGGGTGGTGGGTGATAGTGGTAGTAGTGGTGGTGGTGGTGGTGGTGGTTGCGGTGGTGAGGGGTGGGTGGTGGTGGCGGGTGGCGGGTGGTGGTGGCAAGTGGCAAGTGGCAAGTGGGTGGTGAGTGGTGGTGGACGGTGGGTGGTGGTAGCGAAAGACGGTGGTGAAAAATGGTAGCGGGTGGTGACTAGAAATAGTTCAGCTTTGTTTACTTGTTTCTGAGTTACAACTTGTAAGGCTGCTCCCCAAGTTGGGGGTGGCCATTGGCTTGCCCAGCCCAGTTCTACTTTTTCAAGGCTTGGGCTGGGTTAATATTTTAGACCCAATTGTTGAGTTGGACTTAGGAATCGAGTTTGTAGTCTGGCCAGTCCAGTCCAGTCTGATAATAATATATTTATGTTATTTTGTTATTATTTATTTATGTAATATAAAAAAAAAAAAATGCTCAAATAGTACATTAATGTGTGTTTGGGAGGAGAAAGATTGGGTATATATCTATCCTTCGACATAATGTATTTGTGTAATATATTAAAAAATACAAGAATCTTTTTCAAAGTTGAATTTAGTTTCAATTCTGTAGTACAATTTCAATTCGTCACTGAACTGTTACTGTTACTAATGAAAACAGATAACAGTTTATTTTTATTGTTTGATGGAGTATTTGGACTTTGGTTGTATTTTGGAATGTAGGATTGATTGATTTTTAATGCTTTAGAATTAGAAACTAGTTTTTTTTTTTTTAAATTATTTTTTAAAAAATTTATAGGCTCAATAGGTAGACTTGGAAAGTATTTTTATTTTAATGTTGGGCTTGGGCTGACTGTGAAGGCCCAATGTTTGGGATGGACCGGGTATGGACAGACACAATTATTAGTTTGTTCATTAGTTTCAATTAGTATCCACTTGCCAATTATTTGAGAGTTTTTGGCTTAGCTCGACTGATTAGGGTCTTGGTCCATCTTTGTTCGTTAAGGGGGAAATTACCCATAGGTCCCATGTGAAACATGTGGACACTATTTAATTCCATAACTTTTTGAGTACACCCAAAAGTCCTTTCCTCTCTCTCTCTGCTTTTTGCTTCCCTTCCTCTCTCATTTTTTTTTTTCTGCATTTTTCTCTCATCGTGTTTGTTATGGACGACGACCGGTGATCATGCCTTTTCCCATTGATCGGGGTTCATTGGTAACCGTCAACTATCGAAATCAACTCGTGACTTCACTCTCACCGACGACGAAGATAATATATTTCCGACGAAGAAGATGAGTGATCTACATCAGATCTGAGTAGATCTACATCAGATTTGGCTAGATCTAAACAAAAAATAGTTGCCGGAGTACAATCTTCTCTCTACATTCGCCTTTATCCTTCGATCTCTTTTTTTTTTCTTTTCTGCTATACACTTATGTTTTTCTATTCTAATGGAGAAAATTTTCGAATTTTGAACAAGTAGTTTTCGAGTTTTAGTTACAGGCGGTGAAAACTGTAAAATTTTGCAGTTTCAAATTTTTTTGGTACTGGAATAATCATGGTATAAAATTGTAAAATTTTACAATTTCATAACATGTTTTTCAGTTTGATTAATAAGAATAAATGCTTAATAGATTTTTGTTTTGAAATTGTAACATTTTACAGTTTCAAAACTTACTTTTCAGTTTGATCACTATTTAGAGATTATTTGCTTGAACCTTACAGAAATTGAAAAATAACATATGTTTTTCTCATTGTTGCTGTTTTTAGTCGTTTCATTTTTTTTCCTTTTAGTTTATCAATATTTAGCACATTTTGCTATGTTTTTTTTGCTATAATTTATCCATTTATTCTTTTTTTTTTTTCGGGCAATATTCTTGACATTCTGGTGCGTCTTCAGTGATGTTCTTAACGTCCAGTGAACGTTCTGAACATTCCGGCGACTTCCATTAACGTTCTTAACACTCTGGCAAACTTCCAGCGAAATTCCGGCGACTTCCCAGTGATACTCCGACGACTTCCCCGCGATGTTGAACATTCTGACGAGTCTCCGGCGACCGTTTGACGGAAGTCCTACGGTAGTAAGATGTAAACAGTGTCTGTAAATTAAAAAAAAAAAAAAAAATTTTTTGGTAACAATTAAAAATATATTGGACTAATTGGTGCAAGTGTTTTGTTTTGGGATTAGCTGGGTTTTGAACTTGGTACATGGGACTTATCAGTAAGTTCCCCTTGGTTAAGTAAATAAGGAGTTCATGTCAAGACTTTTAAGCTCATTTAATAAATGAGTTGAGCTTAAGTTTAAATAATTTTGACTTATTTATTCTTTATTTAAATAATAGGATATTTGCATTATTTATATATTAAATGATGTAAAAATGTGTATAAATAATAGGATAAATATATTAGTTGTATATTAAATAATTATTAGTTGTATATTATATATATAAACAAGGTAAATAATTATTAAAAAAAAATTATTATTAAGCTTTGAGCCGAGCTTGAGTCCTGCCAAGCTAAGCTCAAGTTGGTTCGTTAGCGTTCCTAAAAGCCATTCTTCATATATCTCAAGTCTGAGAACAGAAGTGGTCTGTGTCGTTTCTTTAAGCAAATCAAGATTTAAGCCTACAAATTGTTGCATGGTTAAAGGTAAATCAAAGGTCCAAAGGACATGTTACTTCAATGAAGACAATGAAAAATCATTTCATTTGGTGCATTGCGTGATTCTACTATGTTTTCCACTTTACTGGGTGGATAGTAGACTGGAAGAGAACTTCGATTTTGCCCGACTAGCTGGAACAATACAGATGTTTTAGGGCTCCTTTATTTTATTTGAACTACGTATTTTCATTGACACAAATACATAAATTTTCGTTCTGTCTATAATCCCGTCTAATTCTAGTCACTCTACCTTAACTCTATACTTTTTAAAAATAGATTCACTAAAAAATAAAAAATAAAAAATAAAAAAATGATAATAATAATATATAAAATGAAAAATGATCAAGACTCCCTTTCCTTCACCCCCTTTGACCCTTCTCTTTCTTGATTGGGCAATTTTTTTTTGCCTTTCCAATCACCACCCACCACGCGTGTGTGGAGTGGTAGGGGTTGGTGATTGAGGGAGTCTCAATCACAGCTGATACAAAATATACCAAACCAATGTTGAATTAGGCACTAGCTTTTTTTTTTTTTTTTTTTTTTTAAGGTTCCTGATATTAAGATTTTATAACTTAAGGGACATTTAATATTTTTATAATGTCTAAGGTCTCTCAATTTGATCCAGAGAAATTTTATCCAAAGAATTTCTCTGGACTTCCCAGAGAAATTCTCTTCAATCCAGAGAAATTCTTTGTTTATCCAGAGAAATTTCCAGATTATGTAAAGAACTAACAGCTATGGTTTTTAACTCAAAAAAGAAAAGGGGGCAAAACAACATCACCACCACAACCAGCACTGATGCAAAGAGAAATGTACACACCAAACAGATTATACACAAAATTATTGCACTGAGTACAACCAAGAAACAAAATTCGGTTTTTTTCTCTGGATTCAACTCAAAGAAATTCTCATTGGATTCAACTCAAAGAAATTCTTCAAAACCAGATAAATCCCCCTCTCCACCTTAGAGAAATTTACTCAAACTCAGAGAAAATCCCCCCCTCAAACTAGAGAAATTCACTTGTGTTGTCTGCAGTTTGATGGCTTCAGTGATTTGGATGCATAGCCTTGGTAATCACTGCAACAATTCCATGTTTTGCAACTTCAAGAGCATAACGAAGTCTAGCAACTCCACTACCGATCACAACAAAATCAAAATACTTTGTAGAACCATCTCTCAGGTAAGATGCAGTGACTGTTCTAGGGGGCTTTGAATTCACATTAATTAGATTTTATAGCATAAAAGACACTATAATGTCTAAGGTCTCTCAACATCGATTTAGAGAAAATTCAATCTAGAGAATTTCTTTGGACAAATCACAGAGAAAATTTCAAATTTCTCTAGATATATCACAGAAAAAATTCTAAATTTCTCTAAACACATCACAAAAAAAATTTCAAATTTCTCTAGACAACAATGAGGACTAGTACTCTGCTTCAAAGAGAATTGGGTTGGTCAAGAGAAATTATCTAATTTGGATTGAATTTTCTCTAGTTTGGTCCAAAAGAATTCTCTGGTTTAGATTGAAATTTTTTTGGATTGATTTGAGGGATCTTAGACATTCTCTTCATGGCATTTCATCAAACACCTTTGCTAAATCCATACCCCCAGCTTTGTGCATATTTTGCATATTTTTGAAACAAGCTTGTGCAGAATTAGAATCAAGTATTTTCTTTGCTGAAATATGATCATTTGTTCAAATTTGAAAAAGAATATAACAAAATTATTTTGAGGGTAAGAAATCCATGAATTAAAAAAAATTCATTCTTGACATGTAGCAAGAGGCCTTTTATGCTAAAAAAATTTACCGAACTTACTAAAACTCACTGTCTCAGCTAGCAAATTTATCCTAGATAAGCACAATGTTTGATTAAATTTGGACAAGTTACTTGAAAGAATGATGCTCATTTGAGCAATGATGGCTGGAGTCAAATGCATAAATCTAAGCTTGGCCATACGTCCATAGATCAACCAAATGAAATTCAAAAGCCCAATTATGTGTTTATTTTGGTTGATTTCAGTTCAAAATTTCATGTATTAGAAAAATGGGAAAACACTGGTAAAAGAAAATTGGTTTTAAAAGACCACCCTTTTTGGTTTCATAAGTGACTTCTAGAGGCAACCGCAACCAAGCTGAGTAGAGCAAGGACTCATACACATCAAGAACTTGAAGATTTAAAATGCTCTTACTCAAATTTTCTCTATGTATTTGCTCATAATTTTCTCTGTGTATTTGACCAACCCAAAGAAAATTGAACTAGTCTACTGATATATATAACCAGAGAAAATTGAAACCTAGAGAAAATTGAACTAATCTACTGATATATGTAATATGAGAAAATTAAAACCCAGAGAAAATTTTCTCTGTGTTAGGGTAGTAGGTACTTTCTAAACAATCTGCAGTGATGCCATTAGGAGGTTAGTTTTAATTTGGAAGAAAAAAAACATGCAAAACAGATATGAATAAATTCTGAAGTATTTACCTTCTCACATTTGGATCATATCCAATAACATAGAAAGTGGGGAACACCTAAAAAGCAACCTCAACACATGTAATGGGCATCTTGAGGATCCATTTGGGAAGAGCATACGCCCAGGGAGGGATAAAAGAGAAGGTCCCTTTGCTTGTGAAAGACGGGAGGCTTCACAATATTGTCATGGCCATTTTCCAGAATCCATTAAACATGATCATATTCACAGTGAAAAATATAAAATCGACATATACTCTTCCATCAGTTATTGAATTTCGAACTGACTCATCGGTAGAGTAGTAAAAAGTGCAATATTCACAAACCCTCGCAACTCAGATCGCGGTGGTTCAGTGTAGATCGCAGCATTCCGGTGACGGCGTGGTAAAGACAGAGGCGAAGGTGAAGATCGGAATGTGCACAAAGAGAGGGTTTGATTTGGATAGAATGAAGATTGGAAAGAGAGAGAGGGTCAAATTTTTCTGATCTGATATATGGATGTGGGTTTAGGGACTTTAGATATCAAAAAATAATATTGTCTCATTACTAAAAATGGGAGAGAGACCTTAAACTAAGGCCTCGTTTGGGAACAGGCTAATTTAGTAACTTTTTGGCTATTTGGCTAAAATGTGATGTAAAAAAAACTAGTATGTTTGGGATGACTTTTTGACTTTTTACGAAAAGATGTGCAAAAAATAGAGAGAAAAGGGAATCTTTGACTTTTTAGTATGGGTTGTTGGCTTTTTGACTTTTTTAGTAACTTTTTGATTTTTTGGCTAAAATAGCCTCTTGCCAAACGAGGCCTAATTTTCTCTTTTGAATGCTCCAAAACTTTAACAAAATCTAGGATTTTTTGTTGCAAGCCAAGACCTTTCCCTGCAAGGAAAGCAAGATGAGCACTAAGATAGTTTCCATTCAATGAAATACTTTGTCCATAATCCAGCAAGTTTTTTCATTCCATAAAATACTGTTTGCCAATTTTAAAGTTATGTTTGGATTTTAAATTTGTGAAGGAAAAAAAAAAAAGAAAGTGAAATGTGAAAACAAAATTAGTTTTTATAAGCAAACCAAATAGTTTAAGCTCAACTTGTGTGTAATTCGTTAAAAGCTTATTCGAAGTCAATTCATTAAGGGTGTGTTTGGTAACGTTTACGTTTTCAATTTATATTTACAAAAATTTTATAAACTGGTTTTTGTTTATTTTTAGAAAAACATAAACTACAAACGCGTTTGGTAATTGACAAAATATTTAAAAAAATTTAAAAATATAAAAATGAATGAGAAATGGCAAGTGGTGGCGGAAGACGGTGGTGGAAAGTGGTAACGGTGGTTGGTGGGTAGCTGGTGGTGGTGGGTAATGGCGGATAGGTGGTGGTGGTAGTGGTGGTGGCAGGTGGATGGCGGTGGGTGGGTGGGTGACGGTGGCGGGTGGTGGGTGGTAGCGAGTGGGTGGTGGTAGCGATTGGTGGTGGTAGCAAGTGGGTGGTGGTGATGGCGGTGGGTGGCGGATGGCGGATAGGTGGCTGGTGGTGGTGGTGGTGGGTGGGTGGGTGACGGTGGCGGGTGATAGGTGGTAGCGAGTAGGTGGTGGTGGTGGTTGTGGTGGTAGTGTATGGTGGGTGGCTGGTGGTAGCGAGTGGATGGCATGTGGGTGGTGGTGGTGGTGGTGGCGGGTGGTAGGTGGTGAGTGGTGGTGGCAGGCGGTGGTGGGGGGTGGGTGGTAGTGGCAGAAGACGGTGGTGGAAAATGGTGGCGGGTGGTAGCTAGTGTTGGGTGGTTAAAAAAAAAAAACTCAAAACTCAAAACAGAAACACATTTTTTGTGTTTTCATTTTTTGGCCAAATTTATAAACTGAGACCACTGATTTATAAATCAAAAATTTTACCAAATAAGTTTTTATTTGAATTTTTTAAATTTTTGTAAATATAAACAGAAAACTAAAAACGTAAATGTTACCAAACGACACCTAAGGAATCAAGCCAAACTTAAATATATTTTGAAGCTCATTAACATTTTCAAACCAAGCTTGAATACTCAAATCCTGTTTGGTTTGGTTCGATAAATCTAAAACTCTATAAAAATACCAAATTAGCTTAAAATTTTCAAACCAAGCACTTAATTTCTCATTTAGATTGGTTCAATAAGCTTAAAATTATATAAAAATACCAAATCAAGTTTAAAATTTTCAAACAAAGTTTGAACGTTTAATTACTTGTTCGGCTTAGTTCGATAAGCCTAAAACTATATTAAAATACCAACCTACTTTAACTCTGCTTAACAAAAGTTGGTTTAAAATCAACTCAAAAGTTAAGAAATTAAATTTAAACAAATTTTAAATTTTATTAAAATTATCAAATTAAATTTGAATAGTTAATTATTCCACTCGTTTATCACCGTTGCTTTTCTCTTCCCCAATATTCAAACAGAACTAAAAACTTGCAGAAAAGAATCATTGACCGGAGGTTCCATAGAGGGATTAGGATTATGCAATAATTTTTGTAGCAGTATCTTATAATAATGATTTAAGTATCATTTAAATCCCAAAACAAAACCCATTTGGTGGAAATAATTTTATTTCCACGCATCAATTCCGCTTAGTTCACACTTAATAAAAAAAATTTCAATACAATTTTGTCTTATAATAAAAATATCATAATATACTTACTTTCTTCCATCCAACCCTAATTTTAAAACACCACAACCATCCTCTATCGCTAGCACCAACTCTCCTCCACCATCTCCTCTCATCACCTCTTTCCCCCCTTTGCCTATGACCACTTTCCACCATGAACCATGCAATCCCACAAGCCACCCTCCGCAAATCACCTACTTTCTAGATTGATTGTGAAAATCTAAGATGGACTTGAAAATTTTGGATGGAAGGGGATAAGCTGGGAGTGACAGTGGTGGTGGCAAAAGAAGGCCAAGAGTGGCAGCAATGGCGTTGAATGGTGAATGGGTGACTGAAAGAAAAATTAGGGTCTTGAAATTGAAAATGAGAACATTATTGAAACAAAGAGACGTGTACTGAGAAATATTTTTTTTTGATATGTATATTAAGAATGTGTTCATTAAATGAGAAAAATTAGTGTGTAAAAATAAAATTACTTAATGGGTGGTTTAAGAACCATCTTAAATCACCATTGGAAGATATTGCACCAAAAATTATTGCAGAGAGAGACATTACAACAAGGGGAAAAAATAGAATGAACTACTTTGTTTTGTTTGGTCTGCTAGAGCGCTGAGTTGAGGACAGTCCCCCCCCCCCCCCCAAAAAAAAAAAAAGAAAAAAAAAAAAGAAAAAGAAAAAGAAAACAGTTTCCTAGAAGAATTTCATAGATAAAACAGTACTTACATTCAACAGATAAAAGAAGAATATAAACAAAGAAGGGAAAGAGAGAAAAAAGAAAACAGTTTCCTAGAAGAAATTCCTTTCTTGGGCTACAAAAGATAAACTGTTAATACTCCTACTGTCTACAACATATAGCTTACATAGCAGTATCTGATCAAGATGTTAGATCTACATGTCTTTCATCCCAACCATCAAGTAAATTACATATTTTCAACTCCCAACTGCACAAAGAAAAAACAAAAACAAAGCAACAAAAATATGTCAAGGTGGGCCAGTGGACCAGGCAGGTGTATTAGAGATGTCATAACAAGTAATGCTAAGAACACAAAATGAAGCACTAAAAATGCAAAGATATGCTAAGATTTATATTCTAAATATGTAATTGGACTTAATCTCAGCCATCCAATGCATATTCTATGAATCACTCTGTGATCCTAGCCTTGCTTTTTGCCAAACCTCAACACCATACTCGAACAACCCAACCTTGGTGACAAACCAAATATGTTTAGGGCTCCAGTTGATGGAACAGCTGGTTGGATCGGTGTGTCCAATTTCCTTTTCTTCTCTTAGATTGCATTTGGATTTATGAATTTGAACTGAAAGGATTTGGGCAGGAGAATAACTCATGATTTGAATCTAAATACAGTAGTTTAGATATGAATTTTAAAATTGAATTTGAGAGATTTAGCAAAGATGGATTATAATGGATTTAAAATAACAAAGTAAAAGTAGTTATTTGAAATTCTTCATTGTAAGGATTATAGTTGTACAATAATAAAATACTTCTCTTCTTAATCAACTGTATCTCCCCCTCAGTGTCATCAAAGGCACGCCTAAGTGTGCGCCTAGGCCCAAGTCCCATCCAGGCCCAAGGTTTACACCTTGTAGTGTTCCAGGCCAGGCGACTTCGATAAGGCGCGCCTAGGCCCAAGTCCCATCCAGGCCCAAGGTTTACACCTTGTAGTGTTCCAGACCAGGCGACTTCGATAAGGCGCGCCTAGGCCCAAGTCTCGTCCAGGCCCAAGGTTTACACCTTGTAGTGTTCCAAGCCAAGTGACTGCGATAAGGCGCCTGATTGGCCTAAGGTTTGTGTCTTGAGGACTTTTTTTATTATTGCTTTAATTGATTTTGTTTAAAATCTGACCATTGATTTAATATGGTGCAACTATAAAAGATCCCTACTTTTATTACAGATGCCAATACATTAGGCATTCAATCTCAAATCAATGATAGAAGAAAAATTAGCCCTAATTCCTAATCTCCAAAAAAAAAAAAACTAATAACGTGTTTAGTTGAGGGATTTGGAAAGGAATTTGAAAAAAAAAAGGGAAAAAGTGTGTGAAACTATGTGAAATGTAGGTATATTTTATTCATATTTTACCTACATTTTTCCTTTCCCTTTCCCTTCCCCTTCCCCTTTCCAAATCCCCTAACCAAACATAGCATAAATGTAACATTTCATTTTGTTTATGTTGAATCTTAAATTATTTACTTATATTAAATTATATATTTTTTTCCGTATAAGGTGCGCTTCACTTCAGTGAAGCTTGCGCCTCATCTTGCGTCCTCCTGAGCCTAGGCTCTAGGAGACCTTGGCGCCTTGGTGCGCCTATCGCCTTTTATAACACTGCTCCCCTTTTAGTTTTTCAATCTATGTATAATGGCCAAGTCTCCTATATTTTTATTAAGTTTAACATCAAATCCCTTCATTTGAAATTCAATTATCCAAATGGAACCTTAGTCTCCAACGTAAGTACTATGTCAAATGAGAGGCATACCTATACTCAGAATGGGCCAGCAAGCAAAGCATGTAAAAGAACTTCTGCTTGGCAGCCGCCACTTGATCATCTTTGAGGTTGATCTGAGCCTGAAGCTCCAACTGAAGGTGTAGCCGTTACGCTGCTTGCTGACCCATTCTCAACTGGTGGAGGCACTCCCCATTTGCCTTCAGATTCTAGAGGCTCAAAGACGTGAACTCCGCCATCTGATAGACCCAATGCAAACTGATTCGGCTCTTGTGGATGTGCCGTGAGGACTAGTGGGTGGACATTTGAGTTACTGCAGTAAAAATACAAAATTGTTAGAATAAACAATGTCTAACACAAGTTGGATTTTGTCATTCCATGTCAGACTTTTGAATTGTAGACAACGATTGTTCTGTGAATACTGCATTATAAACTAGAGTTTCACTATTATTTGGTACCAAACAAGAAGTTTACAAGGCCAAAGATCACTTTCTTTGTGTTCATTCAACGCATAAAATTTGATTTTAAAATTAAAACTTAAAACGTGGTTGGACGGAATGAGGAAGAACAAAAACCAAATGGATATTCTGAGGCCTTGTTTGGAAAGAACTAAATAATCAGGCAGCCTTTTTGATGGGAAAATAAAAAAAAATTCCAAAAGCAAGTAAGCCTGTATGGGATGATCTGAAAAGCAACTTTACGAAACACAAGCTTCTTAAAATTCTAAAAAAGCACAAAAAAAAAAAAAAAAAAAAAGAAAAAAAAGAAGAAGAAGCAATTGTCAAACCCCACCTCAACTTTATACCAACCAAACTAAACTTCATCAACAGACATGTTATACTAACTCTAGATTCATCTTAAAAAAAAACCAACCCCCAAGAAAGCAATGAAGATGAGGAAATACCTGACGCTTGGTGAAAGATAAGCAGAGGGGCTAATACGACATCGCAGTCGGAGATTAGCAGCAGTAAATACACAAACACTTGCATCCAAGAAGCTGGCATATACCAGCTGACTATCACATGAGAATGTCGCATGAGAGATTGGAGCAACCGATTCACGTGGGGCCCACTAAAAAAGGACAAGAAATCACATTAATTACCTAAGACATACTGTTGCTTCACCATAAAAAAGAAAGAAAAAAGTGCCACCTGTTTGACGCATTCTAGTTTCGTTGCTTCATAGATCCCAAGCTGTGTCTCATGTACAACGAGGAAGTGTGTCTGATCCTGGTGAAACTGTACACGAGTGTCTGACGGTGCTGTTGGTGTCCTCCCAGCTGGAATATGCAGGAATTTGGTTCTCTGCTTTTCCCATCCATCAGAGCTCCATACGCAAAGCTGGAGCCAAATAAAAGAAAGTAATAAGACGTCCAATCCCAAAATATAGACTGCACTAGCTGGAGCTAAATAAAAGAAAGTAATAAGATGTCCAATCCCAAAATATAGACTGTGTTTGAATCTTGGATTTGTGGAGGGATTTTCAAAAGAAAGGGAAAATCTTTCCATTTTCTTCACAAATTCAAGGTCCAAAACACAGTTAGGATTTGAAGGTCAAAGTTCTCTTTTCTAGAGTCTAATTATTGAGGATCGGAATTGTTCAGGGAAAATGGTTTGAAATTAGGTAACTGACAAAACAAATTGTTAAGAACAAGTCCAGGCAGTCTAATAATGAACTGCAGATGGGAAAATAGCAATATACTATGTAAAAAGAGCCCTAGAAAAGCTCCCTATGCTCCACTTCTTAAATCTAAATACAAAAATAGTATGATTTCCCAAAGGAGAGGACCTATCAAGGTCTGGCCAAGCCAGTTCCTTTCTTACTCATCATTTAAAAACTAATCATTTTCCTAGCAATTGAGATCTCTTATTCCATTCTTGTTCTATCTGTACAAAAATCAAAATAGGAAATTTAAAATAGGAAGTCAAGAGCGTTGAATGAAAGAATTGCAAATGAAGAGACTTTGGTAAGGTTGTTTGAAATGTTTAAACCTTTTCTGCTTACTCATTTTTAAAGGACCCTGTTTGGCTGAAGTTGTTACTCTCTCTCTCTCTCTCTCTCTCTCTCTCTCTCTCTCCAGTGTGCTTATTCTTTCAAAAATGTGTAATAAGAATGATTAGAGTTCACATGTTAAGTGGAGAAGTGAGAAAAATAGGGGTTGTGTAAGGAAGAAAAGTCTCATTTTTCTCCGTAGATAAAGGAGGAACTTGAGCACCAAAGCCTTTTGTTGGAGCACGATTACTGCTTCCCCATTTGCAATATTCTTGATGCAGTGACCCATTTTAGAACTTATATACCTCGAAAATTTTGATAATGATGTGTATTTTCCATTTTCTCAATCAAAAAAGGGTGAGGGGGCTATCAGCTAGCAATCTAATACTATTAAAGCAACAGAAATATAGTAGCCATTGCAACTCTTGACAGACTTAATATTGAAGAAGTTGCTAACCTGAGCATCTGCTCCGGATGAAACTAACACATTAAGCACATGAGAGAAGGCAAGGCCAGTGATTCTTTTAGAATGACCTTTAAGCTTGCTTTTGACCTGCAATAATAAAATGCTTATTAGTAATTAGATAAAAAGGTTGGTTTATTGAACAACAGTGGAGCTGATAATTACCCATTACCTGTGTTGTAACTTCCTACCCACTATATAATCTATCATACCTCATCTACACGGACATTGTATATCTGGATTGTTGAATCATCCATGCCAATAGCAATGATGTTGTTATCTTGAGGATGAAATGCAAGAAACGTTGCTGCAGGTGGTGGAGGCATGAAAGTTGTCATTGTCTGCACTTGCCCAAAAGAATTTGGGATTAGTCAAACCAATAATTTACATAAACATAAAATAACTCAACCAGAGAATAATCTAATTTTTCTGTCACCTTAAATGTCATCATATTGAATAGAGAAATCTTTCCTCCCGATGCAGACATCACATAAGAATCATTTTTGGACAAAGCAAAACAGGGTACAGCATCCTCAGGGTTAGTGTCAACATCATTGGTCATCAAAATGCCACTTGATGGTTGCCATAACTGAGGTGATACATTGGCTGTTGCCTAAAGAATGAACACTCTGAAGATGAGCTCATTTCTAAATAAAATTTTCAAAAAAAGTTACTACCCATTGACAAAAATGACATTTTTGCACCCTTCATACCTTGCCACTTGAATTGCGGTCACTTCGCTGCCATTTCCAAAGCAGATGAATGGCATTTGATGCTAATGCCAAAATAGCAGTGCCGGAATTTGTATAAATCAACCTTGATATCTGTAGTGATTTATACTGAAGCAAGTGAGAAAACTATTTCTTTATAGACAAATGGGATCAAAAGCCTTGTGATCAGGTTTTTAAATATTGACCAATAAGTAGCATATCAGCCGATACATTTATGGAAGACTGTAAGTCAATTTATGGAAGACTTTATAGGCAATAATAAAAGATTAGGAGAGAAACTGTATGACCATGAAGAGACATGCATTCAAATTACATTTATGAAGCCTCAGTGGCTTACTAAAATAGCCACCAGTTTGAATGCTTGAAAGAAGAATTCAAATGTCACAAGCAAATAAAGATTTAATATATATCAGTAAAATGCCCAAATGAACAAATTTCTGCTCAAACCGGCATGACTGAAAATCGATCAATCCAAGCATGACTGAATAACATAATCAACCCATTGATAGATTAAGCAAAACATACCTTGTTTACTCTCATGTGCTCAGGGAGCTTCAAGGACCGGCACTGGGAAGGATCACTAATTTCAGTGAGCTTCCAAATCTTTGATTTGTCATTGGTTTCTTCAGTAATTCTAGGTTTCACATCCCCCGAATTTCTGGCATCCCCATTCTGACATAATTAATCATATGTTACTCAATATGTGTGGAGTAATTTTATATATATTTGCTGTCCTAAGGTCTATTCTACACAAAACAAACTGATAGTCTGCAAGTAACATAAAAATCCGAAGGTGGTTATTGCTACTTTAATGCATGATGTAATTAATAATGATCTGAGGGACAGAAGAAACCAGCATGTCAAACGAACCATTGCAGAGATAGCATCAACAGAGGCAACTCTATCTGCAAGTCCAGCACTAGTAGTGACAGCAGAAGCAGTCATTGCATTTATTGTAGGCTGTGCATAAGATAAAACACATTAGGCAAGTCTACATCAGATAGGAGTATCTCTCACACGGAGATTCAACCATCTAAATCAGCTAACCTTTGTCACAGTTTCAGATGCTCTTGAAGCATCATAAGAAAGATTTTGAAAAGTTCGCAGCAACCGAAGACCATCATAATTTGCCAAAATTTTTAACACGTTCTCATTTGCAGAAACAGCCAAGAGACTTCCATCCTTGTTGAAGCGGATACGTGGGCTTGCCTTGAATTTAGGATGGTAAACAGAATTCAGTCCACTGTGCACAGTACATTCAGAAAATATTCTTCTCAAAACAGACACTAAAACATAATGAACTTACTGGAAGATTTCCTTCGGCTTCGATGCTTGTCAAAAGTTGGACATTGTCCATATCCCAAAACTTAATGGAGAACTCGTCACCAGCGGCCAAATAACGGTTTTTAGTTGTATCAAATTGTACAACACCCAAAGATCGTTTTCGGAACCCTTGATAGGTCCTCTTCACAGCTCCTTCACTTTCATTCCATTCAACAATATGCGACTCCCCATCTTTGCTGGTCCCACATGAAAACAGCCTGAAAGACACCACCCAACCAAAAAAGAAAACAAAAATTACAAACTGACTATGCACCAACAAGTGACAGAGAATAGCATTGACATAGCAGGTCTAGTGAATCAACCTTGTTCCATCAGCACAATAAGCCATTGTTGTACACCAGCGACCAGGAGCATCATAGTCAACTCGAGATCCCAAATTGTCATATAGCCAAGCTTTTATCTTTCCATCTAGGGCTGTTGAAAATATAAACTGAAATAGAAAAGCACAAAGGCAATGTTAGCAGCAAGGGCAGTCAAGGGAAAACCATATATAACCTGGTAAAGAGGGGAGTAATTGAATTATTGGAGTCTAAGAAGCACAAATACATACACGTGACATGTCATGGACATGCTGACGCGAAAATTTTCATAAAATTTAGGGCATGACACATGGAAAACACATGCAAAATATATAATTTTATATGTTTATTATGTCATATATAAAGATGAATAATTACCATATGTCTCACGCACACACATATGAACATTTAAGTCAAAGATAATAATTTTTAAAAGAAGAGTACAGGTATAAATCTACATTGCTTTTGTTTTATCATTGGAATCCAAGTTATTTCATTCGAACTTATTATGCGTTTCATGTGTGTCTTAAGTGTTAGAATGTGTCCGACAATTGTCATGTTTTTCGGTGTTGGACACGACATGTTACCTTCTTAAAAGTTTCGATGCTTCTTAGATTGAAGTTATTACCTGAATGTTTTCCTTGAAGTGAGGGCAGACAGAATAGACAGGAGCCTCATGACCTTCAAAAGTGTACTGTTTGCCACCATTTGCAGCATCCCAAACCTGGGATCAGAAAGGGAACTTGACATAACCACAGTTTTATCATGCTGGTACGTAACAATTTGGCATGTTTTATAGCAATTCAACACACTAAATTATTTTTTTTTATGAGACCAACCTTGATGGTCTTATCATCACCACAGGTTATCACACAAAGTTGCTTATTGGGGTGAGAGAATGCTAGATCATTTACTCCACCAACATGAGCATCAATCTAGAAAGAAAGAAATCAACGTCAATTTTGAAATAGTAATCTCCAATAGTACACGGGGGAAAAATTTTGAGAACCCAGAAGGCTTGGAACTGTAAAATACCTCCAAATGTTGCCGTACATCATCACCTCCATGATAAGAATATATTTGTACAATGTGCCTCGAATATGCAACTCCTGTTTAGCAGAAAGGATGGACATATTAAGTCAGTCCAGTTATCAGACGTTTATTAATTAGTATATATACGGATATATGTACATACAAGAATATGACATATACTATTATAGCATTAAGAGTAAGTCACAAGTTACTTACCAAATAAAGAACCATCAGGGCTCCAAATAATACGGTTAACAGATACACTGGGATCTTTGACTAGAGCAGTCTGCAATTCCACAGGAAAGGTTAAGGGTTCATACATCTTAATAGTCAACTATTGCATTAAGAGTAAGTCAAACAAAATATTCATGTCATTTTTTTCTTATGGATAAAAAGGGACAGACCTGCAGAGGCATTGAACATGCACTAAGATCCCAAACTTTGAAGTTTCTTAAAACCAGTCTCTCCCTAGAAGCAACTTCCCACAATGCTATGTCCCCCATATTAGTACCAACTGATGCACCATAGAGTTTATATTCAAATCAAATATCTAGCTTAAATGCAAAAAACACTCAATGTAAATCACCATGCAAAATGACCTATCAAAAATTCATAGGAAAAATAAATAAAATAAAACTAAAGAAGAACAGACCTAGAAGTAGAGTCTGTTGGTTAGGATGAAAATCCATGCTCATAGGAGCTGACACCTGAGTCAAGGTCCTTGCAACAGTCTTGGGCAAGTCATCTGGGCCATTAAAAGCTTGACTATGGCCATGACCAGGAAACGATACAGGCAATACATTAATAGGGAGATTTACCTGCATTTGACAGAGAAACAAAAAGGAAAATGGGTAATTCATATTAGCATGAGTTTAGAATTTAAAAGCAAAATTATAATGCCAAAGGCGAATTAAGTTGGAGCCAAATAAAGGAACCTCATCTGACATCCCCATGGCCCTTCTTTTGGATACATGATCCGAATCCCCAGATGGGTAATCCACCGAAGGATTATTTGGTGGAGTCCTAGGATGCTTCAAAGCAGCTGTACAGAATGAAACAACTTCAGAGTTGAGAAAGTGACTGACTGCATATAAATTCTTCCAGCCGTGTTTGGATCATGGATTTGGCTAGAAATTTGGAAAGGGGAAAGAAAACATGAGGGAAAAATGAAAGAAATTTAAGCTAAATTTTTTCTCCATTTTCCTCGACTTTTCCATTCCCTTTCCAAATCTTTACCCAAATCCATGATCCAAACGCAGCATAAAGCAGCAAACACAGAAATTTATAGGAAATTAATATTAAGTAGTACCTGGAATCGATGGAGCACCAAGACCAATAGCTCCACCAGAAACTGCTGGATGAGTTACTGTAGGTGGATTAGACATCCAACCAGCAAGCGGAGCAGGAACTGGCGCTGGTGTAGGTTGGAAGGGCTGAACACATTAATTTAAAACACAATACGAGAACCACATTAGCACGGTGAAATAGAGTATACGAGGTAGCCAATTACACCGAAAACCTACCCCATGTGCACCCAAAGGAGGGAAACCTCCAGCCTTTGGTAAAGATCCTAGCAGTGGATTGTTTGCAGGTGATGGAGCACGGGCACCATTTGGTTGTCCACATGAATGATCCACAAAAAGAGTTTTTATATCTGGATTTGGCCTTGGATTTTTACAAAGTTGATGTTGCCAATTTAAGCTGCAATATTAGTAAATTGTCAATTCTCTCTTCATAGCCACAACTAAATGAGAGCAACGATTAATTGGGTTTCCCCTTAATTGGAAAATGACAAATTTTTCTACACAGCTATTGAAGTTCCAAAAAAGACTTGGAAGGACGGCTATTGTTAAAATGATCAGTGAAAATTCCAAACAACATTATGTACAAAAAAACAAAAACAAACAACATGAGTTTGTGAGTGTAAATGCAACATAATACTCATTTTAATGCTTGAAAAATTGATACATTCCGTTTCAAATTCTACATAAAACATGGTCTTAATTTTGTAAATGTGAATGCCTCTATAAGATTACCTTTGGTTAATGAGAGTCCGCAATCTTGAATTTTTGAGGTTAGGAAACGCCAATTTATCACGGAACAATGGATTTGCTTCAATAAGCTTCTTGAGCTCAACTAACATAATAGCTCTTGCAGATTTTGTATCTCCATACTTGGATAGCTGTTCATTTTCCCTGCAAAACAACAAAACTAGTAAGAATCGAATTCTCTAGCTATCTTAGAATGAAATTTTGAATGACTTCATACTTAATACCTGAAATTCTCCAATGTCAGGAGTTGAGTTATTTCCTTAAAGAGCTCCTCATTAAATGATGAAAAAACCTTGAGATCCTTTACAAGGATATCCACAGCCTTGGACCGATCGTGCCTGTCAAATATTCAAATCCCCCATTTATAAAAGAATACAAATGTAAAATTATAGTGGGAAAGACAGTACTGTGATTTAACTAATAACAAGCTTACTTATCCAATGCCTCAAGATACTTCTGCTTCCTTATTTCAAAAAATATCTTCATGGAGTATCGATTGTCGTCGACTTTTGTGAAACCAGAGAGGTACTTCTCAACCTCATCCCAGTTTCCATTGTGCACCTCATCCTCGAAATACTTCATGTTAAAGAAAAACCCAGATTCTTGTTCAAGCCTAAGTATTAAGAGGACCCATTTAAGGTAAAAAAGATCAATAAATAATTACCCAAAAAAAAAAAAAAAAAAACTAGGAATACTCATATGACAAATAAACAAACAAGTTGTATGCACATAAGTTCAATACAAAATCACCTACTTGTGAACAGTCTCTTTGAACTTTTCTTCATCTAGGAACTGTAAGATCAAGAACACAAGCTCTCTACTGAGAGATGTCATTGTAAGCACTCCGTCTGTGAATCCAGATGAGCAAAAATCAGCTAAAATAAGCAGATCTGCAAACCCGTCTTCCCCAAAAACAAAAAAATCTGGGATATATATATACATATAAATATATAACCAAAAAAAACCCAGGTCAGATAGCAGAGGCCTTATTTATTTTATAATATAACTTATTTATTTTCCCAACAATGAATTGAATTAAATATAAATTAAAATAGCAAGAAAAATCAAAATCTAGAAATTTGAAAACTTTACTTACCCAGTACTTAGATCATCAAAGTGATCTTCAATTTGACACACACAACTACATTTAGTTTGAGCATATACACCGACAAAACATGAAACCCAGAACCAGTTGGTAAAAAGTGAAGAAAACAAAAATTAGGGGTTTTTTTTTTTTTTAAAGAGAATCAAAGACACAAAAGCAGCTTTAAAACTGAGGGAATCAGAGATGCAAAGAAGGGGGTTAAAGGAAATGAAAAAAAGCAGAGTTTCACATATAGATATATAGAGAGAGAAAAAAGCAAACAGTAGAAAGTAAAATATTCCAGAACATAGACAGAGAGAGAGAGAGAGAGAGAGAGAGAGAGAAGTGAAAGGAAAGCTTACCTTGAAAAAGAACACAGAGATCGATTCAAGAGAGAGAGAACACTACACAAACATAGAAGAGAAGAGAGCGAGAGAGAGAGAGAGAGAGAGAGAGAACACAGAGATCGATTCAAGAGAGAGAGAACACTACACAAACATAGAAAAGAAGAGAGAGAGGGAGAGAGAGAGAGAATGGTCTGTGCTTATGTTTCTCTATCTACAAACTATGCTTTTTTTTCTCTCTCTAGTAATTAAAATACGACATTAAAAACTTGCAGGTATGGCGATTTTTTTAGGAAGAGGGGACAGATAGGGCTAGATAAGTAGTATGACTTATAGGCTGATAAGTAGACGTGCGTATGGATAAGTAAGTGTAAAGAAATGTATAAGTACTGTTCTATACGGGGCCCACTGAGCCGGCTACGTTTTGTCTGAATTGATCGGCGCGGTATCTTCAGCTCACAGCTGTCCTTCAGGTCAGCTAGGTTGGTTAAAAGCTAATCTTTTAATTTTTTATAACTTGTTTTATTATTTTATGTGAAGGGTGTTGGAACTTAAAATAGGTTAAAAGTTAATTTTTAACTTTTTAACCTATGTTCTCAAATGGCCCTTAGTTGTGAACAAAATTAGTAGTGATAAATGAGTGAAATGAGCCATGCACTTAACTGTTTAAATTGAATTTGTAAAAATATTAAAGAGTTAATTATTTATAAATATTATGATAGTTCATGTCTTATTCAAGATTTTTTAAATTATTAAGTCCTATTTAATAAAACTGAGAATATTTTTAATTTTTCACAATTTTTAAAATTAAGAATATTATCAATTTTACATACTAATGTTTCAGATAATTGTTTCAGTAGCTGATAAAAAAAAAATAGAGTATGAGATTAAATGTTTTTACCTTTCTATTTATTGGTTTAATTCAACTATCCAATAAAACAGAGAACATTAACAATTTTTTTAATTTTAAAACTATGAACATTATATCAGTTTTTTATTTTTATTTTTTTTATTTTTGCATAGTAATATTCCATCATCATGCTCATTTATAGATACAAAATTTTCAATTTTGTATAAAAAATAATTCAATTTTTTCAATTTTTTTAAAAAAATATATTTTTTTTGCACATAATTTTTTTAAATAGTTTTTTCAATTTGAAATTTGATGTTTTAAAGTTTTAAAAATCAAAATAAATGTCAAATCATTATATTCCTTTATAGATAATCATAAATGATGAATAATCATTATTTGAAGGGTAATTTTGATTATTAAAAATTTAATAGAACTTAAAGGTCTAAAATATCTTAATTAGGATTTAATGGAATATAAATTCATAAATTAAGACTTATAGGTAAATGTCCCAATTTTAAATGGGTTTTTATCGAGTATGGTGTTTTTATATAGTTTTAACTTTGTTGAATTGAATTCAATAACTAATTGATTGTTTAAATTTGATTTGGAATTGCTTTGAGAAATAGATTAAAAGTTAATTTTTTATTTGTTTTTAAAAAATGTGTAAAAAAAAGAGAGGTGATGTGACTTAAAATAGATTAAAAGTTAAAAAGTGACTTTTTATCCATTTGCCAAAACAAGCCTTAAACATTTTAATGAGTTTTAAAATGTATTTAAATTTGATTTGTTTACTTGACGAGCTGAGAGTTGTTTTGAAAAGTAATTATTTTAATTGATTATTTGATATTTTACAAAAAAATATTTACAAAAAATAGAGAGAATAATTAATTTTTTAGTAATAACTTTTTGATTAAAAATGGTGTTTGGAATGATGATTTGAAGCTAAAATAGTCAATAAAGACAAAAAAAAAAAACTATAATAATCAGTAAGATAAAATATCACATTTTATCTCATCAATCAATCATTTTTTTCTTTTATAACCATTTATTCAATTACAAAAAAAAAAAAAAAATCATAAATCATTTTAAACACAACTTCTTTCATTGACTAAAATAAAACATTAAAAAATTAACTAAAATAACCAACATCCTAAACAGCATCAAAATAGCATATTACCAAAACACCCTGAATTCGAATGGATTTTTATCGAGTTGAAGCCGAGCTGAGTTGGAACTGTTTTTTTTTCATTTATCATCCCGTAAACAAATTGGAGGAGCAATGACAACATACGACTGTGGAGTACGTTGATCGTAGTTTTGACCGTTAGATAAGTCTGGAAATGAATTTGTATTTGTATCTGACGGCGATGGAAAGAGGCAAATGAACAGCTTAGGAGTTGTCGGAGAAAAATTCGAGCCAGTTACTAATGAAAAGGACAGTTATGTTCTCGGCGATACAAAATGTAAACAAAAAGTCGCCGATATATCGTATCATAGACAGCAAGGTCATTTCATTTGGGTGAAAGTCATTTGATTAGAGGCTGCTATAAAAAAGTCATTTGATTAGAGGCTGCTATAAAAAAATATTATAAAATTAGGAAAAATGCTAGACATATTAGGGTGTCGTTTGGGAGTAACTTTTTGAGTTAAAAGTTGGTTTTTTTTGATTTTTTTAATTTTTTTTAGTGAGAGAAAAAATAAGTTAAAAGTTGAGAAGTGACTTTTAATTCATTTTTCAAAATAGGTCAAATTAATTTATTGACTTTTTAATTTATTTGAGTTACATTACCTATTTATTTTTATGTGTAAAAAGTATAGAACTAATGTAATTTAAGACTCCGTTTGGGAACATGCTAATTTAGTAATTTTTTGGCTATTTAACTAAAATATGAGCTAAAAAAATTAGTATGTTTTGGGATGACTTTTTGGCTTTTTACGAAAAGATGTGCAAAAGTAGTGAGAAAAGAGAATCTTTGACTTTTTGGTATGAGTTATTGACTTTTTGGTTAATTTAGTAACTTTTTGACTTTTTGGCTAAAATTGAGGGTTCCCAAACAAGGCCTAAATAAGTTAAAAAATCAATGCTAACTTATAAGTCTTTCCAAAAGAGGCTTAAAAGATTTATCAAAATTTTTATTATTTCATATTGGTGTGGAACCTATACTATGAAGGTCCTACATCTATATAAGATATTCAGTAGAAATTTTTATATATCTTTTGAGATATCTATTATTACTCTTACTTTTAATTGTATTTGGTTTAAAATAAACATTATAATATGTACTTTCAAAAGAGGGGTTTTTTTTTTTATATAAAAAAATCAACGATACTTTAAAAAATAATTACAAATTTATAGTAAATTTTATATACTTTAATGATTAAAATCATAAACTTTTCAATGAATTTGTAATTATTTTAGAAAAGTATCACTAATTTGTAAATTTTTCATTTTATTTCAAGTTCAAATCTCAATTTTAGGAGAAGTTTATTTGGTGGTCTTGGACATGGCACCGTAGTGCCCTAAAGTGTTGTGATAGGTTGAGGTAATGTGATTTATAATTTTATGTTGGATTATGAAGAGAATAATGCTTGGGAGCGCGAATCCGCGCCCCCCCGAATCCCCCGATTTTCAGAAAAGAGAGAGAGAGAGAGAGAGAGAGAGAAGAAGAGAGGGAGAAAGAGAGAGACAGAGATCGGGGAAGAGGAGGAAGAGAAGAGAGGGGAAGAAGCTCGTCGCCAGCTCGAAGCTCGTCTCCGGCGTCCAGCTGCCTCCTCGGCCAGCACTGGCCTCCTCCGCCTCCGACAGCCTCCTCCGCCGCCTCCGCCTCCACCTCCTCCTCCCTAGTTTATGGGCCCTCCTCCTCCTCCTCCTCTCTCCTTCCTGCGTCTTCTTACCTGGTTTGATTGAGCAAAAGCGTCGTTTTTCGTTTTCGGGGGATTCGGGGGCCCTATTTTCGAGCGACGTAGCACGATTGTTATGAAGAATAGCAGGTGACATGATGTTTGTTGATTAGTAAGGAACATTCTTAGGTGGTGTCCCTTGACCACTAAATAAATTTTCTAATTTTAAAGAATTTGAAGGGTTTATGGGGTCTATTACAAATTTTATTTCGATGATTCGAACTATTTATTTGTAAGACTCGTATATCATCTAAAAAAAAAAAAAGCGACTACATTATTTGGATAATCATAATATTTTTATTTTATCACGTTTGTTTTTTATTATGATTTGGTTTCGTTTGGAGACTAAATATTTTAGTCAAAAAATTTAAAATTATTATAAATTATTACATTACTCTTTTTATTTTTTATATATCTTCTCATAAAATGTTAAAAAAAATTAAAATAATCTATTCCTAAATGAAATATCTAAAAAAATGTTTGTTTTTTTATAAAACAAATAAATAAAATAAAAATAGAAGTTATTCAATTTAATGGATGACGTAATTTCAAAACCAACAAAAATGATAATAATCTAGAATTTGGTGTAATGTTGATGTCATTTTTGTCTTATTTGTTTAGGTAACGGGACTACAAGGCACAATGATTGATAATAATGAAACTTCAATTAGTCAAATAAATTCATTCGTAATTAACAGATGAAAAAAAAAAATCATTTAATTAATCTGCTTTGTTTGTATTTTTTTTTTTTTTTTAAAGTTGATCTATGAGTGGCGGATATAAAATGGATTAGTAGGGCCACTATCCCAACGTTACAAATTATAAAGGTAAATTATACAGATTTTAAAAAAATTATAATAAATTTTATAATTTTGATATAATTATATTGAGTTATTTTAAATTTTTAATTCAAATAATGTCAAGTTTCATTTTTATCAATTATTTTGTTAGTTATATGGATAAAAAAATGACATTGTTATGTCTTTTACACAAAATATATATTTTATATTATTTATTGTAATTCTTTAATTTTGGGGTTTTTTTTTTTAAGGTCCCTGGTATTATGATTTTATAGCATAAAGGACACCAAATATTTTCATAATGTCTAAGGTTCCTCAACAATATTTTCATAATGTCTAAGGTCCCTCAACCTTGATCCAGAGAAATTTCAGTCCAGAGAAATTTGGTCCAGAGAAATTTCAGTCCAGAGAAATTTCAGTGCAGAGAAAATTGGTCAGAGAAATTCTGGCCCAGAGAAATTTCTCTGGACTGAGTTTCTCTACTTTTCTTTTCATTCATATCCAAATCATTGTGATTCATTAGGTAAGCAACATTGTTCAACTGAATTCAACTGGAAAAATTTCACATTGTAATATGTAAGTAACATTAGAATGGGATAACAATGGCAACTTACCAGAACCAAAGAAATTCTGGACTGAGAAATTCTGGACAAATCATTGTGATTTATTAGGTAAGCAACATTGTTCAACTGAATTCAACTAGAAAAATTTCACATTGTAACATTGTGATTTACCAGAACCAAAGAAATTCTGGACTGAGAAATCATTGTGATTCATTAGGTAAGCAACATTGTTCAACTGGAAAAATTCCACATTGTAATATGTAAAATCAAGAAACAAAATTAAGCTCTTTTGAAATTTCTTTGAGTTGAGAATTTATCTGGACCAAGGAAGAATTTTTCTAGACTCACTTTAACTCAATTTTTTTTTTTTTGAAAGCCAGAGAAATTTTCCCTCACCAGCCCAAAAAAATTCACTCAAATCAGAGAAATTCCCCATCTTCAAATCACTCAACCCAGAGAAATATGTTCAATCCGCCACTAAGCCCATCTCCATAAATGGGAGTGTAACATAACACATATCAACAAAATAAAACAAGCAAAGTTTCACTATCATGAAGATGAGATTAGAGTTGGTCCAGTTCAAAAATAAGGGCAAAGAGAAAAAGACTCACTTGGACCTTGCGTTGACCACATTTTGGAATATCTTCTTAGCTGCAAGTTTTGTAGATTTGTCATCTTTAATTCGTAGCGAAGCCTCATCCTCGTCAGTTGATGAAGGTAATTCCTCATCTAAAGTAGACAGACTCCTATTTTGCACTACTCTCATCAACCTCTTCATCCACAAAGGCGAAACATTCTTCTGATACATCTTCTCTAGTTGTTCAACGGTGATCTTCTTATCTTGTCTCTTAGACACCCTCCTTGATAACTTGGGATTCTTCATCTCGGGTTCACTCTGTTCTTGAGCTAGTGGAGACCCAGAGAGCTTCTTAATCACATATTGCTTGAACAAAGAGCACCAAATTTGATTGAAGAACGCAGTCACATGAAACGACGACGCAAGGACCTTAACAACCAGGGTTTTGAGGTCTGCGACGGTGGCGGAGCGGAGGGAGGAGTCGGAGGAGAAGCTGCCGATTCCTGAAATTCTCCATTCCTCGAAACCCCTCCGATCTCAACCGCAGCCTTCGAAACAGCCTTCATCAGCCTCAGATTCCACGGCTTCGCCACCGATTCATCGCCATCGAGTCGATCGATGTGTCCCTAGTGGAGGAGCTGAGTGCAAGAAGGAGAGTAACTAGTCAAGGGTTGGGGATTTGGAGCTAGCGGTGATCAAGCTCAGGACAACGTGAATGGAGAGGGACGGGGTGAGGGACCTTAGACTACAAAAGAACAGATTGTGGACCTAATCCATTACTAAAAGTTGAATAGGGACCTTAGACCGATTTTCCCTTTTATAAAACCCGATTAGTTAAATTAAAGGGGAATTTATTCATAAGGGTTGAACTTCTCTTATGGTGGCAATCTTAACTTGAAAGAGCATTTAGGCTTGATAGGTCTATTTTGGAACCGACTTCGGTGATTTAAACTGTTTACTAATTTAAGACTCGTTAACTAAAATATTTATGTAAAAAAATTAAGATGATTAGACATCGATAACTATATATTTAAATCAAATTTGTATTACAAAAAATAGATGGCTATTCTTGAAATTATATTTGTTGTCCATTTTTTTAAAGCAAATATGATTCAAACATATAGCTACTGATGTTGAATCATCTTCATTTTTTGTATAAATATTCTATTCAACGAGTCCTAAAAAGTGAACAGTTCGAATTACTAAAATGGGTCAAAAAAATGGGCTTACCAAGCCAAAAGTCAACTTGAGAGAAGCTAAATCCTATTCATAAATCCATTTTCACATATTTATGTTCCACTTATTCTAGATTATTTTCTTATATTTCAATAAGTCCTATGGGTGATATAATTACTAAAATACCTTTAATAATAATAGGATGAAGCGCATATTAATATTCACATTGATTGTATGAATAGTCCATGATGTGAATAGTTACACTGTCAATATGAATATTCATATTGTCAAAGTTATTAATTTATTTTTATTTTATAAAATTACATATTCAAGTGAGATCTTATTTGATAGGTCTCATCAATTAGGTGTCACAAATATAAATTTCACAAAAAAAATATGTACATAAAAAATTATAAAATTTTGAAAGTTTAATATATAAAAGGTATAAAATAGTCCAAAATAGTACACACCAAGTTGCTATGGGTTCAAAAAATATTTATAAGGATAAAATTGTCTGTAAAATACTTTAA
The DNA here is from genome assembly GCA_025200525.1 of Camellia lanceoleosa. Taxonomy (NCBI): domain Eukaryota; kingdom Viridiplantae; phylum Streptophyta; class Magnoliopsida; order Ericales; family Theaceae; genus Camellia; species Camellia lanceoleosa. The sequence goes on along the minus strand of CM045759.1, from coordinate 129,086,559 downwards.
ATATAAGAATTAGGATTCAGTGAATCAAATATTCAAATAATAAGACTCATTAGAATACAAAAATATGTTATGCATTAATTGGAATACAAGTACTTGAAAAGAATTTTTTAATAAATTCTCCTAAATTTAAACAATATTCTCATATGAAATTATTTATTTCTAATTTTCCATTAAGAATACTTTAGGACTTGTACCTTAGCAATTGGTGGCTTATGAGATGGATGTTAGGCCTTTTGTTGTTGGTACTCCTATTGGACAAAATACTATTCAATTGTAATTGAGTTGCTTTTTTGTTGTATAAGAATGAGAAAGTTTTAGATGCGAATCCAATCTAGTTTGACTCGAGGAAAGAAATTAGCGCTCAAATGGAGAAAATTGCACTTGAAGGGTTATTTAGGCTTACAGTATCTCAATGTTCCTATGTCAAATCCTACAAAGTCATAATGTGCGCTTGAGTAAATCTAAGTTGGTTCAATTTTTTATACACGTGTTTGTTGACCAGATCTACAGTGAAACTCTCATATATTCATCTTTAAAGTTGCAAAAAAACAAAGCTAGAAGAGTCCTAGAGTAATTTATCTTTGTACTTTGATGATTTGAGTGAAATCTATTGATCAATGCGATATGGATTGAAGAACATCAAAGAGTTTTGATTATAAATTTAACATTCAAGAAAAGATATATTCGATGGATTTTGAAGTGGCTTACAATTGTGGATTCGACATTGGCGCTGTGGATTCAGCATTGGAGAGAGAAACTATCCCATGGTAAAAATGGTGTTGGAAGAGACATAAGGGATTGAGTCAATCTGATGTAGATTTGATAGGTGATTGTGTACTTTTCTATTATTCGTAGTGGATTGTTTTGGTGGCCGTTGACCCATATCATTATTGGACAATCTTCATTGTATTCGAAAAATAAATCCAGTTTGTGTATTTAACAACAAATAGAAAAAATAAAGGAAATGAGAGAGAACGTTTGATTACAAAAATCAAACCAATAAATAAATAAAAACATATTGTTATTTTGTTACAAAAACAAAATCAAAATCTGATTTAAATAAATAATAAACAAATAGAAAATAAATTAATAACTTACTTGATTAATTTCTTGAACAAACTTTTGATCAAGTCCAGTGTTTAACACTGTGTCCTTAAGATAGATTCGTCCTCTCCACGGTGCTTTCAGATTTGCGGATGTCTATCTCCCAGGATAAAATAATCAATAACGAATAAATGCAGCACTACAATTTATTTGCACAACGAATACACTTTGTGTTTACATTCTTTCTCACAGAAATTTAATGCAGCAAAATGAAGAGAATTATTGCAGAGGAGAAGTACAAAAATTATTGTGTAAACATCAAATGAGGGCTGCCTATTTAGAGATGGAGTGGTGGCTCTTAGTTTTGAAGCCAACGCGTATGGTACCTGTTCGGTTTGATTTAAACATATACATATCTGTTTGAATTTAAATTCAAACAGGTAAGGGTTTTTTTTTGAACTAAATTGTTCGGACAGATTTGTAAAATTTCCAATGACCAAAATTTGAATTTAAACAGTTAGATTTTATTTTACCAAAAAAAATAAAATTAAATTCAAATGTTTCGGCCCAAAAAGATAAGTATTGGGCCGGACAAACCCAACTCAACCTCACACCACACACCCGCGCCCAGGCCCAGCCTAGTCTGCCCAACCGACTGGACGGCGGCGGTGTGCGCGCGTGTGGTTATTTTTGGGTCCAATGGGTCTAGCCCACTTTGCCCATAACCTCTCTCTCTACAAAACTTAGATGCCCCTTGGGGCCTACCCCAAGTTCCAACTCCAAGCCTTATAAACCCACTCAAAGTTTCCCACTAAATCAATGTGAGGCAAGCCTTAAACCAAACCTTTAAGAAATTTCACCAAAAACACCATTTCCATGGAGCTCTCTTTGGCTTCAATTTTTCATTCACCCAATAATGGTTTTGAGCAACCAAATATATCACGCAAATCATAACGCGGTATAGAATGCGTTACCACTTAGACCTGCCAATTTTGGCCCATGGGTCCCACTTAAAAATTAGACCAAAGTTTAGGAAAAATTCTATTTTTTCAAAATTTCCAAAACTATTTCTAACAATCCCCCACATGAATGAAATTTGAAGACAACAAAAATGCAACAATATGCAGAATTTGTCGAAAGAGTATAAATCAAAAATATCTTGCATTAGGATAGGTAGCTTTCGGCTTTGGACCTTCCCTAGTGATAACCTATCAGACTTACTAGCTAACCAATGGACGAGATGCCTTGAATTATTCAAATTGCTTGTGTAAGCCAAGACAATAGATTTCACACAAAATATCTTCGACACATTGTGGTTCTCACGGTTGTGTTCGTTTTGGCCTTGAATGCTCCTGGTTGTTCATAAGTGCTTCTAGAGAATTTAGCCTTTTTATTCTCATAGAACCGGCCCCAGTTCGATACTTATATAGGTGATTCTTATTGTGAGTATCTCTTATACTTATCTTGATTTTATACTTAAATCAAGATATAAGTAATCATTAAAAACTAAGTTTATCCTTAGACCCCTGCATACAACACATGTCGCAGATATTACTCTTACCATAGGAACGGGTAGGGAATTTTAATCCCTTGGTGATTTCTGGCGAGCTATACATAACTTAGTTGTCCCTTTGAACTTAGTTTTTGGGATCTCCAGTCATATAAGTAGGGTTACCATTATGATGACTCTTATGTAATAGGTTTTAATCCCATCCCCTTTGATGAACTATACACTTGCTCTTTTGTCAAATCTTTTGTTTACGAATTTGCAATATTCTCTTAAGATTTTATATAATCTATTGAGATTATTCCATTTGAGAGAAATTGCTTTACGGTATTATGTCAACGATGAATATGTCATGAATTACCATTATACATATGATTCTGTGCCCTGTTTATTGCAGATTGACTATCACAATGAATGCAAATAGTTGGCACAGGTTTTGGCCACATTGGAATATCTTCTAAGAAGTGACGAAACTATTCTGCTTCTTCTCTTGCTTTGTCTAAAGCAATGAATTCATATTCCATTGTGGATCGTGCAATACATGTTTGTTTCGTGGATTTCCAAGAAACAGCAGAGCCTCCAAGAGTAAAGACATATCCACTAGTGGATTTTGAATCTTTAGTATCTGATATCCAATTGACATCACAATAACCTTTGAGTACTGCTGGATATCAAGTAAAGTTCAAACCATGATCATGGGTAAATCTTAGATATCTAAGAACCTGAATGATCGCTTTTTAATGGTCTTCTCTGGGGTTACTAATGTACCTACTCAATTTACTGACTACATAAGCTATGTCAGGACGAGTACAATTCATTAGGTATATTAGGCTTCCAATGATTTGGGAGTATTTTAACTAAGACACCGCATCACCTTTATTTTTTGATAAATAAAGATTGATGTCTATAGGTGTTCTACCTACATTCATATCATCCTTGATAAATTTACCAAGAATTTTCTCAAGATAATGTGATTGAGATAATGCATATCCGTAAGATGTTTTAGTAATTTTCATTCCTAATATAACATCTGCGACCCCCATATCTTTCATATAAAATCTTCTATTAAGCATTTGCTTAGTTGATTTGATCATATTTCGACTGCTTCCAACGATAAACATGTCATCCACATAAAGACAAACTATGACATATCCTTGGTCAGTGTTTTTAACATAGATGCACTTGTCACATTCGTTTATCTTAAATCCATTAGTAAGCATAGCATGATCAAATTTTTCATGCCATTGCTTAGGTACTTGTTTTAATCCATAAAAATATTTAACAAGCCGACAAACTTTCTTTTCTTGCCCCGGTACTACAAACCCTTCGGGTTACTCCATATAGATCTCTTCATTTAGATCACCATTTAAGAAAGCTATCTTAACATCCATTTGATGTATTTCTAAATTATACAATGCTGCAATAGCAATAAGCATGCAAATGGATGTTATTCTTGTCACAGGAAAACATGTGTCAAAATAGTCCAGACCTTCCTTTTGTCTGTAACCTTTTACCACAAGTCTTGCTTTATACTTATTTATTGAACCATCTACTTTCATTTTTCTCTTGAATATCCACTTATATTCAAGAGGTTTAGAACCAGGTGGAAGATCCACCAATTCCCAAGTATGATTTTGCATAATGGATTCAATTTCATTATTAACAGCTTCTTTCTACAAAAGTGCTTCAAGACCTGTCATTGCTTCCTTAAAGTTTTGAGGTTCATTTTCTAACAGGTATGTCAGAAAATCTGGACCAAAGGACTTTGATGTTCTTGCTCTCTTACTTCGTCTTAGTTCATCATCAGTTAAATCCTATTGGTTGAGACCATTACTAGTCTCTTGTGCTTGATTGTCATTAGTCTCTTGGCTTTGTGTACAATCATAAGTTCTTTTCTGTGAACTTAATTTCTGTCATTTCTTGTAAGGAAAGACATGTTCAAAAAACACAGCATTCCTTGACTCTATAATAGTGTTCACATTTATATTAGGTATTTCTGATTTATAAGTCAGAAACCGATATGCACTACTATTCTGAGCATAACCAATAAACACACAATCCACTGTTTTTGGTCATATCTTAGTCTTTTTAGGAACAGAAACTTCAACTTTTGCCAAACACCCCCACACTTTAAGTATTTGTAGGAAGGTGGTTGACCTTTCCATAATTCATAAGGAGTGCTGTTAGTTTTCTTGTGGAATATTCTGTTAAGAACATAATTAGCAGACAATATTGCTTCCCCCCACAAGTTCTGCGGTAAGCCTGAACTTAGTAACATGGCATTCATTATTTTTTTAAGGGTTCTATTCTTTCTTTCAGCAATTCCATTTTGCTGTGGAGAATAAGGTGCTGTAGTTTGGTGAATAATGCCATGTTGTGCACAAAATTCATTTGAAGGTGCACCATATTCACCACCCCTATCACTTCTAACCATTTTAATGGTTTTTCAAAGTTGATTTTTAACTTCAGTTTTGTAGAGTTTAAATATTTTTAAGGCTTTATCTTTACTTTTAAGTAAGTATACATAACAATATCTTGTGCAATCATTGATAAATGTTATGAAATACTTTTTGCCTCCTCTAGTTTGAACAAATTTAAGATTACATACATCAGTATGAATTAATTTTAGAGGTACGATTTTTCTTTCAACCGATTTAAATGGAGCCTTAGTTAGTTTCGCTTCTACACAAATCTCACATTTGTGATTAGGATCAATTTCAAACATTGGTATATAATCCAAACCAATTAATCTACGCAAAGCATCAAAATTCACATGTCCTAATCTATCATGCCATGAATTCGACTAAAAAATATAAGCAAAACATGTATCCCTTATTAATAGCAACTTTTGGTACAACCGTCATTACATTCAATTTGAAGAGACCATCACTCATGTATCCCTTACCAACATACATACCACTCTTTGTTAATACAAATTTATCAGACTCAAAGACAAGCCTAAAGCCATTTTTACTTAACAAAGAGCCAGAAACTAAATTCTTCCGGATATCTGGTACATGTAGTACGTTGTTGAGGGTAAGTTCTTTCCCTGATGTCATCTTCAAGATCACTTTTCCTTGTTCAGCCACAGTAGAAGTAGAAGAATTTCCCATGAAAAGTTGTTCACCATTTGCAGCCTCATTGTAAGTAGTGAACATCTTATTGTCTGCACAAATATGACGAGTTGCCCCAGTATCAACCCATCATTCCTTGGGATTTCCAACCAAATTAGCCTCAAACACCACAGCAGAGAGGTTGATGTCATTTACCCCGTCAGAGATGTAATCTAATTCTGTCACAGTGGCTTGATTGGTGGTCTTCTTGCTTGTACTTCTGCGATCCTTCTTAGGGCGTGGTAATCAGAAGCTCGATGTCTGGTCTTACCACAGTTATAGCATTTACCTTTGAACTTTTTATTGCCATTGTTGTTGCCTTATTTAGGACCATCTCTAGTAAACTTCTTCTTTTTGTTATGTGGTTTGTCCACTTGTTCAACCACATTAGCCTTAGACTCAATGGGATTTTTACCATTTCTCTTTTCAGCTTTTCGGTTATCTTCCTCAATTCTCAATCTTACAATCAATTCATCAATGGTCATCTCCTTGCGTTTATGTTTTAAATAATTTTTGAAATCTTTTCAAGCCGATGGTAACTTTTCTACTAAAGCAGCGACTTGGAAAGACTCGCTAAGAGACATACCTTCAGAATGAATATCATGCAAAATTATTTGAAAATTTTGAACTTGAGAAATTATCATTTGGGCGTCTACCGACAACAAATTGCTTCATACCGGCATCCTCTGCCTTGTATTTTTTCTCCAAAGAATCGCACAATTTTTTTGCTGTTTTCAGAGGGCTGTAAACATTATACAACATGTTGTCAAGGCCATTGAGGATATAGTTTCTACACAGGAAATCAAAATGTTTCCAAGCATCTACAGCAGCAACAACTTGCCGATCACTTTCATCCTCTCTAAGTACTGGAGCCTCTTCACGAAGAAACCGGGCCAAATTTAGAGTTGTAAGATAGAACAGCATTTTCTGCTGCCATCTCTTAAACTCAGTGCCATTAAATTTTTTCCGTTTTTCTCTATGATTTATCGGAACTTGAACATAGTTTTGGATAGGAACCGGAATCGTTGTAACAATCGGATTTGGAGTACTACTTTCAGCAGCCATAATATCTGATTACAAAAATCAGAAAAAACCAAAATACAAATTAATTTTCTAGTTACTAAAACCAGAAAATAAATTATGACATAAAATAATTTTATTTTCCTTGTTAGTAAAACTAGGAAAATAAAATGTCACAATAATTTTCTGTAACACAAATTAAAATTCCGCAATTGTTAATGTCACCAGTATTTTACTATTAGTTGTCAAAGAAAATAAACAGTATATTACTACTATTTGTTAAACAGTATATTATTACTATTTGTATTTTCTAACCAGAATATCACTTTATGAAATCACAGAAAATTAAATACAATGAAGACACCAAAAATAATTCTGTCTTAAGATTGTTGGACAATCTTCATTGTATTCGAAAAATAAATTTTGTTTGTGTACTTAACAATAAACAGAAGAAATAAAGGAAAGGAGACAGAATGTTTGATTACAAAAATCAAACCAATAAATAAAAATAAATAAATAAAAACAGATTTTTATTTTGTTACAAAAACAAAATCAAGATTTGATTTAAATAAATAATAAATAAACATAAAATAAATTAACAACTTACTTGATTAATTTCTTGAACAAACTTTTGATCAAGTCCAGTGTTTAACACTATGTCCTTAAGATAGATTCGTCCTCTCCACGGTGCTTTCAGATTTGCGTATGTCTATCTTCTAGGATAAAATGATCAACAACGAATAAATACAACACTACAATTTATTTGCACAACGAACACACTTTGTGTTTACACTCTTTCTCACAGAATTTTAATGCAGCAAAATGAAGAGAATTATTGCAGAGGAGAAGTACGAAAATTGTTGTGTAAACATCAAATGAGAGCTGCCTATTTATAGATAGAGTGGTGGCTCTTAGTTTTGAATCCAACATGTATGGTACCTGTTCGGTTTGATTTAAACAGATACAAATTTATTTGAATTTAAATTCAAACAGGTAAGGGTTTTTCTTGAACTAAACTGTCTGGACAGATTTTTGAAATCTGTACAGAAGGTTCAGACGAATTTGTAAAATTTCCAATGACCAAAATTTGAATTTAAACGGTTAGATTTTATTTTACCAAAAAAATAAAATTAAATTCATATATTTTTTGCCCAAAAAGATAGGTATTGAGCTGGACAAGCCCAATCCAACCTCACACCATGCACCCGCGCCCAAGCCCAGGCCTAGCTTGCTCGATCGGTGGGGGTGGCGCGCGTAGGGTCATTTTTGGGTCCAATGGGTCTAGCCTACTTTGCCTATAACCTCTCTCTCTATAAAACTTGGGTGCCCCTTGGGGCCTACCCCAAGTTCCAACTCTAAGCCTTATAAACCCACTCAAAGTTTCTCACCAAATCAATGTGGGACAAGCTTTAAACCAAACCTTTAAGAAATTTCACCAAAAACACCATTTCCATGGAGCTCTCTTTGGCTTCAATTTCCTATTCACCTGATAATGGTTTTGAGCAACCAAATATACCACATGAATCACAATGCGGCATAGAACGCGTTATCACTTAGACCTGCCAATTTTGGCGCACGGGTCCCACCTAAAAATTAGACCAAAGTTTAGGAAAAATTCTGTTTTTCTAGAATTTCCAAAACCATTTCTAACAATAATTTCCACAATTAAATGGGTTTCAATTGTGATTTTCCATTTAAAAATTGATTGTGTCCATTCTCATTGTTTGAGAGTAGATCCAATTCAATCACTCTAGATAAGACTAGATGTAACTTTGATTGATTAGGAATTGCTATTACTTATTGGTGCATTGTTATTATTAAATCATAGTTGTAAATCATAATCTCCAATGCTTAAGCTTTTCATTAAAGAAATATTATTGATCGTGAAAAAATCACTTTTATCAATAATACGTTAATTTAATGAATAAAAAAATAATATTATCATATCTTTATATTAAAATATATATTTTCTTTACTTCTCTCTGTGTGTTTACACCATTTATATTAGTTTTGATTTTTTTAATTTATTGAAAGAGAAATTAGTGTAATTACATTAAAATTATTGGCCAGACTGTATTTTCTCTAAATTATCAAGAAAGATAAAAAAAAAAAATAATTATTAGGTAGTATTGGGGCACCATGTGACAATACTCTCCCTAATATTATGCTTTTGCTCTTCCCTCATCACCAAGTACGAAATCGTAAATCATATTCTCTCCATCAATTATAATACTCATAAAATATTATACTTACGCTCTTCCCTTATCATCTAACACCAAATCGTAAATTACATTTTCTTCACCAATCACAATGCTTGTGGCCGTTATCTGGTCATGCCTCATGTCACCAAATAACTTCTCCAAATATAGGTATAATTAACCCATAGTTTTTCTAAAAGTAAGGAATACAATTAGGAGAAGTTATTTGGTGGTTTTGGGCATCATCACATGAAGAAGGTTGGGCTCATAATTTTATATTGAATAATTAGAAAACAACATAAGGCATAGTGATTTGTACTTAGGCCTCGTTGTCAACACTATTGTAACGTCTCGAAATAAATGTCATAAATGCATTCAAGACCATATGTAAATAACAATATGAGTCAGAGTATAATGTTCTTTCATTTCACAAGAGTTAATAGTATACAAGAGTTTAACTGAATAAATGCTCTTTCCAATACCATGCTTGGTTACAACAAAAACGGATTTAAATCCAATACATGTAAGCCTTTGGTTTAAATCAAAATAATAACATAATACACAAAAGAGAAGCTTTTACTCCAAATTCCTCCAAGCTACTGTCTTGGCGAAGGCATATCGTCAGCACCTGAAAATGGTTTTTTCCAAATAGAGTGAGCCAAAACCCAGTAGAAACAATTTAACACAGTGTATGAATCTTAACAAAGGTACAAGTATGATATGCATATCCAAAGCCCCTGATAAACTCATTTATAACTTTTTCACAAATCGTACCATGGTATACTTTATACCTTAATTCATTTTATCTCAACTTATAGCCATTCATCATTTCATTCAGACAACCAAACTGAGGGTACAACTCAGTGGGTCTCTAACCAACACAACCATTATATAAATATTTCTATTTTGATATTTTACGGATATTTCGTTTGCAGGAATCGGTACCCATATATATGTGCGATTTTTGAAACTTTCACCCTGGACATACAAGCCAACTTAAATCAATGGAGTCCATCCATTTCTTCTTTTAAACATAGAGTACATCCCTTTTCTTCTCTCAAACATCATATATTGACAATGTATTAAAGACATAGTGATATTCAATGATAGGGAATAAGAGATTAGTTTCAATTCACCTAATCTTTATGCAATTTCTACAATAATCATAGTTATCTTCCACCGATAGCCCAAAATAGATATTTCTAAACAGATATACAATCTCTAAGACAGATAAATTACCCAAATTTTCGTAGGTGAGAGATAACACATATCCAACTTCACCATTTATATAAACATTCATCCAATTTCATATTCCCAACACCAATTTCATTTATTTATATAAAATAACTATTTGAGACATTTTAGGGCAAAACTCCAATTTCTTCCAAAATCCATCCCGGGTATCAAAATCAACAAATTTATCACAATATAACCTCATATGTACTCCCATAACCATTTTTAACACATACATTTGAAAACCCCTCTTTTGATTTTAAACCAAAACCCTAGGTTTGTTCAAAATCATCTCAAATTCCAAAATTCTTTACACATCAACAGATAACTAATTTAAAACTCATAAAAGAGTGTAGAAAGTCCCTACCTCAAGTTTCGAAGACGAGTAAAGCAAGGAAGATACTTCAAAGACGCTGAAACCAAATTTTGTTCGGACCAAAGTGAAGCTCTTGAGACGTTCTACCTCTTTCCCAAAGACACTAGGGTAGAGAGACCAACGGATCTAGCTAAATATATATATATATATATATAGAGACGCTTTAGATCTAGGGTTTTGAGAGAAAAAGATGTTAAAAAGTGATATAGAAAGGTGCTACTGCGAACTGATATACGCACAGTTTGTTCGAGCATAAGAAATGACGCTCGAGCGTCAGACATAATAAGTTGTTCCGCTCGAGCACAAGAAGTGATGCTCGAGCGTAGAATGCACACTTCCAGTAGTTTTGCAGACAACAGACTAACGCTTGAGTACAAGAAAGGTCGTTTGAGCTGAGACAAGCGCTCGAGCGCAGAAAACACCGCTCGAGCGTAAGATACACTTTTCTAGTAGTTTTGCAGACCTGCAAAAGTATTGAGAGTTCACAAAGCCCGCTCGAGTGCAAGAAATGCTACTCGAGCAGAGGAGTAAAATTCTGGGCAACCAAAGTTTGAAAACCAAGCAACCAAGCTGTTCTAAATGTAACCATTATAATCCAATAGCCAAACTCAAGGAAGTATGAGGGGAAAAAGACATGAACAACATTATGAAACCACAAAACCCGAGTCCAAGATACAAAAGGTTCGGGTTAAAACTAGAATCGCTATAATCTCCCCCTTTAAGGAATTTTGTCCCCGAAATTTCAAATCAAGTTTTAGAACTACGTTTAGACCGATCACAATAAAGATAATTAATCAATTTCATCACCATGACCTATTCTCCAGTCACCCATTCTCATCAACTCGATACACAAGTTCCAACAATGAAAGCATTTTACATTTTTCCAATGCATATATAATGTTTACATTAAATTCGTGTTTCCAAACACATACAATATATACAATCTTTCTATATTCTCAAAACATATACAATGTCATCATATTTCATTAACATAATCAAAATTGCAATACATGCTCAAACATTAGCAAATAAGTCCGGATACTTTTCACGGACTTCCAACTCACGTTCCCAAGTTGCTACCTCCACCCCGTGATGTTTCCACAATACTTTAACCAAGGGAATTGTCTTACCTCGCAAGACTTGGTTCTGAGTATCCAAGACTCTTACCAATCTTTCTTCATACGAGGCATCCTTATCTACCTCTAAGTGAATCCAATCCAACACATGCGATGGATTCAACTCATATTTCCAAAGCATGCTAATATGAAACACATCATGAACCCCGGAAAGCTGTGGCGACAAAGCCAAACTATAAACAACCTCTCCAATCCACTCAAGGATCTCAAAAGGCCCAATGAATCGAGGGGACAACTTCCCACTCTTTCCAAATCTCATCAAATCCCTCCTAGGTGATATCTTCAAGAAGACATGATCTTCCACCTTAAAAGACAAGGGTCTCCTCCTACGGTCGACATACCTTTTCTGGTGACTCTGGGCAGTAACCAATCTGTTATGGATAAGTGTAACTTTCTTCGTTGTTTCCCGAACTAACTCTAGACCCAACATAGGTGCATCACCCACGTCGGCCTAACATATAGGGGATCTACATGGTCGACCATATACGGCCTCAAACGGTGTCATGCCAATATTTGATTGGAAGCTATTGTTATAGGCAAACTCCACCAAGGGCAAGTGTCTTTCCCACGACTCCTTAAAGTTAAGAACACAACCTCGAAGCATATCCTTAAGGATCTGAATTGTGCGCTCTAACTGTCTGTTAGTCTGACGATGATACGCAGTGCTAAAAGTCAATCTAGTGCCTAATGCATTCTGTAGGCTCTACCATAACCAAGCCGTGAAACATGAATCTCTATCTGAGATAATCATCACAGGAACCCCGTGCAACCTCACTATGTCCCAAATATAGTGGTTGGCAAGATGATCTGCCAAGTCACTCACACGCATAGTTAGAAAATGTACTGACTTGGTCAACCGGTCAACTACCACCCAAATTGCATCATTACCTCGTTGAGTCCTCGAAAGGCCCACAACAAAATCTGTCATGACATGCTCTCATTTCTACTCGGTTATAGGCAAGGGCTGTAACAAACCTGCTAGCCTCTGATGCTCGGCCTTCACTTGTTGACAAGTAAGGCATCTTGATACACACACAACCATATCCTTCTTCATTCCCCTCCACCAAAACTAGCGGCTAAGGTCGTGATATATCTTTATGTCTCTTGGATGCACTGCAAGGCGTGAATGGTGAAATTGTCGGAGTACTTTCTCTCGGCAAGACTTTGGCACAAAAAGACGGTCACGGTATCTAACACTCAAATCGGAATACACATTCAAGCCTTTCTCCACCTTCTCACTAGAGATATTCTTTTGGAGGGATTCGACTTCAAGGTCACCCCTTTATGCTTCTATCACTCGGTTTACAAGTATAGGTTGTGCAACTACTAAAAACAAGGTTGCTGACTCAACGGACTCACCGAGATACAAGTCAAATTCCCCGATAGCACCCAACATTTCCCATTCTTGGACGGCAATACAAGCTACACTACTAATAGATTTCCTACTCAATGCATCGGCCACAACATTGGCCTTTCCCGGATGATAATGCAACTCAAAGTTATAATCCTCTATGAACTTCATCCACCTCATCTACCTCAAGTTCAAGTCCTTTTGTGTAAATAGATATTTTAGACTCTTGGGATGAGAAAACATTTCAAACTTCTCACCATACAGATAATGCCTCAAAATCTTTAAGGCGAAGATCACTGCCGCTAACTCTAGGTCATGAGTAGGATAGTTCCTCTCATGTGTTTTACCTTCCCCTCTTGTATCAATATACAACCCAAACCTTCCTATGAAGCATCGCAATACACCGAATAGCCCAAACCCCTCTTTGAAATAATCAATATGAGAGTAGTGGTAAGTCTAACCTTAAGCTCCTTCAAAGACTTCTCACAAGCCTTATTCCACACAAGCTTGATCCCTTTCCTTGTCAGTCTAGTCAACGGTGAGGCTAGCCTAGAGAAATCCTTCATAAATCAACGGTAATACCCAGTCAACCCCAAGAAACTACAAATCTCAAAAGCATTCTTAGGTTGTCCTCAATCTTGCACTGCCTCCATCTTGGATGAATCTACAGTTACCCCTTTCCTGGATACCACATGGCCTAAGAACTTAACTTCCTTTAGTCAGAATTCACATTTCCTAAACTTAGCATACAATTTGTGGGCTCTAAGCAACTCAAGCAGCACTTGCAAGTGTCCTTCGTGCTCCTTCTTAGAGGGTGACTAAATCAAGATATCATCCACAAAACGACCACAAAACGTTCTAGGAACTACGGAAGATCCAGTTCATTAAATCCATAAACACAATTGGTGCATTGGCTAGTGTGGACTCGCCTTTTTCGCGCCCCACCTTTCGGAAAGGGTTTGAAAAAAAGGCCTCACAGTTCGGACTCCCGTAGTTCTGAATCTAGTTTCACAAAGTGCAATGTGAAACTGATAAACACCAAAGAGTCTAAATCCGGCAACCCTTTTTGGAAAATTGATTTTAAATCAAATAATGCCAAAATTGGACTGCTTTTCCAAATACAGAGTCGCCACCTAAATATTTTATTTTAAAAAAATTTAGGAAACCCTGACTCGTGCCAAAGGCCACATGCCCGTTATCACCAAAGTTGCCTCAGCTCGGGAACTTGGGTACGAGAGGGGAAGGTCCTGAAATGAGCACCCCTGCTCGCCCAATCAAAGATTGGTCTCTATTAATCATGATATGATGTTTTATAAACATTATGTGTTCTTATTCCAGTTATTAGACTAGCTTTACTATGTGACGCACACAAGCAAATATAGACTAGTTTGCAAGACTTGAAACAATTCAACTCATGTTTGTTTGCGAAAATGGTTTGAATTTGCCACCCTCAAGTGGGCTTAAAAGATGCGGATTTGCCACCAAACTTAGTGGGCTTAAAACATGATTTTGCTACAACAAAGTGGGCTTAAAACATACATTTGTTGAATCGTTCCAATTCAAACAATATGCCTTCATCCATAGGCATTCATGTAGTTTAGCAAGTAAGCACATAGCCTCATGACAAGCATGCGAGACATGGAAATATGACAATTACACTCATGCGAGTATGCTAAAGCATAAAACTTACCGAGTACTCCAAGCCAAAACAAAAACTAGTTAGAAAAATGCATGATCCTAACTATGCAAAGATTCCTAATGCAACACATGCAATATGAAATTAATAGGCTCGGCTACTAATATGGCATATGAATTGATTTGAACAACATGCGATTAAACACGTATTCAAAGAAGTATTGAAATTGTGATGCAGTTTGAATGATATACTAAGCCTTGGTGCATGCAAAATAAATGAATGGATGTAAACATGCAAGCATAAGGTATCCTAATTGAAACATGATCCCTAATTAAACCATCAAAAGCGATTAAATAAAAAGGAGAAAGATGTGGGGTTGGAAGACATGCACACACGCACGCACACTTATTACAACATTATGCCCTCGCAAAGGAGGGTCCGAATGAATAAGAGCTAAGCTAATCTAAGCTAAGCTAAGCTAATCAAACAAATCTAACTTAAACTAATTAGACTAATTATTACAAATCAAATGAATAACTAGCAAACTAATTACTAACTATTACAACACTTTAATCAACTAGTAAACTAATTAATTAAACTAATGCACACTAACTAATCATGTAAGGCATTAAACTATGCTACCACTACTCCGCCTCGGGAAGTGAAAGATGCACATGCTCGGTTTTCGCCCCGAAAAGACCTTCATTTTGCTCTCGAAAGCCTCTGTTTGTAGGGTTGGGAATTTCTAGAACCTTTCTGCTCCAACTTACCAAATCTTTGTTGAGGGTTACACCAGTGGCCTGCCGGTCGTGGAGGAATGCTGCTGGCCTTCTACCGGCCAAAGATATGCACTGTCGGCCACTGATGCTCTGAGTCACCATACTGTAATAGAGCACAAACAGAGCAAAAGAAAGGTTTTTAAAAGGGTTGTCTGCACACCCTATCTCTCATTTTCATGAGGAAATCAAAGGAGGGACAAGATTTGGTTCACAAAACCACCAATCAAGCAATTTCATTTCATGATGGCATGTGGAACCAATTGTGCAAGTTCAATAAGTGCAAAAATAAGACTCAAAAGGCCAACTCTCTATCATGCATGATCAAGGGTAATGGAGATTTAGGAAAATGGCACATTTCATCACTATTTGAGTGTGAAATGTCCCATTTGCCTTGTGTTCAAATTAACGTCCGATTTGAACACATGCAATGCAACACAAAGAATGCTTCTCTTGCCTCTTTTACTTGTTCAATTTTGTTTACACATTTTACATTACCGATTCATTCTTTAATTGATTAAGTCCAAAAGTGAATGTCTTCTAAAGCGAAAGAAGTGTCAACCAAGGGGTAATTTAAGGCATGAGAGAGATTAAACCATTAAGCATGACCTCAATCTTAAGCTTAAAAGAACCCAACTTTGAATCAACTCTCAAAAGCAAAGAAAAGAGTAAAGCAAAGAGGGAGGTTGCAGAGATTTTAAGTATTGAAATGGAGTACAAAACAATACTAAAACATACTATGAACTCAAAATAATGATGATTAAAGCATGAAAACACAAGCTAGTGAAGGAATTAACCATACAACTATGCAATACAAGCCTCAACTGAACTAACCAGCTCAAAACAGAGCCAAAATAGGTTATTTAGAGGCAAAAACATGCTGGACTTAAGCTAAATTAAGCTAGAAAAACATGTTAACACATAAAGCTAACTAGGCATGCAAACAAGACACAAGGAGGGGAGGCTGACCCCTCTAATTTTGGACTTCAAAAGTTAATGTTTTCCACTAAAAAACCTCTAAAAATCAATGGTTAAAAGGCCAAAAAAAGTTGGTTTGAAAGTGATGAATAATGGCACAAAAAGCTTAACAAACAAAGGAGCAAGAAGGGTGGACCACCCCCTAATTCAAAGAGACCTCAAACCAACATTTTTAGGTCATAAAAATAGAGGTTTTTACAGTTGAAAACTAGGACAAAAACAGTTTGAAAAGATGGCAAAGCCAGTGTGCAAAACAAGCTTAAAAGGAGAGTGTTATACCTCTTGAAGCAAGCAACAATTCTAGGCACAAAGTCAAGTAAAAAATACCTTCTAAAGCTCCAAGAAGGCTTCTAAGGACCTCATCTCAAAGGTGGTCAAGTTTGATCAAGGATTGATAGGCAAACTTGAAGTGTATCTCCACTTGTATGCACTTATGCACAAAAGTTCAAGAGAGAAAGAAAGAAATGTGGAGAGAGAATTGTAAAGAGAGGCTCCCAAAATTTCTCTAACCTTGAAAACAATAGAGAAGGGCCTCTATATATAGAAATATATGACTTCAGGTCAAAAATATTTTAAAATGGACAGCTGGAACAGCTGGAGGACAAATATCTGCAGAAAACTGCCTTTTTGCACCAATGGTCGGCAAGCCATCATTGATGGCTGGCAAAGGTCCATTTCTGGCCGGAAAACATCACTCCTGGCTGGTACATGGCCGGAAAAGGCCATTCAAGGCCGGCACATGGCTGCAAAGCCCATCCATGGCCAGCGACCTTCACCTTTGGTCGGCCAAAAAAATTTATTTTTTAGGCCTAACTTCAAACAGGCATATCTCCTTTTTCTGGACTCCTTTGCAGGTCATTCTTTAGCCTAAATTGAAGCCCTGGAAGTGTTATTTCCAATGGTGGAAGCCTCACATCAAAATTTCAAGTATGCAAGAAGATATGCCTCTTTTAGTGAAGACTGCTCAGTTTCGGTCCTACCCTGATTCATGCCTAACTTCTCCTAAACTAGTTTTCTTCTCTCCTCTCCTCTTTTCTTCAACCCCAAACCCCTAAATAAGGTGTTTTGAAATATTTTTTGAAGAGTTCACCTCTCTTTCATTCATTTCCATTTTGTCCTTGCTCGGTTTACCAAAAAGTGCAATATTTAATGAAATACGAGCCTCGGAACGTTGTAGAAACTTTTTTTCAAAAATATTTTGAAAGGGAGGGTTTTAAGGTCTAAAATCATTTTGGTCAAAATAGTTTTGGTTCAAAAATGGGGTGTGAGGTTGGGATTTGACGCTCTCCTTGTCGAAGAAATTGAACTTTTGCACAAGATAGCCTGCACCATCGAGTAAGCAATCAGTGGCGCCCAAGTCTTAAGGGTGGTCAAAAGTAGGGTGTCTACAACTAGCCCAAAGGGCATCACTAGGAACTCATAATGGCTATGCCATGTATGAAATGTTGTCTTCTGGATATCCTCCTCTCTTACTCTCAAGTGGTGATAACCCGATCTCAGGTCTATCTTAAAGAAACAACAAGACCCCTTTAACTGATCAAACAAATCATCTATATAAGGCATTAGGTACTTGTTCTTAACAGTTACCCGATTCAACTTTCGATAATCTATACAAAGTCATAACGCACCATCTTTCTTTTTGGCAGAGAGAGCAGGTGCTCCCCAAGGTGAAGTACTAGGGTGGATAAAACCCTTATCTAACAATTCTTGGAGTTGAATCTTCAACTCACTCAACTCAGCAGGTGCAAATCTATACGGTGCCAAAGAAATCGGTGTTGTGCTAGGCACTAAATCAATAGAGAACTCGATCTCTCGATGAAGTGGTAAACTAGTAAGATCCTTGGAAAAAACATCTTAAGAAGTTAGCAAAAAGTAACTAAGTTCACTCTGTCCACGCGGATCATACACCGGTTATAAGACTCTATCAACTCGGGCTCCTAAGAAATAAAAGTAATCACTACTCAAGGTACATATAGTAACCTTCTGACGGTCATAATCTATGATAGCTTGATATGATGACAACCAGTCCATACCCAAAATAACATCAAATCTAGTCATGTCAATCAACACAAATGCAAAAGGAAGCCTGTAAGGTCCTGGTGTCCCATATTGGGAATAGAGAAGGAGTTCCTAGGCTATAAAAGTAAAAACCTGGACACTTATATAGCATTGAGGCCTTTTTCAAGGTGGTGAAATCTTTAGTAGAACTCCCCAATGAAGCGTGCTTAGGCTAAAGTAGTTTTGGGATGGGTGGCCCACTAGGAAGAACAAATCCGTGCAGGCGTGGCCCAAAGCGGACAATATCGATAACATGTGAAGGGTTAGGGCGTTACAAATGGTATCAGAGCCGACTTTCTGGAGTGTCGAGTGTGGGTCCCTGGTATCTCTCGGTACATATGAGCGGGCTTGTGAGTTGGCGAGCTCAGATGGGACGTGCAACCTTCATGGGGGTGGATTGTAAGGTCTTGGTGTCCCATATCGGGAATGAAAAGGAGTTCCTGGGCTATAAAAATAAAAATCTGGACCCTTATATAGCATCGAGGCCTTTTCCCGGGTGGTAAAATCCCTAGTAGAACTCCCCAGTTAAGCGTGCTTAGGCTGGAGTAGTTATCAGATGGGTGACCCACTGGGAAGAACAAATCTGTGCGAGCATTGCCCCAAAATGGATAATATTGATGACATATGAAGGGTTGGGGCGATACAAAGCCGGCGACCGCCAGCCTCTGTGTCACAACCCCGACACCCCTATTTCAAAACAATCTCACCATCAATAGGTGACTTTATATAGAGAGGAGATGCTAACTGAGCCAACTCTAACCCCAAAACCGATGCAAATGCAGACGAGATAAATGAATGGGATGCACCTATATTAATCAACACATTAGCAACTGAATTGCAAAACAAGAAGGTACCTCTCACTACTGAAGGAGCTAGTAAAAGATTTGGCGCGGTAACAATATACACACGCCCTATAGGTTTCTGCTCAACTTGCTCACCCCTCAGAGCATAAGCCTGGTGCACTGATTGAGTAGAAGAGGCTCCCTAATTAGGCCTCCTGGCCTATGCTGACTGTGTCGGCTGGTGGCTCTGTGTCTACCTTGAACTAGAGGAACTAGGAGTACCGCCCAACTGAGGGCAAAACCTCTTCATGTGCCCGCCTGCCCACACGGATAACAAGTGAGCGGCTAGCCTCTCCCCTGACTCTGGCTCTGAAAACGAGTCGAAGACGATGCAGACCGCTGCCTTTCTCCTCTCTGCGGGCAAGTTGGAGACTTGTGGCTTAACTGACCACATTTGAAACAAGTGACATCTTCCTGACCACTTTCTTCAAAACCCGAACTCGGTATTGGAAAAGTGGACCTTGACTAAGCTTCCTAGGATTGTTGTGGGTTAGAACCCCTCTGCTTCTTATTGTCCCCCTGAATGTCCTGACTCTTCCTAGAGCCTCTCATCCTCTCCTCCTCCATTTGTATTACGGTCTCTAGATGAGCCGTCGCTTCCACAAGGCGTCCATAATCTCTAATCATTGATCCGACCACTTTAAACATGAGCCCGGTCCTTAATCTCTTCTCGAACTCTAAACAACAGCGTTCCTCAGTCGTTACGAGTTCTGGTGCAAACCTCGACAAGTTAGTAAATGTGGCCTCAAATTCGGCCACCGGAGAGTTCAACTGCACAAGCTTAGAGAACTAATCTCTCAGCTTCTCCTAAATAGTGGGAGGCAAAACCTTATCTTGTAAGGCACTGACAAAAGCCTCCCAAGTCACACCGATACACCATCGCGCATATTTTCACCACTGACCCGCATCTCCTTTAGTTGGAAATATGCCAAGGTCACTCTCAGTTAGTCGTCCTTGATGCCAAACATCTCAAACGTCTTTACTATCCTCTCTAGCCACTCATCTGCCTTCAATGGCTCCTTAGGATCACCCAAAAAGTCATCCAGATTCGACCAGAAAAACTTTCGTTTCAGGAATGACGGCCCTGCCTCCACTACTTGGGCATGGACTTAATTCTTAGCCCTGAGAATGTCCATAAACTCCTGTAATGCTCCGGCTATTTCGCAGGGTAAGGCGTCCATGGCCTATTGACCAACTGGTTTGGCCACATTGGCCTAACCAACCCCTTCTTCTTGCGCCAAAATATCATCTGGTAAAGGCACCTTATGCCTTCTAGGCCTACCACACCTACTACTACCACGTCTACGTCTTGACATCCTAATGAAGATAACACAAGAGATTAGCACATTTACAAATGTATCGAAGCCAACTCACTCTTGTCCTAATGTAGTAGACAACAGTAATTCACTCCACATAAGCACGTTGTCACATAAACACATAGGAATTTCATTTCTGGATAATGACCATCCCGCAGCATTGCCAGAGTTCCAATTAGAAATAGCAGTGATCAAGTGCTCTTCTAATAGGACTTCTAGAAACTCGTAGACTCAATCAACATCCTAGAAACTAAATCTCATACCCATATAACCATATAAGCATGTTATCATGTAAGCACATCGTACATACTAAAGTCTCTATTAGGCGAGACAAACCCATTATGGCAATAACTACTTCCCACGTACCCAAAGTCTTTAAACCTCAGTACGCTCTGATACCAAGTTGTAACGCCCTGAAATAAATGCCATAAATCCATTCAAGACCATATGTAAGTAACAATATGAATCGGAGTATAATGTTCTGTCATTTCATGAGAGTTAATAGTACAGAAGAGTTTAACTAAATAAATGTTCTATAGGCTTACATCTTTCTAAGACCATGCTTGGTTACAACAAAAGCGGATATAAATCCAATATATGTAAAGCCTGATGTAGGCTGAAATGTAACACATTGAGGCCACTTAAGTTACATTTTTAGTCTTTCAATGTTGTTTATTTGGTGGAGATGATGTGTTTTGTGCACTTGTACAGATTTGGTAGGTAACATGCAAATTCAAACAAAAAGGGCGCGAAAACAGATTCTCCGTGCGAGGAGTGAAATATCCCGGCCTCCTACCTCACCGCACGTGCAGCCAAACTCCACCGCACATGCGGCCCACCACTGCTCGAGCGGCCCACATGGGTACTCAAGCGGCCCACTTAGGGTTACATGCATGAAAAATTCAGTCTATTCTGCTGGGAATTAAAAGAAAGAAAATAAGCTGCTCAAAGGGTTCGAAAATATTCTAAGGAAAAGGGAGGCTAGGGTTTGAAGAGAGGGGTTCTCAAGCTTCAAAGGCAACTTTCATGTGGGTTTCTTCCTTTTCCACCTCTTCCACTCCTTCCCACTCCTCTATGAGTGGCTGGGCCCATCTTTCTAGGGTTTTGATGAAACTCTAGCCAAGTAAATAGGATTTTCTCTTTGCTTTTTGATTATGAAAAGGTTTGAACAAATTATATGGTGTTTAAGAAGTTTCAATTATATATTTTCCATTATCTCTTCAAGTATTCTACTTTCTGTGATTGTTGAATGCTTTCCATACAATAATTTTCTCTGTTTTCATATTCAAGGTATGAGACGAGCTATACTATGAGGGACGAACCATTTTGTTACCGTAGTTTAGAGCGAACGATTTGTACCACTTGAGATGGTTCGTGCCTATACATTGAATGTGATAATTTTCTTGATCAATACTTTGAACTTCTAGTTGCGAAGTATTATTTCATTCGAACCAAAACATAATTGACTTTCAAATTGAAACCTTATTTACGTAACTAGTGGTGGATTCACTATCTTAGATTTTTCCCTAAACCAATACTTCATCCTTACTTTTAATTAATTATTTAATTGCTTTGTTTAATTTAGTTCTCATTAGATTATGAACCAATCATCTTTTAATCAAAATTAATTTAGGAATTTAACCATTAAATTCTAATTTCCTGTTTGTTCTTGTGGATCGCTACCTAGACTTATCATTATTCTAATGAATTTGGTATAGTTTAGTGTTTATATTTTGGTGTGTGAAACGACCCATCAAATTTTGGAGTCGTTGCCGGGGACTTTGGTGAAATTAAGTAATCTAAAGTTACATTCTTATTTTAATTTTAAGTTTAGGATTTTATAGTTTGGTGTGCTAAATGTGCAGAGTGTTTGCAAGTGAAACTATCATCAAAGTGCAAACAGAGCGCAACCAAGCTTTAAAAACAAACCGCAGCACCAAAGTGCTTAAAAAAAACAAAACAAAACAAAACAAAAGCAAATACTCGCAAGCAAAACACCAAAATACTAATACTAGCGAGCTTAAATGGAAATTGGGGACAACGTCTACACGTCAAACACCTGCAAGATGAGTAAAGCGTTTTCGTTAAATCACTGTGAGTATTTTCTTCTTTGGTAATTTGCTTTCATAATTTCGTGTCCAGGAGTCGGACCTTAGTGTGTGTGTGTGTATGTGTGTGTGTGTGTGTGTGTGTGTGTGTGAGTAGTGTATGCACGGGCGCCGTTCTTGTCGCCCTAAATTATGGAATTTGGACCTTGAACTAGAAAGAATTCTTAGGAAACTTAGAGCCTCTACGATATTTCTAGGCTTGAATATCCATATCCATACTTTGAGCCATTAGAGATGGCGAACTCGAATGGCCTAAATGGGCACAACCAAACCCTTAAGGATTACTTCACACCCACTGCATATACATCACCATCGTGTATTCAGTTACCGGACACCACTGTTGCTCATTATGAGATTAAGTTCAACACTATCCAAATGCTCCCATCATTCCATGGACTAGCCCATGATGACCCTTACAAACATCTGCATGAATTTGAAATTTTGCTCTACAGTGAGGATCCAAAACTTCACTAATGAGGCCCTAATGTTGCGATTGTTCCCATTTTCATTAAAGGACAAAGCCAAACACTGGCTAAACTCCTTACCTGCTAACTCTATCACAACTTGGGACCAATTACAATAGAAGCTTTTAAAGAAGTACTTTCCTATTGGTAAGACCAATCAACTCAGGTGAGCTATCACCAATTTTGCTTAAATTGATGGTGAGCAATTTCATAAAACATGGGAAAGACTTCGTGACCTTCTCCAATAGTGTCCTCACCACCAAATGCCTGATTGGCAACTTGTGTAGACATTTTACTATGGCTTAACTAAGCCTCACCGCCAAATGGTGGATTCTTCTTGTAGTGGGACATTCATGTCCAAAAATGATGACAAGGCATGGCTATTATTTGAGAACTTAAATGATAATTCCCTCCACTATGCCTTCGCAGCCCGGCAAGTTCGACAATCGGTAGTTGGAGCCCCGAAAACCAATGGCATTTATGGGGTAGGGCAAAACCTAGAGTTAACCCAACAAGTAGAGGCGTTGTCCCACATGATAGACCAACTATTAGCTTCGAGACATATCCTTACATGGCAAGATCAGCCTTAATTTCACGAGGTATGTGCTATTTGTGCGAGCCCTACTCATGACTTGAGTCAGTGTTCTTCGGCATCACAATTTCTGGAATTAGTCTAAGAGCATGTGAATGTGGCTCAAGGATTCTCCAACCTGGGTTATGACCCATATTCCAACACATACAATCTGGGATAGAGAAATCACGCTAATTTTTCATGGAGACCTCATTTACAAGGCACTTCTTACAATCATCTAGCACCAAGGCAGAATTTTAATAATTTTGCCAATCAATCTTCTTACCGACCACCACAACCTTACCAGCAACCACAACCCCCGCTTATTCCTCAAGGCAACTCAATCTTTGAGACACAGTTGTTGGAAGTTCTCTCAGATTTTAAGGGGTTAGCACTAGTAGTTCACTCCGATACTCACTACATTGCCAAGCTAGAGGCTCAATTAGGTCAAATAGAGAACAACATGAATAGGAGGGAGGAGGAAAAATTACTAAGTCAGAATGTAGCCAACCCTAAAGGTCAATATGGGGCAGAGGGGTTGGGTGGGAATGGAAAGCACCATGAACAGGTGCAAGTGGTGATCACTTTGAGAAGTGGGAGGGAGTTAGAGCCTTGGGTAGTTGCGTCTGATGCAACTAGGGCTAAAAATGGTGACCATAATAGTAAACCCAATGAGAACAAGGGTGAGAGAGAAACACCTAAGGGGGATGAATTAGTCTCTAGTACTTCACATGAGTCTAAGGCACCATTTCTGAAATGCCTTGATACATTGTCCCTTTCAATAAGAAGGTGACATTCATAGAAGTGATGATGGAGGTATTTAAACAGGTGAAAATCAACCTCCCTCTATTGGAGGCAATTAAGCAAGTACCCTCCTATGCTAAATTTTTAAAGGACCTTCGTACGCAAAAGTGTAAATCTAGGACACACGTGTCCCAAAAGGTCGTACTCACAGAGCAAACAAGCTCCATTTTATTGAGTGACACCCCTTCAAGCTTAAAGACCAGGGTACCCCAACCATTGCATGCATTATAGCGGATCATTTCATTGATAGGGCCTTATTAGATTTAGAGGCTAGTGTCAATTTTTTTTCGTACTCTGTGTATGAAGAATTTAGGCTTGGCGAGTTGAAGCCTACTATTGTTACTCTCCAGTTGGCTGACCAGTCTTTAAAGTGCCACATGGCATGATTGAGGATGTGCTAGTAAAGGTTGATAGGTTCTATTTTCCTGTTGATTTTTTGGTTTTAGATATAGAACCAGTTACCAGCTTTAGGAAACAAATCCCAGTGATCTTAGGTCGACCTTTCTGGGCTACGACCAATATATGCATAAATTGTTGTACTGGGGTTATGGATGTTTCATTTGGAAATATGCAAATAAAACTCAATGTTTTCCAAGCATCCCAACAATCCTATGAAAGAGAGAAGTGTTTATTTGTGGATGTTATGGATGAGATTGTGGAGGAGGGTTTACCCTTCATTCTTGTAGAGGACCCTCTAGAGGCTTGTCTAGCTCATTTTGGGTTCGAGGATTTTGATATTTGACTGATCAGTTGAGGAGGTGAATGCCTTACTTAATTCTTCTTCTACATCGGATTTTCCTTCGTGGAAAGCCCAGTTTGAGTCCTTTCCTTCTCTATCTAGAGAGCCTGCCATACTATCCTTAGTTACACCACCTACACTTAAGTTGAAGCCACTCCCAGCCACACTTAAGTATGCATTTTTAGGGCTAAAGGATACTTTACCTGTCATCATTGCATCTGACTTAATTGCAGAGCAGGAAAGTCAATTAATGAGTATTCTTCTGGCATATCGGAGTGCTATAGGGTGGTCGGTGGCTGATTTGAGAGGGATAGATCCCTCCATGTGCATGCATTATATACATCTAGAGGAAGACACCAAACCTTCTCGTGAAATGCAACGGAGGCTTAGTCCTAATATGAAAGAGGTAGTGAAAAATGAGGTGTTGAAATTGTTAGATGCGAGTATTATATACCCCATCTCGAATAGAAAGTGGGTGAGTTCCACACAAGTGGTGCCCAAGAAATTGGGCATCACTGTTGTTGAGAATGAGCAAGGAGAGTTGGTCTCTACACGAACCGCTACTGGGTAGCGAGTGTGCATTGATTATAGGAGACTAAATTCCATAACTAGAAAGGACCATTTTCTATTGCCATTTATTCATCAAATTCTTGAAAGGTTGGCGGGGCAGGTTTTTATTGTTTTATGGATGGTTACTCGGGGCATAATCAAGTTCTGGTGTACCCTGCTGACCAGGAAAAGACCACCTTCATATGTCCTTTTGGCACTTTTGGTTATAGGCACATGCCTTTTGGGCTATGCAATGCACCGACGACTTTTCAACAGTGTATGACGGCCATTTTCTTTGACATGGTGGAGAAATTTTTAGAGGTTTTCATGGATGACTTCTCCGTGTTTGGGCCGTCTTTTGAGGAATGTCTCCAGAACTTAACTAAAGTACGTACTCGATGTGTGGAGATAAACCTTGTTCTGAGTTGGGAGAAGAGCCATTTTATGGTTCGCGAGGGTATAGTGTTGGGACACATTGT
Source organism: Camellia lanceoleosa (assembly GCA_025200525.1). Classification (NCBI taxonomy): domain Eukaryota; kingdom Viridiplantae; phylum Streptophyta; class Magnoliopsida; order Ericales; family Theaceae; genus Camellia; species Camellia lanceoleosa. The sequence goes on along the minus strand of CM045759.1, from coordinate 129,060,261 downwards.
GTCCCCTCGAGGTATAGAGGTTGACAAAGCTAAGGTTGACCTCATTGCAGGCCTTCCTCCACCCACTTATGTACCTTAAGTTAGGTCTTTCCTAGGGTATGCAGGTTTATACCGTCGACTCATCAAAGACTTTAGCAAAATATCCCGTACTTTGTGTAGTTTACTTGCTACGGATGCACATTTTATTTTTGATGATGCATGTCTTAATGCCTTTGAAACATTGCGAGCGGCCCTTACTACCACCCCAATCATGAAATTGCCAGATTGGTTGCTCCTATTTGAGATCATACACGATGCATCTAATTATGCTATCGGCGCCGTCTTGGGCCAAAGAGTGAATAAAGTGCCCCATGTTATATCCTATGCTAGTCATACTTTTTCTGATGCTCAATTAAACTACACTACCACTGAGAAAGAGTTACTAGCTGTTGTCTTTGCACTTGATAAGTTCCGGTCCTACCTCCTAGGGTCTAAAGTCATTGTGTTCACTGACCATGCCGCTTTGCGGTACTTATTGTCCAAAAAAGAGACCAAACCTAGGTTGATTAGGTGGATTTTACTTCTTCAGGAGTTTGACATAGAAATCCAGGACAAGAAGGGATCTGGGAATGTAGTTGTGGATCATTTATCCCACATCTTTATTAAGCACACGAGTGATCCCTTAGCCTTGCACTACTCATTTCCGGATGAGCAACTTATTACAGTATCACAAGTAACCCTCCCATGGTTTGGTCACATAGTGAATTACTTGGCAGTTAGTAAAATTCCTAAAACTTAGTCTAAGCAAGACAAAGACTGATTTTTCTCACAAGTCAAGCACTATTTCTGGGAAGACCCGAAATTGTTCAAGTATTGTCTGGATCAAGTGGTTCGGCATTATGTGCCTGGGAGTGAAACCTATAGCATTCTCACCTTTTGTCACTCTCATGCATGTGGCGGCTATTTCAGTGAGCAGAAAACGGCCACCAAGGTTTTACAATGTAGGTTCAACTGGCTCTCTATCTTCAAAGATGCCCATAACTTCTGTAAAGCTTATGAGCATTGTCAACACATGGGCTCTATGTCACGGCGAGATATGATGCCGATAACTCTTATTTTGATTGTTGAGATTTTTTATGTTTGGGGCATCGATTTTATGGGTTCCTTCCCACCATCTTTTGGATTTGAATACATTTTGGTGGCTGTGGACTATGTCTCCAAGTGGGTGGAGGTAGTGGCCACCAGAACGAATGATCACAAAGTTGTGGTTAAATTCCTACATGAGACCATTTTTTGTCGTTTTGGATTCCCATGTGCCATAATTAGTGATGGTGACAAACATTTTTGCAACCGATTCTTCGAGGCATTGGTGCACAAATGCATGATCACTCACAAAGTTGGCACTCCCTACTGTTCTTAAACTAGTGGTCAGGTAGAGGTTTCTAATAGGGAGGTTTAGAGAAAACTGTGAGGCCCAATAGGAAAGATTGGTCCACTAGGTTGGTTGATGCACTTTGGGCCTATCGCACTGCATATAAGACACCCACCGGGATGTCTCCATATAAGATTGTGGAAAACAACGCCATCTCCCTGTTTAGTTAGAACACTGGGCATTATGGGCTATTAAGAAGTTCAATTTTGATATGGCCAAAGCCGGTGACCATCGAAAACTCCAACTCAATGAGTTAGAGGAGCTCCGCAATGATGCATATGAGAGCTCCAAAATTTACAAGGCTAGGATTAAGGCATTTCATGATAAATACATTTCTCGTAAGTCCTTTGAGCCTCACCAAAAATTGCGGTTGTTCAATGCTAAATTGCGGTTATTCTCGGGTAAACTCCGGTCTTGGTGGGATGGCCTATATAAGGTTATTGAAGTCTTTCTACATGGGGCAGTTGAAATTAAAAATCCACAAGATGGTACGACCTTCAAGGTTAATGGCCAAAGATTGAAACATTATGTGGATGGTATTGAGAAAAGAGAGATGATTGAGGTTGTCCATTTGATGGACCCAATATATCTTCCATAGTAATTGCTCTGAGTTTAGGAGACTTTAAATCCTCTAAAGGTATAATTCTTTTGGTGTTTGCGGTGGCCGAACAACATCTGATGGTCTGGTATAACCACCTAACTGTGTTTGTAGTGAGTTCCTAGGAGACTAACTTAGACAGTGGAAACTAGAGTTCGAATGGCAAAGTCTAGAACGCAAAGGTTTGGAATTTCCAAAACTAAAGTCTGCTTTAAATACCCAGGGGTATGGAGATTGCTTCAAAACCACCTCGGTTTGAACTCTATATGGCAGCCCCATAGGTTGAGTTAGCTTTATGTGGCTCGATTCTGGATACCGAATCAACCTAGTTTGTTACCCTGTTGGAAAATAGGGAAAATTACAAACATTGTTAGGGAGAAAAGTAGTACCCGTAGTTTTCGTGTGAAAATTATATCTTTGTTGAGCATTTGAATATTTTCAAAGTGCTATTTTTATTTCAGATGTATATTGAATGTAGAAATGGTTTAAATTTTTCTTTGGGTTGTAATTGGGTTTATTTATTTTTAAAAAAAAGAAAAAGAACAAAAAAAACAACAGACCGCATGTGTGGCCCAAACTGGCGCACAAGCAGAAAGTCTAAGCAGGGTGCACAAGCGGAAGGGCAATGCTGCATGAGCGGCCCAAGCCCAAATGCACACTGCATGAGTGTTGCTGGAGCCGCCCAAAATTCAACGTTTGTGCAGCCTAAATGGGTGCACGAGCGGTCCAAAAAAAAAAAGTGTTTTAGCGCACGAGCGAAGGCCCATGCCGCACGCGCGGCCCAAGCCTAATTGGCTACTACTTAAACGCCGCTAGCCCAATTCCGCCACACAAGCGACTCATAATTCAGTGCTCGTGTGACCCAGATGGGTGCATGAGCAGCCTATTTCCAAAAAAAAAAAAAAAAAAAAAATTATTCAGTGTGTTTGGTTTTAGTTTTCTGAATTCAATTTTCTGAAAACTGAGTTTTTTGTTTTTCATATTTTTTAGTTTTTGGTTAATATTTTTAAAATTTTAAATAATTTTTTTACTTTTTTTAAATGCACCTTACTTAGATGTATGTAAATAGTAAAATATTTATGAAAAAATATTTTTAAAAATTAATAAATACCCAAAAATACGAAAAATATATTAAATTTTCGTATTTTTTTTTAGTTTTTGGTATTTAGTGTATATTTTTAATTTTTTTTTCACAAATATTATACTTTTTAAGTGTATTTATGTGAGGTGTGTCTAAAAATTAAAAAAAAAAATTGCTTAAAATATTAAAAAAATTCATTGAAAATATTAAAAGACGAAAAATAAAAAAGTAAAATTTTTTGAAAACTAGAACCAAACTTTTTTTTTTATTATTTACTTATTTTATATTTCTTCAAAAAAATATGTGTAATTTTATTTATTTATTTATTTTTATTTACTTATTTTATATATATATATAAAAATAAAAATAAAAAATTTCATGCAATTTTTATTTGTTTATTTATTTATTTATATTTACTTATTTTATTTTATGTTATTTTATAATTAAAAAAGAAAAAGAAGACCTGTTCTTTTCTTGAAGCCAAACCCTAGACCCACTCTTATTTTTCCCAGCACACTCTCTCTTTGTACCTCTCATCATCTTCTTCTTTGCTCTCTATCACTCACAAACTCACAACCCCACAAAGTCCCACCATCACCAACCCTTCTTCCTTCAACCCACTCATTTTTTTCTCACCACCACTTTCCCACCAGAGCATCACCATTTTTTTTTTCCGATTGACGACCTTCCGGCGGCCATTTTTTCTGGCGGATCTTACATCTTCTCTTCTTTATCCTTCTTCTTCATACTTTTTCAAGGTAACCACTCTCTTTTTGTTTGGATTTCTTAATTTTCATTTGTAATATTAGTCCATTAGTAGTTTAATGGTTGTTTTTGAGGCTTATTCATCATCATTGTCTATTGTAGACACCCATTTTTGACCAACCTTAAGACTCAGACGTCACCGATTGAGCGCTTGGTGATATTGCATATCGTGCTCGTTCAGAGGTTTCAGAGTCTCAGCTGCGAGCCTTGCCTCCGGACTTCCGGACTCTTTCATGCTTTGCCTCGGTTTGTGAACCAGGCTCGGTTTTCTCTATTTCTCTTCCAGAAGAGAGGGAGAGGTCTCGTATCATCTCTTAGTAGCCGTAGGCTATGTTTCGTGGTTGTAGGCCATTTTTCCTGTTTGGAGTCCGATTTCTGATTTTTCGGAGTCGTTGGCCGTGTGCCTCGGTTCAGGACCGCTTATCCACCTCCGTTTGCTCTGGTTTTTGGCATGCATCTTATTTCCTCCCTTTTGAGGGACACTGTGGTCCGAGAGACCAACTTCGTGGTCGAACACCACTTCCTGCTAACAAGTTTGGGGCCCTGGCTACGCTGCTGCCCCCGAACCCTCATTTTGCATCGCTTGAATTCATTTTTGGGAGGGACCTCTGTTTCACTATTAGGAAGGTCGAGAAGGGTAGGAGGCCGAATTGTTCTCGACAACCGCTTATTCCTTCATCGCCTCCGCCTGCTTTTTCTCACTTGGAAGCCAATGTTGACCACCTTAAGACCACTTTTTCTAGCCCCAAACCACATATTTGTGTTGTAGACACCTCGGAGGCCACCAATATCACATGGCCGGCCAGTAATTGTGTGTGACCCTTTTGAACCCCTCCTAAAAGTGGCCTTTTCTCTCTCCTGGTTCACTTTCTCTAGTTTTTGACCACATGGTTGTGTTGAGCACACATGGGAGGCCACCAATATGTGGTGGCTGGCCACTAATCTAACTTGACCTTTTTGACCCTTGGCCGGCCAGCCATGGGGAGGGTCTGCCGGCCACCTGCAACCTGGATAATGGGCCGGCCTTCCTCCTCTCTGTTGGTACATTACAAATATGCATTTTGTTTCCCCCCAGATTGTGTATCCGGGGGGCTGCACTTTTGGGGGGAAATTTGAATTCATTTCCCCCCCTTTTCTCCCCTATCTTTTTCCTATATATCCAGCAGCTCCAGCTGCATTTGAAGGGGTTAGAAAATTTTGTTTAAGCCTCCTACATTTAATTTCTCTCTCTCTATATTCCAAGCATCAAAACCCTTTTGTTCTTGGCCCCTTTCTACACCACCACATAGCACCACCTCCCCACCATCCTTTCCAACACCTGGAGCTGGTTTTCCAGAGGCAAGGAGCACCTTTTCTCAAGCCAAGAGGCTGTTGAAGTTTGGTCTACAAGGGTGAGCCATACTTTCCCTCTTTCTAAGCTTCTTTTGTATGTTTTCTAAGCAATACTTGCTTACATTTTTGGGCTCCGACCCTAATTGAAAATAGCACTATTTTAAGGTCTTTTTCATGTTTTTTTTAGGGTCCTTCCATGTTTAAGGTCTCTAGCTACCACTTGCTTCTTTACCTCTCTTGTATGCCTCTTTCTTGCATAGTATTTTAGGCTCATTTGTAAATTGTTTTGAGCTTGGTTATAAACTGAAAAGTGACTTATTTTGATCCCTTCTTCAACATTGTTGAAGGTATCTTCACTGTTTGAGCCTTCTTTTTGTCACTTGCCTCTTTATCCCTCTTTTGGCCTTATTTTTGCATGTTTTGTTAGCCCCTTGTGCTTGTATTTTTGGGCTCGGGTCTGAACTGTGAATAGCCTTATTTTGACCCCCTATTCATGTTTGATCAAGGGACTTTTGCTGTTTGAAGCTCCCTTTTTTCTCTTTGTGTTTAAACCTCTTTTTAGGCCTTATTTTGCATAATATTTTAAGCTTGCATGTGCATTGTTTTGGGTTTGGTCACTAACTGTAAAATACCATGTTTTGGGCCCCTCTTCAACTTTGTTGAAGGGCCCTCCTCCATTTGAGGCCAGAAACCATCACTTGCTTCTTTGTCTCCCTTTTGGCCCATTTCTTGCATAATAGTTTAGCCATACTTTTGTTTGTTTTTGTGGCTTTTTGTAAACTGTAAAGTGAATTATTTTGATCCCCTCTTCAACTTTGTTGAAGGGCTCTCTGCCATTTAGGGCCAGCAGCTGATACTTGCTTCTTTATCTCTCTTTCGGGGCCATTTTTGCATGTTAGCTTAGCCCCATTGGTGTTCACCTTTTGGCCTTGCTTAAAACTGTAAATATGCTTGTGTTGGGACTGTCTTGATTCTTTCTTCATACTTCATGTTCAAATAATGCATGCTTTGCATAGCCATAGGTCATTCCATGTACCTAATTTCATGTTTCGGGATTCATTTCATGCATCGGGTGCCATGTTTCCATGTTTCGGGACTGTTTTACATGAAATTTTGATACTGAAATTTGCATGCTAGTATGCCATATTCCATGCCTTGCCATGTCTTGTTAGAGTGGCATTTGGTGCCTTAGGATCGGTCCTCGGTTTGCGTACACGTGTGCACGCATTTCGAATGTCTCATTTTCATCTAATGGCCTCTTATGTGAGTGTGGTCGAGGTCCACTTGTGTTGGTGTAAGTCCATTATGCATTGTGTATGCCATTTCGTTTAATAGCATTGTGTATGCTAGGTTGTATGTTAGCGCATTGTGTATGCCATGTTACCTCGTGCATCGTGTATGCCATTTCATAGCATTATGCATGTTAGGTTGTATCTTAGTTGCATTCATGCAGGTCACGCATATTGCATTGTGTTTAGGATAGGAGTTAGCCCAAGTATGGGAAACGAGGTACGTTTCGTACTCCGAGTGACGGAACGTGTCTCAATTCTCCAGTCGCCGACACTTCGAATTACCCATGATGGAGTCTAGGTATTGTTGTGTTTATATGTGCATTCATTCCATATCGAGTTGTGCCATTCGACTCCTCGGCCATCATGCATCGAGATGCGTGATTGGTGGCACGAGGATCGAGGTATGCATACATATGTGAAAATACATTGCCATACCCCTTTCCTACTCTCTGTTGCAACAAATCAAGAATCAGCAGCCTTCCGGAGCTTGGCGCGCTTTCCAAGAAACAATTGCAAACAGAGGCTAATTGGGGCATTGCAGTGGATTTTCGCGCAAGGCAACCCGAGCATGCATCAGTCATCATCCGGATCAGAGTCGAGGCAGTCCCTAGCTTGCATGCTAGTTTACCGCTTTCTTAGATTAATTTGTTAATTAATTAGGATTTTGTACATATTTGGACTGTATTATTTATTGGGACTGTATTATTTATTTGGGACTGTACTATTTATTCGGACCCTCTGCGCGAGGGCAATATTGTAATAAGTGTGCGTGCGTGTGATGTATGTTTTTCAACCCCACATCTTTCTCCCTTTTATTTACCTGCTTATGATGGTTAGATTAGGGCATGTTTCAATTAGCATACAGTGTGATAGCATGTTTGCATTCATTCATCTGTCTTGCATGCAGTGGGCTCGGTGCATCATACTAACTGCATTTGTATTTCAATTCTGAGTTGAATACTTGATAGCTGTTGCATCTCATATGCCATGTTTAGGATAGCCGAGCCTGCTATAATTGCATTTTTGCATGTGTTGCATTAGGCATTTCTGTATAGTTAGGATCATGCATGGATTTCTAATTAGCTTCTGTTTTGGCATGGAGTACTCGGTAAGTTTTTATACTTTAGCATCCTTGCATGCGTGTGAGTGACTGCCATGAATAGCATGCTTACCATGAGGCTAGCTGCTTATGTGATATAACTACCTGAATGCTTGTGGGTGAAGGTTGGGTTAGTTAGATTGGAACAAATCATTGACTGTGTATTTTAAGCCCACTAGATAGTGGCAAAATCATATTTTCTAAGCCCACCCGAGGATGGCAAATCCACTTCTTAGCCTACTTGCGAGTAGCACCATCAAACCATTTTGAAAACAAACATGAAATGTTTTGTTCCAATTCAGGCGACTCAGTCTATACTTGTATGTCAGGCGATCACATAGTAAATCTAGGCTAATAACCGGAATAAGAGCACACAATATTTTCAAAACTAGATATCATGGTTAGTAGAGGCCGATCTTTGATCGGACGAGCGGGGGTGCTCACGAAGTGACCTTCCCCAATCGTACCCAAGTTCCCGAGCCGAGGCAACTTTGGTGATGATGGACACGTGGCCTTAGGCACGAGTCAGGGTTTCCTAAATTTCCCAAAATAAAATATTTAGGTGGCGACTCAGATCCGCAAAGCAGTCCATGTTTGGCACTTCTTTCAAAAAAATCTGTTTTCTCAAAACGATTTGCCGGATTTGGACTCTTTGGTTCAAGATTAAGAACCGTGACACAAATCGAGTCCGAGCTGTAGCGAGGCCCCCTCGCGGGCTTGTTACATCTATGATCTTCATCCTCATTTAAAATAAAATTAAAAAAATAAAAAATAAAGAAAAAAAGTGAATTTGGGAGCAACAAATTGACGCATGCTCCTCGCCGACGCACATGCGGCGTGTCAAAAAAAAAAAAAAAAAAAAACAAAGGGAGAAACAATTCTGGGCAAAGCAATAGCCGCACGTGCGGCCTCTGTCCGCACACGTACGGCGATTCAAGAAAATTTTTTTTGTAACAAATAATAATAATAATAATTTAGCTTGTAGTAGTCTATTTTTATATAATGTAGTTGTTTAGTTTAATTGTTTAGTCGGTGGTTCTTGTTAGTTTAATTGGTTAGTGGATTGTTTTTATTTTTGTTTTAACTGTTTAGTTGGTGATTTAGTTTTATTTTTATTTAGCGATTTAATTGTTTAGTAGTTTAATTTTTTTATATATTTTTATTTTTATTTTAATTTCTTTTCTTTTCTTTTCTTTTCCTCTACTAACTTATTTATTTCTTTCTTTCATTTCATACTTTGGTTTGCCTGTTTTTCTTTAAGTTAGTTATTTATTTTATTTTTATTTTCTTTAAAAATAATTGAAATAAAAGTAATCCGGTGGTGTGATGACTATACGGTTTTGAGAGATTTGTGTATGCATGCGCTATTTGATAAGTGTTGATATAATAGTTTCACGTTTTTTGTTGTGTTGGTTGTGTTATTTTGTGTAGATATGCCTACATCATCTCGTCGAGCACCCAAACGGTCTCGCAATGCTAACATCGCCGCTAGGGATGTACCAACTGACATCTAGACCAATAAATAAATTGCCTCCAACACATCATTTGATGTGGACTTTTTCCGCCGCCATCAACCCACTGCGTATCCGACAACTTGAAGACCGGGGCCTCTTGACCACATCGAACCGGCGTGTCCTCGCATCGTGCGAGTCTTTTATCAGAACATGTATATCAGTGATGAGGCCCTAGGAGCTCTTTTGTCTATTGTTGATGGGATGGAGTTAGTGGTCACACCAGTTTCTATTGCCAAGGTTCTCTACTGTTCCATGGACACTATCAATGAAGAGCAGTTGTCGGTGTTCACTCGAGAACTCACAATCCCGGCACTAGTGATCAAATTTTATGAGGGGTGACAGGATGATGACAACCGAACTAGCATCTAGCGGGCCAACTTATCGCGCTGCCTCCTCTTTCTTAATGTGGTTTTAAAAAAGAATGTCATCCCTCTAGGCCACAAGGAAGAGCGGCGAGGAGACTTCCTCCATGCCTTGCACCGATTTGACTTTGGGTTTTAGGTCGATATCCCTATTTTGATTTTCAACCAGATGGCCCGTATCCTTAATGAAGTCAAGTTGCGCAACACTCGAGGCGGTCTTACATGGGCCCTCCCTTTTGTCAACCTCATCACTACACTCATAAAAGGCCAAGGGACATACCCACTCGAACCTAATAAGGTTCAGTTTCCGCTGCCAATGCCTTCTGGTAAAATCCAATGGCGCCAAACCACTGGTCATCTGCTGCCTCCACTTCTCCTCCTTAATGCCCCAGCCAATCCTCATGATGTTCTGGTAAAGCCCACCGCCGCGCCAATGCCACCGCCATTCCGTATGATGTGCAATATCAGGCTCTTTTGGATAATCAAGCCGCTATTCAACAATCTGTGGTTGATCTTTGGGCAGACTATCAGGCATATCAAATTTACTCACAGATGACACTTGATGGGTATCAACAGTCAGTTACATCTTTGCAAACTGACTTCTACGCATACCGAGAGTTGAGCGAGCAACGGTTTGATCAACTTAGCGCTAGGGTTCATGATGAGGCATTCGAGATTCAGACGCTGATGCATGCCCTATTTGAGTTGCATTTTATATCACCGTCGGATCCAAATTAGTGATATCCGTTTTATTTTCTTTGTTTTATTTCTTTATTTATTTTAGTTTTGTTTTATTTTCTTTTCCTTTTATACTGTACAGTCAAAAAAAAAAGAAAAAAAAAAGTGTGTGTGTGTGTGTGTGTTTGGTTCCTTCCTGCCTCGCTAGATGTGCGCCTATGCCGTTTGGTAAGATCATCTCTCTCATTTTACTATTTACTTTACCGTTGCTTACATTGAGGACAATGTTGTATTTCAGTTGGGGGGTGAGGGTATTTATTTATAAAAACAATTCATGTTTGTACTTGCTACACTTGATTGCACCACTTCACTTGATGTTCACTTTGTGCTAGTATGGTAGTGATATAAGCATATGTTAATTGGGGAACGTAGTGGACTTATACCAAAAGGGTTTATTAGGTAAATACTCACATGTGATGTTTGCACTAGGAGAGTTGTTTGTGTTTGTGGTATTAGTACACTTGTCATGAGTATGCCTTGATTTACATGAACACATTTTCATAGCGGTAACCTTTCTATTCTAATCCTTGGTGTACATCATAGATAATTGCTAGTGTTGCAGAAAAGAATAAATGGATAGCCTTGATTCTCACAAAAAAAAAAAAAAAAACCACTTTACTTGTTTTGGTTCATATCCTTTTTAACTCGAGTTATTAAGCCCGTAGGGGTGTCTCTACACCTTGTGCCCTAAAACCGCCTGATTTGGGAGTCATTGGCCTAATGCTTGCTACATGGGTTAATTAGAAAGTTTAAGGGACCTAGACATTGCACAGTTAAGAAAAAAAATAAAATAAAGACTTGTTCAGGTTTATTGCCTTTTTAGCTCGAGTTATTAAGCCCGCAGGGGTGTCTTCACACCTAGTGCCCTAAAACTGTCTGGTTTGGGAGTCATTGGCTCAATGCTTGTTACATGGGTTGATTAGAAAGCTTAATGGATCGGGACATTGCACAGTCTTTCAAAAAAAAAAAATGAGAATCTTGGTTGAAAAAGTTTAGTTTTTTTGTATATGTTGGGTGTTATTGTGATTTACACTGGGCTATTATAGTGGATAGTTAACTAGTTATGGGAATGCACTTTACACCAAGGGCACTGATGATGAGTTTACTAGCATTTACAAGGACAGGGGACTTAACTTTTATATTAACTGAATTGTGATTTTTGCTCAATAGATTCCTTCAAGCTTGTCCATTGTGCATTCAATGACTCATTATGTCTTAACATGACATTGTAGTTAGCACATAAGTTAATTGATAGTTGGAGTAGTGTGATTACTTTTTGCTGTGGAGCATATGTGAATATGTTGATATTTGTGGGTATCATTTCTGAAAACCCTCACAAGACTATACTCGTCCACTTGGGGTAACCTTGTGGTTTAAAGGCTTGTTACATATGCTAAATGCAATCGTGATCCCTACGAAAGTGGCTTAGAGTTATTTTACTTTTCTTATTTTTTTTGTTTGCTCTAGGACTAGCAAAATGTAAGTTGGGAGATGTGATATAGCCGAAAGGTAACACATTGAGGCCACTTAAGTTACATTTTTAGTCTTTCAATGTTGTTTATTTGGCGGAAATGATATATTTTGTATACTTGTACAGATTTGGTAGGCAACATGCAAATTCAAGCAAAAAGGGCGCGAAAACAGATTCTTCGTGCGAGGAGCAAAAAATCCCGGCCTGCCATCTCACCGTACGTATGGCCAAGCTCCACTGCACGTGCGGCCCACCACCGTTCGAACGACCTGCATGGGCGCTCGAGTGGCCTACTTAGGGTTACGTGCGTGAAAAATTCATTCTATTTTGCTGGGAATAAAAGGAAGAAAATAAGCTGCTCAGAGTGTTCGAAAATATTCTAAGGAAAAGAGAGGCTAGAGTTTGAAGAGAGGAATTCTCAAGCTTCAAAGGCAACTTTCATGGGGGCTTCTTCATTTTCTACCTCTTCCACTCCTTCACACTTCTCCATGAGTGGCTAGGCTCATCTTTCTAGGGTTTTGATGAAACCCTAGCCAAGTAAATAGGGTTTTCTCTTTACTTTTTGATTATGTAAAGGTTTGAACAAATTGTATAGTGTTTAAGAAGTTTCAATTATATATTTTCCATTATCTCTTCAAGTATTCTACTTTCTGTGATTGTTGAATGCTTTGCATATAATAGTTTTCTCTGTTTTCATATTCAAGGTATGAGACGAGCCATACTACGAGGGACGAACCGTTTTGTTACCGTAGTTCAGAGCGAAAGATTCATACCACTTGAGATGATTCGTGCCTATACATTGAATGTGATAATTTTCTTGATCAATGCTTTGAATTTGTAGTTGTGAATTATTATTTCGTTCGAATTGGAACATAATTGACTTTCAAATTGAAACCTTATTTATGTAACTAGTGGTAGATTCATTATCCTAGATTTTTCCCAAAACCAGTAATTCATTCTTACTTCTAATTAATTGTTTAATCGCATTGTTTAATTTAGTTCTGATTAGATTATGAACCAATCATCTTTTAATCAAAATTAATTTAGGAATTTAACCATCAAATTAGTGTAATTTTCCGTTTGTCCCTATGGATCGATACCTGGACTTACGATTATTCTAAGGAATTTGGTATAGTTTAGTGTTTATATTTTAATGTGTGAAACGACCTATCAAAGCCCTTGGCTTGAATCAAAACAATAACATAATATACAAAAGAGAAGCCTTTGCTCCAAATTCCTCTAAGCTACTATCTGGGCGGAGGCCTATCGTCGGCACCTAAAAATGGTTTTTCCTAAATAGTGTGAGCCAAAGCCCAATAGAAACAATCTAACACAATGTATGAATCTTAACAAAGGTATAAGTATGACATGCATATCCAAAGCCCATGATAAAATCATTTATAACTTTTTCACAAGACCATGCCATGTCGTGCTTTATACCTTAATTCATTTTATCTCAACTCATAAGTCATTCATCATTTCATTCAAACAAGCAAACTTAGAGTATAACATAGTAGGTCTCTAACCAATGCATCAATTATACAAATACTTCCACTTTTTCATTTTATGGATATTTTGTCTGCGGGAATCGGCACCCATATATACACGCAGTTTTCGTGACTTTCACCCCGGACACACAGGCCAACTTAATTCAATGGAGTCCATTAACTTTCTTCTCCCAAACATAGAATACGTCACATTTCTTCTCGCAAACATCATACATTTACAATGTATTAAAGGCATAGTCATATTCAATGACAACAAATAAAAGATTAGTTTTAATTCACCTAATCCTCATGCAATTTTTACAACAATCATAACTATCCTCCACCGATAGCCTAAAACAGATATTTCTAAATAGATATACAATCTCCAAGATAGATAAATTACCCAAATTTCCATAGATGAGAGATAACACATATCCAACTCCACCATTTATATAAACATTCATCCAATTTTATATTCCCAACACCAATTTCATTTATTTATACAGCATAACTATTTGAGACATTTTAGGGCAAAACTCACATTTCTCCTAAAATCCACCCCAGGTATCAAAATCAACAAATTTATCACAACATAACCTCACATCTACTCCCATAACCATTTTTAACACATATATTTGAAAACCTCTCTTTTGATTTTAAACCAAAACCCTAAGTTTGTTTAAAATCATCTCAAATCCCAAAATTCTTTATACATCAATAGATATCTAAGTTAAAACTCATAGACGAATGTAGAAAGTCCCTAACTCATGTTTAGAAGACGAGCAAAGTAAGGAAGAAACTTCGAAGACGCCAAAACCAAGTTTTGTTCGGATCAAAGTGAAGCTCTTGAGATGCTCTACCTCTTTCCCAAAGACACTAGGGTAAAGAGACCAATGGATCTAGGTGAAAATGTAGAGAGAGGGGCTCTAGATCTAGGGTTTTGAGAGAAAAAGATGTAAGAAAGTGATTTAGAAAGGTGTTGTTGCGAATTGATATACGCACAGTTCGCTCGAGCACAAAAAGTGACGCTCGAGCATTAAACACAATAAGTTGTTCCGCTTGAGCACAAGAAGTGACGCTCAAGCACAGAATGCACACACCCAGTAGTTATACAGATAATAGACCAACGCTTGAGTGTAAGAAATGTCGCTCGAGCTGAGATCGCTCGAGCGCAGAAAGCACCGCTCGAGCGTAGAATACACTCTCCCAGTAGTTTTGCAAACTTGCAAAAGTACTGAGAGTTCACAAAGCCCGCTCAAGTGCAAGAAGTGTCGTTCGAGCAGAGGGGTAAAATTCTGGACAACCAAAATTTGAAAACCAAGCAACCAACCTATTCCAAACATAACCATTACAATCCAATAGCCAAACTCAGGAAAGTATGAGGGGAAAAAGACATGAACAACATTACAAAACCACGAAACCCGAGTCCAATATACAAAAGGGTTAACTGGAATCGCTATAACTACAAATAAGTTATTTATTGACTTATTTAGGTTATATATTTTTTAAAAAATTTTCTATGTCGTTTTATAATAAATAAAAAAAATTAACTTGTAAATCATACTCAAAACAACCCTTAGTAATTTTTTTTAATTTTTTAGTAGGTAAAAATATGTTAATGCAAAATTAGCACATTGGATCTAGTGGTTGTATAACACCTTTTGTTGTGTAAAGTTGTAGGTTCTATAGCGATCCTAGTTTTGCCCCGACTTTTGTTACATTCCGGATTTGGGTGACTCGGGTTTTGTGGTTTAATATTGTATCCATGTCTTGTTTTCCTTCTTTAACTCTTTGAATTTTGGTTTTGGAACATGTTGGGCGCGTTTGGAATAGGTTGGTTGTTAGTTGGTTTAGATTGTTGCTGCCCAGATTTTGGCTTCTTCACTCGAGCGAGGCTTCTTGCGCTTCAGCAAGCCATGTGAAATTTGCTTCTTTGCTCAAGCGAGGTTTCTTACGCTCGAGCGAGTTTTGAGGGTTCTTAAGTTTCCTTTCCAGATATAGCATTTTTGGGAAGATGTAATTTTTTGCTCAAGCGAGGCTTCTTGCGCTCGAGTGAGGGTGTGCATCTGTGAAATACCTGAAGGTATTTATTCTACGCTCGAGCGACACTTCTTGCGCTCGAGCGAGGTCATTTGTTGTGTCTAGTCGCTCGAGCGACCACTCATTCGCTTGAGCAAGGATCGCGTATATCAGTTCGCAACAGAGCATTTTGTATCACTTTTTGTATCTCTTTTCAATCAAAACACTAATCTGGCTCTCTCTCTCTCTCTCTAAAGTTCTCTCTCTCTCTCTACAAATACTTTAAGATCCAAGCATCTCTCAACCCTAGTCCCATTGTTAAAGAGTTAGAGCATCTTGTGGGCTTCCTCTTGATCCGAACAAAATCAAATTTGGAACATTTTTTAAGTCCTTCATCATCTCCTTTGAGCTTCTACACTTGAGGTAGGGATATTCTACACCTTAATATGGTTTTTAACCTAGACATTTATTATTGTGAATAAATGATGGGATTTGGGAGTGATTTGGATAAACTAGGGTTTGGGCTCAAATTAAAAAGAGAGGTTTTCTATGTTGAGTTCCATAATTGAATGTGGGGTATTGAATATAAGGTTACCTTAGGTTAAAATGGTGAAATTTGGCATTGGGGTTAATATTTGGAAAAATGAAGAAATTGCTCTAATTTGAGTTAAATAAATTATTTTGTATAAATGATGAGATTGATAGGGGAAATATGAAATTGGGAGGATGTATGAATGAATGGTGTAGTTGGATTAGATAAATCACTCACTTATGAGAATTTGATAAATTATCTGTTTAAAAAAGTGTATATCTATTTTGGGCTATCTGTGGAGGATAGCTATGATTGTTGTAGAAATTGGATGTGGATTAGGTGAATTGAAACCCATCTTTTAATTTACCTCATTGAATATGATGGTATGATCGAGATATTGAAAATGCGTCGTGGATAGTCATTGTATATGACAACGCTTTTTAATACATTGTATATGTATCTTTGTTTGGGAGGAGATAGAGGATGTACTCCACGGTTTGGGAGGAGATAGGGGATGGACTCCATTTTAAAATTAAGTTGGCCGGAGTGTCCAGGGTGAAAGTCCCGAAATCTTATAATTATGGGTGCTGATTCCCTCGGATGTGAATTTCATAAAATGACATGTTGAAGTGTTTTAAATGATAGATGTTGTTAAAGTGTGAATCAATGAATTGTAATTTCATTTGGTGTGTTTAGATGACAATGCACTTGACTCACAAATTGAATTAAAATGGATGGATGGATGGAAACAGATTGAGATGTGAAAATCTACGTTGAATAGTCTTGGAAAGAATATAAGGTGGTCATGAACATTGAATGTAATTATACTTGGCATTTATTTCTTAGTTAAATCTCATATATTGTGCTAGTTTATCTCTACTGGGCTTTGGCTCATCCTATTTGGGAAACCATTTTCAGGTACATGTGACATGCCTCCTCCAAGGGCGTAGCTTGGGAGGACTAGAGGTTGAAGGCTTTTATTTTTGTTATGATATGTTTAAATGTTTATTCAAGCCGAGGGCTTTACATGTATAGAGCTTAGGACTCTTTCTTTTGTTGTAACCAAGTGATGGCTTGGAAAGATGTAAGCCTGTAGGACATTTATTTTGTTGTTATTAATCTACTATTACATGTTATAGATTCAGGATGAACATTTATGAATATATAATGCATGTAATACCTCTTTTGTGATATAAACTCTGATGAATAAAAGCATAACATTTTCTACTATGATTATGAATCTCTTGGGTTGAATATCCTCTTTATTTTGAGGGCGTTACAACTTGGTATCAGAGCGTACCGGGTTTGAATACTTTGGATACGTGGGAAGTGATTAGTACCATAATGGGTTTGTCTTGCTTGTTAGAGACTTAAGTATGGATGATATGTGCTTATACGATAACATGTTTATGTGACTATATGGGTATGAGATTTAATTTCTAGGATGCTGATCGGGTCCATGGGTTTCTGGAAATCCTGTTGGAAAGGCACTTGATCACTGCCGTTTCTAACTGGAACTCTAGCAACGCCACGGGACGGTCATTATCTGGAAATGAAATTTGTATGTGTTTATGTGATTATGAGCTTATGTGGAGTGAATTACAGTTGTCCATCGTATTAGGACGTGGGCGAATTAGCTTCGGCACATTTGTAAATGTGCTAATCTCCTTATTATCTTCATTAGGATGTCCAGACGAGGTCGTGGTGGTAGTGGTGGTTGGCGTGGTAGGCCTAGAAGGCATGAGATGCCTATACCAAATAAAATTCTGGCGCAAGAGAAAGGAGTTGGTCAGGCTAATGTGGCCAAACTAGTTGGTTAACAGGCCATGGGTGCCTTAGCTCGTGAAATGGTCGGAGCATTCAGAGAATCTATAGACATTTTCAGAGCTGATAATCAAGTCCAGGCCCAAGTAGTTGAAGCTGGGCCGTCTTTTCTGAAGAGGGAGTTCTTCCGATCGAATCTGGACGAGTTTTTGAGTGATCCTAAGGAGCCACTAAAGGCTTATGAGTGGCTGGAACAGATGACGAAGGCATTTTAGATGCTCGGCATCGAAGACAGAGGTTTGAGAGTGACCTTGGTGTCCAGGACAAGTACTTACTTGCTACAGTAAGGGAGATGTTGAGAGAATAATTCTCCAAGTTGGTGCAGTTGATTACACCAGTGGCTGAGTTCGAGGCCACCTTCACCAATTTGTCGAGGTTTGCACCGGAGTTAGTATTGATCAAGGAGCGCCGATGTTTGGAGTTTGAGAAGAGGTTGCGAACCAGACTCATGTTCAGAGTGGCCGGGTCCATGATTAGGGACTATGAGCGCCTTGTGGAGGCTGCAGCCCATCTTAAGACTATCATGTATACAGAGGAGGAGAGGATGAGGGGCTCCAAGAGGAGTCAGAATGGACAGGGAGACAATAAGAGGCAGAGGGGTTCTAACCCTTAGCAGTCCCAAGGAGCGCATTCGAGATCCACCTTTCTAGTGTAGAGTTCGGATTCTGGAAAAGGTGGTCAATGAGACATCACTTATTTTAAATGTGGTCAGTTGGGCCACAAGTCTCCAGTTTGCCCATAGAGGGGAGGAGAGTAGCGAGCAGCTTCATCGTCGGTTCGTTCTTAGGGCCAGAGTCAAGGCAGGGGCCAGCCGCTCACTTGTTATCAGTGTGGGCATACGGGGCACTTGAAGAGGTTTTGCCCACAGTTGAGTGGCACACCTGGTGCTTCTGGTTCGAGGCAAACATAGAGTCACCAGTTGGCGTTCTCAGTACAGGCCTCGAGGGCCAATTAGAGAGCCTCTTCGGGTCAGTCAGTGCAGCAGTCTTATGCTCCAAGGGGTGAGTAGGTAGACCATAGACCTACGGGGTGCGTATATGCTGTTACCACGCCAAATCTTGTATCAGCTCCATCTGTTGTGAGAGGTACCTTTTTGTTTTGCAACTCGTTTGTTAATGTGTTGATTGATACAGGTGCATCCCATTCGTTTATTTCGTCTGGATTTGCATTTGTTTTGGGGTTGGAATTGGCACAGTTAACATCTCCTATATGTGTCGTGTCACCTGTTGGGGGTGAAATGATTTTGAAACAGGGGTGTCGAGGCTGTGATATACAAAGGCCGATCGCCGCTTCATTTTTCTTTTGTATGGATGGATATGTCTGGTTTTTATGTTATTTTGGATATGGACTAGTTATCGCCACACCATCGTTATAGATTACTACCATCAGAGGGTTACTGTATATACCTTAAGCGGTGATTGCTTTTATATCTTAGGAGACTGGGTGCATAGGGTCTTATCACCAGTGTATGGTTTGCGTGGACGGAGTGAACTTAGTTGTCTTTTTACTATCTTTTTGAGTAGTGAGTGTGATAAAGTTCGAGTTGAGTTGCCAAGAGTGGTTTGTGAGTACTCGAATGTCTTTCCCGAGGATCTTATTAGTTTATCACCTCACCGAGAGATCGAGTTCTCTATTATTTAGTGCCTGGCACAGCACCAATTTCTATGGCACAGACGGTTGGTGCGCTTAAGTTGAGTGAGCTGAAGATTCAGCTCCAGGAATTACTAAATAAGGGTTTTATTCGCTCTAGTACTTCGCCTTGGGGAGCACTGGCCCTCTTTACTAAAAAGAAAGATGGAGCCTTGCAACTTTGTATTGACTACCGAAAGTTGAACCGGGTTATGGTTAAGAACAAGTATCCAATGCCTCGTATAGATGACCTGTTTGATCAGTTGAACGGGTCTCGTTGTTTCTCCAAGATAGACCTAAGATCGGATTACCACCAGTTAAGGGTCAGGGAGGAGGATATCCCGAAGACGGCATTCTGTACGCGGTATGACCACTATGAGTTTCTTGTGATGCCTTTTAGGCTAACCAATGCCCTAGCTGTGTTTATGGACTTGATGAATCGAATCTTCTAAGAATTCTTAGACCGTTTTATGGTTGTCTTTGTGGACGATATTCTGATTTACTAACCCTCTGAGGAGGAGCACAAGGAACACTTGCGAGTGGTGCTTGAGTTACTTAGAGCCCATAACTTGTATACTAAGTTCAGGAAGTGTAAGTTTTGGCTAAAAGAGGCTAAGTTCTTAGGCCATGTAGTATCCGGGAAAGGGATGACTGTAGATTCATCCAAAATTGAGGCAGTGCAGGATTGGGTACAACCTAAGAATGCTTTCAAGATTCGTAGTTTCTTGGGGTTAGCTGAGTGTTACTGTCTGTTTGTGAAGGATTTCTCCAGATTAGCTTCGCCTTTGACTAGATTGACGAGGAAATGGGTCATATTTGTGTGGAGTGAGACTTGTGAAAAGTCGTTCCAAGAGCTTAAGGTTAGACTTACCACCGCTCCAGTCTTGATTATTTCGGAGAGGGGTTTGGGCTATTCGGTGTATTGTGATGCCTCACGGGAAGGTTTAGGTTGTACGTTGATGCAAGAAGGGAAAGTAGTAGCCTATGGTTCACGGCAGTTGAAAACACACGAGAAGAATTACCCTACCCATGACTTAGAGTTGGCAGCGGTGATTTTTGCCTTGAAGATTTGGAGACATTATCTGTATGGCGAGAGATTTGAGGTGTTTTCTGATCATAAGAGTTTGAAATATTTGTTTACACAGAAAGACTTGAATTTGAGGCAGAGAAGATGGATGGAATTCATAAAAGATTATGACTTCGAGTTGCATTACCACCCGGGGAAGGCCAATGTGGTGGCCGACGCTTTGAGTAGGAAATCTGTCAGTGATGTAGCTTGTATTGTTCTCCGAGAATGGGAGATATTGGATACTCTTGGGGAGTTTGACTTACGTCTGGGCGAGTCTGTTGAGTCTGCAGCCTTATTTTCAGTAGTTACATAATCGACACTTGTGAACTGAGTGTTAGATGCACAAAAGGGTGACTTCGAGGTAGAATCCCTCTAGGAGAAGATCTCCAGTGGAAAGGTAGAGAAGGGTTTGACTGTGTATCCCGACCTGAGTGTGAGATACCGTGATCGTTTGTTTGTGCCGGAGTCTTGCCGAGAGAAAGTACTCCGAGAGTTTCACCATTCACGCCTTGCGGTGCATCCAGAAGGCACAAAGATGTATCATGATCTGAGTCGCCAGTTTTGGTGAAGGGGTATGAAGAAGGATGTGGCCGTGTTTGTATCGAAGTGCCTTACTTGTCAGCAAATCAAGGCCAAACATCAAAGGCCAGCAAGTTTGTTACAGCCCTTGCCTATAGCTGAGTAGAAATTGAAGCATATCACGATGGATTTTGTTGTGGGCCTTCCGAGGACTCAACGGGGTAGTGATGCCATTTGGGTAGTAGTTGACCGGTTGACCAAGTCGACGCATTTTATTCCTATGCGCGTAAGAGATTCGGTAGATTACCTTGCTGACTTATATATTCGGGATATAGGTGAGGTTGCACGAGGTCCCTGTGACGATTGTTTCAGATAAAGATCTGCATTTCACTGCTCGGTTGTGACAGAACTTGCATAGTGCCTTGGGCACTAGATTGACCTTTAGTACTGCTTACCACCCTCAGACTGACGGCCAGTTCGAGCATACTATCCAGATTCTTGAGGATATACTTAGAGGTTGTGTCCTTGATTTTAAGGGTTCGTGAGAGAGACACTTACCCTTAGTGGAGTTTGCTTACAATAACAGTTTCCAATTGAGTATTGGCATGGCACAGTTTGAGGCCTTATATGGCCGACCGTGAAGATCTCCAGTGTGTTGGGCCGAGGTGAGTGATGCACCTTTGTTGGGTCTAGAGTTGGTTAGAAAAACGACGGAGAAAGTGGCACTTATCCATAAGAGGTTGGTTATAGCTCAGAGTCACAAAAAGAGTTATGCCAACCGTAGGAGGAGACCTTTGTCATTTGAGGTGGGTGATCATATCTTTTTGAAAATATCACCTAGACGAGGTTTGATAAGATTTGGGAAGAGCGGGAAGTTATTCCTTCGGTTTATTGGCCCTTTTGAGATCCTTGAGCGGATTGAGGAGGCTGCCTATTGTTTGGCGTTGCCGCCATAACTTTCCGGAGTGCATGACGTGTTTCATATTAGTATGTTTCGGAAGTATGAGCCAGATCCATCGCATGTGTTGGATTTGACCGACTTAGAGGTAGATGAGGATGCCTCGTATGCGGAGAGACTGATGAGAGTCTTGGATAAACGGGACCAAGTCTTGCGAGACAAGACAATTCCCTTGGTCAAAGTATTGTGGAAACATCACGGGGTTGAGGAAACAACTTAGGAGAGTGAATTGGAAGTCCATGAGAAATATTTAGACTTATTTGTTGATGTTTGAGTATATGTTAAGATTTTAAATTTCGTTTATGAACTATAAAACCATGGTATAAGTTTTGGATTATGAAAGCATTGTAAATGTTGAATATATTTCAGAAATGCAAGTTTAATTTGAACATTGTATATGTTGTTTAAGTTTTGGAAATGTAAACTTGTCTTAAACATTGAATATGTTTTGGAAACATGAGATATATGTATTGAAATTAGTTAAATATCGGAAGACGCATATTGATAAAACATGTTGAGTTATATAGTGTGGATTTGTTCTCTTGTGAAGAAATTGAATGACCGGTGGGTGGGTCATGATGATAGGAATTGAATTGTGAACATTTTGAAAATTTGGTAATCATGGGCTTTTTTGAAACTTGTACTAAAATTTCGGGGACGAAATTCCTTAGGGATGGAAGGTTATAGCGATCCCAGTTTTGACCCGACCTTTGTTACATTTCGGACTCGGGTTTTGTGGTTTAATATTGTATCCATGTCTTGTTTTCCTTATTTAACTCTTTGAATTTGGGTTTTGGAACATGTTGGGCGCATTTGGAACAGGTTGGTTATTAGTTGGTTTAGATTGTTGTTGCCTAGATTTTGGCTTATTCGGTTGAGCGAGGCTTCTTTCGTTTGAGCGAGCCTTGTGAAATTTGCTTCTTCGCTCGAGCGAGGTTTCTTACGCTCGAGTGAGTTTTGAGGGTTCTCATGTTTTCTTCCTAGACGCAGCATTTCTGGGAAGATGAAGTTCTTCGCTCGAGCGAGGGTGTGCATCTGTGAAATACCTAAAGGTATGTATTCTACGCTCGAGTGACACTTCTTGCGCTCGAGCGAGGTCACTTTTTGTGTCCGGTAGCTCGAGCGACCACTCCTTCACTCGAGCGAGGATCGCGTATATCAGTTCGTAGCAGAGCATTTTGTATCACTTTTTGTATCTCTTTTCACTCAAAACCCTAATCTGCACACACTCTCTCTAAAGTTCTCTCTCTCTCTACAAATTCTTCAAGATCCAAGCATCTCTTAACCCTAGTCTCTTTGTTAAAGAGTTAGAGTATCTTGTGGGCTTCCTCTTGATCTGAACAAAATCGAATTTGGAGCATTTTTGAAGTTCTTCATCATTTCCTTTGAGCTTCTACACTTGAGGTAGGGATATTCTACATTTTCATATGGTTTTTAACCTAGATATTTATTATTGTGAATAAATGATGGGATTTGGAAGTGATTTGGATAAATTAGGGTTTGGGCTCAAATTAAAAAAATGAGTTTTCTATGTTGGGTTTGATAATTGAATATGGGGTATTGAATATGAGGTTACCTTAAGTTAAAATGGTGAAATTTGGTCTTAGGATTAATATTTGGAAAAAGTGAGAAATTGCCCTAATTTGAGTTAAATAAATTATTTTGTATAAATGATGAGATTGATAAGGGAAATATGAAATTGGGAGGAGGCATGAATGAATGGTTTAGTTAGATTAGATAAATCACTCATCTATGGGAATTTGATAAATTATCTGTTTAAAAGAGTGTATATCTGTTTTGGGCTATCGGTAGAGGATAGCTATGACTGTTGTAGAAACTGTATGTGGATTAGGTGAATTGAAATACCTCATTGAATATGATGGTATGATCGAGATATCGAAAATGTATCATGGGTAGTCATTGTATATGATAACGCTTTTTGATACATTGTATATTTATCTTTGTTTGGGAGGAGATAGGGGATGTACTCCATTGTTTGAGAGGAGATAGGAGATGGACTCTATTTCAAAACTAAGTTGGCCGGAGTATCCAGGGTAAAAGTCCCAAAATCTTATAATTATGGGTGCCGATGCCCTTGGATGTGAATTCCATAAAATGGCATGTTGAAGTGTTTTGAATGATAGATGTTGTTAAAGTGTGAATCAATGAATTGTAATTTTATTTGGTGTGTTTAGATGACAACGAACTTGACTCACAAATTGAATGAAAATGGATGGATGGAAATAGATTGAGATGTGAAAATCTACATCGAATGGTCTTGGAAAGAATATAAGTTGGTCATAAACATTGAATGTAATTATACTTGGCATTTATATCTTAGTTAAATCTCATATATTGTGCTAGTTTATCTCTACTAGGCTTTGGCTCACCCTACTTGGGAAACCATTTTTAGGTACAGGTGACATGCCTCCTCCAAGGACGTAACTTAGGAGGACTAGGAGTTGAAGGCTTTATTTTTGTTATGATATGTTTAAATGTTTATTCAAACCGAGGGCTTTACATGTATAGAGCTTAGGACTCTTTCTTTTGTTGTAATCAAGTGATGGCTTGGAAAGATATAAGCCCGTAGGGCATTTATTTTGTTGTTGTTAATCTACTATTACATGCTATAGATTCAGGATGAACATTTATGAATGTATGATGCATGCAATACCTCTTTTGTAATATAAACTCTGATGAATGAAAGTATAACATTTTCTATTATGATTATGAATCTCTTGGGTTGGATATCTTCTTTATTTTGAGGGCGTTACAGGTCCAACTTGTATGTAAAAGAGTTCGATTCCTTTGTGGTCAGTTTATTTCTTTTATATTATGGGATTTGTATGTAATTAGTACTGGTGATTGTTGGGTTTGGACTTTGTAAATATGTTGTATGTAACTAGGAAGGGGGATTTTATTTGAACTCAAAATATATCTCAGTACGCCCAATTAAAATTCATAAATTTTAATTCATATTATATCTTAATGTGAATTTATTAATAAGGACAACACATATTAAACCCTAAAATATTTTTTTTTTCTCATGGTACATCCTAATCAATTGTTCCTACTCAAATATTTATATCTTCTTCCCCAAGTGATCAAAGTTATTTATTATTATTATTCTTCTACTTTTTTCTCCTCCTCCTTCTCCTTTCAAAATTCCAATTCACCCTACCAAAACTCACGATTATATGCACATAAAAAGTATAATATTTGTAAAACAAAATGTAGGAAAAAAATTCAATAAAAGAGGTAAGCCAAGCAAGGTAGCAGAACATTTTCCATTCAAACATTTTGTCAAACATATAGTAATCAACAAATTGGAATAGCAAAACAGCATGAGAAGAAAGAGATACAAAAAAGTAAAGGCAAGGCAATATATGCAAAGTATACAAGTGATCAGTCATTTTAGCAATGTTCAAAGAAATTATATATATATATATTTAAAGTTTTGATTTATAGAATCAAACTATATTGTTTCATGATTAGACGAGAATTTTGAGATATAAACAAAATTAAACCTTTTTTTTTATCGAGTGCGTTTGCGATTCAAATTAGGTCTTCCATCAACAAATAATCCGTTATTTATCTAAGAAAGAATATTAAACAACAGAGAAGAGGAAGGAAAACCCTAGATGTACGATGTTGTCGAGTTAGAGACAAAGAGAATCGAAAGATCGACCAAAGTGAAGGACAAGAAGCTTGTTGATGGTGTCTCTAATTATGGAGTTTGCCATTAGTTTTTTTAATTTGTTTATTACCGTGTGGATAATTTGGAAAAAATAATAAGGTGGAGTGAGAGTTATATAAAATTTTAAATAATTCAACAGGGTGTACTTAGAAATTGGGAATACTTATGATTTTTTGAGTGTAAATAGAATCCCCCAACTTGTAATGCTTGGACTTTGTGAGCTTGGTAATTAAGGGAAATTTTGTCAAAAGTTTCTCATAATAAAACTTTAATGCACAATGACAAACACAAAAAACAAATTCTTGAAAAATCCAACACATACCACTATTATCAAAATGTCTTTAATAAGTAATTTAATATTTTAAACTTTAAATTAATATAACTTTTAATTTAGATGTCGATTTTTATAAAAGTTAGTATTTTTAAAATTCACTCATCAAGATCTATCAAACAAGATTAATGTTGAGTATGAAATTCTTTATAAAAAAAAAATTATTGTTGAAATTGGCATAAACAGTAACATGGTATTATTTTTCACAATAAAATATTACTCTGATTAATAGTAACATTTTACTATCTATTCTAAACAGGGCATCAACAATCAAAACAAAGTACGATGATAAGGAAGATAAGATTAAACCGAAACTAGCAAATAAAAAATTAAGAACTGTCTTCGGCAGATCTTGATTCTTCTCATTGGCTTTATTGCTGAGGACAACCGAGAATAATAAGCAGCAAAGGTAGTTTCCAATAAACTAAGCAATCAAAGCAACATAAATATCCATTCACTATTTTTTTTCCTCTTATTTCTCAGCAATCAAACAAATGGCCCTACTCTATTTGGTTGACTAGAAGAAGGAGTAACAATGATTATTAGAAAATCAAAGTGCAACAAATTCTAGTTTTTAGTTCAAATATAAAATTGGCTCATCTAAGCAATTGTGCAAAGTTTAGTGAAATCAATCTCGTTAAACATGTCATTTTCGTATCTATGAAATTGGGATCCTCATAAAACAAACAAGAATAGTAACGATCAAAAAAGGTAATAAATAAGCATCAAGGTACATTGTTACAAATTCTTTATGCATGAAAACTACAATGTCAAGCAGTTGACGTGCACTATCCATGGCTCTTCTCTACCTGAGCGCTCTCTCTCTCTCTCTCTCTCTCTCTCTCTCTCTCTCTCTCTCTCTCTTATGCTTCAACAGTAAACTTCCCAATGTGATCACTGTCTTTGTTCTTAGCTGAGATATATCTAGGGTAAGATTGTCTAGAAAAAAGAAGAAAAAAATATTAATTTGTCCTTCATAAAGAACGTGCTTCCTATTTAGGAGGTTTAAGCAGTATACTATTTTGGGTTGTACTTTACACACTAACATGTTGGGCCTAGGGGATTTTGGCCAAGTTTCGCTATAATTAATTGTTAGGTTTTGTTAACTTTCTAGCTATTATAAGCCAGTGATCGGTTTGACAATATAATATTTCTAAAATTTGTAATTACTCTCTTATCAATTGATAAAAATAAAATAAAATTTGAGAATGATTTTTATAATTGTATAAAAAAAATTATGAATATCCAGTGTGTTTTACTTAATTTTTATTTATTTTTTCAAATTTTATTTATTTTTTGATTTTTCAAGATTTTAAAAAAAAAAAATTTAACCTAAAAACTAAGTTGACAAACAACCCTCAGTGGTCCTGGAGTAATGTTCAGTGTCATTCATCACATTTGTTTTGTCGTCTCTTTAAAATCAACATAAAATACTAATTTTGTTACTTTAATCAATGAAAATCAAGTTAGCATATTATATAAACCTTTTTCAAAATTATCAAAAAATAATATATATATATATATATAACATAAAATAGGACGATCAGACAATAAGTTCAATTTCAAATTTTTTGGGACAATAGTTCCAAACTCTTATTTTGGAGTCAAAACAAGAAAATAATTTGAAAGAAAATTATATTCATACATAAAATTTATACAATTGTTATAAATAAATTCATCTTCAATAGTGTTTTATTTTGAACTGAAAGGTCCACAAGGAACCACATCATTATATATGAATTTTTTTATTTGTATAACATTACTCTAATTTGAAAGTCCATGTTACTCTTGCTTCTTAGTTTATTTGTTTACAATCCACCTTTTTGTTCACGTACTCATTTATCCTAGTGTTATCTATTTGTCCACCTATCTTGTCATGTGTCATTCCTTATTTGTTCACATGTCACATATTTAATTATTTAATCTGTCTATTTGTCCACATTACTACAATCATTAATTGTTGTCACCGCTAACTTTTCTGGCCATTCTTGCGACAACTTTCCTAGTGCCAACAGTGGTCAAATGGTCGGCAGACGGTAGTCTAGTGGTGGATTAGCGGCAATGGAGTAAAAATCAAAATAAAAATCTTCAAAACAATAATTTGTTCTCTTACTATACAATTTGTTAATCATGTCATTACCTCCATAAAAGATATTGGACCTAATGTCATATGTCCCTATAGAAATAGATTTATCACCAATAAACTCATAAAAATACTTGTTTTTTTAGAATTTATGAAAAAGTTTGAGTTTAATTTTTAATATTTATAAAATTTACCATTTATTTGTAATTTATTTTTAAGTTTTACACTGATATGAAATTTCTCTTACTTTTTATATTAGTGTTTTCAAATACTAAATAATTTTTTAAAAATTACAAATCAGTGATGGTTTGAGAAAATGATTACCCATTCATGAAAAATTTAAAATTTTAATTATTAATATTTATAAATTTCATCGCTAATTTATAGTTATTTTTTTTACAAATACCACTTTCCCAATAATTTTTCATAGCAATAATAATCAGTTAATGCTAATAAGTGTCAGAAAACTTGTTATAATGTATTAACTTGTTGAGAATGGATTGTCTTTAATCCCTTAATTGGATTGGACGGTGCTTTTTGGGCTGATGGGACTTATTACGAGTTTTGTCTGGATCATTTAAGTAATTCATGTTTTAGATTACTTTTTGTAAATTATTCACAAAAAAATTAAGTCTATTTGATATCCGTAACTACATAAAACTTTATCACATTTGTCTTCGAAAAAATATATGGTCTATTTTCAAAAACATTCTTATCATTCATTTTTTCAGAGACAAATGTGACAAAAATTTGTAGTTACATATATTGAATTAACATGATTTTTTGTGTAAATGATCTACGCAAAGTGAGTTAAAAAAATGAATGATTTAGATAATCGAAATGAGACCTGTAGTGAATCCCACAAATCCGAACAAACTCGTCTAATCCGCTAAATGGAATAGAGACAACCCATTTCTAGAAGATGGTTTGTTCAATTCTAGGTCTAAAAGTTTGTATTAAGTTTTTGATTTGCCCATAACCCAAATTAGAAAATGGTTAGTTAAATTTTAGGTCTGAAAATTTGTATTCCGTTATAGATTTGACATAACCCAAATTATCTTCATCCAGGCACATCTCTGTGATTACAAATAAACAATACAAAATGGGGTGCAATGAACTTTTTTTTTTTTTTTTTTTTTAAAAGTTTATTTAATTCATATAAAAAATTACAATAAAACTCAATTATAATGATGAAGATCAAGTACAACATAAGAAATTATTAAAGTGGGAGAGAAAATCTCAATGAATACAAGGGAAATAAAATTCATACATAAGTGGCAAGATTCAAACCACTAATAGGAAGGTGAAGAAATTCTGACCTTCTAATGTAGTGAACTTTAATTAGTAATGACTCATAATAACAACTTGAGAGATCAGTTGGATTTAGTGATCATCCAACTAAGTTTGAGATGATTTTGAAGCTAAAATAATTTATTATTATTTGTCTGTGTGTTTGTGTTTGGGGTGGGGGGTGTCAACTGGCATTTCTTTTATGGGTTTGTATTGGGCTTTTGTTGATTAAGACTCCTTTGTTTGGCTGTAGAGAAAATTGAGTTATTTTAGCAAGCTGTTGATTAGGACGTTTTAAAATTTTAAAATTTTAAAATTAAGAAAAACTGCTTTCAAAGAAAACCATCAACGAGAAAGTGACTCTTTTATTGGTTTACATTTGAGTACCCGACAATTTCACTTTCAAGAAAAGCATATGAGTAGATGGGCGTTTTATTGGGATGCTTAATTAATTGTGTACGGGAAAGAGAAATTCACCTTCTCGTATAATCCTGTTGATCAAGTCTGCGTTTCTCAATACGTCGTCGTTCCACCACCTGAAAACACAAACGTGAGCTGGCCGGCGGGGGTGTGCCGGAAACCTCTCCGATGCCTAAGTCAGTAAGCAAGACAAGAAGGCAAAAGCTCTGAGTATTCAGGAAGTAAAAAATGTATTCCCTTGGCAAAGGTGGCATTGGTGAGCTTATATAGGTTTCACGTGGCACAGTCCTAGTAGGACTCTAACTTCTCCATGCAAAGAGTCCTTCCAGAACTCACATTCCTCCATGCGTAGAGTCCTTCTAGGATTCATACTCTTCCTAGAAGATAATGCTCATCTTCAACACCCCCCTCACTGCATAAGCCAAGTGAGATGGCTTTTACTACGGCCGAACTCCTTTACAACCAAGTAACACAACCGCCTTCACCTTACTTCTCTTACCTCGGTTTCCACTGCCACAACCGAGCTATCCATAAGAGAACTCAACCGGACTAGGACGCGGCCAGGCCGAACTAACAAGTCCGGACCGGTGTCAACACGCAACCGACCAAAGATATAAGAACCGATATAATCCCACGACCGTCTACCAACCGAACCGACTACCCCATACTTCACCTTTCTCACTGAGAGTCTTCCATTCTTGTGCTGACCTCGGCCCAACACCTAGCTCGGCCCAACACCTAGCTCGGCCCAATAATGGATATAAATTACCCTCTCAATTGCCCCTTAATTCCATCCGCAAAGCGTGATAGGGATTACTTGTTTATCAACCGATCTAAAGTTCTTAACCTCTCCAGCCGAGCTAACCATCCGTTAGCCTCTCCAGCCGAGCTAAAAACCCCCAAGCCTTTCCAGCCGAGCTGAGACCTTTTACCTTTCCCAACCGAGCTAAGACCGCACCGAGCTATACCTGTCCGGCTCAAACGTCCCTTCAATTTACAGCAACTGAATCGATTGTCCTTCCCAGACACGTGGCGGGCTCTGATTGGCTCCCACCAGCTGTAGCGCCGTCATCGGGTTTCGCAAAATTTGAACTGTTCCCTCCAAAAACAACTTCTACACAAAACCAACCCTTTCACTGCGATTCCTACTCTGCACTGTTCATTTTCACTCTCATTCTCCTTTGAGCTTTGTCTGTGCTTCGTGTCCCTGAGCTCGTGACCTTGCTGTTTCTGAGGCTTCCATCCTCTCTTCATCCTCTACATCTGGTAAGTAGCTCAAATCTATTTCCTTTGTTTTCTGTTTAATCCATGGTAGTCTAAGTTATGTGTTTTCGCAAAACATTTTGTTTTTCTCCCTCCACAACCGTACTATTTGAAGAACTGCTCAAGAACACATTGAATACACTGTTTTAGCTAGTAGAATACCCTTTCGATCTCTTCACACACTTCAACCGAACTAGGATAGTGTTTGTGCCATAGGTAGATCTTATCTGTGTACAACCGAACTGGAACTTGTGCAAATCATAGTAACTCCAGTAGATTACCTGATTCTCACTAGCCGAAATGAGAACCCACCGAACTAGAAACTGTTGATGCTGTCTAGGAGAACTAGAACCGAGCTAGTACTTGTAAATAACACTGTAGTTTTAATAAGCACATAATTCACCTTAGCCGAACTCAAAACTGACTTGAGATAGGCACCTCGGCCCCAAACCGAGCTAGGCCCCTGACCAAGCTAAGCCCTGGGGCTAAGCCATCCTCTTGAGTTTCTAAACCGAACTCAGAAAGATGCCCCTTGAGGCCTAGCGGTGCTATGCAAATCCATAAGTGAAACGGAGATAACCACAAACTTTTAGAACCGAGATAACGAGAACCTTTCACGAGCCGATGTAGACATTTTAGCACCACATAGAACCAAGTAAAACCAACCTTTTCTTGCTTTATTCTTGTAGCACGGTCTTTGATCCAGGCTTGACACTTGTTTTTTCAACTTTGCAGACTTAGTCCAGGCACTCCTCTGTGTGTCCAACCGACTCTCGAGCACGCCTTCAACCGAGATAAATTATTTCTTAATTTATAAAATAAATGGGAAGTACAGATATTTGGTAGAAACCCCGGAGGTCTAGCCGATTCAAGAGACTACCACATACCAACCGATGTAAACCTTACTTTGGCGAACAAGGTGTAGACCCACAGGGCAAGGAGGGCTTCCCCTTTACTCTCCAAATAATAATCGAGACCGACTCAGATTCCCACAAATTTCTTATCTGTGAATTTCTTAGGCAGACTAGACTTTGCCCTACCCAACTATCCACCAACACATACCGAATAATAATGGGTATAGATGCCCTGAACCAGCAAACCGGTCTGAACCTAGGTCTGGCCGAGATACTACATCAGTACTCAATAGGATCCAAAAACCAAGGCTGGTGCTACTATCTGAGAGTGCGCCGAGGTAGAGAAAAGATTATAAAGCACACACCGGACAAAGATGTCAATGATGACGACTTCATCTGGGTGTCTGGAAACTTTGAGGACTTCCAAGCCCGAATTCCAGGCCGAAGAATAAACGGGGAGAAAGGGGAGCCCGGTATATACACTTCGGCTTTCATTTCGCCGTTCTCTTGAACTTTACTTTTGTGTAAACCGGACTAACACTTGTCTTCTTTTGCTTTGCAGATAAAGCTCATCTCATCTCCAACTACAACTATCCCAACACCACTGACTCACGCAAGACTCGGTGAAAGAAAGAGGTCAGGGCTAAACTTGACTTGACGACCACACATACTCCTCCGATTTAAAAGCAAAAGTAAGATTTTCTCCTCGAAGATCCACC
The DNA here is from genome assembly GCA_025200525.1 of Camellia lanceoleosa. NCBI lineage: Eukaryota > Viridiplantae > Streptophyta > Magnoliopsida > Ericales > Theaceae > Camellia > Camellia lanceoleosa. The sequence goes on along the minus strand of CM045759.1, from coordinate 129,027,904 downwards.
AACCCACCCAACCTTGCGAAATTGTCCTTGTCGCCTAACCCCGTAAGAAGAGATGGCTAAGAAAAATGTAATGAGGGCCATGCTCACCAAACAAACCCAACCGAGGTACCTCTCGGCCAACCAATCGATGCCGTGATGGCTCTGCCATCCCAATGACCCGACACGGAACAAGCGTGCTTGACTAGCCAAACCGGGCCACACCTTGTTGACGAAGGGGAGAATGTTCTGCCATCAAGCCCACCAGCAGTCACCCAACCGAACTCCCAGCCGGAATCATCCAACCGGTCTGAAAACCCACAATGGGCTCCCCCCCTAGTTTTCAACAACCGGGCTATCGACGAGGTGACTCAGCTGCCTCGGATAAGGATCACCTTCGCCTTCAACTCCGCCAGAGGGGTGTGCCTTCCGAAGACATGGAACACCATTCCAAGAAGCTCAACACCGAGATAAAATCACTCCGCTTCAAAGTCAATGATCGTAAGTAATCGCCTTCCTTCTTCAAAATTTGTCTAACTTCCACTTCGGTCAATTAACTAAAAAATCTACCATACTGTGCAGGCTCTTCAGAAAACCACGCTTGCACACCGGCAGGTGATGGAGCCAGAAGATCTGAGGCAAAGCCATGAAAGACGCAGGGCCAAAGCTACCGAACTAACACAAGCAAAGAACAAGGCGGTTGAATCGAGGCCGAGGTAGACCGTCTAACCGGATCGGTTACCTCTACCGAAAGTGACAAACAAAAGGCCGTCACCGAGGTGAAAGATCACTACTTGTGGGAGATGGCCCAGCTTCAAAATAAAAAAGACGCCGAAATGAACTCGCCAAGGTCAAGTAAAAGGGCCCGAGCAGGATTCAAGAAGGTCAAGACGATACGGCTTCAATGCGGCGCAAAAGACCTCTTCTTTAAGTGCGGTGGCGGAGTGCGGAGAAGCTTCGGTTGCACTCAGATACCGATGCCTAACGCCCACCGCATTTCATTCCGGCTTCACTTAAGCAGTATGCGGACGATCTTCAAAAGGCATTCCTGGAAGCGTCTGGTGACGAAGAGGATGATGAAGATGATGACGATGATGATGAAGATGAGGGGGAGCCATCTCTGACTCCGGTCGCCACCGATCAACAAAACAATCAAGCAGCTCGGTTGGAGCCAACCGTGGACTTGACGACCGAGACACCAGCTAACTCTCTCGCTCATGATACCACGGTCCAAACCGGGCTCCCTCCCCAAACCGGTCTCCAGGCGGCTGCTGAAGCGGAGCTCGATGCCGAACTAGATGCACTCCTAGGATGACTTGTATTTTTGTAATTTTTGCTTCTTTTTTTTCTTGTACTTCGGTTTTGGAACTATGTAACCGGACTATGGTCCCACAATTACACTTCCTTTTTGATTTGAATGAAAAAATCTTTTAACTTGCACTCCGGTTATGAACTTGCTTGGTTGTTTGCTTTTCCATGAACTTGATTACACAACTGTGATCTCGGTTGACCATATACCTCACTTGCCAACCAATGTTCAGCCCATGTAACCTACTTGGTGAAGAGTACAAAGAGTTGGTTTAATCCACCAACCACTCTTCAAATGCAGATAACTTACTTTTGAAGAGTACAAAGAGTTGGTTTAATCCAGCCAACCACTCTTCAGCCGGTATAACTCACTTCGGCTTGAAGAGTACAGAGAGTTGGTTTAATCCAGCCAACCACTCTTCAGCCGGTATAACTTACTTCGGCTGAAGAGTACAAAGAGTTGGTTTAATCCAGCCAACCACTCTTCAAATTTATAACTTACTTGGTGAAGAGTACTGAGTTGGTTTAATCCAGCCAACCTCTGTGTAGCCATTCCCATACTTTGGCCAAGTGTTGGTTTAATCCAGCCAACCTCTATGTAGCCATTCCCATACTTTGGCTAAGTGTTGGTTTAATCCAGCCAACCTCTATGTAGCCATTCCCATACTTTGGCTAAGTGTTGGTTTAGTCCAGCCAACCTCTAAGTTGGTTTTTCCAGCCAACTTAGAATGTTTGGTTATTCCGACCAAATGTCCTGCGGCCTGGATCCTGATCCTGGGCTTAGGAGGGTTAATAGTTGGTTATTCCGGCCGACTATGTTTACAATGCTACTAACTTGCTAAAACTACTTTCTACGGAAAACAAATATACTAAAAAGAATCGACTTGTTTTATTGAGAAAGTAGAAAATTACACATACTCAAAAAGAAAAAGCTAAAAGTAAAATAACTTTAGATTGGCGTGTTCCACCTAGGAATTGCTTTTGCCATCCTTATCTTCCAAGTGGTATGCCCTTTGCCCGCTAATCCGACCACTTTGTAAGGACCTTCCCAATTGGGCCCTAACTTGCCATCTCCTCGGGACCAATGTGTTTCCCATCACTTTATGGCACCCAATCGCCAATCTTGAACTGTCTTGGATGTACTTGTTTTGTTGTATTTTCGGACAACTCTTGGCGATAGGAGGCGATGTGTACCAAATACTTTTTCTCGTCTTTCTTCCACCAGTCAAGTTCCAATGCTATTGCTTCGCCATTTAGGTCTGGATCAAAGTTTTCACTCCGAATCGTGGAAGGCCGACTTCTAAGGGATGACTGCCCATGCCATATGCTAAGGAGAATGGTGTTTCCCAGAGACCGTCATGTGGTGCGATAAGCCCATAAGACATGAGGGAGCTCTTCGCCCACTTGCCTTTGGCTTTCTCCAACCTTTTCTTTAATCCGCCCAGACAACTTTATTTGACGCCTCCGCGACCATTTGCTTGGGGATATGCCGTGTGGAGTTGTAGAATTCTATCTTGTAATCTTCGCAAAAGCCCTGAAAATTTCGCCATCAAACCGAGTCTTGGTTGCGAAATCGCTGCTTTTGGTATGCCAAAGCGAGTAATGATGTTACGCTGCACAAACTTCTTCACATCTTTTTCCTTGATTGACGCTAAGGCTTCGCTTCCACCCACTTTGTGAAGTAGTCTGCTGTCGCAAGAAAGAACTTCCTGTTACGAGTCTGGGGAGTGGTCCCACTATGTCCAAGCCCCACATTGCGAAGGCCATGGACTAGTGAGAGGTAGGAGTTCTCTTCTTTGGTTGGTGAATTTGATGCTAAACTTGACACTTTTCGCATTTTTGACATACTTCTCTCGAATCCGCTTGCATGTAGGGCCACCAATATCCTTGTGAAATAGCTCGGTATGCCAATGACCTTCCTCCTTGATGGTCAGCCAGATACACCTTCATGTATTTCGAACAAGAATGCTTCTACCTTCTTGGGTGGACACACTTTAAATAGGGTCCTAAAACGACTTCTTGTATAATGCTAAGGATGGAGAGAGCCAAAATCGTTATGACTTGGCTCTTATTCTGCTGGCTTCTTTCTTATCTTCCGTAGAGTCCGTCTTTTCAGAACAGATGATGGGATCCATCCAAGAAGGACCTAACTCCGCAACATACCTCTTCACTTCGGGTCTTCAATACTTGGTGCAGGCGGATAGTCGACCAATAGTGGATGAGGATGGAGGTGTTCGCCATCGAGGCGAGGCCGCAAGTTCGCTCGCTCTACTATTCTCCTCCTCGCTAACTGTTCTATTCTCGACGACTTCAAACTTCTTGATCTCTGTCGACTAAGTCTTGGTACTTAGCCATTCTTTTCATCCTTTGCTTCATAATCGCCAAATTTGATTCACCACCAATTGAAGTCAGTAAACCATTAATTCAGGGCCTTCATGTATCTTCCGACTTGAGCCCCGCAAGAAGCGCCAGACTCGCTTCGTTGTTCGATTTGGGAAGCCAAGGTTGATCGCTCGCCCACTACCAAGCCGTCACGGAGAGATGAGGACTATGCCAAGTCTGCTCCATGTCGATTGGAAGCGCCATCCACAAAGAGTTTCCACATCTCCCCAACGAACAACTTCCAACAGTGGAGGGGTCTCGATGCCTTGGGGTCTTCCAGTTGCTAATGTCTTCTTCAGATCCATAATCGCAGTCTGCCCCTTGTCTTCTGTTGGGCCCATGTCATTAGTTGCCAGTGAATTTTGACTTGGTGTGGTAAGGTTGGCCTCTTCTTCGCCTTCTTTATCTGATGCCTTTGGTAGGCGATGAGTAACTGTACTAGGGGTTGCGCTATTCGGCCAAACTCCATCCCTAGGTTGGTTGTATCAGTCAATTGGGCAAACTTGGTGGCTTCCAGGAGTGAACTCTGCGACGAAGTCTGCCAAAGATTGGGCTTTTACTGCGGTTCTGGGTTGGAACTTCACGTCATATTGTCCCAACTCCACTGCCCACTTCAAAACTCGCCCAGAAAAGTTGGCCCTCTCAAACAGAGCTTTCAGTGGAAAAGCTGTGGGGGCAACAATGGTGTGGGCGTGAAAGTAGTGCGCCAATTTCCTGGATGCCATCATTAAGGCCAGTGCTAACTTCTCCAGAGGCAAGTATCTTGCTTGCTCCTAGCAATGTCTTCTTGACATAGAAGATAGGTAGGTGTTGGATTCTTCGCCGAACCAACACCGCACTTATCAAGTCGGGAGATCGCCAAATAGAAGAGGAGTTCTTCCCGTATGGGGTAACAAGTAATGGTGGAGAAGACATGTATTCCTTCAGACTCGCCAGGCTTGGTCGCACTCTTCGTCCACTCAAACTTAGCTTTTAATGACCGAAAGAATGGACGAATCTGTCTCAAGACCGGCCGATGAATCGGTTAAGTCTTCTTGCCATCGCCAGAAGGTGTCAGACTTCTTTCATCGAAAGTTAGGTCTCTAACTCCTGAATTGCTTTGATCTGAGAAGGATCTGCTTCTATACCTCGATTGGTCACCAAGAAGCCTAAGAACTTGCCTGATCCTACTCCGAAAGCACACTTCGACGCGTTGAGGCGTAACTTATGCTTTTTCAGGATCTCAAACATCTCACTTAGGTCCTTGAGATGGTCACTCTCACTCTTGCTCTTGACCACCATATCATCGATGTAAGCCTCCATTGTTTTGCCTAACAATGGTTCAAACATCTTGGTGACCATTCTCTGGAATGTCGCCTGCGTTCTTCGTGCCAAAGGGCATGACCTTATAACAAGATAGTCCTCTTGGAGTGGTGAAGGATGTGACCTCTGAGTCCGCTCATGCATTGCGATCCGGTGGTAGCCTCTGATGCGTCGAGGAAGCTTAACTTTGTGACCATTGTTAGGTCGACCAATTGATCTATCCTTGGCAAGGGAAGCTATCCTTGGGGCATGCTTTGTTGACGGTTTATAGTCGACGCAGACGCCACTTCCCATTCTTTTTCGCACCACAACCGTGTTGGAAATCCACCGGGTAGTGCACCTCTAATTGCTCCCGCCTCCAACAAGTTTCCCACTTCTTCGCTACTATTTCGGCGTGGTGGAGTGCCGACTGCGAAAGTGCGTTGAATGACCGGTCAGCGAAGGGTGGACGTTGAGTTGGTGGCGATGAAGTTAGGTCAATGCCGGCATGTCGTATGGAGTCCAAAGAACACTTCTATGTTGGAAGTTAAAAACTCCAAGACCTCTAACCTCTCGCTAGACAACGACGAGCCAAGCAAGAAGAACTTATCCGGTTCTTCTCTATTCTCGACCTCCACCAAGCGCTCCATTGCCTTTTGATTAGCCTCGTTGCCAACACCCGCGAATAGTTCATTACTCTGGTTCTTCAACCGAATGAACATATCCTTTGGCGGCGCTGCTACCATTCGCTGCAAACGGCTAATCGCTTGGACATAATCTGTCCCCATATACTTCTTCTATCACTCCGTGTCGCTGGGGAACCTCATCACTTGGTGGTAAGAGGATGCCACCGAGCGCATGGCGTCTTGACCACGTTCGCCCAAAATGATGTTGTAAGTGGATGGAACCTTTAACACCTGTAACTCCACTTGCTTTGTCACACTCCCGCTCGACCGGGAGGATGATTTTGCCGACTGGCCACTCTGGCATGGAGTTGAACCCAATGAGGGGAGATACTGCAGGGGCCAAGTCTTTATCTTGCAACTTGAGTTGCTTGAAGGTTTCGTAGTACATGATTTCGCACGGGCTCCCTTGGTCAATCAAAATCCGCAGACGTCAAAATCCTTGACTGAGAGTGACGACCAAGGCATCATTGTGTGGGCAATAAATTCTGCCCAAGTCTTTGTCCTAAAAAGACATAACATTCGTAGCTTCGCCCTCCCCTTGACGATCGGGTTGGGCACTTAGCACCTCTCTCATGTGCTCGCTTTTGATTGAACCTCTGAGCTCACATACTCTGGTTCAAAGACTCCATGGATTACGTTGATGGTGCCTTGTGGCGGGCGTCGGCATTCCGCTTGGGGAGGTTAGGTTCTGGGAGCCGGCCGCGCCTCCTTCTATGTATTTATCTAGGTGGCTCGCCGCCACCAATTCTTCCAGATGTTGCCTCACCAAGGCAGGCTTGATTCGTGCCCTTTTCCTTGTGGAAGGTGCATCCGATCTGTCATCGTAATCCTTCCGGCCTCGCCAACCTTGGCGAGCCACTTGACGAAGGCTCGTCTCGAATCTCACTGAGTATACGGTAGATCGGCTTCTTGAACACCGTGGTTATGGCAGTTCGGACTCTCAACCATCTCTTGTCCTGGTCTTCATCATTGTCGCGTCTGCCTCGCTTTTGGTTTCGCGACTCACCGTATTGACCTTTTGTCGAGGTCTTCTTCTCGTGTAGCCGCACCAGCTTTTTGCCTTTTGGCACGGCGCCATCCTCTTCTACCCTGATGTGCTGATGCACTCTCTCCATCAGGGCCTCCATTGTAAGTGGCGGAGTCATGGTGATAGAGTCCCTCAGTCTGTTCCCGACTGGGAGGCCTCTCTTGTACTGCGCGATGGCCAGATTGGTTGGGCAATCCCCAATCTGGTTGAAGGTCTCCCAATATCGACTGTTATAGGACCTTAATGTCTCATTCTCACCCATGTCGATGGAGAGTAACTGATCGATCTCCACCGGGGTCTTTATGTTTGTTCTGAACCGTGTTACAAACGCTTCTGCCAATTGCGCCCAGGAGGCTATCTTTGCCCTCTGAAGCTTCTCAAACCAAATTTGGCCTAGGTCGCCGAGGCTTCAAGGGAATAGTATACACATCACTATTCCGCTTCGGTATCTGACCATAACTCCGCGAAGTGGCTTAAGTGGGTGTAAGGGTCCGCTTTCCTTCATACGTCGTAAATATGGGTTGCAGGAAGCCTGACGGAAGGGGCGCCTTTTCAATCTCTGGGACAAATGGTGAGGTCTGCAGCCCGCCAATGCCTTATCCGCCGTTCATGCCAAGTGCGGCCATGGCATTCCCACCTCGACGCTGACTTGCGACCGAGGAGCCTATCGCTGCAAGACAGGAACCCTGTGGGGATGGCGCGTCCTGGCTTCCTCCTTCCATCGCGCTTTTTCCAACATGGACCTTAGGTGGACGACCTAGGTAATTCCGTCTGTTCGATCTCGTATGATGCGTATGTGAGGGCCAATAAGTACTTCCTCCGTATGACCTTTCGTGCTTGCCCTTCGCACTGGAGTGACGAGTCTGGAAGATACGGACGCGTGTCGCCTCCCCGAGGCTTCGCCCTCTGGTTGAGAGGGTGTAGAATTCCTACCACGACCCTCGGAGTGGCGAGGGCGTCTTGTTGTTGCGCCCACCTCGCCGCCACTTCTTTCCTTTCATCTGGCGCTCAGAGACTCCATGTCCGCCGCCATCTTGCGGATCGGTTGCCTTGTTCTCGACGCGATCTTCCGTAATTTGAGGATCAACTCTGCTTTTGTCTTTTCTGGGCTTTATGAAGCGAGAAGGATGAGGGTCGCTATTCCTCCTTCGCCCCTCGCATCCCTCCCGAATTTCGCTTTGTGGTTCCGGGCTCGCCATGGAGGGACCAAAGGAAGGCCTTCGCCTTGCACCCCCCGAGTCGGTCCACAACGGACCGAGGTAGTTCTTCATTGTTCGCCATTGATGTTTAAGAGAAAGCTTGATCAAGAGGTCGTTTGTTCTGTTACTTCCCACAGACGGCGCCAATTGTACGGGAAAGAAATTCACCTTCTCGTATAATCCTGTTGATCAAGTCTGCGTTCCTCAATACGTCGTCGTTCCACCACCTGAAAACACAAACGTGAGCTGGCCGGCGGGGGTGTGCCGGAAACCTCTCCGATGCCTAAGTCAGTAAGCAAGACAAGAAGGCAAAAGCTCTGAGTATTCAGGAAGTAAAAAATGTATTACCTTGGCAAAGGTGGCATTGGTGAGCTTATATAGGTTTCACGTGGCACAGTCCTAGTAGGACTCTAACTTCTCCATGCAAAGAGTCCTTCCAGAACTCACATTCCTCCATGCGTAGAGTCCTTCTAGGATTCATACTCTTCCTAGAAGATAATGCTCATCTTCAACACCCCCCTCACTGCATAAGCCAAGTGAGATGGCTTTTACTACGGCCGAACTCCTTTACAACCGAAGTAACACACAGTCCGGCCTTCACCTTACTTCTCTTACCTCGGTTTCCAATGCCACAACCGAGCTATCCATAAGAGAACTCAACCGGACTAGGACGCGGCCAGGCCGAACTAACAAGTCCGGACCGGTGTCAACACGCAACCGGACCAGCATATAAGAACCGATAATCCCAACCGTCTACCAACCGAACCGGACTACCCCATACTTCACCTTTCTCACTGAGAGTCTTCCATTCTTGTGCTGACCTCGGCCCAACACCTAGCTCGGCCCAACACCTAGCTCGGCCCAATAATGGATATAAATTACCCTCTCAAATTGCATTCATGAACTTATATACTACTTTTTTCAAAATAATAATTTAAAAAAGCTAGTGTTTATTAAAAGCTAAAAAAAATTATTATTTTTTTGTTAGTGAAAAAATTAAATGGTTCCTTAGTTTTTAGTTTTACAAAATTTTATTGTTATCATTTTTAGTGGAAAACAAATTTTTTTTATTTATTTATTTAGTAAAAATGCGGTCTATTTGATTTTGATTTTTCAAAAATAAATTTTGCTTTTTTTATTTTCAGTAATTTTTTTAAAAAAAAATTAGGCAAGCTAGTTTTTACCTTTTAAATTCATTTAATCTAAATACATTTAAAAAATAAAATATTTGTGAATTCTTTTATAAACAAATCAATAAATGCAAAAAAAAAAGAGCATTTTCATATATATATTTATATTTTTGATTTTTTAATATTTGTTTACAAATATTTTATTTTTTAAGTGCGTCTAAAATGTAAAAGAAATTATTAAAATAAAAAAATGAAAAAAATTTTAAAAAATTAAATTTGAAAAACTCAAAACAAACAAAAATGTTTTAAAGATAGCCAAAAAGGATATCATAATCACATTGGTGCACATCAATGTGGCTTGATACATATTGTAGTAGAGGTGGCAAATATGCTAGTTTGGACGAGACAAAATGCGTTATACATTTAAAATAACTCAACTCAAACCTTTCCATTTAGGCTCCATATGAGAAGTGGTTAAAATAGTTAAAAGTTAAAATATCAACTTTAACCATTTTAGTTAGAAAGTCAAAATATCCACTCTAACCATTTTAGCCACATTCATATTTTCTTACTTTATACATTATAATCCATTATTACCATAGGTAAATTGGTCATTTGTATAAAAAAATTAAAAAATTAGGAAGGTTACCAAACATACTCATGCTAAAAATATCATTTAAGAAGTTAAAATAATTGTTTCAATGAGTCAAACCGTTTATTTTGTAGGACTCTCAATATATATCATTCATAAAAACAAAAAAAAAAAATAGTTTGATTTGATAACCAAAATATTTTCATTTTCTCACATTTGTCTTTAAAAAAAATGGGCGATAAATATATTTTTGGAAATAGGCAATTCATTTTTTTAGAGATAAATATTATAAAATAAAAATATTATGATTATCGGATCAATCTAATTTTTTTCATGAATGATATTCATTAAGAGCCTTACAAAATGAACAATTATAATCATCAAAACGGACCTATGATGGACCTCGTAGAACTCTCAAGTTCTCTCCTATTAAAAAAAAAAAAAAAGGTATAAACATGAGAGAAATCCATCCCTTTTTGTATTAGTAGAAGTAATTGGATTCATTTAATGCAATCTTAACTAGTGCCCTCAACACACTTGTTAACAAAACTATAAATACAAAGAGTAAAAATAAATGATTAAAATAATATTTATATATATTTATATAAATAGGAGGATGCGGTATTTGGAGAGCCTAATTTAAGTATTTTCATGCAAATTGTGATATTTGAGGTGACACTATTAACAATAAAATTTGACATGCAATTATGCTCTAACCAAATTTGCAAAAATGAGTTAATAATTGACATGTCTTGAGCAAGATCAAATTTGACATGGAAAACTTTTGAAATTCATAGTTAACCATCTAGAATTTCTTTTTATGGGGTTTGTGTGATGGAAATTAAATTTGTGTAATGTGAGATTTATATTTATAATAAATTTGAACTACAAGATAAATATTTTGGGTAATTTTTAATTAATAAGAGTGGATTTCGTAGTATTACTCATTTGACGTATCAAAAAGAATATGTTGAAATTTATTATTTTTAGGACAAATTACACTAACAGTCCATGTACTTTACCACTTGTGTCACTTTAGTCCCTGTACGGGGGCGAAATATCCTTTGCTCTCCGTATGCCTTGAACGTTAAGCTTCTGGTGACGGCGTCTATCGCTGCAACACAAAAATGGTGAGCTACCCGGCAGTGGTGCGCCGGAAATACCCTCCGACGATCAAGTCAGTTCTTTAAGGAAGAAGACAATGAGAAGAGAGTGTTAGTGAGAGTGAATTCCATTACCTCCAACGTTCGTCTTTTCCCCTATTTCTAGGCTGGCCATGCAGCCTTAAGATTGTGCGCGCACTACCTCTGCTGTCCTTCCCTGGACAGGTGGCAATGCGCGCCTCTCACCACCTTACGCGTGTAAAGGTTTTGTCCTTCCACCAGTACACACAGAACTGTCCAACGGTATTGAGGTGTGCGTGGAGCAGATGTCCTCTCCCTCACGCCATTGGCCCAGGTAGCACACCCAACTGGGGTACCACGACCGGCCTAGCACTTGGGGGAAATCGTCATCACATGCACTTAACCGTGCTATGTGTCATCGACCTATGACTTAGGATCAGGCAAAAGCCTCACCACCTTGGCCGAACTACCCTCGACCGATTCGTCCGGACCACCTGGTTGCGAGGCATGCCGGCCTACAACCGTTTTTCCTTCAATCTCGGTCACATGCAACCGCTTCATCTCGGCTGGACGGTCGGAGGCGTACCGACCTCGCCGCATCCTCAGTTTAGCCCGGGTAATCCTTCAGCTCGGTCAATATTCGCCACTGCGGGCTTCACCCGACACGCGCAACCCACAGCTCGGCCATACCAAGATGTTGACCGGTCGACATCTTCCACCGCGCAAGCCAACCTGTTCGGCCGTTCCAGCCGAGCAATTTGCTCGGCGCCGTGTAGTCCGTAACGCTTGACGTTATCTTTGCTCGGCCGTACTATCCGGCGTGAATCTCCTCTCTTAATTGCCCCTTAACCCCATCCGAGTTGATCGTGATTGGGGTTACCACTGTGTCCGAGCTAAGGTCAGATTGCGCTCTTGCTAGGCCGAGCTGGATTGGGGAAACGTCTATCACCGAGCCACGGTTAAGTTGCGCCATTACCAAGCCGAGCGTAATTGGGGACCCATCCGTCGCCGAGCCGTTACAATTGCCCGGCCATCACCTCCGCAGTCCCATCAAAGGTCGTATAGCCGTACTGACAGCCGCGTTTTCAGTGCCACGTGTTATCACGCTATTGGGTCGTGCAGCCAGCTGTTCTGCACGTGCAAAATTCAAACGGCTGCACCGTTTGGGTGGTTTTTCCCTCTTTTTTGTGCACAGACCAAGGGTCACTAGGACCCTTCATAGCCAAAACCCAATCCTCTCAACCCTTCACTTTCCTTCATCCTCTTCAAGCCAGAAAAACCCTAGCACCCAGTCTCTTCATTCCCCATCACGCTTTGCCTCACGCTTTCTTCCTTGCTCACTCGCCATTTCGACAAAGGTTTTCCATCCTCGAGGCTCACCACCACTTCCGTTTTTGGTAAGTTTTTCGTCGCTTGTGCCTTTACTTCCATTTTTCAGTTTTTCAAGTTTTGTTCTTCATGTTTGTGCCACTGTGTTCTTCTGTGGTCTCAACAATTTCACACCCTAGGAAAACTGGAACTGGTGGAGTAGTAGGGGGCCTTCGTGCCCCTCGATCCATGAAGCCTCTAAGCAAAACCCTTTGAATTTGATATGAACACTTCGAATCTGGACTGAACCGAGCAAAATGCTCATTTAGATTTGTAGGTAGAGCTCCAGCCGAGCAAAAAGCTGTTTGTGGCTTCACGTAGAAGCTGCGACCGGGCTGGATGTTCAACTAGATCGGCGAGTAGAGTGAACCGAACTAAAACCGTGAAAACTCCGCCTGATACATTGACCGAGCTGAAAGATCAACTAGATCCTGCGCGTAGCCTTAACCGAGCTAGAACCGGACTAGGATTAGGCACACATGTAGTTGAACCGAGCTGAGACTTGCCGGTCAAAACACCAAATTCTTCCCTGAGCTATTTCCATTAGGAGCCGCGCAATATCTGCCGTGCTAACCCTTGGCCTTATTTTTCAACATGCAAAACAAATAGGACCGACCAAGCCAATCCAGCATTATAACTGGTGCAGCTCAAAGTCCGAGCAAACACACCAACGTTTTTGACCGAGATACAAAACCGAACAAGACCAACATAAATGGGGAAGTACCGGTTCATGGTTAGCACGCCCGGTGCAATGACCGAGTTCCGTAGGGAGTACAACGTCCCCAATGACGTCGTCTTAGAGCTCGCTAAGAAGGGAGATACACCATGGGGGGACTTAGACCGGTGCCCCTTCACGGTCGTTTCCATAGTAGAGGGAGGAGTCCGCTTCCCGGTGCAACCCTTGCTCTGCGAATTTTTGAGGCAGACAAGGCTTTGCCCGAGCCAAGTTTCCACCAACACGTTCAAGATAATAAATGGCGTCGCCGAGCTGAACCGAAGGCTCGGTCTCAATCTCGGCCTCGCAGAAATTTTCCACCAATACAGCCTTAGTAAAAATAAGGGTGGGTTTTGCTGGTACCTCAAAGTCAAGAAGGGCCGAGCAAAACTCATCGAAGGCAACCCAGACAAAGAAGCCAACGATGACGACTTCCTCTGGGTGTCCGGTAATTATAACGACACAGAGGCGCCCATACCGGGCTGGTACATTAGGAAAGATTTTGGCAGTGCTGGTAAGTAGCCCGGCTGACCGTACTACCTTCTCTCTTCATTTCTTTTTTGTCATCTTCACCGATCTAACACTTGCTTTCTTCTTGCAGATAGACACTTGGCAGCTGACTATCATCAGGCCGACCCAGAAGCCATCCGAGCTCTCCTCCGTCACCCTGCCGAGGAGAGAGAAGCATCAAAACTGCTCGGTTTTGAACAAACATACCACTACCAGGCCCCGCGCAAAAGCCGCGCGACCGACTTCCTTCGCGCGCCTTCCCCGGAGCCAGATCCAAACTTGCCACCGATCAAACTCGTCCCTCTTACCGCCGAGCAAGAAATGGCGAAAATCTGAGCGATCAAGTCTATGATCACTGGAGAGGAGGGCGAGTCCCAGCCTCCAGAAACAACCGGAGGAACATTCTCCACCCCCGCCGGACAGACAGAAGGAGCGGTGCTCGCCTTGGCCAGCGAACAACAGGGTGGCCGGCCAAAGAAAAGATAGAGGAAGGAGAAGGCCGGGCAAAGCCTTGTGGACGAAGACTCCACCGAGCTGGCCTCCAGCTTAGCGACCAAGCCGGCGACAACGAATACCGCAAATCCAAGGGCAAGGGACCAGCCACCCACGATCGGGCCTTGGGGATTCGTATATCGAAAGGCGGTCTCGCAAGACTCGGTCTATGCGGACAAGGACTACTCGCTTGGTTTCAATTTGACCAAGGAGTTGATCCTGCTCGCCGATATGAAAAAGCATGAGGAGCTAGCCGACCTCAAGGTCCTCCGCTCGGCGGCAAAATCCATTCTGCTGGTAAGTTCTCCATTTTTTTTTTCTTCAACTGTTTGCTCGGTTATTGCCCGGTTTCTGGATACTAACGATCTGTTATTTGCTTGCAGGCCGCGCCGAAGAATTACCTTGGCCACGATCGCATGATCAAACTGCGGCAAAGTCTGCGCGATGCCATCGCGGAGAACAAGGCCCAGAAGGCCGAGATAGATAAACTCAGGGCCGAGCAAGACGCGATTGCGGCCCAGCGGGATGCACTGCAGCTGGAGGTCGACCGAGCTGATGCGGACAAGCTCGGTCTCATAGGTCATTGACGCCACATCTCTCTCTCTCTCTCTCTTCTATGTATAGATGTATATATATCATTGAGTTAAATGGGAGTGGGTTAACTCCCTCTGAGTTAGATGGATAAATCATTAAGTTAATTGAGAGTGAGTGCAAATTGACTATTTTGCTCTTAAAAACTCTGCACATGTTGTCTACGTGTGCCTTTTCAATCCAAATGCTTAACAGAAGTTATCTGTTGGACCTAAGTGACACAAAGTTTAAAATTTATGGTTAAAATGGAGCAAATTGAAATTATAAGGATTAAAATGACACAGAGTATAAACTACAGGGACCATTTGCATAATTTGCTCTTATTTTTATTATTTTAATATTAAAAAATTATAAGAGAATATAAAAAATATTAAAGTAATAAAATAATAAATTTAACATATCAAATGAATTTTATTTTTTAATAATGTTAAATTTATATACACTTAAACTTTTTTTAAAAAATTGACATATGAATTTTTAAAATTCAAGCGACGGTGCTCTTAACTTTCGTTTGGGAAGAATTTTTTTAACTTGATTTTTACATTTTTTTGACTATTTTAACTTGATTAAAAAAAAGTTCTGTTTGAACTTATTTTAGGAAGTAAGATAAAAGTTGATTTTTTGATTTTTTTGATTTTTTAAAATACAAAAAAAATAAAGAGAAGATGTGATCCAAAAATCTAAAAAGCTAAAAAGTTATTTTTAACCATATTTCCAAAACAAGCAGGCTTTTTTATTTTTTTTTTGTAATTTCATAAAAAAAATAATTATAGTTTAAATGTGATATTTTATTTTATTAATTAATTAATTTATTTTATCTTTTAATAAATTAAATTAATCATAAGAGCAATATTAAAAATTTCAGATAAATATCTCATGTAGGTACGTGACCCACATGCACATGTCAAACGGAGCAACAGGTCCCTAAGTAATCAAAATCCGAACTATGCATCTTGGAAATTGTCAAATGAATATGTTGTGACATAGGAGTGTTGGTAAAAAGTTAATTTTTTAATTATTTTTAATTTATTTTGTTTTTTTGGGTAGAAAATATAAGAAATAATGTGATTTAAAATAGGTAAAAAAAATTAAAAAATTAACTTTTTTTTGGTGCTTCCCAAAAGACCCCATATTAAAGGAAATGACAGCATAATTGGACAGTCAAATTTTTTTTATAAATTAGTGAAAAAGTTTATACATCATAATTAGTAAAATTTATTAGAAAGTTCTCTTTTAAGTGTTTGTATTTTAATTAAGTCATAAAATATTTTTATATTTTAATAAATCTTATTATTTTGGATATTTGATCGACTAAATCCTAATTACTATAATATTTAAGATATTGTATGGATAATTTTATCATTATAAATATTTTTCAAACCCAGTAATTTGGTGATTAGAACATTTATATTAAATAAATTTGACATTATGAATGTTCACGTTAACAGTGTGAATGTTCACATCGTATAATATTCATACTATAAATGTGAATATTAATATACACTTCACCCTATTTTTATTTAGGATATTTTAATAACTATGTCACCCATGAAATTTATGGGAACATAAGTAAATAGTTTAGACTAAAGTGGAATATAAGTAGGTGAAAAAAAATTTATGAATAAATATTCATTTTTTTTTTTTTGGTGAATATAAATATCCCTTTTAATAAATTAAACTATTATACTTTCTCACGGTTATATATATATATATATATATATTTGCTGTCATAACTGTGCAATTATTTTTCCTATATATACATTAATGAAACCTCACGATATAAAAAATAAAAAATAAAAAGGAATAGGGAGATTTACTTGTCAGTGTATTTTTTTTATAAATTTTTTTAAATCAACGGTAAAGTTTATAAATATTAATAATTAAATAAGTGAAAATTACATTAATACTGTGTCAGTGAAAAAATTATAAAATATTAATAATTAAAATTATTTTTTATATATTTTTTAATTAAATTTTACTGCCGCCACCACTAGATTATTCCCTTTAAATATATACGGTGTGTTTTGTTTGATTTTAGGAGACAAATTTTTAAAAAAATATTTGGAAAAAGAGTATAGAAATTTTTTAATTTGTTTGGTTATATATTTTGAAAATCGTTTGGGATAATATTTTGGGGTTGTTTGGGATGTTCTAAATAAGTGTACTTTTTGACTTTTTATGAAATATGGGTTGGATTTGAAGTGATGTGGTAGAGAAGTGATGTGACTTAAATATGATAATTATTTTTTCACTTTTTGTCTTTTTTCAGATATGCCAAACTTGGCCTTTGTTGTAGTTGAGTAGATGTATGTGAGAAAAAAAAGTGATTGAAAATGAGAGATGAGATAAAAAAAAAAGTGATTAATTGATGTGTAGGAGAGAAAAATTGATTTTGAATTTTTTTTTTTCAAAACCACTAAACTAAACAA
The DNA here is from genome assembly GCA_025200525.1 of Camellia lanceoleosa. Lineage (NCBI taxonomy): Eukaryota > Viridiplantae > Streptophyta > Magnoliopsida > Ericales > Theaceae > Camellia > Camellia lanceoleosa. The sequence goes on along the minus strand of CM045759.1, from coordinate 129,011,094 downwards.
AATTCAAAAAAAAAAAATTCAAGATTTTATTTTTCAAAAAAAATCAAATAAGGTCATAATTTTTTTTTACCAAAATGATTCCTACCCCCAGCTGGGGGTGACCCCAGTGAGGTGTCACTGGAGGATTGGTCCGGAAAACAGTTTTTTTTTTTTTTAAGTCTGGACCAGTGGGGGCTCGCCATCTCACTGGGGATGAGACCCCCACTGGGTGTATAGATCATTACTCTTTTTTTTATTAATTTGTAAATATTTTGTCAAAAAGCTAGATGTGTAATTTTTCCAAAGAAATAAACGCCGTACGATTATGATGATAATTGATTTGATTCCCAAACTATCTTTGCTTTTTGATCGGCAAGTAGTATGTTGTCATATGTCAGACGTCAGACAATGCTTTTCATATAATTTAATTTAATTAATAATTTGTCCTTTAGTTGGTGTGAGGATGTAATAATGACCCGACCTGACTTGGCCGGTCCGGTCCATCTGGGTCCGGGCTTGAGCCGGCCCAAGCGAACTTCGCGGATTCTTGTCTTTTTAACAGGTCAAGTCTAGTTGGACTTTTTTTATTTTTAATATTAAGAATAAAAAATTTAAAAAAATTATACTAAAGTATTTTAGTTAAGATTAATGATATATTTTGTTTAGTTATGTGATATTTCATGGTAATATTTAAATTTAATTATGGGCTAGTTTGGCATGTACTAAATAATCCAAAAAGTCAAAAAGTCATTATCTTATTTAAGTTACATCATCTTATTTAAATCACATCACCTCTCTAACACATCACATCAAACCCAACCCAAACCCACCAATAATTGTTCTGTGATGTTTCATGATTTATATATTTTTAATTATAAACTTATAATTAGAAAAGTATGTAATTATGTATTTTTTTTCTTTCAAAATGAATAATTTTATATATATGAAAATAAAATTTTTAATATTATAATATTAAATTATTTATTTAACATTTATTGAATAAATAATTTTATTTCAAAATGAAATAAAATATTACAAAAATTGATATTATTAAATAAATTATGTGTAAATTACTGATGATAGTAGGGCAATTGCATCACTATAGGTCAAGTACATCCTAACTAGGTTGGTACCTGCTAACTTACCAATTATTTGCATTATATTCCATCTCAATAATTTAATATAAAAAAAGAAAAAGAAAAAGAAATAAAATAATAAAAAACAAATTGTTGATCAATCATCGGAGGAGACAGACATTTCGGTCGCGTTACTCGAGGATATATCTTCCAAATAATTTTAAATTTGCCTCTTTTCACTATAATTTTGTCTTCTTATAAGCGCATGCATGTAATTTCTGGATATCATCAGTACCTCAACCATTTCATGTGAAAGCCCGCTTCGATAATCGCTCAGCACTCGCCCATTTACACTAAAAGCTATTTCTGAAGCAACTGTAGAAATAGCAACGGTTAGTATATCACAGGCCATTTGTGAAATCACAGGTTACATAGTTTCATTTTGTTTCTACCATTCCAAAATGTCAAAATCATTGGAATCATCCACTGACGGACTTTCCAAATAACGTTGTGGTTCAGAACTACTTGCACTTGTATGTTGAGATATTATTTTACTTTTTATTACTGAAAAAACACTTAATCTCCCGCCTCAAGATGAGATTGCTAGTCTAGTGTGTATAGGTGTATTTACAGATGCAGCTATCCTGTATTCTTCAAATAATTTGTTGCATGTTTGCATAATAGGGGCAAACTGTGTTTGATCAGGGAAAATACGCTCTAAAAATTCTTATAAACCAATTTCTTTACACCTATGATCAATTATTATAGCTAAACCTAATAGATGAGGTAAATGATCAAAATATTTATCAAATTTTTCTTTCATTGAAGTAATAATAGTTATATAATATTCATTACCCATATATTTTATGAAAATTTTAATTATTTCTGCTAGCATACGTAAAACAAATGATGAAGTAGGAATATATATATATAAGAAAATAATTTTGTTGAAGTATCAAAAACTTTTAAAAAAATCTTTATACAAGGCTACTTGAAGCTAATTATGTTCAGTGAGAGTCAGTACTCCTCCTATTAATGTTGTTGCAAAAAATAAATCTATTGATCTTCTTTGTTTACAAGCTGTTTTTAACATATTATATGTTGAATTCCACCTACTATCTGCATCTAAAATTAATTCTCTAAATGACATATTTTCTCGTTGACAAATTTTTCTATATTCCGAAATTCAATTATCAGAAGACATAATAGTAACAACTGCATTTTTTATTACAAGTACAGAAGTTTCGTATACATGCATAGCTTCTTTAACAATCAAATTGAAAAAATAGGCACAACAACGAATATGAAATAAATTACCATCAACAAGTAATTGTAAAGTTGATTTTAAATGGGTTACAGTTTGATTATAATATGATCCATTATCTAAACTAATCGTAAATATTTTATTTTGTAAAGCCCACTCGTATAATACGTTTTTTATTTCTACACCAAGCGAATGACCAATGTATGGAAGTTCAACTAATATAAATGAAATAATTCTTTTATTTAATTTTCAATCATTATCAATAAAATGTACAGTGATATATTGATATTCAAAACATTATTGGACCACAGATCAGATGTTAAACAAACTCTTCCATTCAAAATTTTAAAGATGTCAAATAATTCACTTTTAACATCCTCAAATTTTTTTAAAATTCTGTTTCTAGTAGTATTTCTTGAAAACTTAGATATTACAGTGCAAAACTTTCGCGAATCATTTTGGTAAAATCGAAACATTCATTAGTAGTAAAAAATTGTTTTTTTTTAATAATATAATCAACTACAGAATTTTGTGCACGTATAGGATCATATGAAAATATTTACAAATTATCAGTTGATGAAACCCCTAATTGCATTTGACTTCGAATATCAGGTTGTTGATTTTGTAAATGTTTGTTAGCATGTATTTTTAGATGACTAGTACTCTTTGCAGATGCAGCACTAAGTGAATGTGCACAATATTTACATTTTACTTTAAATGTAATTGTACCATCAAGATTATTTATAGATATTTTTTCAAAATGTTCCCAAACACTACTACTTCTGCTTCTAGATGATGATCTAACTGTTGGAAGAGGAATATTAGAAGGAGAAGCAACAGATTTATGTTGTGTAGTATATGTATCAATATCGACATAAACATTAAGCATATTAGTATCCATAGTAATATAAGTAAAATAATATATAAAAACAAACAATTAATTTAAATAATGTGTAAATATAATCAGTAAAAAATAATAATTAATATATGTGTAGAAATAATTAATAAAAAAATGAGTAGTTAATAAATTTAATTAAACTAATTAATGTTACCGACTGGCGAATGCGATACAGAAATTTGTTCTTTTGATAAAAGGTTCTTGTTGCACAATTATAATTGTCACTTACGGATGACGCTTCAAAATTAATTGAGAGTTGAAAGAGATTGAGAGTTTAAGAGAGATTGAGAGAGCTTAAGAGAGAGAATTTTTGTTGTGAGATTTATTTTAAAAAATGAAAGATATTTATAATAATTTTAATTATAACAGTTTAAATTAAGACTGTTTGTATATATATTACAGTTTGAGTTGAATGATTGATGAGGAGATACAACGGACCAATTTCAACTAGGCTAGTATGGACAAGCGGGACACAGAAAGAAAGAGGCAGCCATGCTTTCCGATCAAAAGAATAAAGCTAGAAATATATATCAAAATATTGCCATACTCTAGTCTTTTCACTGAAAAGTTTTCAAGGATTCTCTCTTGTATATACAAAATATAATGAATATTTTACAACTTTGCTTCTACTCTCTTCTATGTTTTCTGTCAGTCTATCCTAATGATGAATAAATATATTTTCAACAAATTAAATTTGCCCACCACTCCACTCCACTCTACTCCACTTTTACAATTTATTTTATGTTTGTAATGGTTATAGGTAATAGGTAACTCATGCCTGCTATAGCAAAAGAGTAGGTTAGGGTCTCTCTCTCTCTCTCTCTCTTGTTTGTTTCATTTGCTAGCCACGATGATGATGTAATGTGTCAGTGGGTCACACTCCATTTCTCTCTCTTACCCAAAGAAAATATTATTATTAGTTTGATTTTAATTTAATAAATTACTATTATTTTTTGTTTTATTTTAAAATTATTAATGTTGTTTGTTTAATTATATAAAATTTTATTTTTATAAGATTAATTTTTATTTAATTATTTTTATTTTTTTTTATTTTTATAAGATCAATCTTTTTATTTATTTTATTTTTTTACGTTTTTTTTAATTATTTAACCATTGCAAATTGTTTTTTATTTTTATTTTTTGAAATTTAACCATTGGTAGAGAGAGGGCCGGATGGGTAGGCTGGGTACTAGGCTGGGCTCGAGCTCGAGCTTAACCGAGCCGAAATGGGTTGGGCCCACCTTGGGTTTCGGGCCGCTCACAAGCCTTGGGCTATTTGTACACCCCTAGATGTGGTTAAGTGAAAATTATCCGGGTAAATTACAAAGGGAGAGGCTCTCTCCAATTGGCTCTCTCAATTAGAAGGTGTTATTGGCTTATCATGGGCTTATCATAGTGTTCGTATTGATGATCTGCATCGTTTAATATATATGATTCGTCGAGTATTTTATTTTTATAAAAAATCACGTTGATCGAATATCGATAGTCACTTGATCAAAACACATTTGTGTCAACAGTAAGTATGATTTTAAAATAATGTGAGATTAAGTGTCTATTGATATTTGATCAACGTATCTTTTTTGCAGGGATGAAATACTCGATGAATCCTATACATTGAACGGTTCGGATAATCGATGCAGACTCCGTGATGGGCCAATAGAGGCCCAACAGCACCCTTAAGTCCGATTTAAACCGGAGAGAAGCTGTGGTCAATTACAAATGCACTCCTTGAAATTTACTTAAAATACAAATGATCTCTTATGGTTTTAGAAAGGGCAAATTACAAACACCCCCCCTGAGGTTTGGTGAAAATACAAATTCTCTCCTGAGGTTTGAGAAATTACATTCTGCCCCCTGAGGTTTATATTTCCATAACAAATTGTCCCATGAGGTTTTTATTTTCATACAGATTACCCCCTAATTTGTTATGCAAATTTGACATTCAGGGAGCAATTTGTAATTTCTCAAACCTCAGAGGGGAATTTGTATTTTCACCAAACCTCGAGGGGGGTGTTTGTAATTTGCCCTTTTAGAAATTATATCCTGCATCTTAAAGTTCTAATTTCACAATAAATAGCTTCTTTTATTAATAAATTATCAAGTCAATTAATAATTTTTAATAATGTTAGTAATTTATTTCAATTAATAATCTAATAATTTTATTATTGTACAGGAGAACAGTTAGAATTTTGATTTTTTTTAGTTAATTATGTTAAATAAAAAAATTTGACAATGAAATATTTGTAATTTTTTAAACTATAAGAGACAATTTGTATTTTAAATAAGTCTTAGGGGGTGCATTTATAATTTATCCAAATTATCCAGTACAGGTACGTTACACTAGCATATCAGACCCTCGATTCAACCTATAATGGCGTGGTTAAGACCCATGTGAAGCGGTCACACATTCATCTATCTTTTATCTTTAGTTCTTCCGAATTTCACATCATTGGAGGAAATTTTATTTATTTACTTATTTATTTTCGATGCATTGGAATTGAAATAAAACAGAGTTTTATATAGTCATATACATGAACATAGACAATAGATGCTATATCATCTCATACATAGTTGCAATCATGTCTGTTACAAGAAGTGGCCTAATTGCCACAGATGGGCCTTCCATACAAGATCTCCTATCTGCTCCGCTCTAATGTTGGCTTAGGCATCCGTGCACCTGTTGCTTTCACGTTACAAATTATTGGGGATGAAATTGGGAAGACAAAATTAGGGAGATGAATTATTTTTCATTAGCATATGTGGAGAAGTAATTTAGTGGTTTTCAATCTCAATATTGTTAGAGATCTCAAATTTTTTATCAAAAAACTTACCAAATACTCACCATATACACTTACACGAGTGATTTGATAGATTTTTTTGATAATTTTTTTTTGTGCCCCTAACATTTTTCTTTCAACTTGACCAGGTGGTTTTTAAAGGGTGTTGTAATAGGTGGAAGGTGTGCCGACAACTTTGTATTGTGGAACGAAAAGCAATAAAAGGCTTGTATTTGGTGATTGGTGAAGCGATTGGCGTTCTTAGACTACTTAATAATTTTTGTAGCGGGACTATAATATAAATGTCATAATTTGATTTGATCATAGAACTATCGATTCAAATAACTTGATTTTTTACAAGAATGTTTTACTCAGCATTTCATAAAAAATGAATGATTTGAATTATCGAAGTAGGATACAATGTGGGCCCTATTGTGCTCGTAGTAGTGACTATTGCGCAAAGGGTACAACAGACAACGGTAAAATTAGGAGAAAACTATAGGGGCTATGACCTCTCTATTTTTGTGAAACAATATTATTTGCCATAATACTTTAAATATATATTTATATACCATTTTATACATAAAATAGCCTTCAAATATAAAATATATATATATATATATATATCATATTTCTCATTTTAAATTCTCTTTTTATTTTGTAAAACAAAAAACTTATCGATCATATTAGAGATTACTTTTATGGTGTTTGTTTGTTTGTTTTGTTTTGTCTTGTTTTGTTTTGTTTTGTTTTGTTTTTTTTTTTTTGTGTTTTTTTTATGTGTCTATATATAATTTATATATCATATTCTACATATAGGTGTGTTTATGTATATGATAAAAAAAAATTAATTTGCCTTTTAACTCCTCTGGTGTTGAAATTCTAATTCCGTCCTTTGACAACACCCACCATGCATCCCTCTGACAGACATGAAGAACTTACACTATGTACACACAAAGTTTGAACCACCCTAAGAATGCAAATATTCTTTGGACTTTTTTTAAGTGTGCAACTTACACCTTACACTTACGCTTTTTTGTTTGCCGTTCTGTTTTATGTTTATACCTTACACTTACACTTTTTGTGTTGGTTGCATATGGTGTACAACCTTACAGGGTTGCACACCATAACAGGACTGAAAAATCTAGAAACCTCCTAGATGTTGATTTGTGATTATGTACCAATTTTAAGCAAAAAATAACAATCCCAATCAAACAATCAAGAGAAAGAGACACAAAGATTTTACGTGGAAAAACCACAATTGGACGCCTTCCAATTGTGATAAAAACCACGGCAATGACCACAAGAACAATCTACTAAGAAGATATAAAGGAATTACACAGGTATCACTCTCAATTATCTAGCGAATCCACAACGCCTAACTGAACCAACCTTTATGTGACTCTTCCAATATCATCTTCAGCACGGAATAGTTTTTCTGTTGAGCCACTCCGATTCCTCCAAAGCTTGGTGCTCAATTCTTCGAAATTCACAACTGAAGAACAACTCTCTCTTTTGTAGAACAAACAAATAAACCTTTGATGTACACTCTTTAAACCATGAGTTTGAATACTCAATAAGACATCAAAGAAAATAACAAAAAATAATTCCCAGATATAAACCTTTAAGATCCAAAAAGAAGATCTGGAGGAATAATTGAGTTAGTCTAGTTTTGGGAGAAAACCAACTACTTATAGAAAATCCAAAGCAATCCTAGTTGGGAAAGAAAACCAACTTCTTGTTTGTAGAAAACCAACTTCTTGCAGAACTCCAAAGTAATCCTATTTTTGAAGGAAACCAATTTCTTGGAAACCAACTTCTTAAAGAACTCTTGTTACAACCTTGGTTTTGATACATGAAATTTGACAACAAATGGTCCTAACAATCTCCCCCTTTGTCAAATCCTGGATAAAACCAATCTAAAACAAATTTCCTAACAAAATCTCTCAAGCAGCACCACCAACTATGAACCAACACTCAAATCCATGCTCTTGAACAATTATCCTGAAATAAAATAACTACACACAAGCCAACCAAAACATGTGGAACTGGATTAAATAACAAAATCAATATCAAAACCTACACAAGCAATTATAACGATTAACCGAACTCCCCCTTACTAAAAGCAACCACAAAACTAAAAAAAAACATAAAGAAAACCAACAAATATAATATGGTGGAGCAAGCAAGGAATTTCAAATTTGTACCTTAAAACACACAAGATTATCCAAGAAGCACAATTACTTGAAAACACAATGTGCACAGCCTATAGAAGATTCCTCATAAAAGAAAGTGATGTATTATATGAAAAGCATAGATCCCATGAAAAAAGTGTGTGTGTGACTCTTGAAGTTCGACAAACACAAGATTCAAATCCTAGCAGTGATATAAAAGTTGGACCTCTGACAAGAGAATCTAAGCACAACTAAGGAAAGTCAAACCACTAGGAATCAAGGGGTATTTGGTGAGTAAAGGCGGAGGCTCCCCCTCAATCAATGAATCTTTTTCTTTTCTTTTTTTTTTTCACATTTTTTTTTCTTTTCTTTCTTTTGCATATTTATTTTCTTTCTTTTCTTTCTTGTGCACATTTTTTTTTCCTTTCTTTTGCACACTCATCGGCGGCTGACACGCTCAAGAGTATGGAAACCGAACCAGAGAAGCATGGAAATAATAAGGATGGCCTGGTTGGTGACTCTAAGGTAGCCTTTTCCTTATGCTTGGACTACAAAGAATAGAGGGGAAAACCATGGAGATGCAAAAAGATGGAAGGTGGTTAAGAGACTCAACATCACCCAAGATATGCTAGTATAGGTCAATTCCTCTAGAAAAGCAAGAGATATCATGCCAGAAGTCTATAGAAAAAATAACCACTAAGGCAAAAGACTCCAATATTTGCTAATCCAAGAGTGTGTACAGAATGAGACATACTAATAAAAAAAACACACTCTCTAAAATGAGTAATGACCACAGAAAGTACACACATATTAACATGTAATGGTTATTCTCATCAATTCCAATATGCACCAAGGACATCTCAAAAATTCAAACTTGCAAAACCATACTAAGAAAATCTTTTTGGTTTTTTTTTTTTTTTAAACAATAAAGCAGGAAAAAAAAAACAAAACATGCACACACTTTTTTTTTATTAAAAAGAACAGAGACCCAAAAAACTAAAAAGAGAAAACACATTAACACAAGTCAAGTTTTCTTACCCAAATCTTTTTGGTCTTAACAAAATCAGGTCTAGCGGTTTTGGTAAATGTTATGGTGTTGTGAACACCCTCATGAATCTTGGTATTTCGCCTAGACAAGTAAGGTTGTCTCCTAACCCAAAAAGTATTTGAATTTCTACCCTTTTGAGACATTCTCCCATGCAATTTATAACAAAAAGGGCGAATATGGCCATGCATACCACAATGATGACAAATAAAAACATGATGTACCTTCTTTTCTTTTACCTTACCAACTCTAGGGAGTTTGAGAAGTTTTTCCTCTTGTTGAATCTTTTGTCCTCCCTTTCCTTGAGTTCTTGTATCATGAGATGTGGAAGCACTCTGTTTTTGCTCTTTCTTGCCACCAAAGCCAATGCCACTCTTGTCTGAACAGATTTGTTGAGACCCAATGATATCCTCCAAAGTCTTTGATCCTTTGTTCCAAAGACCAATGGTAACCATGGCACACTTGAGCTCTTCCTCTTTCTTGATCATCAGTTCTTCCAAAGCAACTTGAGACATCTCGAGAGATTTAATCTTTTCTTCATACATGGCATGAGTCTCTTGTAGCTCATTCCTTTCTGTCTCACAAGTCAACAGTTTTGCACAAAGAACTTGTTGATCATCAGCTATCTTGATGGCATTGATCCTAGCCTCGGAAATTTCCTCCTTAAGTTTGACATTCTCACATTCACATGATTTGAGTTTCTTTGTGAGTTTGTCATTCAATTTGAATAACTTAAGAGACTTCTTATACAACTTTTCATAAGCTTGTTCAAGCTCTTCATTATCACTCTCAGAGGATTCATTATTAGTGGTATTCTCAACCGACCTCTTTAAATCCATTATCACAAATCAAACAAGATCTCATTCTAAAAAAAATATTTTTGTTTTAAACAAAATAGAACGACCCGCTCTGATACCAATTGAAAAATCTAGAAACCTCCTAGATGTTGATTTGTGATTATGTACCAATTTTAAGCAAAAAATAACAATCCCAATCAAACAATCAAGAGAAAGAGACACAAAGATTTTACGTGGAAAAACCACAATTGGACACCTTCCAATTGTGATAAAAAAACCACGGGCAACAGCCACAAGAACAATCCACTAAGAAGATATAAAGGAATTACACAGGTATCACTCTCAATTATCTAGCGAATCCACAACGCCTAATTGAACCAACCTTTATGTGCCTCTTCCAACCCCATCTTCAGCACGGAATTGTCTTTCTGATGAGCCACTCCGGATTCCCTCCAAAGCTTCAGGCTCGAATTCTTCAGAATTCACAACTGAAGAACAACTCTCTCTTTTGTAGAACAAACAAACAAACCTTTGATGTACACTCTTTAAACCATGAGTTTGAATACTCAATAAGACATCAAAGAAAATAACAAAAAATAATTCCCAGATATAAACCTTTAAGATCCAAAAAGAAGATTTGGAGGAATAATTGAGTTAGTCTAGTTTTGGGAGAAAACCAACTACTTATAGAAAATCCAAAGCAATCCTAGTTGGGAAAGAAAACCAACTTCTTGTTTGTAGAAAACCAACTTCTTGCAGAACTCCAAAGTAATCCTGTTTTTGAAGGAAACCAACTTCTTGGATACCAACTTCTTAAAGAACTCTTGTTACAACCTTGGTTTTGATACATGGAATTTGACAACAAATGGTCCTAACAAGGACCCATATTCTTTTATTGTTTCACTGATTTACAATTTCTCTAAAAGTAAATCTTGCCTAGCTATTTTAACTATGGGACAGTTTTGTACAGTTTAGTTGAGTGTGCATAAATTTATTTTACTCTAGGAGTTTACATCAAACTATTTGATACAACTTCTACTTATAATTAGTTAGGTAAAAATAATTTAAATAAGTTAAAAAAATGATTATATAAAAGTTAGTATGATGCTTTTGAGTTCTAATATTAATTAAAAAAAATTGCATATACTAATCTTATCAGAAGATAGAGAGAAATGAGACAGATTGAGAGGTGAGTTAAAAGTTAATAATTTAAAATTTGAAATAAAAAGTATCTATTATTTAGTTTTTAAAAATTAATTTTTTTAATTTATTTAAACTATTTTTACTTAATAAATTATTAGTAAAATTTATACAAAATAATTCAACACATACTTTCACAAAAAAACAAAAAAAAAGAAGAAGTATAAATAGCACAAATAAATTGTACTAAAAAGTCCTATATGATTTTAGGACAGAGTTTCTCTCTAGTCTACAACGAAGTATTCAATGATCCCAGGGTCTTATTTCAATGATCTGAACTATTCAATATATAGAACACTTTAAGTACTTTATCTTTGCAAATATCTTCGCAAAAAAAAAAAAAAAAAAAAAAAAAACGTTAATCAGATATTGATAGCCCATCGATCATATCATATTTTTGTTTCATGGTAAATATGATTTTAAAAAAGACAAATTTCACTTTACCCCTTATAGTTTGACTTATGTTTAGATCACCCACTTATCATTTGAAAATAATTACATAATCTCCATATAATTCATGGATTACATATCTAACTTCCATTAACACTAATAGTGAATTAAACTTTATACCCTTGTCTTCTTCATCCTTTCATTTCAACTAAACATATATATATATATATGATACACATATAAATTGTTCACAGTGTGCAGGAACCATCACAATTCTTTTATTTTTTATTGTCCTACCTCCTTGCTCTTCTTATCCACATCCATTAGTTACCTTCAACATTTGTACGTGCGTATACATATCACCAATGTAGGTGTTAAAAAATATGATCTCACAACTAGATGAAATCTTCTTCCCGAAATTTTGAGAATTAAGTCATAGGGAGAGAATAGAGAAATCCGAGAATTAAGCCATAGTGAGAGAATAGAGAAATCCAACACCTGTACATAAAAAGATAACAAGACTGGTGACTCGTCCATCCGGAACACTCTGACAATTAAGTGACTCAACTATCTCTCAAAGATATTAGCTGAATAAATAACTCTCAAGTAAAAATGTACTTTAGACCCACAAGATGCCCGAGTCAACAGTGTCCAACTTCCTTAGAAGTCTCACTTCTTAACTCTATCATTTCTTCTTACGACTCTATCTCATAGATAACACTTATGTTGGATTTATCCAATTCGAATTAGAATTAACTTTCTCACGAGTCCTATCTTTATCTAAACAGAGAACCTGTCATCATCTAGAACTCTCCCTCCTTATCAAACTATCTCAAACTCAAGTGTAATTTAAACCACTTAAGTTACGTGAACAACTCAAAATTATATTCTCACAACCAACATTCCATAAAGGCACTATCTAACACAGTTCTCAGTGTTGTGGCCAACGAAGCCAACACCTGCCATTAGTCAAAGTTCAATTTGAAGAAAAATCAAATTCAAAATTAAAACGAAATTAAGAAGTTAAGAAATAATAGTGCACTGTAAAGAATGAAACACTATGGTGTATCATAGCCAGTGACGGAGCCAGAAAAATAAATTAGAGGAAGCACGTATTAATTATAATATTAAAAATATTTATAAAAATATTTCACGTAAATTTTTACGATTGACTTCAAGAAATATAAAAAAATAAAAAATAATTAGTGTGTTTTATTTGAGTTTTTTGAATTAAGTTTTTTGAAAATTGAGTTTTTTATTTTATTTTATTGTTTTTAGTGAATAATTTTAAAATTTTAAGCAATTTTTTAAACTTTTTTAGATACATGAAGTATCTAAAAAAAATAAAATGTTTGTGAAAAAATATTTTAAAAAATTAATAAATACATAAAAATACAAAAAATGTACTACTTTTGTATTTTTTTTTAATATTTTTGGTATTTAGTGAATTTTTTAAAGATTTTTTTTGCAAAAATTATACTTTTTAAGTGTATTTATGTTAAGTGTGTCTAAAAATTAAAAAAATTGCTTAAAATATTAAAAAATTCAGTAAAAACAAAAAAAAAATACGAAAAACAAAAAGTAAATTTTTTTGAAAAGTGTTTTTAGAAAACTCAAATCAAACAAATTGAATATGTTATTTGTAATTTGTGTATCATGGACAATAAAAAAAATCATGGATATATAGTTTTAAATTAAATTAAATTATATAATGATAAAGGAATTTTTTTATACAAAATATGCCTAAAAATTCAATATAATAATCATACCACGTCATCATTGACATGTAATATTACCAACCAATAGTAAAAAAACATATGGATGATGACCCCTACATATTAAATGTAACTAACAATTCAATAAATTCTATATTTTCATTGAGATTAATTATGTTTGCATGTCAATAATTATAGAAATCACCATTATATTAAAATTTTCATAGATAATAATATCATAATCTCTTTATTTTCAATCAAAACAATCATTATTGTTCTTATAATTTTAAAAATATCACTGATATTTCACTCTAAATAATATTTTTATAAATTTTTTTATATGAAATGTTTTCTTTATGTTTGTCAAAAAAAAAAAAAAAAAATTCAAAACTCAGGGGGGGCACGTGACCCCTCTAACCCCTTCTTCCCTCCGCCCTGATCATAGCATATTGAATGAATTTTGAAATTTAATGAATTTACGAAAAATTACTCATAAATCCTATTTTAATAAATGTTACACTATTTAGTCCTGAATGTTTTTTATTAAACCATTTAATCCTATTTTTTTTAGTATAATATTGTTATTAATTGTGTTATATATCACATTTACCTTGTTGCCCCTATTTTGTCTTTGGTCTGGTGTTATTCAACTGTTTGTTTATTAAGGATATACTGTAACATTCCTTTTTATTAGGAGACAATTGCGTGGAAGATGTGGACTCGTATAGAAGTGTAGGGTGTTGCAGTTGTTGTGTTCTATGGTGGTCTGTTTAGCCGTGTTTTTTTGTGCTGATGCTGTTTGATTGTAAGAGTTTTTTTCTCCTCTGACGTTCATCCAGGTTTGGCGATGTTATTGTTTCTGTTTTTATTTTTCCTGATGGTTTTTTTGATGGTGTTTGGGGGTGTTTTTTTGTTGTATGGTAGCTACGATGTTTGGTTGTCGGTTTATGTTGTTTATATGCGTTGTTATTGTCGTTTCGCGCATTGACGTTCCTATGTTTTGTGTAGGGGGTGTTTCGATTTTGTTTGGGGGTATTTGCGGGGGATTTGCTCTCTTGTGAAGTGTATTCTCGGTATTGAATTGTTGATGGCATGTATGGACGATGTGTCGGTGGGGATGTGTTATTGTAACTTCCCTTCATGAAGTAGAACAGTTCGGGAGGGTGATTTGGGGAAACTGGTGTTTTTGTAATGTATGTTTTGATGTTTGGGTTGTGGGTCGGCTGTATGGGCGATGTTCCGACTGCGAGTGTGTGTGTAAGAATTTTCGTCGTCATGTTAATATTGCTGTTGTTAATTTTATTAGCATAGACTTATGCAGTGTTAAAACATATGCTTCTTCAATTCGTTTTATCAAATACAAACCGATATGGAGTGGAAGTTATTTTGCCTTCACAAGGAACTGTGATGTTCAGTTTCACTTGCGGATTATGCCTGTCGAAAATCAAAATGAATTGTGATGTTCAAATTCAATTGCGAATACATGACTGTGCAAGTTGTTAATATTATTGTTTCTGTTATATTTGTCTACATGCATACATATATATTCAAATTTGTACGTTCAAATTCACTTGCGGATTATGCTATTTATCGTATTTGGTTCCAATGTTAGGGTGCAGATATTTAGCTTAAATTTTCAGATGTTTATTTCGTAATTCGTTAAGTTTATGGTCTCTATAGATTTGATGTTGTAGTGAAGAAGGTTGTTATTGGGGTGGTGGGTCTTAATTATGAATGGGGGGTGGCATGTTAATGTCAATGTGTGCTTATTTTTTTTTTGTTGGTATAATGTGTATGTTGTTTGCAGGTGATTTATGACAGTTATGGAGTTTTCAATGTTGGTGTTATGTACGTTCAGTCAGACCAACGTAGTGTTCCGCATTCATCAAGCATTCACTTTCAGACAATTATTTGATGCCGTTTGCAACAAGTTTGATATCATGGAGAGGGAATTGGTTTGTTTATTGTTTACTATTCCAGGATATAATAAGTTTAAGGTTGACTCTGACGATGACGTTTGTAACATGTTATTACTTGCAAAGTCTTTTGGTCTTGAACATATTGACGTGATAGTTCAAGTACGGGATAATGGGTCTGCTACTCAACATGGGCTTCCAGTGTCACGTGATGATGGGCAGTGCGAGACCGTGGATATGCGGACGGCTGATATGGAAGACCGAACGGATTTGTTGGTGGCATATTGTCCTCATCGAATGAAGACGTATTTGTCTGCTGGGTGGGCATTTGGCATCACGCATGTCGGTCAAATTTTCCTAGGTGGTGCACAAGAATTCTGAACAGTATTGTGCAAGTACGCAGTGGAATGTGGATTTCAGTTCAAGTATGTGAAAAACGACGCTTTACGTGTTACTGCTATATGCAAATTTGTAACGTCAACTGCATGCGGGTGGTTGGTTCACGCACGGGTGTCCCTTTCGAATGGTGTTATGTGTGTGAGGAGATTTGTTAGTGTACATTCCTGCGGGGCTGCTGTACGAACATACTGTAATCCGCAGACTGGGTCAGATTTGGTGTCCGACGTGATCACAGGATGTGTGCGTGAACAACCACTAACACGGCCGACGGATGTGGTGTTCGACATGAAGGATGGTTATGGTCTGGATATTAGTTATCGGGTTGCATGGTTAGGGGTGGAAAAAGCAAGAAATGAAGTGTTTGGCGACCACGCTATGTCGTTCGACCAACTTAGGTGGTATAGCGATGCTGTTATGGAAAACAACCCACATAGCTACATTAATTTGGATTTCGATCAGCAAATAGGGAGGTTTGTGAGGTATTTCATAGCTTTTCGTGCATGCATAGACGGGTTCAATGGTTGTCGTCCACTCTTTTTTCTGGATGGTACATTTTTGAAGGGAAGGTTCAAAGGGACGTTGCTCGCAGCAACCGCCAAGGATGGAAACCAAGGTACGGATTACAATTTTGTAATGGTTATTTGTACTATCTACAGAACTATGTTACACATTTATCTGGCACCATACCATGTTTTTTTTTGTGTTTACAATTTTGTATAATGTCAGATTGCATTATGTAGCAACAACTTGATTTACATAGCATGGTACTCAAATGATGATATGCAGGGTTATTCCCCGTCGCGTTTGCTATTGTGGATTCTGAGAACTCATCAAATTGGGAATGGTTTTTGCGTCATTTGGCCCAAGTTGTAGACGGAGCTCGGAATTTAACTTTCGTGTCTGATCGTAATTTGGGTTTAATACAATCAATGCCCGTTGTCTGCCTCACGGCACACCATGCATTTTGTTTGTTACATCTTCAGATGAATCTTCGTGACCGGATGAAATATTTTCACGTTGATCAGAAAGTTGGCCTAATGAGGAAGTTACGAGATTGTGCTTACGCACTTACAGTAACGTCTTTCAATCAAAAAATTGAAATCTTAAAACAATGCAGCCCAGTAGTTGTTGGTAATTTTTTGAAAGACCTGCATCCCCAACATTGGGCCAACGCGTACTTTAGGTATTTTTATATTTATATATTCGTGTCTTCCGTTACTTTGTGTATTACTTATTGAAGGGTATGTACATCACTAATAGTTTACCTTTTACAGGGGTCACCGATACGGTGAGATGTGGTCTAACGTTGCAGAGTCATTCAACAATTGGATTCGGGAAGCCCGCCACCTATCCATTACTCAAGTGGTGGATGCAATAAGGGAGAAGATCATGGAAAAATTGGCAAAGCGTAAAGTAAAATCCAACAACTGGGTCAGAGAACTGTGTCCAAAAATGGAAAAGCGTTTGATGTCTGAGTTGCAAGATAGCAGGCACTGGATTGTTAGTCAATCGGATGATAATATTTTCGAGGTTCGGTCCCAACCATCAGTGTTAGTTGACGTTGGCAATCGTTCATGTTCTTGTTTTCAGTGGCAACTAAATGGTTTCCCATGTCCTCACGCAATTGTTGCTTTTCGGAATAGTGGTAAGAATGTTTACGATTACATTGAATCGTTTTTTCACGTGATGAAGTATAGGGAAGCATATGACGGGTCGATTCACCCAATTCCCACAGTCGCAAAACCCAATTCACGCCATCAGATTATCTCATTGCACCACCAGTTTACAAACGTCCTCCTGGAAGGCCCAAGCGGAAAAGAATTCCATCAAAGGGCAAGGTTGTTCAACACATTAGGTGCGGTCGCTGTGGCAAAATGGGCCATCATAACAGGAAAACATGCAAGGAAGCGATGTAGCAGGTGTCGTGTTAACTTTTATATTATTTTGAGAACGTTCGATGAATTTTTTTGTTTGACATTGCTACGTAATTATGTTAACTCTCGCAGAACTTCACCGTATTGCTCTTAAATAATGGAAGTTTATCCACAGTTCAGTTATTTTACATTTACCTCATTCTGCTGTTAAGACAAGTCTAGTTTTGTTATAAACAGTTACATAACCTATTCTTCTTGCCAGAAAAATGCCCTTTACAATGTTTATTTTTTGTTTATTCATGAAAACTTTCAATGCCACTTAGACTAACTTCGAATTTTACTCACTTCGAATTTAATTCAGTGGCTTACATTGTTGAAAACATTTGACAGCAAAATAACCTTTTTCACAACCTACATGTTGTACACGTCTCACACTGTCATCATCTGTGTGCGCAAACAAAATCAATGTTTTCCCAACCCAAGTCACTGGTCCACTGTTGACATCAAAAGAAACTACACAAAACATTTGAACCCGAACCGAATGTGCAAATTCTGTAGTGTTGCGACGTTTTTCAAAAATATCAAGTCACAATGTACGTGACAAAGCAATCAAACAAAACTTAAGGACTGTAAACTACGTAATGTCGCGTCGTTTGTTCAAAAAAATTGAATCACAATGTACGCGTCAAAATCAAACAAGCAATATCTATCTGGTCGAACCAAAACATATTAACCTGCCTACGATGCTAAGCAAAAAAGAACATAATCCATCAAAATGTGAATTCAGAATTCATTTTGCAGTTTCCAAAAAAAATCTGGGTTGATAGGGTTGTCATTTTCCTTCAACGTATTGTACTGCGAAGGCCTCTGCCTGAGTCGTTTAAAAAAATTTTCACCATTGCTGCTCGTAACTCCAGGGGTGTTGTCTCTTCCATCGTCGAGCCAATGTCGCAACCATGTACGTACTACCTGATGATGTAGCATACAAAGACTGCACAGTTTGATCTGCAACCAGCCAACAAACCATGTCAACATCCCCTTGAATGTAAGAAGCTAATTCCTTTTTCAAGTTTAAAAAAAATTTTACATAACCAGCACACTGTAACAACTTACGTTTCAACACTCTGCTGTGGACAATCAAGGACTGAAATAAGGGGTCTGTCGAAGTCTGGCATTCTAATAGTACCGGGTGCCACCCGTGGCAAGACAAATTTTGTATAGTATTCGTTCACCCACTGTTTCTACGAAAACAAATTACATATACGTCACTTTGGTGGGATACAGATTTACGTCTTATAACTGGAATTCATATTAAATGTTTAATTGTAAAACATGCAAATGTTTTACAGAATGGCACTAACTAATAAGCAGAAATTAATACATACGGTAAAAAAAAAAAAAAACGTTGACAAACTTACAACTTTCAGCGATTCATTGTAATGATCATCACGTGTTCCTCGCCTCGGTTTCATAGAATTGTAATGTTTCCATGACCCGCTAACCGTGTCATGCACCATTACCGTCCAGTGGTTGGCATGATACACCGGGTAATGCGTGTATCTGTGAGCTTTTGTAGCTTTGATTTGCACATTCAAATATTTCCCCCGCGACAATACATTTGGATTCCTCATGAAATCCTGTTTTATTATGCCAGGCGTTCCAACAAAATCAGGTATTTTTAGGATAAAAAATGCACTTTTTCACTGTGGGTGATGTTCAATCATATACATCTATATATGCGAAAACACATTAAATACACTTACCGAGCATACGCTGCTAAAAACATATGAACTGTCCCCAGCGTCCTGTCCGTCAATACCTTTTTTCTGCAATTCCATCAACAATGCAGCGTATGCGTCAATGACCTACAACAATCAGCCATGATGTTATGTCTGTCACACAAACGTTTTAAACCAGAAACTCATTTTTCTACTATCGTCAGAACTTAATTTCCAGTGTGTTAACACCATACTTACGTTTCCTTGTATAGAAGATCTCTGCACTAGGTCACGGATATCACTAAACAAAACTTGTATACCACTTTCGCCTCCATCCCATATTACAGCACTGCAAAGAACATCGCAACATTAGCAAACATAAAAAATTACACACTTTAATACACATACTTACATATATATGATATCATATACATATTGGTTTACCCGTCGCCGTCAAATGTGTACACTCTTTTCAATAGCAAAATTTCATCTTCATCAAGCATGTTCCACACATCATGTTTTTTGCTCATTCCAAATCCTTGCCAGGTTTTATTTCCAATTTCAACATCCTCCACATCATATATTACTTCAGTACCAGCAGATTCCCTATTACCTATTTACCATTTCTGTTTTCCACGACCACCTAAAACGGGGTAATCGTAGTCACTTAGTCGAAATTCACGTCGTGCCTTGCTCTTTACTCTCCTCACCAACGATGGCAGATCCGGGCTAGGTCTGATGTGTTCCAACGTGTCAGTCCTGTTCATCGTAACGCTTTCAACGTTAACAACCTTGCTTTCTGTTTCAGTTACTTCAGCATTCTCACCGTCACAATCTTTCGTTGACGTATCCCAGTTTATATCGCCTAATTGTTCATCACCCAATTTACACACCCAGTCCATGTCTGTAACATCTTCTGTCTTGGCAGGCATGGTGTTTGCATTTATTTCACATCCATCCGCCTGCTTTTCACCACTACCAGAAACTGACACATTTTCAGAATTGTTAGTTTTGCACGAGTTATTTTCCTACGACTCATGTTCTTTGTTTTTCTCCTTCAAAACAGTTTGCGTCACTTCATGAACCTCACACTCGTCCACATGGTCTTCCAAAATTGTGATCCTCTCTTCTAGCTTTTCAACTTGTGTCGTTAGCCTCAAAATTTCAGCATCTTTCCCAACAATTACACTATCATACCCGATGAACAGGTTGGTGGCATGTTCACCTACTAATCTCTCCATTTGCCGCCACTTTAACATCGACATCACGCAAACGGGCAGACTTCTCACAAACTTCCATCTCCAATTCCTTAATTCGCTGCATCGCCTTTTCTAACTGTTCGGTTGCATTATTTGTGTCATCACAAACAGAGCCCCCAGGTTGTGTGCTTGCCAGTTCTAGTAGATAAGGGAAGAAAACCGGGGAAGATCTGTCTTTTGCCATTCGTTTAGTATTCTCGTTGCTCGTACCGCGTGGCTTTGTGTTGCGTGTTTCTTCATTCTTGTCGGCGGACGTCCATTCAACCTCACCACCATTGGGTGAATCTGGTATAACAGCTTTAAACTGGTTCAAGAACGTTCACAAAGAACATCGGCGCATTAGCAGACAACCCATTCCATGTACTAACCGGCTCCACTGCCAACACTTTCCCTCTCCCTTCCACACTGTCTTTTGCATCCGCCGACTTGTCAACAAAATACCTTTCTATGACAGTCGCAGTCAGTTTGTCAGGATTAACCTGTTCAGGGGCTAAAAAATTTGTAACATATACTAAGTACAAACGAACCAAGCGTATATCACTTGTCAATAGTAACCTAAACGTCATACCTCAAAAGAACCCTCCATTGATAATTCCACGTTTTTCAGTTTGGCGATTAATTTTCCTAGGTTCCACCGACAAAATCGGGGTGCAACATTCAGTCTATCTGGCTGTGCAATGTCCGTGTGCTCGCAAATCAGAAACTACAAACAGAAAAGATTAGCAAATGATCAATCACAACGTCAATTACTCGTACACAATCAAACTCTAAATGTTTTGTAGAAGCTAAATGGTTTTTGTGGGTTTTACACCAAAATCTTACCAGTAACGCTACGACACAACCGGTGACCCGTTCTGGCCTGCTGTGCGCCTCATTCAACGAAGAAACCAGCGAGTTTCGAATTGTTGTAGTCCAATCATACAACCGTAAAGTCTCCAACTTATCGATAACCCGCACAAACGCCCAACCGATTGACTCACCTGTTGTTGGGAAAAATAATTTGGCACATATGTACAGGCACATCAGCTTTGCAACATCTTCTTTGTCTCGCTCAGTCTTCCCACACATTGCCACTACAAGTGCATCTTTGATTACCTTCGACGAAATCCGGCTGACGTTAGGGCATCTTCTTTGTATAAAATCTGCTGGTCCTTTACTAACATGCGACAAATCTAGCTTCTCCCTCCCACATTGCAAACCAAATAACAAACGGATGTCACTGTTTCGGATTGGTAGCCCTATCCCCCCGATGTAAAATTTCTCGTCAATTGGGTTATATGTCTGAATAACACGGCACACCGTCGCATCACACTTCTTATATGCAATCGGATCCAATTTATGCACTCGGATCGCGTCCATCATGAGCCAGAACGGTGTTTTCTGTAATTGCCTTACATGACGAGCGTTGAAATCAAATTCTAACACGGTTTTCATAACGCCAGCAATGTTAGACCGGTACATTACTTTCTTCATGTCGACAAAAGCTCTTCTTGTAGGATGTTTACCAGTCCTGCTTGTCTTGAATGGCAATTTTGACTGCTTCCTTGCAGCTAATCTGGTTGAGGTTTGTACAGAACATCGTGACTGTGGAGATCTGCATTCTGTCTTACATTTCGCCCACTGCCGGCTTCCACTACCTGCACAACATTAACATTACTAAATTTCCACCATTAAAAAAAAAAACTAACACACAATAACCATGGAACAAAACAATGACATACATTACATTACTAGCCCTAACTGTATAGCACGCTTCAACATCTCCCCATCAATCAAACGCCAAAAACCATGAAATGAAAATGCACTAACATACGAGGTTACCTTTAACATTACAAAATTAATACACTCAACTATCAAAATTAATTTCCAATTACAGTTTGCCATATTAACATTACACATTTTGTTACTAAGTTGATTCGTCACCCAAATGCCTACCAAGTCCTATGTAACCCCACATTATCATGTCACCACATCCCACATACATCAGTGTCACTCACTCCATTTAATTCTACAACCCAATGTAATTCAAATAAATTTTGAATTTACAATATGATGCACAAAGGTGTGGTCCATCACCTACAAAGTAAACACACAAATGCCTGAGAAAACATTATGGGAGGGACATAGTGGTACAATGTTTCCCCAACCCAAAACATTGGCCACTGAAATCACTGCCACATAAACATTGTTAAACAAATCAAATTACCAATTTCACCAAACACCTACAAATAAAATAATATATTCATTTGAACAACACCAGAATGACAATTGACTTAATATCAATTCCCACCGGATCTTGTATCCCCAGTTTAACAGTTAACAACACATACTTCCACCAACGCAATGTCTGCCAAAAATAATATAATGTTCCATCTACAACATTGTAATTTCAGAATGGTCAAAAAAACACCATCACTTAGACAAACTTAACATTGACTTACACCTCCTTTACCTCAATCAAAATCAACTCCCACATTCTTCCATCATCATCATCAACGCACCCAAAACAGGGCTCCACCACATACACATAAAAAAACACAATTACGCCATCCCAGTAGACAACTATGAAAGCAATGTTTACCCCGAACAATTCCGTGGGACCACAGACATTAATATCAAACAAACCGAAAACAGGACACAACATCACACCATAAGTTACATACCTGTCGCCATTTGTGTTCCGCAGTGATTAACAGCGACAAGGCTCTATTTCTGTCATATTCTACGCCAACCACAGTTATTGATGATGTTCGGACCCAAAGTCTGATGTTGCCAACACCGTATTTCCACGATTTAGTTTTGCCAGTAACTAGGGTTTTCCTCAGCAATCAAATGTTAAATTAGGAAATCACATGAACAACCCAAAATCTTAACAACCAGTCCCTGTAATCTTGGATTCGGAATCGCTTCAACATCGGAAACACGGTCCCACTCCGAAAACTACCTCCCAAAATCACTCACACTACATTGATGATCTGTTTTGATGTTGCCCTCTTTCATAAATTCAACAACAAATACTGCCCGTTAATTACCCCTTACTTGAAGCCACGTATTCCACAACGCATGGGCATAAACGTCTTTAACATTGGAATGGGACCTATCAGTGTTTCAAAATAAACATAGGACTGAACGGTGTAACATTTACTAACTTAGGACTTATTGGTGTTTTACCCATGAATTTATATACAACTTAAAAAATATATATGAAACCAGAAATATAAAATGAAAATCAAAACATAAAATTGTGTTTTTGATCGAAAGGTTAGGTTTGTAGAGCCAAAATGAGTGGAAAGATGTATGGGTGTGTTTGATTGGGCGGACTGGATAAGGGGGGATTAGAATCTATCGGACTTGAGTCCTGGGACTGTGAATCCCTCGGACTATTTGGTCGGATTGGATATGTATCCTGTGTTTATTTTTTCATGGGATTAGATGTCTGGAAATGACTATTTTTAGTGAATCCAACGTTTGGTTGGACGGACTGGATAGGATAAATGAACAAAAGACTATTTTGCCTATTTTCAATTGTTTACTAAGGAATAGCAATATTAAACATATCTTTAATATTTTAATTATTTTTAATTAAATAAATTTGTTTTTTTTAAATAAATAAATAAATAAATAAAATATCAATAAAATTTGTTTTAAATCATTACTGTATAACAAATCATTATTTTTTTTACATACAAAACGTTACTGTGTTTATTTTTTTACATACAAAAAAATCATTAATTTAAGGGAAAATCGGTCTAAGGTCCCTATCCAACTTTTAGTAATGGATTAGGTCCACAATCTGTTCTTTTGTAGTCTAAAGTCCCTCACCCCATCCCCTCTCCATCCACGTTGTCCTGAGCTTGATCACCGCTGGCTCCAAATCCCCAACCCTCGTCTCTCTTTATCTCTCTCTCTCTCTAAACTTCTCCATTCTCAGATCTGTCCAAATCAACTCTTGTTTCTCACCCGACTTCATTCTCCCGGAGTAAAACCAATGACTCAACCATCAGCAACGTCATAACACGAACAACCCAACAGACCCCATGCCCCAACAGTCACCCCCGAATCTGCGGCAGATTCAGATTTTTGTGGAGATTTTCTAGGGTTTTTGTAGGTGTTGAAATCCTGTTCGTTGTTTGTAGGTGTTGAAATCTTGTACGAGTTGAAATCATGTTCGTTGTTTGTAGGTGTTGATCGATCGTGTAGGAGTTGAAATCTGGTTCATTGTGTTTGATTTGATTTCATGTGGAGTTGAATTAGATAAGTTTTCAATTTTTGATTTGATTTGATCGTGTAGGTGTTGAATCAGGTTTTTGTTTTTTGTTTTGATCAATGTGAGAGAGACGAAATCAATGTAGTTGTTTTTTATTTTTGAAGTTAATTTTTCATTATCTGTTATTGATGAATTTTCGATGGAGTTGATTTTGATTTTTGGAGTTACTTTTTCATTCTCTGTCAACATGCTTATGAGTTGCTTTTTGGTGCTCTGTTTTTCTGCGTTTTTGTGCTTTGTTTTTTGTTCACTTTGCATTTTTTGTGTAGTGAAGAGAAAATTGCAGGTTTGTTACTATAGAATGAAAACATAAAATTGCAGAGAAAATTGCAGGTTTGTAATGCAGAGAAAATTGCATTTTTTGTGTAGTGCAGAGAAAATTGCAGGTTTTTGTTCACAGAGACTTTTGGTTTCTTTTTTGGGGTTTGTGGGGGTAGTGCAGAGAAAATTGCAAGTTTGTTACTATAAAATTGCAGGTTTGTAGTGCAGAGAAAAGTGCAGAGAAAATTGTATTTTTTGTGTAGTGTAGAGAAAATTACAGATTTTTTGTTCACAGAGACTTTTGGTTTCTTTTTCGGGGTTTGTGGGGTAGTGCAGAGAAAATTGCAGGTTTGTTACTATAAATTTGCAGGTTTGTAGTGCAGAGAAAATTGTATTTTTTGTGTAGTGCAGAGAAAATTGCATGTTTTTTGTTCATAGAGACTTTTGGTTTCTTTTTTGGGGTTTGTGGGGTAGTGCAGAGAAAATTGCAAGTTTGTTACTATAAGTTTGTAGTGCAGAGAAAAGTGCAGAGAAAATTGCATTTTTTGTGTAGTGCAGAGAAAATTGCAGGTTTTTTAAGGAAATGGAGAAATTACGAAGAAATTTTGAGAAATTACAGAGAAATTTTGAGGAAATGGAGCATTGAACAAAATAAACATGCCAGAGAAATTACGAAGAAATCCAGAGAAATTTCACAAGGAGAGCTTGGAGAAGATGGGTTCGAACCCGAAGTCCTCTTGGTGTGGTTTTGCATTGGAGCTTGGGGCTAGCTTTTAATTTATATATATATATATATGTTGCTATTGTTGTTTATTCACTCAATGGAGTGAACTGCTGATAACTTTTACTTTCTTTTCTAACCCAGAGAAATTTATATATATATACATATATCAACAATCCATTGTAACAATCCATTATATATATAGCTTATACTGTTGATAAATATATATAATGGACCAATCCATTATAAATATGTGTTGATAAATATGTAATCCATTATGTATATATATATATATATATCTTCTTTTCTAATCCATATATAAGATAAATATGTTGATAACAATCCATTATAACAAAATTTTTCTGGACCAACTGGACCAACAGTTCACTCTATAATTTATATAAATTTCTCTGGACTTATACAAATTATAAAAATCAGAGAAATCAGCTAAATCAGATAAATATATATATATATATATATATATAGGTTAGAGAAATTTTGTTTATGATTGGGATTATTTACTCCATTGAGTGAATAAAAATTATTCCAGATCATGTCAAAGCTCAGCTAAAATCAGAGCATTTCTCTGGACCAATCCAGAGAAATTTCAGTTCAAAGCAAAGGAATTTTAGTTCTAACTTATGATGCGACTTTAATATTGATTAAGTTTACTTTCTTTTCTAACCATGCAGCCAGAGAAATTTTGAATTTTTCCAGCTGAGCAAACAACTCCCATTGTGCTTAGATTATCTAGAGGAATTTCGAAGTCCAGAGAAATTTGGTGGACGAATCTGCAAACATCAGAGAAACACTTTCGATTGAAAAATTCAACTGGAAAAAAGCGAAGAACAGATTTGGATAAGTTGCAAAAAAAATTTCAGATATTACAAACCAGAGAAATTCTCAATTGTTATTTTTAATAAACCAGATAAATTCTCAATTGTTATTTTTAATAAACCAAAGAAATTCTCAATTAATATTTGAATAACAAACCAGAGAAATACTCAGATTTTTTCAGAATTTCTCTAGTTCTGGTAAGTTGCCATTATTATCCCATTCTAATGTTGCTTACATATTACAATGTGGAATTTTTCCAGTTGAATTCAGTTGAACAATGTTGCTTACCTAATGAATCAGAATGATTTGGATGTGAATGAGAAGAAAAGTAGAGAAACTCATCCAGAGAAATTTGGTCCAGAGAAATTTTTCTGACCAATTTTCTCTGCACTGAAATTTCTCTGGACTGAAATTTCTCTGGATCAAATTTCTCTGGACTGAAATTTCTTTGGATCAAGGTTGAGGGATCTTAAACATTATAAAAATATTGTTGATGGACTTTAGACATTATAAAAATATTTGGTGTCCTTTATGCTAAAAAATCATAATACTAAGGACCTGAAAAAAAATACCCCTTAATTTAATAATATAAATTAAATTTATTTTTTGTACATAAATTTATTTTTTTACACAATTAAATAAATAAATAACCACTAAATTTGATTTAATAAAATATCTTGTATAACTTTGTATAAAAATTTATATTATTTTTTTAATTAAAATTTTAAATAAAACACCTATTACAATTTAAATAATGAAATTAAATAAATTATAAACAAAATTTTAAAATAAAACGTCAATAAAATATCTATAAAAAATTATTTTAAAAAATTAAATAAATAAAAAATTAATAAAAAATTAAATAAAATTATTTTATTTTTAAATTGAGACATTTAAATTTTATTAAATTTTATTAAATATAATACATAATTAAATAGTAGAGGGTCAAAATTGTTATTTTCGCATCTAATCCCAATAGTGATTAGTCTCCCAAAACAATCCCACACCCCCCCAGGACAGGATAGTCCCCCATATAGGGGACATGGAGTCCGGCGGACTAAAAAAAAATCAAACAACGGATTAAGAGGGAGGCCGGATATAGAGTCTAAATAGTGAATAGTCCCCCCCCCCTTATCCCCTAATCAAACACACTCTATGGGTGTGTTTGATTGGGGGGACTATCCACTATTTGGACTTGAGTCCAAATAGTGCTCATAATCTGTCGTTTGATTTTTTTTTTAGTCCGCCGGACATGGAGTCCGGCCGGACTCCATGTCTCCCATATGGAGGACTATCCTGTCCTGTGGGGGGGTGGGACAGAATGTGGGGGACTAATCATTGTTTGGATTAGATGATGAAATGACCATTTTGACCCTCTACTATTTAATTATGTATTATATTTAATAAAATTAAATAAAATTTAAATGTCTCAATTTAAAAATAAAATAATTTTATTTAACTTTTTATTGATGTTTTATTTATTTAATTTTTTAAAATAATTTTTTATAGATGTTTTATTGATGTTTTATTTTAAAATTTTGTTTATAATTTATTTAATTTCATTATTTAAATTGTAATAGGTGTTTTATTTAAAATTTTAATTAAAAAAATAATATAAATGTTCTATACGTTATACAAAGATTTTATTAAATCAAATCTAGTGGTTATTTATTTATTTAATTGTGTATGTAAAATTTTTTTTTTGTAAAGTTATGTATGTAAAAAAAATAAATTGAATTCACTAGTGACTTGTATGTAAAGTTGGACCACACAGTAAAGTTTTGTATGTAAAAATAATAATAATTTGTTATACAGTAATGATTTAAAACAAATTTTATTGATATTTTATTTATTTATTTATTTAATTAAAAATAATTAAACATTGGATTCATTTGTCCAAAAATAATTATCCTATCCAGTCCAAAAATAATCCGACCAAATAATTATCCTATCCAAAAATAATTTATTTAATAATTATCCTATTAAAAATAATTAATTGAAAAAGGGCAAAATAGTCTTTTGCTCATTTATCCTATCCAGTCCGTCCAACCAAACATTGGATTTACTGAAAATAGTCATTTCCAGATATCTAATCCGATGAAAAAACAAACACAGGATACATATCCAATCCGACCAAATAGCCCGGAGAATTCACAATTTCAGAACTCAAATCCGATAGATTCTAATCCCTTCTTTTTGAGTTCGCCCAATCAAACACACCCACTATATATATATATATATATATATATATTTTCACAGTGTGTTGAGATAGAAAATGGGTGTGGTGGGGGCAGAAAGGACGTGAGGAGGAAGCTGGTGTTGGGCAGTGGGTTGGGGTGGGAAAGGGGATTTGGCAAGGTAAAACAGAGAGAGGAGAGGGACGTTGGTATGGGCGAGTAGCGAGGCAGAGAAGATTGAATAGAGAGAGAAATAGTTTTTTCTTTTCTTTTTTTTTTGGGTGTTTTTTTTTTTTAGTGAATATTTTTTAAAAATTTATTTTTTTATTTTTTTAGATGGATCTTATTTAAATTTCTTTAAAAAATAAAATAGTTATAAAAAAATTAATGAATACATAGGAATACGAAAATGTACTGAATTTTTATATTTTTAATATTTAGTGAATTTTTATATTTTTTTCACAAATATTATACTTTTTAAGTGTATTTATGTTAGGTGTATCTAAAAATTAAAAAAAAAAATTGCTTAAAAAATTAAAAAAATTCAACGACAACAAAAAAAAAACACGAAAAATAAAAAATTTTAATTTTTTGAAAAGTGAATCCTGAATCTTGAAACCAAACAAGCTGTATTTTTTTTTTTTGTAAATTTGAAGATGAATGAGGGATAATTTAGTTGTAATTTTTTTTTTTTTACTCTCCTCATGGACGGAAGATCCTCAAATTCTGTTAACTTTGATGGAAAGTTGACAGTGCACTTTGGTTCGCCTATAAACTACATGAGAAAATGTCTCGTAACTCAAATTTTGTGGCTCAAATAGCCAAAACGACGTCGTTTTGGCCATTTTTATATTGTTCTGTACTCAAAACGACGTCGTTTTGACCATTTGAGCCACTTTTGAGCCACAAAATTTGAGCTACGTAGTATTGTCACATGAGAGTTGTATGATTATTTTCAAATCATAAGGAAGTGATCCATACATGAGCCAAATTACAATCCGATAAAGTAAAATTTGCCTTTCTAAAAATAAATTATTGGCAGAAATATGTTTTGATCGAGGGCTATTGATATTCGATCAACATAATTTTTTGTAAAAATAAAATATTCAACAAATTTTATACATTAAACAATTTGAATCATCAAAATAAAATTCGTGAAGCGTTGCCCTGTGATTTTATAACAATGTTTGAGATCACTAATTAGTGGTGACACTAATGATGTGATAATGAACTCCACTCACTGCCACAGTATTACTATGCTTTTTTATATTTTTTTTAATTTTCTACCTCATTAATAGTGATTTAATGATACCAATCACAACCGGTGATTTTATTGATATTCCTAGCTACTAGCTAGCAAATGAAGTGAGGTGGGGAAAAAGGAGAGAGACATGGAATATGGGCGAATTTATTGATAGTCCTAGCTACTAGCTAGCAAATGAAATGAGGTAGGGGAAAAGCCCCATGATTCTATAAATATCTATATTATTATTAAAAGTAAACATTTCATTTAGTATTTACAAACTTTCTTTTCCTATTTTGTCAAGTATCTTTTCTTTTTATATTAAGTGTCAATTTTTTCATTTAAAAAGAAAAAAATAAAATAAATAGTAATTAAAAAACAAATACAAAACTTAAATCTAAAATTATTCACTTAACTTATTAATGAACACATTTATCACTTAAATAACATAAAAAATATATTATGAACTGAAAATATTTCAAACACACCCATCAGGTGAGTCACACCTAGTTATTATTAAAAGCAAACAATTTGCTGGTGTCTAAATTTTGATGATTTCTTCTTATGTTACGCGTCTTCATTTTCTTATTTGAAAAAAAAGAAAAAAGGAAAAAAAAAAAAAGTAGATAATTGACAAGTGTATAACTCAAATTTTGGTGGTTTGGTGGTTTCTCCTCATATTACATATAACGTGTCCCAACTGCTAACATATTCTAAAAGCAGCCGGTGACTTTTCTCCACAACCTTCCAAATTCATGTTATATATCTTTTGGAGTGTGGTATAATATAGCATTATCAATTAAAATTTAATGTCATTATCAGCTATAATTTCCCAACGTGTGTGGACCTCTGCGCAAAATAATATAAGAAAACCGTGAATCGTATCTATATATATTGGTCTACGAAAATTTTATAATACACACTCATTTTGGGTGTGTATTTGTGATTTTTAATTAAAACTTAGTGGTGTATTAATTATAATTTAATTAGAATTTATTGTGATATTAGTTATAATATATATATATATATTATGATATTAATTATGATTTATTGTGATTATTATTTTAATTATGATCTAAAAGATTTTTAGTTATAACTTAATGTTTGATTATGACTAATTATTTTCTTTTTAATTATCACTTAAAAAGATTTAATTATAATATTTGTGATAATTAACACTATAAATGTCATAACTTATATATGGTATACAATTTTTTGGGGTGTGTATAATAGTATGACCCAAAGTCATAACCAACATCAAAATAAGTTATAATTAATATCATATTGAGTTATAATCAAATCGTAACAAATATCATAACAAGTCATAATTAAAGATTACAAACGTAATAATTGAGACATATGATTTCGAATGTTTATTATAGAACTCCTTATAATTATATACTCTCTCTATATAATTGTATTTAATGAAATAAAATGATAAAAGCAGTTCTTAAAGATGTTAGCATTAGAAATTGAACAAATTAATCAATTTTGAAATCTTATGTAAAGAATAATTTAATCATTTTAACTCTTAAACTTCGTGAGCAGTGGCGAAGGAACTGATAGTTTAGACTGAGTGAGGTCTAAGTTGTTAGAGTTAACATCCTACCACTCCATAAATTTATTTATTTATTTATTTTATTATTTTTTTTCATGTGTGGTTCTCTTTCTCTACTATTGGTTTTGATTTCGGTTTTAATAAAGTTTCTGTGTTTGTTTATAGATTTACATAGTGGAGAAGAATTAATGGTGATGATGGTTGCAATCGAAATATCTATGTCCGTTTTGTGGCAAAGTTTTTGATTGGATTTTGTTTTCTTCAATGAAGACCATAAAATTGAAGAAAAAGAACTAGGACTAAATTTTTTATTTTTTTATTTTTTATTGTCTATCTATTTTATAGAAAATGTGAAAATTTATTAGGAATTTAAGATTTTTACTATAACATTATATTTTTATATAACCAAGTAAATTTAAAATTTTTAAATATCATTGTGTTATTTATTTTTATTTTTTTCTATCTCATTGTCTCATTACTATTATTTGTTAATTTATTAATTATAATTCAATTATTTAAAAAATTTTATTTGAGAGCACTAAAAGTTTCATATAAATATTGATGAAGAGAGTAAATTGAAACATAATCTTTTATTGATGGACATTTAAGAATGAAAAATGCCTCAGACCCCGGGGGGGTCACTGGGGGTCTTGATCCTAGCCCTCCCATTGGTCCAAAAAAAAATTTGTTTTTTTTTTTTTTTTTTTTTGAATTTCAGCCAACCCCAGTACGCCACGTCACTGGGGGTCTGAAGCAACACTGTTTAAGAATTCGCATGGACACAATCCCCTCTCAAAGGCTGTCAAAAAATAAATAATAAAAATAAATAAATAAATCCACCTCTACTGATTAGACGTTTCCCATTCCCACGCTTCTACTCTCCTACGTTCATCCTCCCTCAAGGTTGTCAATTTAATTTAATTTTTTTTTTAAAGTTTATTTGAGAAAATTTTCACTTAGATTTTTTTATTTATTTTAAAAACCTTATTTGATAACATTTCCGTATTATAACGTCCTATCTCTTCCTATTTCCTCGGCTAATCTTCTTCCGTAATTCTATCATCTCCAACTTCCTAGTTTTTTCTATATTTTTATTTTGATTTATTTATCTTCCACAATCTCCTCATTATTTGTGATGCATGTCACAACAGAATTTGAAAACCCCACTATATAAGAACAAATGAGGGAGATTCCAAAGTAATCACAAATACGAGAGAAATTATTTATGTATTTGTGATTTGTTTTAGTTAAGTCTCTAATAAATTTTTTAGCTTTTTTAAAATTGTTTATTACTATTGATTGCATCCATTATATGTTGATTATGCACATGTTTTAATGTTTTTTTTTGTGATTATTGATGATTTTAATTTCAAATAGAGGTTTAAGTACATATCGATAAAAAAGTGATAATTTTTGTGAATTAAATAAAATTGTGGACTTCAATTGAAAAACTCTGTTGAAAAGAGAAAGCTCATCAAGATCACAGATTATTTAAGGGATGGTTTGGCATATTAAGAAAAAGTTAAAAAATTATTTAAAATGTATAAAAGTTATCACTATTCACAAATTAAAAATATAAAAAAACTTAATTTTCACAATATTAGTACAATTCAAAAAGTTATACAGTGATGGTACTGAAGTGATAGGAAATTTACGCAGTGATGGTATTAAAAAAAAAGATATATATATTCATTAAGTTGGAGGGTACTGTTGGGCCTATGGGGGCCCACCACGGATCCCGTTTCGATAATTCAAATCATTCAATGTGTAGAATTTATCGAGTATTATATGCTTGAAAAAAATCACATTGATCCGATATAGATAGTTATGTGATCAAATTAGATTTTTTCTAGCCGTTTATTTTTCGCCGTCCATTTTTCTCATACAAAACTGTTTTGATCACATAGCTATCGATATCCGACCAAAGTAATTTTTTACAGACATATAGTATTCAACGGATTCTACATATTGAACGGTTTGGACTATTGAAACGGGACCCGTGGTGGACCCTCACGGGCCTAACAGTACCCATGAAGCCTCATGCTATATACGCATATGGTTCAAATTCTTCTCACCATTTCAATCATTTCGTACTGTCCTTCTACAGCACTGTCACTAATGAGTCTAGAACGTAGGAGTAAAATCGTAATTTTACTATTTTATATAATATTTTAATACACATTTTTTTTCATAAAAAGATAAAAAGTTATCTCAAATAATCATATTTTTTCTCTATTTTTTAATCTAAAAAATTAAAAAATACACTTATTTAAAACATTTCAAATAACCCCTTAGTTATTTAGTGCTTTAGGGAAGAACAGTGGGACAACCAAAGCTAAAGAGGCAATAAAAAGAAGCCCAAGTATTAAACTATTTGTCCATGAACAATTACTAATACTCTTACGAAAAGGACAAGAGGCTAAATATTATTGATGCCAAAAATAATAATAATACTTAGTCACCCAATAATGCTTGGACATATGTGCTTTTAATAATATTTTCAGTAATATTTGCAGTATTGCTCTCTGTTCATTAATTTCATTTCTATACTTTTAGATTTGTAAGGTCTCGTTTAGGAACAGGCTAATTTAGTAACTTTTTAGCTAATTGGCTAAAAAGGTTGGTAAGAAAAACCTGTATGTTTGGGCCAACTTTTTGGCTAATTACGAAACGACGTGCAAAAAGTAGAGAGAAAAAGGAATCTTTGACTTTTTGGTATGAGTTGTTGGCTTTTTGGCTAAAAAAGTAACTTTTTGGCTAATTGACTATTTTAGCCTCTTGCCAAACGAGGCCTAAATAAAATTTTATTAATGAGAAGCGAAATCGTAAAAAATAAGTGTCATAATTATTATGCTTTTTATGAATCATTTATTACTTTATTATGTGCCTGGTACGTGTCAAACGTTAGTAAGACAACATGCATTTGAACTTATCCAAAAAAAAAAAAAAAATTGTACACAACATTGAACCATTCAAGGGTCACTTTCGATATATGATGTGAGTGTGATGGTGAAAGCAGGTTGAAGGAATTAGGTTAAATTAAAAAATTATATTTATTTTATTTTTTTATTTTTTTAGAGTCACATTAATTAATATTTTTTTTTATTTTTTTTATAAATAATATAAAAAAAATTAAAAAGTACACTTATTTAGTCTTTTTAAACTTGACCTTAATACTATATCTTGTTTATACATTTCTAGAAATAGAGTTTTAACTATATATTTGGCAATAATAATAAAAAATTAAGACAGAAATATCACTATTACTGTAGGATTTACCGCCATTAGAGTTCATTAGAATTTCTTATCATTTTTCATCTTGTTTTTAAGAATAAATAAATAAACAAATACAAAGGGAAAGAGACTAAAGCTAAGAGCAGGAGCCCTTTTTCTAAATAAAAAATTGTTTTAGAACTCTAAAATAAGAGTTTTAATGGAGCTCTAAGGGTGGTGTGTCTTATATGATGGGATGTTTCTTTTTTTTTTTTTATTATTATTATTTTTTTTGTTTTTATTGCCAAGTATATAGAGTTCTGTTTAGAGCTCCATTTTTAGGAGAAGTATCATTTCCTTTTCTAAATATTCAAAAATGATTGAAAACTCTAATAAAGGAGCTTTGATGAGCTTTAATTGGAGTGTGCTCCACTGTGATGTGATATTTTGGTTTTATTTTTTTATTTTTTATTTTTATTTTCTTATTAGAGCTCAATTAGAATTCTAAAATTAGGAGAGTATCATTGGTCCTAAATATTATCCACTATCTAAGGTCTTGTTTGGGAAGACTAAATAAGTGCACTTTTTGTCTTTTTGAACAAAAAAATTGAGGTTGAAAATATGGATGTTTGGGTTAACTTTTTGACTTTTTATGAAAAAATGTGTAATAAAAAATTGTGAAAATTAATTTTTAGAGGAAAATTTGAATTGGGAGTTGTGCAGCCGTAATTGTTGACTTTTGATGAATAGTGTTAACTTTCTAACTTTTTGAGTAACTTTTTGACTTTTTAAATTATTTGGGAGTACCAAAACTTGGCCTAAATATAATATGACAATGAGAGAGAAATGAAAATAGCTAGCATCAATATCTCCTTCTCACACATTCGGCTTCTCTCTGGCACACAATGGTGCTGGGTTGGGATCTTCTCATCAAAATATTGTGTTTAGTTATTGAGGTTGGTTTGATTTTTTATCTAAATAGTTAAAATATTTTTAAAAAAAAGTTAAAATTAATAAAAAATTTTAAAAAGTCATTAAAAAAAGAATTCAATATCTCAGTAATTTGTGATTTTCAATACAATTAGAAAAAGTCATTCAAAAATAAAAATTATTAAAAAATTCAATTTTCAAACGAGGCCTTATTTAACAAGTGTCCCTTTTAGCAAAAAAATCAAAAAGTTATTAAAAAAATTAAAAAACTAACAACCCATACCAAAAAGTCAAAGATTATTTTTTCTCTCTATTTTTTGCACATCTTTCGTAAAAAGTAATAAAGTCATCACAAACATATTAATTTTTTTTACATCATATTTTAACAAAAATACTAAAAAATTACTAAAAAACCTTGTTCTCAAACGAGTTAAACTTTTTCTCAACTTGGACATCCGAATTTGATGTTTAGTCCAATTACTAGATGATTATTTTGTCGATATTTTTTTTAATAAATTAATGCTTTAGATTATGCCCATCTACTTACAAATCCAATATTAGATCCATAAAAGAAATTTGAACTCAATATTTGGTTTTTAACTTTTTATGAAATATAGATTGGGTTTAAAGTGATGTGATAGAGAAGTGATGTGATTTAAATAAGATGACGTGACTTAAATAGAATAATAACTTTTTGACTTTTTAACTTTTTTAGGGTATCCCAAACAATGAATAAAAAAAATTTAAATCATTAATTTATAAAAAGAAATACCAAGATGGCACAAATTCATTTCTTGAATAGTTATACCAGTTCAAACCCAGTCAGACTAAAGAGAAGTCATTCTCAAAATATTCTATACATATAAAGACCCATTATCAATGTTATTCTTCTTCTTTTTAATTTAAACTCAGAATGTTAACACATTAGTAAGGATTATGAGGCTTACTTATATTTTTTATTTTTCTATCAATATGTCCACGGATATAGAACCGGCAGGGCCGGCCCCCAGATTTAGGGGCTCAAGGTGACTTTCGGAAATGAGGCATCTCTTACTTTGAAAAAAAAAATTTTTGATGGATAAAATTATAAGTTACAACAATTTTTTTTATTTGTTTATAACTACAAAAAAATTTACTTGCACATATAATTATTAAAATTATAAACAAAAATTTACTTTCATATATTAAGATAGGAAGCAATCATTACAAATACTCAAAAAAAAAAAAATCTAGTTTTGTTGCTTTATAGTTTAGTAATATCCAGTTTACAATTGAATCAACTATCACATAAACATTACTCTTCTCACCTTTTTAGCTTCAAAATCACTAATGAAGCTTGCATAATCGAATTTATTCACCATATCCTTTTCAATGGATAAAAAAGCTAACCTATTCAATCTTTCTTGTGACATAGTTGACCGAAGGTAAGATTTGATTAACTTCAACTTTGAAAAACTTCTTTCTCTAGAGGCCACTGTAATAGGTATAGTTAACAAAATTCTATACACAATCCATATTGTTTTCAAATAATTTAATACTTCAATTGGCCTTTTGATTCCTTCCGGTAAAACTTCTTTCAAGACATTCAACTCTAAAAATAGATCTCTTCCATCAATATCAGAAAATTCATCATGTTTCAAAAAATCTTCAAGATTAACGCAATAAGTCTTCAAACATTTCTTGTTGGTAGAACTCAACTTTTTCAAATCAAACAAAAATCCAAAATTTTCCTCATATACTTGAAATTGTTTAAATCTACTCTTAAGTGAAGAAAGAGCTTGATCAATTATATACATAAAGTAATTAACTCTAAAAGATTCTTCAGCAGTCCATGTCACCTCTTCACTAACATTTTCATCAAATTGCTTCTTTCTGCGAATGACAGGCTTTTCATGAAATGCTGGATCAATTTTCATTAAAGTAACAACTTCTGTAGCCTCAATCATAGCATCCAAAAATCCAGTTTCTCCATATTTTTCAAGAAAGGTAATGAGTCCTTTTAACTACATTATAGCAACATCAATATGTATGTCTTCCCTTTGAAATATTTTGCTAACTGAGTTAACTGCAAACAATAATTTGTGCCAAATAATCATGTCAAGCAAAAATTCAAAGTTCTCAATTTCATATGTTACTAAAGACTCAGCTTCACTCTTTGTATTGTGGGGTTCACCAAGATTTTCCAAATGATTTAAAGCATCTCTTATTTGTGAAGCTTGGTATCTTATTGCTTTAACACTTTTAACGCGATTTTCCCACCTTGTTTGTGACAATGGCTTCAATGTGAGACCTTCCACATGATCTTTGAAAACTTTCCAGCACTTTGTAGAAGATAAACAATAAATATATACGTTGTAACACTTCAAAAAAAGAGATAGCTTTGGGACAAGAGTTAGCCATATCACAAAGTGCAAGGTTAAGACTATGACAACCACATGGTGTGTAGAATGCTCTAGGATTTATTTCAATTAGCCTTTTCTGTACACCTTTGTGTTTCCCTTTCATGTTAGAGCCATTATCATATCCTTGCCCTCTTATATCACCAATATCAAGTTAGAGTGTGCACAATACCTCTTTAAGTACATTAAAAAGACCCAATTCTGATGTGTCATCCACCTTTAAAAATTCTAAAAAGAACTCTTCCACCTTTACTTGATTAGTTGAAATATCCACACATTTTATTACAAGAGACATTTGTTCTTCATGACTAACATCAAGAATTCTCACAACATCAATTATCCTTAGTAACACATTTTTCCAATGTTTTCTTTCCCTATTGATTTGTTCTTGAACATCTTTATCAATTGTTTCATTCTTTTGCAATCTTTTTTCCAATTCAATCCATTTGCTCATACAAGTAATGTGTTCATTGCTAGTTTCATGACTTCTAAGCCTGTGACCTAGATTCTTCTAATCTTTAAATCCATTAGTAGCCAACTGAGTTTTGTTCCCATCTTTCTTAAACAACTTACAACAAAAGCAAAATATTTTGTTTGAAGCATCTGAATAGACTAGCCATTTCCTATCTTGCTTCTCTCCATTTGATAAATTTCGAATGTAATATGTAGAGGAGAAATGTCTATCCTTGTCATCTCTAGGAAAATTAACAACATTACTTTTTGACAACTAATAAATCTCTGAAATTTTGATCAATCTTGTCCCAATTACTTGGGTCATTAATATTTAAAGGTCCATATTCAATATTAAAATCTTCACTTTCAATGGGTTCCTCATTAATCAAATCTTCATTTTCATTCTCATTCAAACATTCAATAGGCTCTTCAACACCCAAATCTTCATTATCATTCTTATTACATTGATTAAGTTCTTCAATTACCAAATCTTCATCAACCAAACATGAACTTTCTATTTGTTTCTTGCTATCAAAAATTTTATCAAGCGCTCCTGATTGAGATTGAATAAAATTTTCTAATTTTTGCTTCTTTCCTTTTTTCACATCCAAAAATATACTTCCTAGGAGGCATGACTACTCTATATAATCACAAATCCACACAAATTCATAATCACTGATATCTGCAAATAATATACTTTCATAATTAGAGCATAACAAAAATTATAGACTTCTACTAAAGCACATAAATTAGGTAATTTTCTAATTTAAAGAACAAATTATATAGAGCAAGTAATTAGGAGGAAAATTAGGGAAAAAATTAGGGCAAGAAATTAGGAAAAAAATTAAGGCAAAAACTTCCTCCATTTAAATGTGATATATATATATATATATATATAGAGAGAGAGAGAGAGAGAGAGAGAGACTCACGGTTTTGATGCCCAAAATCGTTAATGCTCAGCAACGTCCGTCAAATATGGAGGAGAGGAGAGGACTGAAGGTGGACTCACGGTTTCATCAGTCCAATGCGAAAGAGAGATCAGTCCAATATGAGAGAGAGAGAAATGTATTTCTTTCAATGTTTCTTTCAGTGAGAGAGAGTGACCCACGTGAATTCATTCTTCTCCAGGGTGGGTATTATGATGTACATCTTGTTTTTGGGCCCATGTTAAATTGGGCCTCTATTATGATATATATATATATATATATATATTTGGCCCAATGTTCAATTGGGCTTATAATATTTGGATTTTTTTTTTTTTATATCCAAAACACAAAATCATATTTTGGGGCCCTATTTTCAGCCCAAATCTAGGGGCCCAAGGCGCAGGCCTTGTTGGCCTTTTCTCAAGGCCGGCCCTGAGAACCAGCTACAAAACTAACTATTGAACAATCTTACATGTATTGTGTGTTATAAATAAAAATTTAGATACGGAAACAAAATTAAATATAAGAAGAAATCAAATTAGGTTTCAATGGTTATTGATTTTTAAAAACTTTTTCAATTGAACCGCATAAACTTAAAGTTAAATTAATGTTAATTGGAACTATAAAGATCAAAATGATATAATAAATTTTTTATTTGGATGAATTGCACTGATCTCCCTTTAAGCTTAATGAAATTCCAGAAATCAGGGACGAAATTAGGATTTCATCATCGGAGAGGCCAAAAGTTGAAAAAAAAAATTCACCATATACACGTACACATGTAAATACAATATGATAAATAATAAACATAAAAAGAAATTTAACACCATAGAAGTAATTTCTAATAAGATGAAATTTTTTTTTTATACAAAATAAAAGAGACTACAACATGAGATAATAATTAGATATATATATATTTTTTATATTAGGGAGTCAATTTATGTATGAAATGAGTTATATATATTTTAAAGTACTATGACAAACACATTTTTCATAGAGATAGGGGGCCATGACCCTATAGTCTTCCTCTAGTTT
This sequence comes from Camellia lanceoleosa, assembly GCA_025200525.1. Taxonomy (NCBI): domain Eukaryota; kingdom Viridiplantae; phylum Streptophyta; class Magnoliopsida; order Ericales; family Theaceae; genus Camellia; species Camellia lanceoleosa. Next base: position 128,970,593 of record CM045759.1, on the reverse strand, counting down.
CATTCCTTACAGAAACCTTCCATGAGATTTCTAAAATGATTTAAACCTCCATTTGCAAGTAATTTTTGATTAAACTAACCTCTCATAAGGTTTAATGAAATTGATGAAATGATTAAAATCTCCATTGAAGTTTAATTTTTAATTACACTAACCACTTGTTGGCTTTTTGGCTTTTCGAAGGGTATTTTTGTAAATCTTGGCGTGCGGCAAGGATCAATTAGTCCTTCTGAAGTTATAATTGCCAACCAATTATCGACGATTGTGTTTTAGTTCTTTCAAATTTCAATGAAGAGGACTTTTACTGGTGGCTTGACTTAGGAGAAATTAAGAGAAATAACAGTTAATATGAAGAACAATCGAAGTATTTCATTAAGATGAACACTTACAATAGTCCAAACTCAGCCTCGAAGAGGTTTACAACAACAGTCTACTTGAATCTACTTGAAACTACTCCTATGAATCGAAGTGCAGTGCGAGTATTTAAAGTGCAGGTATTTAGAGAACATGTATTTAAAGTACAAGAAATGTAAAACTGGAAAGGAAAAATATGAAGTAAAAACTGGTTTATATGATCTGAGTTTGGGGCTCTTTTCTGAGGGCTTCCCTGCTATTTATACTTGTCAAAGATGACCTTCGAACTGCACTTCAAACCGTCGAACTACTCCTCCATGATCACTGATCATGCTGCCTTAGAAGTAGTCCCACTACGCCATCTCTTGCAGTTGAACTTCCTTCCTGTATTTGAATTTGAATATGAGTAACCGTTGAAGCCACGTCATTTTGTATCTCTTTACTGATCTAGTGCTACTCAGATTACGTGAGAACCAATGTTCATTGCCACGTGTGCGATCAGGATCGAGGACCTGAATTATCTTCCCATAATATCCTTATTCTGCCACGTGTCAAACTGTGATTTGACTTTTACAAAATATGTAGCCAACATTACCCCCCACACTAATATACCCAATACTTGGAGATATTAGTGGATCAAAAGCTTTTCCCGCGCTTTTGGAATGTGCAAGGAATCCATCTTCAGGAAGCACAACCGTCACCTATTTGGTGATCATTTGCATTAACTCTTAACTTGTTTTGAACATTCCAATACCTTTAGCATTCGAACGGACTATGGCTCAATCAACTTCTCACTCTATTGATCAAGCATACGAAGAGCCATTGAGTAATACTGTTTCCCCTCGAAAGAATCTCCACGCATTCATTAGCCACCTTTACCCACCCTTCTATATTCAGGTCATGGAGGCTTTCGCAGATTATCAACCTTTGGACTACGAACACATTGCACTTAGTCCTTTGGTTTACAAATTTACAGATACAAGAAGTTCTTCCTCTAAACTCCCCTTGTACTTTGAACGAACTACTCTCAAGCCTTTGCTTCAACAAGTTGCAAATATGGACTTGGGAAGTTCTTCTTCACAAACCTCTGCTTGGGATGAAGCTACAACTTCTTCATCTTCTGGGGTTTCCGGATGGACGAACTGGTCAGCACCTGAGTCCTGGGACTTGAGGGAACGAATTAATCACCATTTTGTTGAGTTCACTGACCCTTTAGATTTTCCTTCTTACGCTCGAAGCTCGGTGGTCTATCCTTATGTGCCCATTGACCTTCGACGTAGTTTGGAGGAGAATCTGCTTGTGGCCTGGTACACATCCTCTATGCCCACAAGGATAATGCACACTGCCCGGTGTCTGGAAGAATCACAAGGGTATACCCCTTCATTTTTAGCCAAGAAGGCGAAGATTTGCTCTTCTGACTGGCTTGACTACATTAATGCCTTTGTTCCTTCCGCTCCCGTGCCATCTCCCCTAACAGAAGCATCCACTTTTTCTTCTCCATCTTCTGGAATAGAAGCATCCACACCTTCTCCATCTTCTGAAGCAGAACCATCTACTCCTTCTTTTCCTCCCACTCTTTCCTGGACAGAGAAATTAAGGCTTGCCCTTCCCATGGACAAAATCTTTCCACCTTACAAACCTCTATCATTCCCAACTTCAGCTGAGCGGAAACAAGCTCAACTTCTGCTTGCGGCTTTCTCTCACTTGCCCTTCAATGTTCTTGAGGATGACATCCCTCTCAAGAACTTTCGATGGGCTTGTGATATTTTGACTAGGGGCCATGTTCTTAATCCCATTGCCTAAGCAGAACTTCACATGTTCTTGGACCAACTTCCGGTATTCCTCCACTGGCATCGAAATTCCAAGGTCACCATCCAATCTTTGGATCAACTTTCATCTCTCCGAATTCATGCCCAGTACGAAGCAGAAAACTTCATCGAAGATTTCGATGATTTCAAAAATAAAGATTCTGCGTATTGGGATGATTTGGTTTTAGATGAGTTGGAACAAAAATTGAGGGAAGAGGCCTTCGAAACAAAGGCTGAGGAGCTCTACTATGAAGTGAGGGCACACCAACTTATGCAGCCAACATTAGAGGAGATAGAAGATATAATAAAGAAAGAACAAATATTCATTGATCATTGTTGGACAAAGTTCCATGATCTTGTTATTTATTCTATTCCTTATTTTTATGAGCTTGAATTTGTACCCAAATAGGATTACTTAATGTAATTGTCTTGGCTTCAATACAAACAAAGTCTTTCTGTATTTGACATTGTTTGACTCTGTTTCCTTTTGTCTTCAAAAGCCAACTTATAGCTTTGAATTGAACAATCTCATCCTTCGAATCTGAACTCAATTGTTTAATGAAACGCTAAAAGAACCAATATGTCTTTTTCCAATTTATGGAGTATAGTTGACAATTCTGGCTGATATCATTACTCCTCAAAACTAACTATAACCAATATATGGTCATGGTTAATATAGCCAATCAATTTCAAATTGACTATTTTGCTTCAAAGAGTAATCCACACTGTTTTTTGGTTCAAAAAGCAATTCCTTCTTATATATATAAAAACCAACGATTGGTTTTAATGCTTCGAACAGTGCTCATCCTTAGAGGATCCAAGGAATTGCTCCAAAGGTCGTTACTTTGATTAATAATCCTCAAACAGGTCTTTAAACCTTTTGAAGTAGACCAATATTCGAGCATTCTAGCAATTTTAAGCATGTAGTACGCTTCGAAGCCGACTTATGTATTTCGAAGCCGTTTTTATTTGATTTTTTGGCGCCAAAATCTTATTTCGAAGCCAAATATCTTGCTTCGAAGCTGGCGTCAATATCCGGAATGTGCTTTTTCCCTCGAAAACTATCAATATTGGAAGAGACTCCTCGTATTCGTACTTTTAGTACTTAATGACTTATGTAATATATTTCCAGACACAAAAAGCTTTTCTTTAAAAACCCTCTTGCTTCGTGTTTCTGAAACCACTTGCTCTTTTAACGTTCAAACCCTCATATCTTTCACTTCTCTTTACTTTCCCCTTTCCTTTTTGAACATCGTACCATCCATGGCTTCTTCTTCACCAGAAGTGCCAATCATAGAACGTGTTAGCTCATCCGTAGCCTTGAAAAGGCTCATCAACGTGGAGTGTAAGAAGTACAAGGCTGGGGGGAAAAGCGCCATTGACGGGCGTATCTTTGTCCCTCGTCGTCATGAGCGACAAGACTACGTGCTTGGGCCAATCTTCAAGGAGATCCCCATTGAGCTCCCAGCTCTATATCCTCGTCTGGAAAACCAATGTCTCCTTTATGAAGGTGGTCTTGATTGGAGGAACTGGAGAATCAATCGCCCCCACCGATGTTGGCCCACAATGAGACCGGAGTGGCAAGAGTGGTATGATCGGGTCATTCCTGCGAGGAAACTGGACCTTCAAGAGCTCTGCCTTCTCGATGCTCTTCGACTATCTAGGGTAACTATCTTGGAGGACCCTTTCTTAGTCCCTGCTGCTTTATGTTTTTGGAACCCTATCTTCAATTTCTTTCAATTTAGATGTGGGATGATGGCTCCTATTGTTCTTGATATTTGCCATCTACTAGGAGTATCCCCTATTGGTACCATTATTACATCAGATTTCCCTGATTTAACAGTCTCTTTCTCCCTCCTCTCTCTTAACTTATCTTACAGCGATTTTGTTAAAGCTGAAAATAAAAAAGAAGGCCCAGTAACTGATAAGGAGTTCTTTTCCTTATTGTTATACTGGCTTTGCAAATTCCTCGTCTGCACCTCCTCTCAAAGAATTATGCCTGAATTTGCTCCTCTTGCCAAAGCCTTTGTTTTGCACAAAAGGGTAGCCTTAGCCCCATATATTCTAGGTCATGTATACAGAGTTTGTTCCCTCTTTTGTGAGAAGCCCTTAGATGCTAATCAAGGGGGGCCATTCTGGATCCTTCAGCTTTGGCTTTTCGCCTATTTTACTTAATTACAATCCAAATGCCTTAAATTTTCTGGGTTACACTCTCTTACCCATGGCATAAGACTAGCCAATGCTTCCCTTTATCCTTTTTCTTTTGCCTTTTATTTCTCTTTCTTCCATCAACTACCAGCCGAACTTCCTATTCACCGCTTCCGTCCTTTCGAGACCAACATAGGTCCAACTTGATTGAGTCACTTTTTAAGTGACAGGCTCTGTGCTTCGCCTATTCACAAAGATATATGGGCCTCTCTTCTGCTTCCTAGGGAGCTGTTTATTGGGACTACAAGCCCCAGAGCTTATAAATGTATAGCTGAACCTTATTGTCCTACTCAATTTGCTAGACAATTTGGTTTCACACAAGGGGTCCCAATACCTCTCTGTAGCAACACCAATCTGAGCCTTACCAGGAGAGATCTGAAGGTTAGAAAATTAAGGCTGGAGGAGGCAACCTTCAAATTCATGGATGACTTGGCTAGTTTTGAGTACACTCCTTTCATTCCTGGAGGAACTGCATTGAAGAGATACCAACAGTGGTGGGAAAGTAATATGGAATTCTATTTAGCTATTTCACCTAAAAACCTACTGGAGGTGTTAGATGTGTCCAAGCCCAAAGGAGCTGAAACTGTCCCTTTCTCCACTGTACCTCCTACAGTTCAGTCCATTCTTGCTACCTCAACTCCTTCGAGAGCCACTCGGGCTGCTTCAAAGAAAGGTATATACTTTCAAATTCTCTCTTTTTTCTTCTTGAATCTTTTGTTTGTTTCCTTTATACTTATGTTCTTTGGTGCAGGGTCCCCGCAAGAAGAATCTCTGAAGAGAGCTGAAACTTTAGCTATTCTTAAAAAGAAACAACAACAAAAACAAAAAAGGAAGCTGATCCTCCCTTCTGAAGAATCTGAATCTTTGGGAGAAGAAGCGGTTGAACAAGAGCAAGAAGTACCCTTACAAAGAACAAAGAGACAAAAGGTGGCTGCCTCCCCTTCTGATACAATTGAGCATCTTTCTCTTAAGGCAAACATTATAGTAATGGAGAAAGAACTAACCTCTGAAAAATCTGAACTCCAAATTGAAGAGAGGGAGATCGAAAAGGAACCAGTAGTATCACCACCAAGGAGGAAGAGGAAGAAGGTGACTGTTTCTGCTGCAGACTTGGGTGGGGACCCGTTTCATGAAGCAGCTGTCCAAACAGTAGAATAGGAACATTCCAAGGCAATAATTGTTTTTGAGAGGGCTGAGAAGAGACGGCAGCAACAGTTTCTGAGAGATGAAGCTGCTACTGCTGATGCATTACAAAGAGAAGCTGCACGCAGTTCTCCCATCAGTGTCAACACTTCTGAAACAAGTAATTTCTTTCATGTTTCTGCTGTTTTTTCCTTCGTCAGCTTTTGTATTGAAGTTTGACATTGCTCTGCATTTCTTCCTTTTGCAGCAACAATTATCTTCCCCATGAGGCCTATTCCAGTTTCAGTTGAAGTTGACCAAATGCAACATGTGAAAACCATCCAAATCATGCTCCCACTCTCCAAGCCTATATTTGATACGCCTTCTTTGAGTCCAAGTATCCCTGCGTCTCTTTTCCTTGGCTTAGAGCCATATCTCCCTTTTTTGGCCTTTGACCTACCTCAGTCCACTTTTCCTTCGAGCCTTGCTCTTCCTTCTTCCTTCACAGAAACTCCAACTGCTACTCCAATCCCAATGGCAATTGATTCTTCCACAGAGGGTGCTGGTAGTTCTCCAATTCATGGTTTATCACCTATGCTCTTCACTTGATTCGTTGGTGGCTAAGACCATAAAGGCTGCCAAAGATGCTCCATCCATTTCTCCCATCCCCATGCAGTCCCCTGTGTCTTCCACCACAACACTCTCTATGCCCTTCATGTCCAGGGATGAGGTAGACATCTTCGAAGGAAGACTAGCTAGTCTCTTTGACATACCTTCTACCTCTCCAACATTTAGTGCTGAAGTTGAGCCATTAATTTTGGTTGACTCCTTACTGGAAATTTTTGAGAGTCTTCCTTCCTCCAGCAGTACGCCTTCTACACCTTTAATTGATCTGGACGTATGCCTGGAACTGCTGACTTCTTTTTTGAGGATCCCCTTCGAAGCTCTACAAAGGCCTATCATCAGGAATGGGTTCCTTCAATGTCAGAACATTCTTTGAGAAGTCTGGCATGAATGTCTCAAGTCATCTATCCCAGGCTGCAGCTACTATTGATTTCTATCTCAACATTTGTCATGCTGCTAAGACTGCGGATGAGAGACTAGCTAGGGACCAGAGTTTTGTTTCCCAAGTGCACACCGAGGTATCAACGCTTAAGGAACAACACTCTTCTACCTCTCACTTTCGAGTCCAACTGCTGGAGAAGAAAGCTCAGCTTGAAGAGGAGTTGGCCGCAGTAAACCAAGCCTTGATTAGAACTGATACCAAATTGCACATCACCAACCAAGAGCTGGCTGATCGAAAAGAAGACATGGCTGCAGCTATTCAATTGTTTCCATCACTTAGTAATAAGAAATCCACTATACAAAAACAATTAAGACATTGTAATGATTTTTGGGCCAATCTGTGGCACAATGTATTTAATACTTTATAAAAGAACAAATTTTGTCTGTCATTTGAGCAGTCTTATGTTTTGTGCTTAATGCTTTTTTTACTCTTTGTGTTTCCCAAATGGTTGGAAAATAAGGCTTTAAATATCTGCCATTAATCTTTTTGGGATGTACATACCCATTCAAATTTCTCAAATGGTATGCTCCAAAAGGCAGAACTCTATGAATTTGATATGGTCATTCCCAGTTAGGTGACCATTTGCCAAACTTATGGCTTTTAATTCCTATTGGGAGTATTGTCTTCCATACCAAATCTCCTTCATCAAAGCCAATGTGTTTGACATTCTTGTTGTAATTCTTAGCTGCTTTCTTCTTTTGGAAAAGAATGCTATTTAATGCCAATATCCTGGCGTCATCTATGCCTTCTAACTCCAAGCACATACTTTGATGGTATTGCTCAGGATCTAACTGATCTTGGCATCTTACCCTCAAAGATTTAACATTAATTTGCACAGGTAGAACTGCATCATGCCCATATACTAAGGCATAAGGAGTAACTCCTGTGCTTGACCTTGGGGAGGTTCTGTAAGCCCACAAAACATCCAACAAAAGGTTATGCCAATCCCTAGGATTATCCTCCACAACCTTTTGTATACCTTTTTTCAAGGATTTATTGGATGATTCAGCTTGACCATTGGCTTGTGCATAATAGGGTGTGGAATTAACAAGGCTAATTCCAAATTCTGCCACAAAGGACTTCACCATTCTCCCATCAAATACAGTCCCATTATCTACAGTAATGGTTTGTGGGATGCCAAATCTATGGATCAAGTCTTTAATGAACCCAATGACCTCTGTTTGGTCTACAGCCTTATATGGTTTGGCTTCGACCCACTTAGTGAAGTAGTCAGTGGCCACTAGAATGAAACAATGATACTTCGAAGAAGGTGGGTATATTTTTCCCATCATATCCATGGCCCACCCTTTGAATGGCCAAGGTTTCACTACTGCATGTAGGTCAGTTATGGGCACATGCCTTATTGTACCATGCTTTTGACATGCCTGGCAACCCTTTGCATATTCTATGCAGTCTTTAAGGATAGTTGGCCAATAGTAGGAATGCCTTCGAAGCAACCATCTCATCTTCACACCAGGTTGTTGAGCACCACAAATGCCTTCATGAACCTCAGCCATAGCTGTTAATGCTTCTTTTGGGCCTAAATATTCCAGCAATAAGCCATCTCCCCCCCTTTTATAGAGAGCATTACCATATACCATATATTGCATGGATTGCAATTTGACCCTTCTGCTGGCCGTTGAAGATGGACCAGCCAAATACTGCATTATTGGATGTCTCCAATCTTGTTCTTGTAAGTCATTATGATTGACTTCCAAGATCACATTCTTTTTATTCAAAGGTTGTATTAATCTCTGATATGTTGTTTGGCTTATGTCCCGTTGGGTATTATCCATTCTCTTGAAGTTCGAAGCTTTTTGAGTCACATCGTTAGCTCTATTATTCAAGAATGTTGGAACATGGGTTACATTTGCTATTTGAAACTGAGAAAGCAGATGTAATGCAACAACATAATATGGTAGGATGCTTATACTTTGACACTTGAAAATCCCTTTCACTTGGTTAACCACCAATTGAGAGTCCCCAAATATGTCAACTGCATGTACTTGTAATCCAATGAGGATTTCTAGTCCTACTATTAAGGCTTCATATTCGGCCTGGTTATTGGAACAAGTGGCTTCATCCACTTTGAAACCATGTGTGGTTTCTACCCCTTGTGGAGATTTAATCACAACACTAATTCCAATTAAGCCATTGGCTTTCGATCCATCAAACCACATCTGCCATGGCTCAACATTAGCCATACCAAGCTCCATTATCTCTTGGCTTTCTGTTTGAGATGGATGATCTGCCAGAAAATTGGCTAAAACTTGCCCTTTTACTGCTCTTTGAGGGACATATTCTAAATGAAATTCCGATAAGGCTAGTATCCACTTGCCAATTCTTCCCCTCAACATAGGTCTAGATAACATGTATTTAACCAAATCTGTGGTTGCAATTACCAAGACAGTTGTAGGTAAAAGATAATATCTTAATTTCATTGCAGCAAAATACAAAGCAAGACACAGCTTTTCAACAGCTGAATATTTACATTCACAAGGATTTAAAAACCTACTAAGGTAACAAATAGCTTGCTTTTTGCCTTCTTCGTTGTCTTGGGCTAAGAAAGCTCCCAATGAATCTTCTGCTGCTGCTATGTACAACTTCAAAGGCTTGTTCCCCTTTGGTGGCATCAGCACTGGAGGGTTGGCCAAGTAGGCTTTGATACCTTCGAAAGCACTTTGATGCTCTGCTGTCCACACAAATTCCTCTTCATCTTTCAGCCTTAACAAGGAAGAAAATACTTTAGTTTTCCCTGCAGTGTTAGAAATGAACCTTCGAAGAAAGTTAACCTGCCCCAGGAATCTTTGTAATTCTTTCTTACTTGATGGAGGCCTAGCTTCAATGATGGCTTTAGCTTTATTCTGATCAATCTGTATTCCTTTCTTGTGCACTACATAACCCAAGAAGTTTCCAGATGATACACCAAAAGCACACTTAAGAGGATTAAGTTTCAACTTGAACTTCCTCATTCTTTCGAAAGCTGCTTCTAAATGAAACAAATGCTCCTCCATGGACTGGGATTTCACCACAATGTCATCAATATAACATTCTAGATACCCTCCAATGAGATCATGAAAGATAGTGTTCATAGCCCTCTGATATGTAGCCCCAGCATTCTTCAGACCAAATGGCATTTTAACCCATTCGAAGGTGTCAATATTCCCAGGACATCTGAATGCTGTCTTGTGGATATCTTCCTCTGCAATGCATATTTGGTTATAACCAGAGTGGCCATCCATCATTGATAAAACTTGATGCCCTGCTGAACTGTCTACCAGCAGATCCACTATAGGCATAGGGTACTCATCTTTAGGAGTTGCTAGATTTAAGTTTCTGAAATCGATGCATACCCTCATTTTGCCATTCTTCTTAACTACAGGCACAATATTAGATAGCCATTCAACATACCTGGCTGTCCTAATAAAGTCTGCCTTGAGTAGTCTAAGAATTTCTTCCTTGACCTTCTGAATTACTTCTGGACTCATCCTTCTTGGTTTCTGCTTGTATGGCTTGAAATTAGGCTTCATAGGGAGCCTATGTTCCACCAATGATCTATCCAATCCTGGTAGTTCATTATAAGACCATGCAAAGTAATCTTTGTATTTCTTTAGAACAACCAATAACTGGTCTCTGTCCAGAACATTCAAACAAATACTTATATAGGTGGGCTGTTGCACAGAACCTACCCCTAAATTCACTTCTTCTAAGGGGTCTTGCGTCTGAGAACTTATCGAAGCTTCTTCTTTGGTTTCTTCAACCTTCGAAGCAACCTTTTCGCCTTGTTCTGCTCCTAGGTTCCTTAATTCGACATCTCTGCCCTCTTCCTCATAGACAAAATCTGTCCATAAGGCATCTTCTTCCTGTATCTCCTGGACTTTTGTTTCAATGTCCAATGCACAGTATTTCCCAAGGGTCAAACTTCTGACTTGTTGCTGCTCTTGTTTACAGCCAATTATCATGGCCTCTCTCTCTTGCTTCTGTACTTTCTGGACTATTGCTTTTATGTCCAATGATGAGAATTTAATCAGAGCCAAGGACTTGGCTTCTCGTTCTTCACTTCTTTGCCTATGACCAGGCATCATTGTCATCTTTCATGACAACCTCTTCATCAACACTTTCTTGGACTAAGTGCTTCAGGTGTGTTACTTCCTCATCAGCCGTCACTTCGGCTGAGCCATCAGCTTTCCTCAGTATACTAAGTGGTGTCAGTCCCTCAATATACAACTTGGCCTCTGCAAAGTCTGCATAGGCTATGAAGGGTTGAGGATCTGCATCAATCTCCTCTGTCTCTCCATTGCCCAGGGCCATCATGATCTTCTGATGCAAACAGGAAGGCACACATTTGTTAGTGTGGATCCAATCTCTCCCAAGTAAGGCATTATATTTAGCATTGCTGTCGATTACGAAGAATGTTGTCATGCAGTCCTTGGTTCCCACACTCAAGTTAATGGGCAGAATCCCTTGAGCCATCTGTTTATCTCTAGCAAAGCCAGCGATGGTTGTGCTGGTTGGGATCAACCTGTGATTCTTTTTCCCTAATTTCTTCAAAGAATATTTCGGTAATAAGTTTACCGCTGCCCCATTGTCTATTAGGACTCGGTTCAGCTGTATCCCATCAAAGAAAGCCTTGATGTACAAAGGCTTGACATGTTGGGTCATGGAATTCGAGAGATATTCAAAAGGATATGAGAGGTTGATGCTCACCTCTTCCTCACTTTCACACTCAGTTTCCATTGGAGTAGCCATTTCAGGAGCATCCTGTACCATACTCACTTGTGACTCCTCGCTAGAGATAGGAATTGGATCCATGTCTTGGTCACCCTGATCTTCATTTTCAGCCTGGAATTCATGAGGTAGTATGTGTACCATGTTGACTGATACAGGGAGAAATGAGCCAAACTGGATGGCTGGCTGTACCTTCTTCCCATCTTGGCTACCTTGCTCAAGTCTTCAAAGAAGATCCTCCATGTCAGACTGCAGTACTTCATTGATAATCGATCCTTCAAGGATCCTTCTCAATCGGTTCTTCATCGAAATGTTTGTTCAGCCATGAAGGCTTCGAACATTTCTTCTTCTGCTATTTCCTTCTTTTGGCTCATGCCAATCTCTTCATCCGTTTCGCTATCACTTTCCATCAGAGCCTTCTCTAGCCCTGCCAAACTAGACTTCTCCCTGGCCTTTAGTTCAGAATGAACTTGGGCCAATTGTTCTCTACTACAAACCACTTTACTTTGTAGAGTCGGTTTTGGAATATGGTCTAACTTCGAAATTTTCTTTCCTTCTGTCTTGACCTGTGAAGAACTCTCTCCACTTTCTTTCAGATCTTTGATCTGGGTGTACTGCTACCAAATCTTCCTCCTTTGTGATCTGGAAATAACTGGAACCATATTTGGTTCCTTTGTCTTTGGGTGTTTCAGCAATACCCAGTTGCTCGGAGCCACCAAAGGAGGCTTGACCATCCTGCTTGTGATTCCAACATCTCTCTTGGCAGACACTTCCCTAGGTTTGTTTTGCATTACAAACCAATCTGGAACTCCAGGTACCCAAGAGCTTACTGATTCAGATGTTGAATCAACTTTTTCCACCTTCGAAGCCATCTTCGAAACTGGCCGTGGAGGTAAGTGCTTGGTTCTGGTCTCATGCTTCGAACTTGATTCTGGCCTTTGATAGAGGTGGCCATTTTTTGTTCTGTGTGAGGTTGGTCTGGGGGGCCAATCTCTGGCTTTAGTCCCATAACCTGAACTCCTCTTCAATCTTCTTTCAGAATTTTTGCTCTCCATTCTGTAGTAGTTAAGTGGCCTAGACTCATACAAGGGCCTTTTGCCTTTAGCATTTATTCTGTCAACTACAGGCTCAACCACTAATGGTCGCTGCCTATCACTAGCCGGGTACGGCCTTTTGTTGTAAGCGTTGGTTGATTAGGACGTCTCTGAACATCCCTATAGTATTGCTTTCCATCAATTGGAAGCCCCTTCAACCATTTGTAGCTTAGTCTACATCTGGGACACATCCTCTGCATTATAGCTGCTTCCAAGGAATCGTCATCCAGTATTTCTTCATCAGAGTGTTCCTTCTGATGTGAGAAACCTTGTCTAATAACTGGCGGGTTTCTAGTCTCCTTCTTGGCAGCTGTCTGGTTGGCAATATGCATTTGCACATTGACCTCTTCCAATTCCTGCAGAGATAGATTCTGAAAGTTTGGTACAACCACATTAGCCGCGCTTTCTCCAACTTCTGGAAACGGGTTACTGTCAATTCCCATGGCTTTTTCTGTTTTGGCTGGGAACTTCAGATTTCCTTTCCGGATTTGCTCTTGGATCCTGTCTCGAAAGACAATGCAGTTTTTAGTCGAGTGAGACCAATAATTATGCCATTTACAGTATACTTTTCCTTTAAGTTCATTAGGAGACGGCAGTTTTACCCCTTTTGGTAACTTAAGGAAATTGGCTGCAAGCAAATGATTAAAAATGTCATCTGCTTTTGTTAAATCGAAAGAGTACTTTCTGTGAAAGTCTTTCTTTTTAAACTGCTGGTCGATGGTTGTATCCTTATGAATTAATGCTTCACAGACATGTGTTTGCCCACAATCTCACCAGATCGATCTCATAATTGGGATCTCTATAGTATGTCTTATACGAAGCATTATTTCGATCTTGTTCCTCCTCTAGTAATGCTTCATATCGAGACACCTTATAGGTTAATTCGACCAAATCCCTAAATTCAGTTGAGTCAAACTTCTTTCGAAACCTGAACTCTAAACCCTTTTGAGCCAATCTTACAAATTCTGGCTCTAGAAGGATGACTCTACATTTATTTCGAGCCCTTTTAAATCTAGCAATGAATTGAGTAGCCTTTTCTTCAGGCCTTTGACTCAATCTTGCCAAGTCTGCTATGGACACCTCTGGCTCCGATTGGAAGAATTGGGCATGAAATGCCTCTTCCATTTGTTGCCAAGTTTGAATGGAGCCAGGTTTAAGGTTGATATACCATACAAATGCTCCCCCAGTTAAAGAGTTTGGAAATAATCTCAGTTTTATGTAGTCATGATTAGTGAATTCACCACATTGAGCAATAATCCGCAATATGCTCTCATTGATTGATTTCAGCCCATAGAATAGGGCAAAATCTGGTATTCTGAATCCTCTTGGGTATTCATGTACCCTATCTACCCACTCTGGGTATGGTTTTCTGTATACAGGAGTCTAGACCCCCCGAGCCATCGTTCCACATATCTCCCTAACAATATCAGCAATTTGGTCCTTAGGGACCATATTTTGGGCTTGCTGAACCACTATTGGAGGGACAAACACAGGGTTTGGTGGACAAACTTGTGCCTGTGGTCCTCTTGGTCCAAAAGGTGGTATATTTGGAACTGGTTGCCTCTATGGTGCAGGTTGCTGTTGAGGGTATGGGTAACCCCTTTGAGCCTGTCCTGCGAAAGGACTTGTGAAAGGTGCTGGAACAGGTATTGTGTCCCTTCCATTTGTGGGAAAACCTTCCAACCCCCCGGGCATAAATTCGAATAAGGGATTATTATACCCCCTAGTGCCAGGTATGGCTTCGAACATGGGATTTGCCACAATTCTTATGCCAGCTTCTTGTACTTGGCCAGATCTACCAATTTGTGTGGCTTCATTGTTGAGTACTGAGGCATTTTGGCCTACTACAGGCCTTGAAATGGGTTCATACCAAGACTGAGGCGATGGTCTTTCATAGTTCTGAGTACTAGTCTGACCATTGATTTGTCCATTAACTTGCATAGGCTGTTTTTCTCTAGCCAATCTTTGCTGAGGAACATTTAAAATTTCCTCTGTGTGTCTTGTATTTGTTGGTTGGTGGTTATTCATTCGATCCAAAAAGGATGTTGCCCACCTTTCCATTGTATTCATTAATTGTTGTCCCATAGCATCTACCAAGCCATCCCATGGATTTGTTGGCTGAGTAGATGGAACGGTGGATGGTCCAATTCCTTGGTTTCGTCCAATATTATGAACATATAGTTCTTGTCCAGAAGTACTGGTCTGTTCGACCAAAGGTTCTGATAGCATAGGAGTCTCCATAGGATGTGTTACCACATTCTCCTTTGGATTAGGTATCTCTACCTCTCATTCTACGCCTTCTTCCAAGCGTTCATTTTCTCTTTGTCGTCTTCGTCTAGCCATTTTAACAGGTCCCACTGGGCGTGCCAAAAATATATGTTGGCTTTTTGACTTTTCGAAGGGTATTTTTGTAAATGCAAGCGTGCCAGCAAGGATCAATTAGTCCTTACAGAAGTTATAATTGCCAACCAATTATCAGACGATTGTGTTTTAGTTCTTTCAGCCTCAATGAAGAGGACTTTTACTGGTGGCTTGACTTAAGAGAAATTAAGAGAAATAACAGTTAATATGAAGAACAATCGAAGTATTTCATTAAGATGAACACTTACAATAGTCCAAACTCAGCCTCGAAAAGGTTTACAGCAACAGTCTACTTGAATCTACTTGAAACTATTCCTATGAATCAAAGTGCAGTGCGAGTATTTAAAGTGCAGGTATTTAGAGAACATGTATTTAAAGTACAAGAAATGTAAAACTGGAAAGGAAAAATATGAAGTAAAAACTGGTTTGTATGATCTGAGTCTGGGGCTCTTTTCTGAGGGCTTCCCTGCTATTTATACTTGTCAAAGATGACCTTCGAACTGCACTTCAAACCGTCAAACTACTCCTCCATGATCGCTGATCATGCTGCCTTAGAAGTAGTCCCACTACGCCATCTCTTGCAGTTGAACTTCCCTCCTGTATTTGAATTTGAATATGAGTAACCGTTGAAGCCACGTCATTTTGTATCTCTTTACTGATCTAGTGCTACTCAGATCACGTGAGAACCAATGTTCATTGCCACGTGTTCGATCAGGATCGAGGACTTGAATTATCTTTCCATAATACCCTTATTCTGACACGTGTCAAACTGTGATTTAACTTTTACAAAATATGTAGCCAACACCACTCCTAAGGTTTAATGAAATGGTAGAAACTTCATGAAATAACAGAAACCTCCCCTAAGGTTTAATTATTTTATTACAGATTCCCTACTCCTTACTTTATTGTAAAAAAATAACAATAAATGTTGACATCATTAGATAATTTAATTATATTTTCAATTTTACCCTTCAAAATTGTGTCCAATTATAAAGAAATAAAAAAAAATTCTATTGGGATTTTGGATAACAAAGGGAACAAATGTGAATTATATAAAAATTATTTGTACAAAAAATCAATTCATTGGATATTGAAGATGAAAAATTATATTATATTTTATAAAATAAATAGTTTAAGTTTAAACTTATAATTGTTATCCATTTTAAGAAATAAAATATAATTTGTTTATATATCAACTGAAATTTGATAAAGTTAATTTTTCATATAAATGGTTTTTATTATAAAATTTATAAAATGAACGGTTTAAATTATTTTTATTAATCTAAAGCAAAACCTATAAAATAAAATATAGTAAAATATATAAAAAAAAATATTGGTATGAAAATAAGTGATGTTTTGGAAAGTTAGTAAAAAATTAATTTTTTGATTTTTTTGACTTTTTAATGACTTTTTTATATAAAAAAGTTTGCTTTTTTATTTTTTTGATAGTTTTTTTTTTTATGTAAAAGCAATAAGAAGTTAAAAAATTAACTTTTTATCAAGTTTCTAAATTGCACCTAAGTCTTTCCTATTGTTACAGTGTCTATTGTACTTGAAGTGTGTTTTCAAAATTTAAATCAAAATGAGCATTCACATGTAAAGGAAAAAATTATTGGTTGATCTTGGGTGACACATGACTATGAATTGTTTTGAGAAGGTAATAAAAAGGAAATTTTTGACTTTTAACTAAGTTTTTGTCTTTTTTAATAAATGATTTGAGAAGTTGATAAAAAATTACTTTTGGATTTGTTGATTAGTATTTGTTTATGATGTCAAATTACAATGAAATGACTAAACTACCTCCATGTAATTTAAAATATTTATAACTTTACCCATGTAACATATTTTGACTCATGAGGGGTAGAATCGTAATTTCATTAATGGTTAAAAACCAACTTTCCAAATGTTTTTCAATACAGAAAAGCTAACTTTTGACTTTTGCTACAAACTAAAAAAGCAGCTAAAAATCGTGTACCCAAAAGAGGCTTATATCTCATACCTATCACAATTCATTATATATATATATATATGTGCATATTTTTCAATCATTCAACATAAATTTATAAAGTGTGTTTTGGGAAGATGGATAAAAATTACTTTTGACTTTCTTAATTTTTTTGTGAAAGAGGGAAGTGAGTTAAAAGTTGGGAAGTGATTTTTAATCCACTTTCCAAAATATTCCTAAATTTCATTTTTTTACCAATCACACTAAAGGGTTGTTAGAACATTTTGTTTGAAATGTTCTAAATAAGTATATTTTTTGAATTTTTATGAAATATAAGTTGAATTTGAAGTGATGTGGTAGAAAAATGATATGATTTAAATAACATGATGTAACTTAAATAAAATACTCCTCCCGTCCCAAAATAATAGTACCTTTTGGAAAAGGGTTTGGTTATGGTGTGCAACTTACACCTTACACCTTATTCTTTACACTTACACCTTTTATACCTTACACCTTTTGTGTAAGTGGCACATGGTGTGCAACTCACTTACACCTTACACCTTACATTTACACCTTACACTTACACTTTACACTTACACTTACACCTTACACTTACACCTTTTGTGTAAGTGGCACATGATGTGCAACCCACTTACATCTTTTGTGGGTTGCACACCTAAGAAAACTCCTTTGGGAAATTCAAATTTTTTTGGTAGTACAATTATTGCATTTGAAAAAAATTGATTTTTTAAAATTATCCTTTTGATAGTACATTTTTTGGGAATATCAATGTCATAATTATACTTTTTATATTGTTTATTAATTTAAAAGAAGGGTAAAATAGAAAATTTATATTATTTTTGTACTTGATTTTTGAAAAAGAACTAATATTTTGTAACAATAAAAAATAAAATAAAAGATTAATATTTTGAAACGAAAGGAATAGTGATTTTTAAATTTTTTTTTTTTTTTTTTTAAGATAATGCCAAACCTAGACTAACTAATAATTTCTCCGTATAAAGAATAATTTAAGGTGGGTGGAAGTCACATCACCCAGTCATATTTGTCCTTTTGTTTAAAATTTCGTACAACTTTTTCTTTTCCCAAACACGATAAATGTATGAAATGAGAATCAAATCAAAAACGATTACAATATCACGATATCGAACTCTCGAAAAAAAGAAAAAACTTTTGTACTCGTGATCGACGTTGACCTCATGTCCAATAGTTGAGAACATGCAAGTTGGATTAGAAATTTTTTCCAATTATAAATCTTATATATGTTGAATTATTATGTCGAAGTTGTTTTATTTTAAAATTTTGTTAATATTTTATGGATGAGTTAACACTAATAATTCCTCTAATTTGGAACACGTATTATTTTAATTTCTAATTTTTAAATTGTGACATATTTTATTTTAAATTTTGAATCTTATTTCAAATAAAGACAATTAAAGATATTATCACTTTTAATTTCAAAGGTAAAGTCATCAATTTTATAAAATATAAACTAATTTGACAAAAATAAATATTAAAAATAATTTCTACTCATCAAAGATAAAATTATATAAAATTGATAAATATTTTATTTATTTATTTTACAAAATTTATTTTTATTATGTATTTGGATGATAATCATGTAATGGTTGATTGTTAAGCTCTTAATATATAATCGATATATTTAATATATGAAATATTTTTAATTTTGAATTTTTTGATGTAATGGATTTATTTAGTAATGATATCAAAATTGTCGGTATATTTGACTTTAAAAAAAAAGAAACTAATTTAATGAAAATAAAAAACAATCACCCATTACTTGATCATTATCTAAACACATAATAAAAATTAATTTAGTAAAATAAATAAATAAATAAATGTCTAAAAGATTTATCAGTTTTACATAATTTTATCTTTAGTGGGTAGAAATTATTTTCAAAAATTCAAAAATATTTTTTTCACATTTATTTTTATCATATTAGTTTATAGTTTATCAAATTGATGACTTTGCCCTTAAAATTGAGCAATAGTATCTTTAATTGTCTTTATTTGGAACAAGATTCAAAATTTAGGATCAAATGTGTCACAATTAAAAAGTCAAGGATGAAAGAGACACAATGCCTAAATTATAGGGACCGTTAGTGTAATTCGCCCATATTTTATTTAATTTCATTAGTATTTAATTTTTACTTAATTTAATTATTTAATACTTATTATTTTTTAATATAAATTTATATAATTTGTTTTTTGAAAATAACATAATTTTTAACAGAAGTGATTGAGACCTCCTCAAGCCTCCACTTCCATTACTCCCCCACACACGTGGGGGTCGTGGGGTGACCCCCAGTGGGGGTCCAGATCTTTTTCCAAATTTTAATTGATGTGTTATTTATTTAATTTAAAAAAATAAATTTATGTAATTTTTTTAAAAATAAAATAAAATAAAATATTATTTAATTGAGCCAAAAAAAATTAAAATATTAAAAACGTATTTAGTATTGCTATTACTTAATAAATCCTCAAATAATCTATTGAGCATTTATCATTTTTAATAAGGGAAATTTAGTCAAAATCCCTCTATTAGATTCTTAGTTGGTGAAAAAGATAGTTCAATTTATTTTTCCTTAGAAACTCCCTAAGGAGAAAACACATAATTGAGTAAGTACAAAGTAAAATATATATTTTTTTCTTTCTTGGACAATATTACCAAAATAACATGTTACTGTGAAATAGAGTAACATGTTACTGATACTGTTTATATCAATTTCAACGGTAATAAATTAAAAAAAAAAAAAGAATTTCAAAGTAAACATAGATATCATTTGATAGAAATTGATGAGAAAATTCTAAAAATATTAATTTTATTAAAACTCACATTTACGTCAAAAGTTATATTATTTTAAAATTTAATATTTTGATAATAGTGATATTTGTTGAATTTTTCAAGAAAATTTTTTTACACTTATCCTCAATGCATTAAAATTTTATTATGAAGTGGTTTTGACCAAATCTCCTTTTTAATAATATTCTAATGAAACATTGGATTTAATAGGATAGTTATTTCTAAATATCTAATTCCGTGAAAAAAAAACATGAGATATATCATTTCTAACCAAATAGTGTAAGAATTATATATCACAGAATTAGCAGCATGATGAATTATAATCTCACTTATTTAGCCTATCTAAACAACCATAATTTTAAAATATAGTATAATATAATCACAAATCACTATATCCTTTACTATTTTTAATTATTGAATATAAAATCGCGAGTGTCATTCACTTCATCAATTATAATACATTTAGGGCATGTTTGATTGGAAGGATTAGAGCATGGGATTGAAATTATTAATCTATAGGTCCAATTATTCCATATTTGTTTTGACATTTTGTTTTAAGATTATTAATTCAATAGATAATTAATTCAACAAATTTGTAGGATTATTAATAATGGGGTAGGGGTGGGATTATGAATACCACATTAATTTAATAGGATTATTAATCACTCACTATTAGTCTTGTGAAATCAAACATGACCTTAGAATATTATGCGATCATGTTCTACGCCCACTAAATAAAATTTCAAAATTATTTAAGAAAAATGAGTTGGACCTCCTCAAGGAGACATCCCCTTTGACCCCTTCTCTCTCTGATTGGTCATTTTTTCTTTTTTTTTTTTCTTTTTTTTCTTCTCCTTCAATCACCATCTGCCACATATATGTGAAGGTAATAGGAATAATAATCGGAGGGTCCGCAATCACTTCTAATTATTTAATCCCCTTGGGCAAGTTGAGGTGATGGTACTTACCCAAAAAAAAGTTGATGTGATGTTACAACGAATTTGGGACTGCATAGCGTGCAATGTTGTGCACCTTATTCGATTAATTTCAGAGCACATGTTAATAATTTGAATTATTTATTTTTTAAAAGATATCAAATAAAATATAATTGTAAAAAATTATATTAATAAAAAATTTGTGATCCATCAAATCAAATTTATATTTAGGCCTTGTTTGGGAAGACTAAATAAGTGCATTTTTTGTCTTTTTTGACTAAAAAATTGAGGTTAAAAATATGGATGTTTGGATTAACTTTTTGACTTTTTATGGAAAAATGTGTAATAAAAAATTGTGAAAATTGATTTTTAGAGGAAAATTTGAATTGAGAGTTGTGCAACCGTAATTGTTGACTTTTGGTGAATAGTGTTAACTTTTTAACTTTTTGATTAACTTTTTGAGTAACTCTTTGACTTTTTGGCTTTTTTCAAAGATCCCAAACAAGGCCTTAGTTTTATATTTCAAATTATATATTATTTATTTTTTTAGATACAAATATGATTTGATGAAAGGATTACTGATATTTGATCAACTTGATTTTCTTTCAAATATGATCTACTCAATATATCTTAAAATGTAAACGGTTCACATTATTAAAATAGATTTAATTAAGTGCACCACAGTTATTATTGTACACTATGCGCAACAACAAACCCAAACCTTATTTCAACTTGATAATGCTAGAAACACAAATGACTAATGAGTTGTTTGGGATGTCCTAAATAAGTGTACTTTTTATTTTTTGAACTAAAAAGTTGAGAAAAAAATATAGATGTTTAGATTAATTTTTTGACTTTTTACAAAAAAATATGTATTAAAAAATTATATAAAATAAGTGAATAGGAGAAGTTTTAGTGAAGTAAACAGTACGGTCTGTACATTCTAGGCAGAGTAGTGGGCTGAGTAGGAGATAAGAAATGGTTGTCTCATTTTCTGGCTTAAATTGGAAGGTACTCTTCGGCCCGTAGGGGCCCACCACGGGTCTCGTTTTGCTAATCGGAATCCTTTAATGTGTAGAACTTGTCAAGTACTATATGCTTATAAAATCACGTTAATCAGATGTCGATAGCTATCTGATCATATTTGTTTTTTGTCAACCGTTAACTATAACACAATACATTTTTTTATACAAAACTGATTTGATCATGTAGTTAGTGATATCCGATTAATGTTATTTTTTACAGACATATATTACTCGGCGAGTTCTATACATAGAACGGTTCAGATTATAAAAACAGGACCTATGATGGCCCCCACGGCACAAATAGCAGCGTATTGTTTGTACACCCCGCCTGTGCAATTTTTCCAAAAAAGTTAGCAAAGTCTGTGGGGGAGGGGGGAGACAAGCACTATTTGTAATAATTAAGTATAAAATTAATTTTTTTTTAATATATTTTTTTTATGAATAGTAATAACTTTTTAATTTTCTGAGTAACTTTTTGATATTTTAGTTTTTTTCATGTATCCAAAACAAACTAGCCTTCGTTTGGAAAGAATTTTTTTTTGCTTGACTTTTTAATTTTTTTTAAAACTATTTTAACTTGGCTGAAAAAGTTTTGTTTGAGATGAACTTTTGAATTTTTTTATTTATTTATAATTTTGTGAGAGAAAAATTGAAATGATTATCAGTTTGTTTAGTTTTTATTTTCAAGATTCACTTTTCAGAAAATTAAAATTTTTTATTTTCTGTATTTTTTTGTTTTCACTGAAACTTTTTTAATATTCTAAGCAAATTTTTTTTTTTTTTAAATTTCTCGATAGACATAACATAAATATATTTAAAAGTATAATATTTGTGAATTTTTTTTTTAGAAAATTCATTAAATACCAAAAATACAAAAAAAAGAAAGAGAATTCAGTACATTTTTCATATTCTTGTATATTTATTGATTTTTTAAAATATTTTTTTACAAATATTTTACTTTTTAGATACATCTAAGTAATGTGTATCTAAAAAAGTAAAAAAATTGCTGAAAATTTTAAAAGTATTCACTAAAAACAAAAAATATGAAAAATAAAAAAACTCAATTTTCTGGAAATTAAAACCAAATACAGTGTATGGGTTTTAGCTTTTTTTTTTGTTGTTGATATTTTAGCTTGACTAAAAAAGTTATCTTATTGACTTTTTAGCTTATTTTGTTTTTTATGGATTGTTTGAGATGATACAAATAAGTGTAATTTTTGACTTTTTATGAAAAAAAATGTGTAAAAAAAATAGAGAGATGATATTACCCATATAAGTGCACTTATTTAGTAGGCTAAATAGTCTTAACCATCTTGCCAAACAGGGCCAAGAAGCATATTTTTTATATTTTTTATAAAAAAATATTTAAAAAATAAAGTAATAATATGACTAAAAAAATAGAACAAAGTGCATTTTTATAGTGCATCCCAACACTCTCAAGATATCTATATTCATTCTGTATTTAGTCTTGTAAATTTAGACTTTTTTTCTTAACTTTTTATTAAAAACATTAGAATTTATTACATTTTTGACTTCGTTTATAAAATAATTAGATACATGTCCGACCATAAATAAAGTGGAGTAACCATCCCAAAAGAACTTAACGAGGGAGACCTTGCATTTTCATCGGGTTAAGCTGGTACTACATGATAAAAAATTTTGTATTTGTTTAAGCTTAGTTTGGCTTTAATGTCGGATCTCTACATTTGTCTAAGTGTAGTTTAAAAAATAATTATCAATTCCAAACCTATTATTCAAGCTATATGTTAATTTTTTTTGAAAATATTGTATAATTAAATTTAATCATACATTATATTTCTTAAATAAATATACTGATATTATTATAAATTAAAAGATGTTGTATATAAATTGAAAATTTTCTTAAATAAATTCAATCAAATATCATCACAAATGTAAGTTTCAATAAAATTAATAAAGATAAAATCTAGATTGCAATAAAAAATATATTTTTTAATATATTATAATTAATTAATTAATTTAATAACGGCTCGGCCCGGGCTACGCTGAGTTGAAAGTATAAGTCTTAAACCCAGCCCATTAATGTATCAAGCTAAAAATGTTGGCCTAGCCTAATCCTATGAGTTAAAACAACCTTTTCAAACCTTAAAAAAAAAAAAAAAGGGTCGATCTGGACAGGCTAACGAGCTGATACCTACCTCTAACCTCCTCAGGTGATTCAGAGTTCAGATCAATTGTGAAGAAAATAATTGGGGAAATTATAAATAAAATAAAAAAACAAAATCGGGTTTGACCCTTAAAACAAATTATAGTTAAACATTTATCTAATCATAATTTTATCAATTTAAATAGTGAACTTTTTGATTTGTTTTCAATTTAAACTATTTGTCTATTTTTATTAGGTAAAATCAATAGAAAAAATAATATTTTAACCATTGAACTCAATGCAAAATAGAGATGGCAAATAGGTGGGTTTGGATGGATTTTGATGGGTTTAAATGGGAAACGGGGAAAAAAAGTGTTAATCCAAAATCACCCATTTAAGTAGCGGGTCGGATATGGGCAGGTCTGATTTAGGTTACACCTAATGCTGACCTATTTTTGTATGTGTGCCTTTTTGGTTTTTTGGTTTTTTGAAAGGCGTGCTTTTCATTACTTTATTCTTATAATGCTACGTAGCCTGATATTTTCGAGCTCGAATTTGTCCCGAATTCAAAACGACGTCGTTTTATCGTTTTGATTTTTTTTTTTTTCCCAATAACTGGCAGAAGAAGAACAATCAAAAAAAGAAGAAGAAGAAAGAAGAAGAAGAAGAAGAAAGAAGAGAAAATGAGAGTAGCAAAGAGAGAGAGAGAGAGAGAGAGAGAGAGAGAGAGAGAGAGAGAGAGAGAGAGAATCATCATCATCAACTACCCAACACATCTTCATCAACACAACAGAGAGAGAGAGAGAGAATAATCATCATCAACAAAACACATCATTATCCATAGAGATCAACAAAAAAAAAAAAAAAAAAAATGTAAAAATTTGAAAAAAAAACTTCAACATATCATTCTCATACACAGATTGGAGGCAGAGATCAAAGATCGGAGTCCGGGTTGCGACGATCGGAGGCGGAGACGGAGGTGATCGACCCTCTCTCTCTCTCTCTCCATTCCCTCTTCCCCTCTCTTCTTTTTCTCTCTTTCTCTTCCTCTTCTTCTCTCTACTTTCTCTGTTTCAAACATAAGGAGGAAAAAAAAAAAAAAAAAAAAGAAACTGCCCAAAACAACGTCGTTTTGGGCAGTCGGGGAATTCGGGGAAGAAAGATTCGAGCTACGAAGGATTATTTTTATAACAAAATCATGTGAGTTTTGGATAGAATTCTATTTATCAGATCAGTCAGTTGCTGGAATAATAATGACGTTTTAATTCATCATATTAATTAATAATTATCTACTATTTTAAAGTGTCAATCACCAATCTCTAAAGCTAATCCATACAAAACTCCTTTTTCTTTCATTATAGATTACTACCATCTGCATCAGTCTTATTTATCAACATTACTAGGTAGGAAAACACTATAACAAAAAACAGAAATGGCGACCAAAAAATTAAAATTCGTCGCTGAAAGTGCATGAAATGGCGACTAAATTGGAATTTGTCGCCGAACATAAGGGTTTTAGCGACTAAAAGAGTTTAGTCGCCGAACAGCAGGTTTTTAGCGATTAAAAGGAAGTTTTGTCGCCTAATACATGGTTTTTAGCGACTAAAGTTTGTTTAGTAGCCAAAAGTCACGGTTTTTGGCGACTAAAATAACTTAGTAGCGAAAAGGTATGCTTTTGGTGACTAAAAACAAAGTTTAGTCACGATTATAGCGCTTTTGCTCATCGAAAACAATTTAGTCGCTGAAAGTGAAGCTTTTTGGCTACAAAAAAGAATTAGTAGCTAAAAGTCAAGAATTGCCGACTAAAATCCATTTTAGTCGCCCAAAGTAGGGGTTTTGGCGACCAAATTTCTGTTTAGTCGCCAAATGTCGAATTCTTAGGCGGGATTTAATTGTTTTACCGACAGAAAAGAAATTAGTAGCCAAAAAATGGAGAATTGGCGACTAAAATTCACATTTAGTCGCCAAAAGTGCTATCCAATTTTTTTTGTAAATATTTTATTTTTTTACATAAAATATATGAAATAAAAAAATTTATTTTTATATTATAGAATTTTGTATTCATACCAGTGAATATAGTATATAAATAATATATGTTGCAATATTATTTATGTGATCTGGGAGTGGCGTAGTGGGGCAAGTGTTGGTAAAGGCAGAGTAGGGTGCAAGGCTTGGGACGTCGCAGGTTCGAACCTTGTGGGAGCAAACGATGCAATTTTTTTTTTTTTTGAAAATGGTTTTCGCGACTAAAGTCGTTCGTCGCCGAAAGGTATAGGTTTTGGCGATTAACTGTTTAGTCGGCAAATGTTTAAATAATAATTTTTTTTTTTTTACTATTGGCGACTAAAAGTTTAGTCGCCAAAGGTCGAATTTCCAAAAATGGAATTGCATTTGGCGACAATTTCTTTCGTCGCTGAAGACCTGTACATTGCCGACTAACAGGTTTTTAGTCGCCAAAGGTATTCGCGACCATCCATTGGCGACAACAGTGGCAACTAAAAGTTTTTGTCGCGGAAAGTGAAAATTCGACCTTTGGCGACTAAAAAAGGACTTTCGGCGACTTAAAATTTAGTCGCCAAAGCTGTATTTTCTTGTAGTGAAAAAACACCCTAATTTCTACAAATTTGAGGATGTCAATTACCAATCTCTGAAGCTAATCAGCCTAACACTTCTTTTTCATTCATTATCAATTTTATAAAAAGAAGAAAAAATTAGTGATAAATCCAATTTAAAGAGTACTTATGGCATTAGATTCAATGAATATTTTTTTTTTTGTTGGTGAAAGGTTTACGTTTTGTAAATAGTTTGGTGAGAAATCCTGTACAACATTTTGTTTCTAATTTTACCCATTAACTTTTTTTTTATCTGTTTGACTTTTCGTTGACTCTCTATTCAAATTTTTTCTTATCTGTTCAATTTTTTACCCTATTTGTTCAATTTTTCCCTATGGGTGTGTTTGATTGGACGGACTGGATAAAGGGGGATTAGAATCCATTGGACTTGAGTCCTGGGACTGTGAATCCCCCGGATTATTTGGTTGGATTGGATATGTATCCTGTGTTTGTTTTTTCATGAGATTAGATGTCTGGAAATGACTATTTTTAATGAATTCAACTTTTGGTTGGACGGACTGGATAGGATAAATGAACAAAAGACTATTTTACCATTTTTCAATTATTTACTAAGTAATAGCAATATTAAACATATCTTAATATTTTAATTATTTTTAGCTAGATTAAATAACAATTTATTTTATTTTATTTTTTACACAATTAAATAAATAAATTTTTTAAAATTAAATAACTAAAATATATAAAATATCAATAAAAATATATGTTATTTTTTTAATTAAAATTTTAAATAAATTTGTTTTTTAAAAAAATAATAATTAAACAATGAAATTAAATAAAACATCTATTAACATTTAAATAATGAAATTAAATAAAATATAAACAAAATTTTAAAATAAAACATCAATAAAATATCTATAAAAAATTATTTAAATAAATTAAATAAATAAAACATCAACAAAAAGTTAAATAAAATTATTTTATTTTCAAATTGAGACATTTAAATTTTATTGAATTTTACTAAATATAATACATAATTAAATAGTAGAGGGTCAAAATGGTTATTTTATCACCTAATTCCAACAGTAAATAATCCCTCCAAAACTGTCCCACACCTCCCTTGGGATAGTATAATCCCCCATATGGGGAATACGGAGTCCAGCCGGACTACATGTCTGACGGACTAAAAAACAAACAAACAATGGACTACTCACTCCTTCGGATAAGCAATCCGAATAGTGAATAGTCCCCCCCAATCTTCCTAATCAAACACACCCTATATGTTCAAATTCTGTGGATTTCTCTCTCTATCTGTTCAAATTCTGTGGGTTTTTTTTTGTTCTTATTTGTCAAAACAATATCTATTGAAATATATTATCTGTTCAAAATTTTATCTGCTCAATATTTTTTTTATCTATTCAATTATTTATTTTTTATTGATTCATTCCTCATCATCTATTAGTGTCATTAAATACAAGAAAACTACCAAAAAAATAAAAAAATAAAAAAATAATTGTGCAAATTAGAGAGAGGAGAGAGAAATTATATGTTCAACCAAACACATATATTAGATCCAAACAATGCCCCTGGATCAGATGAAATCCAACCAAACAAAGATACACAAATCACATGAATTATCTGTTCCATTAAAGGTTCAGTGCATATTCACTCTCAAATTCTTTTATCTGTTCATTGATTGAAGAACACAAGACTAAATTAAATTCATTTGTCAAAAACAACAAAGAAAAAAAAATATTTAGATCATCATCAACAAGAAGAAGTAGCCAGATCACAAAAAAAAAAAAAAAAAGAAGTTCAAATTAGAAACAAATTTAAACAGATAACCACCATCACCACAAACACAGAAATGTCTCTCATCACTCTTCTTCTCTAGATCTGACTTCAAATCTATATTCATATAAGCATACGGAGAACCATCGTCACCGGATATTCATATAAACACATAGAGATCGGACCACTAAACAACCATCAAATATCACAACTTCACAGCAAATCACAACCACAATTCATTCTCATCCAACAAAAACGAACGTAGAACTATACTAGCAATCTCAATATGCTAATCTTTTTATTTGAAAGCAAAAAAGAAAAAAAGAAAACAATATTATATATATCATACTACACTGATGGCGGAGACGGCGATGTTTCTTTACTACTACGTCGCTAAAATCGTCATCTTCAATGAACCATCTTCATTGTCAATTCTCCTACCGTGATGGATCTAGATCGAGAAGCCCAATGAAGATGAACTTAATGGCATCTCCATATCGATGCCGCAAAAGTTGTGTGAAAAGAGAGAGAGCCGTGATGGATCTAGATCGAGAAGCCAATGAAGATGAACTTAATGGCATCTCCATATCGATGCCGCAAAAGTTGTGTGAAAAGAGAGAGAGAGAGAGAGAGAGAGAGAGAGAGAGATCGTGACTGTGTAAATATGTTTTGAGACTGTATGATATATATTTTGAAACCTTAGGATTTCCGATCATCCTTGCTCTCACCGAAGATGAACAAGTCGGATCCCTATAACCTCGATCTCGCCGTCGATTCATATCCTTAACAGTGGCGGATGCGAAATGGACAGCGGCGACACTACCGTTGATAGGCGGCGACAAACAGTGAATGAGAAAGAGAGTGAGAGAATAGAAGGCGGCAATGCCGATGGTGTAAAAAGGGGCTGTGACTTGATGGAGTAGAAGTTCGCCGGAGGAAGTGTCGGAGAAGGTGACGAAGGAGGAGGCGAAGAGAGAGAGAGAAAGGGAGAGAGAGGTTTTGATTGTTTTGGCAATGTATATGATATATATATTGGGTATTTTGGTTATTTAACCTGAGTTTGTCCTTATGGATAAGCTTATTTAGAAGAGCTTTTATTTCCACACACACATTCCTCTCTATATACATCTTTCTTAGTTCACGCATGTAAAAAATTAATCTCAATTTATTTTGCTCACTCCACATACCTGTTATTCCAAATTTATCCTCAAAGGTAAACTGTGCACACACTTTCAAAGAACACAGACACGTATCGCGCACACACACACACACACCCATTTCTGTCAGATTACCACCCGTCTCTCACACACACACACTCTCTACCGTTCATCCCCAAAAACTTCATCCATCCATTGAAGACGTCTCATTGAAGCATTGACATTGAAGAGCATTGAAGAAAATCACGTGAAGCATTGAAGGGAAATCTTCACATTTGGAGAATTTAGGTTAGTTTACTTATATTTATTAATCCTCATTTCTATTTCATTTGTAATGTAGTGTTTGTTTTAACCATTTTCAAAACGAATGCATAGCCTGAAACACTTTGTTCCTCATTTGGAACTGGTTTTCTGAAAATAATTTTTTGTTCGGAAGTCAAAGTCCGAAAATTAACATTTCATTCGACATTCAACTTCCGAATTTTATTTTTTCATTCGACATTCAACTTTTGAATTTTATTATTTTATTCGGCTTTTAAGTGCCGAAAGGAATTAATTTTTCTGATTTTCAACTTCTGAACAGTAGAGATATTGGCAATTTTCAACTTCCGAACGATATAATTTTTATTTTTATTTATTAATTTATTTTTTTCTATTTTGCATATTCTTTTTACAATTGTATGCTCATTAAATATATTATTTTTGCAGATAATATGGATTTTGAATGTCAACAACATTTTTCACCTACTGATTCAAATAGAAGATGTCGTGAATTGGATGTTGAACGTGAACAGAGATGAAGGCGTGGGTGAGGACAAGGTTAGAAGATGATATCCCGGTGCGATCACACAAAAAAAGTAGCCAAAGCCAAAGACGAGTTGAAGATGATATGCCTGACATTGCCATGGAAGATGCCCATTTACCTGATTCTCCTACTGTCCAGGAAGAGGTCTTTACTCATGTTTTTCCAGATGGACTGACTAATCCATCAAAACTACGGAGTTTCAATAGTCATGTCGCTTCAGCTGTTTGGTACTGGGAGGTAAACATTTATGAGTAGAAGTTAAATTTGTTTGTATATGATTTTTTTTATGGTGTTATATGGTAGCTTCTAATGAGATATTAATTTCTTTTGAAGGAACGAGGGCCCCTGAAGTGTCATAATCACTCTTCGAAGATCCTTGCATGGCCATGGTGGTTAGCTCTCTGTCACATTTTGTGATCTTCTAGCTCTCTCTATCACCTTGTTTCGATGGCGTATATTGTAAATGGTTTTAAGTGTGCTTACACTGAGGGCATCTCGTTGTTTTAAGGTTACTAGGATCTCTTTTGACCTAACCATACTCTTTGACATATCCATTAACAATGATTTCTCCATCCTTTGACAGCCTCTCCGTATATGAATGTCTCTCAAGGTGCTCTGCAGGTGGATGGTTAATCAATCCACATATTACGGTCAATATCCATTCATTATTTGTGGTGAACCCGTGAGCCCTCATATCAAAAGGAGAACCACACTTCTTCGTATTGATTATTCTTGATGTATTGTTACCATTATCTTTTAACTTTTTTCTTGCTCTATATTGGCCACTCCTCTCACAAGCAAGATACATCTTAGGTCTTTTTTTCCCTCTACCATAGTCTGATGTTTTGATTACAGTGACCAAAACATTTATCTTTCTAACTTCACGTACCTAGTTGAGCAATTCATTCTTACTTTTGAACATCTGCAAAGTCAAATAAATATTATCAAATATTTACATTTGTTGAGCAATTCAAAACACGAACATTATAATTTCATAGAGTAAACCTGTTCAGTTGTGAATTGAGTAGTGTAATCCAACACACCATCCACGCAAATCTCACTTCCTTGAGTTAAGACATATTCCTGCAAGTTTTGTATAATATTACAAAATTGAAATGATATTATAAAGACGAATTTTCTATTTCAAACTGTAAATTTAGTATGAAATTTACAAATTTGAAATATAAAATGAAAAAACAAAACTTTTACTTCATTTGGAAGTACAATGTCGAAAAAATCACTATTGTTCAAATGTAAATGTTCGAATTTATTTTCATGGTTCGGAAGTTGCATGTCGAATATTTTAATTTAGTTTTGAATACAACTTCAGAAATTAACTAATTAATTCGGTAGTAGACTATCGAATAAATTAATACATTTCGACCTTGGTTTTCCGAAAGACGCTAGAAAAAAAAATTACGATTTTTACATAGCAAAACTCACATTTCCTACTTTTGAAAATCTGAATTTTCAAAAGGGAAATTTTCCATAACAATGATGAATGAGAATGAGGTTTAGTGTGTAAATTAATGAAAAGCTAAGAATGAAGAATGAGGGTGTTCAGTGTGTAAACTAATGAATGAAAGCTAACAATGAAAGGTTTGAAAAGATGAGGATGGAGTGTGGAGGTTTAGCAAACTCGGTATGGAAGAATGGAGTGTGTGACAATGGAGTGTGAAGCTTTAGCAACGTGTAGTGTGAGATGTGTATTGAGAACTTGTGTATTTATTTGAAGTGTGTGTGGATGTCCATAATAGTAATTTTACTTGGGGATAAAATTGTAATAAAAATAAGTTTCGTTAAGTGTGTACACATAGAGAAATGTGTGTGTGGAAATAGAAGCTCTTCTCGTTCAATGCCTAGACTTCTCACCAAATAAAATTCAAAATTAAATTTTTGGTCCGAGTACCTTAAAAAGAAACCCTAATAAACCCTAATTGTTCAAATTTGAGTTGAATATAAATCCTAATTGTAGAGCACTTGGACTCTTTTTGCCGATAAAATTAAGGGTAAATTACAAATAGGTCATAATAGTTAGACCTATTGAAAATTATATATTGCTTATTCAATATTTTAATTGCATAAGAAATGACCTATTTTATTAATAAATTATAAAATCAATTAATAATATTTAATGATATCATAAATATATTTTAATTAATAATTCATATAATTTTATTATTGTATAAAAAAGTAATTAGAAATTTTATTTTGAAAAAGGTTAGAAATTTCAAAAGTTTTACCAACATTTGGTAGAACATTTAGGATCTCTAGTATTACTCATTTATTTTTTTTCTTTTAATTCTGTTAAATAAAAAATTCTGTCAATAAGATATATATTTTTTATATCTATTTCTTTTGTGATAAAGATATGTTTAATGAAATTGTATAGTGAGAAGAATAAATTATTATTTTAAAAGATTTTTTTTTTTCTTCTAGTTTTACTCCACCGTCGGAATGTTCGTGTCGTGGGTGTCGGAAATTAACTTTTCTAATTTGAGTGACATGACATTCTAATTTTTCACAAGTTTACGTAATCATATTGAATTAGTTATGTCACTGTTTTTGGATATTAATAAGTGGGTAAATAAAAAAAACTTTAAATTTTCATTTCTTTCTATTGATGCTATTAGAAGATACAACATTTTGCAGTCCATAAGTGAATATTAAACTTTGTTCTAATTGTTTGGTTGCTACTTTTGTCTTACGTTTGTTTGTAGTGTCAATAAATTTAATAGTGATTTTATGAATGGCTTAGTTATTTATTTATTTATAGATCTAAAAATCTCATTTTATTGTGAATTACATAAATGGTTAAGTATAAATGTGTATGTGTTATGTGTTGAGGGATAAATATAGATTTTCTCTTAACGTTAAAATTATTAAATGTAACACTTTAAAAAAATTCTTTAGTGTATTTTTTCAAATATAACACTTCAATATAACACACTAAAACACTCTTTGGTATATTTTTTTCAAACATAACAACGTAACATTTCAAAAAAAAATTACTTGGTATATTTTTTCTAAACGTAACATTTCAGCCAATGGAGCATACAAAAACTCCTTAATGTATTTTTTCCAACCATGACACTCCAAAAATTTGACATTCCAATGTAACATAATAAAAAACTCCGTAGTATATTTTTCTTAAACGTAGCAACGTAATATTCTAAAAAAACTCCTTAGTATATATATATATATATTTTAAACATAATACTCTAATCAATGTAACACACAAAAATTTCATACTATATTTTTTTTCAAACGTAATACTCTAATGTAACACTTTAATTTAATATCAAAAAACCATATTAACATAAATGTGAATTTCCACTCAACACTTCAACCATCAATCCCCCCTCAAAAAAAAAAAAAAAATCTTCCACACCTTAGCTTTCCATTCCCATTCTAAAAATGAATCACAAAATTGAAAATATGAATCATAAAAGGGCATTCATTTAAACTTAAATTACACCAAATTAAATAAATGCAATTTTTCAAAATAAAAAAGGATTAAATTAGTTCATAAGAAAACTTTTAGAACTAAATGGATCAACATTCTCGCATAAGAGATTTATGAGTAAATTTTTCCTTGTTTTATTGGTTATTTTTTTAATTGCAGTTATCTATTTGAGCTATTTCTATTTTGTATTTTGTATTTCTACGCCACTTTTGAGGTTAAAAATGATGATTTATGTTTTTGCTAGTAGGAGACACCTATTAGTTAACAGTTTATTTATTTATTTATGTTTTAATCTGTTTATTTATTTATTTCACTAGTGGAATGAGAAAATTAACTAATTTTATTACATTTATAAAATTAATAAAACATGTGGCATTAAATTTGTAATTTTTCGTAACTTTATATACAACCCATAAATTTATAAATGAATTATTTATTTATTTATAAGAGCTAAATTAACAAAATTATTTTATAGCACGCACTGCAAGAAAATCGAGAATTAGTGGCGTTTATAAAACGCCGCTATAGGCTAGAAAAACGCCGCAAAATGATAAAACGACGTTTATAAAATTCGTTGATGATGTAGCCGTCGCTGTATCTTTGTGACGTTTGAAAAACACCACTAAAGACTTTAGACGACGTTTTTTAAAATGCCGCTAATTCTTTACAGCCGTTAACTATGCGTGTTAAAGTAGTTATCTCTGACGTCATAATGACGACATTTCGCGACGTTTTTAAAAAAAACGCCACCATTTCTTTCATTTTTTTGAAAAATAAAAATAAAAAATCATAATTAATGATCTTTTGACTTTTGTTCAAACCAAACCTATATCATCCATCCTCATCCATCACCATTCTCAAAATATATACCATAATGTGAATGAGCATTCATTTTTCAATTTTTCATAAAATAAATAAATAAAACCCCTTTAAATACAATATGACAATACAAAATCATAAAAATAATAATATTCAGTGTGCTTTCCAAATTCTCTGAAAATAACTTCATCCACAACTCTCTTCAGCTTCATCAAGTCATCAATCATTTTCACCAAAATGATGATTATATACCTGAATCATCCAATTCCATTAACACAACTTCAATAAACTTGAATGGTTGAAAAATCTACCATAGTGCGACCATATATAAAAATTAGTTTGTGTCAATCATTGTACCATTCACGGATGCCTCTGAAAGGATATCAGAATTCAAGCTAGAGAGAGCTGTTAGCACCAATGGGTGAGAAGCAAGTGTAGAAGCAGGGATCCTGAAACAAACAGATATTCAAACAAGTTATGAGAGTTCTATCATGTAAACTAGGGTGGGGGAAGTTGTGCAAAATGGATATCATAATCACATAAGAATTTAGAACATCCACATGAACAGCCAAAAATACCCAATCACAAAGCTTTCAGTTTCCCAAGAGTAACACAGACACATGCATACAGAGAGAGAGAGAGAGAGAGAGAGAACTATCATCCCAAGCAAACGTACATATCTGCAAACCTAACCACTACTCTCAGGTATAGAGTTATCTACATTTCTAATCTAATAAGAGATCCTTGTTGACATACTTGGCAAAATGCACATAACCAAATACTTCCATTTCTAAGACAACCAAATTTGGAGTGCAAAGAACAGAAATCCACACCTATGTCTTAGATGAAGCCAAGAAGCAAATGCCTCAAGAACCTGCCATATAAATAAATTATGAGAAAATCATACGAAAAAGTTATGTCAAAGCAAGCAATAATATTGTCGGAGATCAATATTAAATTATAGAATTTCATTTTTATTTAACATACATTCAAAAGAAGAGCTCCCACCTGCTCGATAAGTTCAATAATATTCAAACAAGCACTCAAGATATTAAGAGCAATCTCGATTGCAGTGGTATGCTCTATCTCAAATTACGGCGTCTATCAGGACGAGCTGCTATCTTGTAGTTAAATACTTCCTGATAATGAAAACAAAATATTCATTAAAAACTTCCTATTATCTATGGACCAACACTATATAAGCAATAGCCTATATAAACATCAATTAATGCAACAAATTAGAATCACATCTTAAGGAAATCGTTTGATAACTAATGTAATATGTAAGGCCAAATGTAAAACGCACATATAGCATAGCATGTACAAATTTTGACTATTATAACAATTTTTCTAAAAAAAATCATTATGTCAAAAACTATTACACTACCCTATGAAGCACAAACACTTTTGTGGCATGGCAGGTCAGACACTAACACAATGCACAACTCATCGAACACCTCACGACACCTGTCAAACACACCTTCAAATATATCTTATTATTTTTAAAAAATTTTCTAGACTTAGACATGCTTCCAACACTTGGAAAACACGTCTACTGCTTAGACACAAATGAAACACAAGTTTGAATAAAATAACTTGGAATATAATGATAAAATATATATATAAATTTATGCCTATTCTCATCCTTTAGACTTTGAAAATTAGTGTTGCATTGCATTTTGTTGTAAAAAAATAATTAAATATTCATATACGTAACATATAATAATTGCTTACACTATATATAATATATAATAAATATTCAAATCTATATATTTTTGTGTGTCATCCACGTGTCATGTCTGACATTGTCTGAAAATATTCCTGTCGACACATCTGTGTAGTGTTTATGCCGTGCTTCTTAGCCTATGAAGCATGGACACCGCTATGGCGGTCACGATGTCGGACACTTGTTAGACATGAACATGCCCTCAACACATGTCGATAAAATTTGGAGGAATTGGGCACATTAGACATGTGGGGACACAAAAAACATCTTAACATGAAACATCATAGGTATTAAATTTGTTTCAAAGACAGTTTGAAGTGCACATATGCATCAGCATTGCCAAACTTCTCATTTACACAATTTCCTAACTTGAAGTTTATTTTGTTCCAAAACGAGTTCTTTAAGCCATAGTCAAATCCCCAAGATAAGTAGTAGCACCCAATAACATATCTACCTGAGGCCCAATGACGCCATCCCTTTTATGATCTCATCGACAGACAAAACTTGATTTCAAATTAAATATTTCTTCTAAACAGAATTGAGTATACCTCCGGCAAAACTCTTAGTAGCTCGAGGAAGCTTGGTATGCATTCGGGGTGAGAATTCATCTCATCTCTAAGCCAATTTACAATGCCACCATCACCCCAATCTTTAGTAGGAACATGAACAGCCAATGCAGCCACAGCAAGGCTAATCTAAAAGGTGACAAATTTTAGCTGGACATATCTTTGTATTTACATTCCAAGTTGTGTGTGCGCGCACAAGAGTGTATGTGGTTGTACAGAGAAAACAACAATACCTGGGTTCTAACTTTAGGGGGGCCTTTGTGAAATGTTTTCAATAAGCTCTGCATTTACAACCATGTGAAAGCTGGTAATCAGTCAAAGAAACTCTTTTGCATCACAAACATGAATCAACATATGCACACAATTGCAAGAAAACAAGTTTACATGTACTAAAAACAATGAAAGATATAGACAAAACTTATTTACAATACTAACAAAGGAAAATTAGGGAAAAAACAAGGAGGAAAGGGGCACTAGGTACACCAACGTTGGCGTATTTTTTTTCCAGTTGTAGGATCTTGCTCAAGATATTAGGATTCAAAATACAAAGTTACAAACTGCCCATCTGCAATCCTCACACGTCTTTATAGTGGATAAGAAAGAACACTGCTGCAGATTTATCAAGAAAGAAAAGGATGGAAGAACAAGCTAAGCTTATAAAGAATCTATGTAAAGCATAACTTTCAGTTCCCACTAACTATGGCATAGCATTTGCCCCTTTCAATTAGCAAACATGTAGATCCCAAGGTTCCCCCAGCAAACAGTGAAATTATAGATGGAAATAGCACTACCAACAAATCATATGATAACTCATGTCAAATTCTGAATGAGAACCTCATAAAAGTGTAAAAACTATAAATATTCTTACATTTAACGAATCCCATAACGGGCGAAAAGTTTCAAAAGGCAATCTTCAAAATCTCGTTGTACTGCCCATCACAAGCAAAATGCACTATGATATGTGAAAAGAAAGGTGCCTTGATATACCAAAA
Source organism: Camellia lanceoleosa (assembly GCA_025200525.1). NCBI lineage: Eukaryota > Viridiplantae > Streptophyta > Magnoliopsida > Ericales > Theaceae > Camellia > Camellia lanceoleosa. The sequence continues at coordinate 128,933,091 of CM045759.1, read as the reverse complement.
CCTATAATAAATGCAAATCGAAAGACATATTCACAGTGAATAGCATTATACAACAAGAACCTTTGGTACAAATCACAAATGCACAGATAATGAATAGCGGGAGAATCAGTTACCTTGCTTCCGAGGGTTTGAGAACAAAAGATTAAAGTTTCTTGATTGCTACTAGCATCATGAAGTAAATTATCGGAGACCTAAACAAGCAATAACATATTAGTAAATCTCAACAATTAAAAAAAATGAGATCCAACCAACACATGATAAGAACAGAATCAAGTACTACAATGAATATGTATCATGTTAGCGCATTCGAGGAATAAATCTCAACAATTGATGTGCTTTTTTTTCCGTCGGCTAGAGAAACCCTAGTGATGGTAGATGCACCACATATTTTACACATCACTAATTATAATAATATTTAATGAAATTTATTCATCAATGTACATGATACACCATGTGTAACGTTGTCACATCGGTTCATAACATTGTCACATCGGTTCATAGTCCAGATTCTAGATACAGATATATCTCCATGACAAAAATCACCAACAAACAGTCTGCTTCAGAGAATTTTGAGAGATCTTCAACTATCCAAGTCAAATATAGAAGGATAGAAGTAGAGCTCAATTACATGTATTATGCATAGGTTACATAAACACAAGATTTTGAGCAAATAAATAATTATATTATTTAAGTGCAATCATTGTTGATATCAAGCCTATCCTTTCTTGAGGAAGGTGATTGACCGAATTGAATTATTGAATTAGGGAGTTCACATCCATTATTGATATCAGATAATGCGAGAAACAAGAAAGTACTATGTCTATGACATAGATAGTTTAATGGTTTTAGTTAAACTTACAACTCATTCAACGACATGGACTGCAATTGTTGATAAAATAAAAATGGTTGAGGCCTCACAGTTCCAAGAGTTAGTAGACTTTATTAATATAGGATCCTTCCTTTCGACGCTTACCGGTAGTTTCAGTCTTGGAGCTCTCGTAACCTACCAGATCGATGAGGTTCGCATAAGTAAAACACGAGAGGCCAAATTAAGAAAACAATGTTGGCATCACATAAAAGCCTAAAGCGTTGCTTATCCATAAGGAAATAAAATCCTAAAGCGATCGGCACAAAATAATTCTAAAATTAAAAGCCACAGAAATATACCCGGTTGTGACGAAGTTTATCTTCCACCTTCACAATTATCACCACAAGGGCTACTCTCTATTGTCCATCAAATATGTAACAAAGGAAAAATTGATTAGCAGAGAAAATAATTATAAAAAATAAAAATAAAAAAGCAAAAAAGCAAATAGTATTTGACACAGGATAAGAATATTCAATCAAGACTTTTGCCTAGTTTGATCCAAGCTAAATTTTCTCAAGACCTCATTTCAACATTCTACATTGAAGAACTTGCATGTAAAAAAACCTTTGTGGGACCAATTTTATGACATATTGAATTTCCTAACCTAGAAAAAATGGTTTTCAAGAAAAAAGAAATATGGATTTTGTGACAAATTTGTTAATCAAAATAGAAAGTACTCTTCTTAACCCTATTAAATGAGACATGCATTGAACAATTAGTATTCTTCTCAACTTTTGATTTGCCACAAATTCAACCATGTAAGAACCAATTTCCTTGTCATGTAACACTTCTATGGTTGTGATTTAGTCTCTTAACTCAGATGCATGTGACTCAATGTTTTGAGAATTGAGTACAGACTTTCACAAGATGAGGAGCCAAAACAATTATATCCACCAAGCACTGTGTAATATATCTCAACTCTAGCCAACATAAAAAATAATCTCCACTAAGCCTGAATTCAACTAATCTTAGATCATCATTGAACAACAGAGATATGTTAGCCTGAAAAAGGAATAGTGTATCACATTGATGGGATTGCATAAAAATGTATTCAACACGGTATGAGACATACATGTAAGAGCAGGCTTCCTATAAGAAAATAATCGTAAAATGAAATACCACAGCTAAAGGAAAGTACCTTCTGGTAGACTGCAAAGGTAGCCTGTTCAGGAGTCATATTGTCAAATGGCGTCAATGTAGTTAAAAGCTCCCAGAGGACTATGCCAAAACTATAAACGTCAACTTATGGTGTTTTTCTTTGATCATTTCTGGTGCCATCCAATGGTAAGTGCTCGTGAATCCCTTTGCACCGCATTGAGACTCCAAGCATGAGATTCCAAAATCGCTACCTTCACACACATATCTTCTCCAACCAATAAATTCTCTGATTTAAGATCCCTGTGAAGTATCCCCAGAGAATGAAGATATTGCATCCCACGTGCAATGTCGAGGGCCAACTTCAGAACTAGGTTGAGAGGAAGTGAATAAGGCTCCTGCTAATGAAGGTATTTTCTAAGAGAGCCCACAGCCAAATACTCAGTGATGATACAAAACACGGGGGGTTTTTTACATGCTACAACAAACTGCATGAATGAAGTGGAGAAATACAGGGGTCACATAAAATGATCAAATAGGAAAGTTCAGCTTGAAAATTTAATTATTATGAACTCAAAATAGAAGGCAGCTGACTAGTTGATCCACCAACTATGCAAGCATCATCAGCATCGCCAAGAGGATTTTGTGTGCAAGTGTGAATGCATGAAGGAAGGAGCCTCGCAAAATTGGCAGTGTTAACAGGAAAAAGTTCTGAGACAAAAATGCATTAAAATTTGATGTTCTTTTACAATATCTTCAGTGGGCCCATAACTAATAGCCATTGAAGGCAAATTAAGCATATAAAATTATGATTCTTTAGATTGAACCTTAGCCAGATTCAAGATGAAAATTAGTAATCTTATTCTGAACAGAACCCACAACCTAGCTATAAGTTGTAATAGGATTCTCCACTACATCCCATTGAATATATAAAACTATTAAATCCAATTCAATGGATTTCTTGTTTCCTCTTGCATCATCGGAACCAAGTATTACTTTAATATATTGCAAAATTTATCCTTTACCAACCCACGTATCCACCCACAAAAATAATTTTTTTAAAAGAAACCAATATTTCACAGAAGAATGAGAAAAAAAAATCTTAGCAACCAAACAGAGTTCAGAGTTTCAATTAAACTTACCAGATCTTTGTACTTTTTCTTGGTGTCCCAATGGGCACTGAAGAACTCCTCCTTGCACTGCAGTGACTCAAATACTTAAGTTGAATACCTAGCAAGCTAAATAAAACAAATCAAAACAAGAGTGATGGAATGTAAATCAATGAAAACCGTAACAAATAAACAAATCACATCGACAAATAAAATGTACTCAGATCCCACAACCTATGTATTACAGAAAGAGCAAGAGACCACAAACGAACAGAAAGAACACAAAACAAAAGCAAAAATGCAAGAAATAAGCTAGATTTGGGGAAAAAATGCAAGTACAAACATCAACCAAAAATATATCCCAAATCGTTGTTTTAACCATGAGATTTTACAGATCTTGAGTGAAGTTAGCAAATCTAGGTTAGAAAACCCTTACCTTGAGCCCTAGATTGATTTAGATCAAAAGGATTCGAACAATCTCGAACATATACGCTCAGGTCAGGAGGGAGAACGAGATTTTCTAGACCAAAATCACCAAAAATCGATGGAAATCAAAGAACCAGCCCTCGATCTCTCTCTCTCTCTCAAGTCGCGTCTCTGTTCAATCGACTGAAATCGAAAAGATAGGTAAAATTACCTTTGTAAAGGGGCCAAAAAAGTCCCCTATTTCACATACACAAAACTGTGCCGTTTCACTGGCACAAATGTTACGCTCCGTTTCATACCATGTTATACCACCGTTTGCTAATAAACTAATATAGCATAATCGAGAATTTAAAAAATTTGTTCACAGATTAGACGGCATTTGTCAAAAACGCCACAAACAAAATGTGGTTATATCTCATTTTTCCTGTAGTGACGGGTCATCTGCTACTGTTATATGAATAAGATTGTGATGATATTAGTTTCCTAGTGGTCCTATGATCGAATGTCAGATTGCTCAAATGGTTGAGCCTATTTCTCCATGTAACTAAGGTTCTCAAACATTGGCATTGGCCTCCACTACTAACTGGCCTACAAGTAAACCTTCGAGAATTCGTCGGTGGGTGTCTTCCTCTCCGATCCTCCGAAGATCAAGTTAAAGTTCTTGATTTAATGACAAAGAATAATGTGTATATGACTAGTTTTGTTAGGATATTACCAACGACCTCAAGTAAATGTCCTCTAATGCATTAAAGATTTAGTTTTTATTTTTTCATTATAGAGAATTAAGGATTTGATATTGCATAGAAATTTATGATATTGATCTCTCTTTGTAGAAATGAGTACTATAATTTGATCTTTCTAGATCACTCTCTCGATTGTTGTACTGTTGCTCTCAATAAAGGATTTAATTTTTTGATAGAGAACTAGGGATTTAGTATTACAATTTGTATTTTGTCATGAATGAGAACTTTTACAGCAATTTCTCTCTATGGAGGTTGATCTTCTTCTCCATAGAAATAAGTAAATAAGAAATCCTTATACCTATTTTTGTATCTTGATCTCTGTATATCTCTCACTGTAAATCCATCTCTCTCTGCTTTATGATGATCTGTATGTATGGAAGGTAGAATTATTATCCACAGGAAAAGCTAGATGAGGTGTTCCTTCTTTTTGCTTTGCTAAGAGAAACCAAAGCGTCAGTAATCACCCTTGACCAAGATTATTCGGGAGGACCCTCAGACGGTCAAGCCGAGAATCGCTCGCCATGTGAATTTATATTTAAATGAAAGTTCTTAAATTACCTCTGGCTTGTTCCCTTTGCTTCAGTTGCTTCGTCTTTTATAGCATTCCTGACTTAAATCCCATCTGTTGGATCAGTGTTTGATCCGAGGGTTTTGCCCGCTTTTGGGTTTGGTCAGGTAATGTAACGCCCTGAAAATAGTACAATCAGATCATCACATAACAGATATTAAATAACAACAGATGTCTAAATATAATCTTCTCCCATTTATAAGATTTCATCTTTTTACAAAAGTGTAACACATGCAGTAATACATTTACAAGTCTTAACCCTAAATCTATAACATGTGTTATCAGTAAAAGATATGAAATAAGAGTAAACAGATGTGTTAGCAAAAATCTGGTTTGAGTTGAATCAACAGAGGAGATTCGACAGAGAAACCAAACTTTCACAAACAACAACAGATCAGACAATTATGGTTGGTGTTTTATGCCTTGACAGTTTCAAAGACTTCTTTAGAGGTTGTAATGTGAAGAAACAAGTGTAAATGAACTGAAATTTGATTGAAGAGCAAGTAAACTTGTCATTTAATAACAAGAACTAAATTACAAGTTCAAAATGCATAATAATCGACAGAGGAAAACTTGGCCACAGAGGCTAAATTACAAACAAACTACTCCTAAGTACAAAAGCTACTTCTAATTAAGTTATGTTACTCCTAATTCTATATAGGTTGTGAATTTTGTTGATGATTCCCTTTCCTTCGAATTTCCAGTCTTTATACTTATGCTGACATGTGTCCCATCATGGAGCAAGTTGCTTCTACTTCTTGTATAACTGCCCATGATCTCTATAACTGCTTGTAACTGCTTTTCTGCTGCAGCTTCTTCTTTCTCTTGCAAATGAACCACATGCCCTACATCACTTATATGTCTAACTTCATGGCTTGACTTCTGGGCCACGTTTGGCCACATTCCACTGCACTATCAAATGAATCGACAGAAGAAACTACTTTTGCCATCTCTGCTTTTTTAACTATTTCACTCTTGTCACCCGTTCTACATTTTGGGATCCACATCCCACTAAAGCTCGTGGTCTTCACCCCTAGCATTCATTAGATCATTTCTCTGTATTTTGTTACGCTTGTTTGATAGAGAAAATAAATTTTAGTGCTAACAATGCCCCCCTCATTCAAGACAAAATGATGTTTTTGTTTTGAATGAATATCATAAAGAAAACTTTAAAGTCTTGACACTTATTTACTTGGATGGTTTATAGAAATGAATATTTTTAGGCCCATAAAAACAAACCCACATATTAGAGCCCAAACACTACAATAAAACCCAGATGCCAGTAAAATTGATCCTAAGAGACGAATTAAATAGATCCAACTGTCAGTAACAGGCCTAGGCCCAATAGAAGGGTCCACCATAAGCTATTTGAATGCCATAATTCAAACCATCACTATGCTCATTTCCTTTGTTTTGCTCTGTACTTTGATTCTTCAACCTTTCTGCTTTGAAACCCTTCATTCACACCATTTCCATGGCGCCCAAACAAGCTCAAACCAAGGGAAAAAAACAAACAGAAACTCTACCTGTGCAACATTTCCCAACTGAGTTCCAACAGTTACTTCATCAACATGTCTTTGATAGCTGCATTATTCCTCGTAACAATAGCTCTGCACTAGGGGAGCTCGGTCTAACCTTTTTGCCAAAATACCCGATGAACTTATCCATCATTGTCCCATTGCAGACATTGAAGTGATATTTTTCAAAAAAACGAAGCTAGCTTGGCATCAGTGGCATTTGAGTCTTAGCCCCTTACACTTGTGGCAAAAACCAAATCCCAACTGGAGGCTATAGGTTCACTGAATGATGGTGTACGACATTGACCTTTGGAGAGCTCTTGGCATCTATGATACCATTCGACTGTCAACCCTAGCCTTAGACATGGACAAGTGGGCTACTAACGCTGCAGCCTATTTTTGGTCTTTGTCTTGCAAGTCCCTCATCCTGAAGTTTGGTAAGATCTCTTTTACTATTCTTGATGTTTTACATTTGACTGGCCTTCCTACTTCTGGCCAACGTATTAGTGCACTCTTAACTCTCCAATCAGTAGTCTCACTTGATACTGACCTTAGTTATGGGAAATTCCAAACCAAATATCAAATGTTTTTTTTTACAGAACCTACCAAAGAGGAGAGAACAGCCTTTTACTTACCGTGGCTCTTCCAACATTTTCTATGTGTTCTTGGTTTTAAAATCACTAGAGAATATTTGGCCAATGCCACTTGTATCCAAGAAAGCACCCAATTGGCTTTTGGCTCTTTTTTTCTAGGCACACTATACAAAGGTCTTTTTTCTTTAGTAGACAAAGAGATAGATCATAACTGTGGTGGCCCTTTTTGGCTCTTCCAATCTTGGCTTTATGCTTATTTCCTTGAGATTTGGCCTACCACTCAAACCCCTTACTTCTCTCCATGTGAAAGTTATGCTGAATTCTTCCACTCCTTTCGACTACCCCTGTCTAATTCATTTACTAAGGTGTTCGCTATTCTTTTTGAACTACCTATCAACAGAGATCCTCAACTCTTCATTCATTTCCATAGCTTTCACTTCAATTCCTCTGGAGTAACATACATTAATGTTGAACCCCAAACTTTAAGTGACACTTAGAGGCAAAAAGAAAAGGGTTTCTGGGCTCAAGTTCTTACTCCCAAATATATCTTAGTGGGTGGATCCATCTCCACTAGTAAACTTTCTAATTGTAGTTTTGAAAGCTATAATCCTTGCCAATGGGCCAAGCAGATAGGATCATACCAAACTGTCCCTTGTCCTTACTTGCATCTTACTATCCACGAACAAGTTGGATCTAGAGTCCATTCAAAGTCTCTCAAGAAGTAAAAGACCTCCTGGATGAAAATCAGAGGTTATTTGACCAATTTAGTTTTTATTGCTGCTACAGTACTCCTTATGCTACCACAAGGTTTAATGAATGGTGGTCTTTGATGAGTGCCTTGATCTTTGATGAAGATCTTCAAGCTTGCCTTTGGAATGTGCATCCAGATAACATAAGAGGAGTAGAGATGAGCATTGGTAATTTATATATCCCCTTTTCTCTCTTTATGCACATTGTTTATCTTTAAGTTTGTGTTGATGCTAATTGGCCATTTTTGTTCGTTGTTTTGTGGTTTATTTATTTATTTATTTATTATTATTATTATTATACGTAGCCAAGTCTCCCACTAAGGCCATCTCAGAGACGCCTGCTTAGGATATTACAATCTCAAAATCCAAAGGCAAAGCTCCAATGAATTCCCCAAAAAAGCCTAAAGGCAACCGTTTGAACAAAATCAGTTGTGATGGGTTCATACCTTACAACCAAGGTGTTGAAATTGAACGGAGAACTAAGAAGAGACAAGAAGAAATTCAAGAGATTCTCTCATCTCAATCACAATTAGAGGGTGGTGTAATTCTTGAGAGGAGATCCAAAAGGAGGTAAGAATAGCCAGCTCATTCTCAATCCACAACACTTGCTACACCAATCCTTTCTTTTCTTAACAGCTCTTCTTCTCCACCTATAATCGAGGCATATCAAGTATAGATTTCAACCTTTGCTCTATAGTAAATCACTATACATTATGTTCTCTATTCATTGTCCTTCTCTTTTTTCAGACATACAAGAGGAGAAAACTCCTCTCACCAGTATCTCACTTTTCTCTTGAAGATTTGCCTAAAAACTAGACCAATCCACCTGAGAATTAGTGCAATCTAACTTATTCTTTGTTTGAGAATTAGACCAACCTGCCCTCTTCTCAAACAAACTTAGAGCATCAAAATCCCCACCATGAAGAACAGACTGGCCAAGAGAGAACAAACCTAAGAGAACTAGCCCTTGAATTAGCTAAACTTTTGTTTGACATTCCTAAGGGGGTAGCTTTAGGAGATTTACTTGTCTTTCCTCTTAGAGGGGTATGCCCTGACACTAATGAAGTCATCAACTTTTCTGGCGTGGCCTTTTTCTCAGATGAATCTAAAGAACCCCATGGTCATGCCAAAGAAACACTAATTGACCTAACTGACAACGCTAACAGCCATACATCTCCTGTCGACAGAAGTTCACCTGCCCATAAGCAAGATAATAATATCCATCAAAATGACAATTTTCCACTCTATAATCAAGGGAATGAGGCTGACAGAGTTGACACTGAGGTCTTCGATAATGAGTCATCTTCAAGTGACATGAGGACTCCTTATAAGGGAATTACTGTAGAGACCCTAATTTTAGTTATTACACTTGAAACCCTAAGCCTTAGGTTAATTGCATTATAGTCCCAAATTTTATAAAATTTTATAAAATGGTCCAATAAAGAATAATTTTTCTGTATGTTATTTTGTATTATAATCAAATCCTAGAATGCCATTTTTATATTTGAAAATACCCCTAACACTTAGTTTTTATTTATTTTAACCATTAGTCTTTACATAATGCATACATTTTATTTTTTTTTAGCCTATTTGAATATTTATTAGTTCTTTGAATCTTTATTATTTATTTGAGCAAATAAATACCTATAAATATCTTTAAATAAATATTTTTATTATTATTTTAATATTAATTTGAGCAAATTAGTGGAGAAAATATCTAGATATTTATTTCATTTCTTAGTCATTAAGCTAGAGGCTTATTTCCTATAAATTGAGAGCATTGCCTCAATTCCTTATACACACATTTCAGTAGCCCAGGGAGAGGATGAGAGAAGGGGAGTGTGATTAGGGAGAAGTAGAGAAGAAAGAAACAAAAAAAAAAAAAAAAAAAAAAAGAGGAAGAAAATGTGCCTTCTTGAGTCAAGGAAAGAACACATCTCTCCCTTATCTTCTCCAATTCTTCACCCATCTCATCCTATTGTCTAGTATGTCCTCTTGTGTTGCATATTAATGGTACTAGGGTTTTTGGTGTGTATGAAAGTGTGGGTATGATCTAGTGACTTTGTCTTACAAATTTGTCAAATTATACACTACTGCAACTTCTCTAATTTAAACAAATATCAAATTTATTTATTTTTCAAATCTGAATTTAGTGTAGGATATTTGGTGTGTTTAGAGCTTGTGATAATTTTATTAGCCCCTCATTGTGTGTTTTTAGGGTTTGGATATTTTGTTTAAAAATCTGGTCCTGAGACTCTGAAAAACTGTCCACTTCTTGCAATTTTATAAAATTTCAAAAAATCATCTCATGTTGGTTCTTCTGTCAAAATTTAGAATTTTGAGTCCTCTTTCCAACAGAATTTATTTGGGTGAAAATCATCGGGTAGATTGAGAGGAAAGCTAGTTTTTCCAAAGGGTGACAAATTTGGACAGGTTTTCGAATATATCTTGTAAATGAATTTCTGGAGGTGCTGTGCAAATTCTAAGAATTGGAACTGAAACTAGACAGGTTGATTATTGTTTCTGTGCAATTTCAACCCCTAATACTTAGAGACAAATAACACAATAAAACACCATTTCTAGCACTGTTCAGGTCTATAGGGTTAAAAGAATGCTTCGGTAAAAATACTTCCAGGTCATATTAGGGGCTGGAATTACTCATAAACAATAATCAACCTATCTAGTTTATGTTCCAATTCTCAAAATTCGCATAGCACTTCCAGAAATTCATTTATAAGCTATATTCGAAAACTTGTCTAGATTTGTCACCCTTTGGAAAAACTAGCTTTCCTCTCAATCTACCCGATGATTTTCACCCAAATTAATTTTGTTGGAAAAAGGATTCAGAATTCTCAATTTTGACAGAAGAACCAAGATGAGATGATTTTTCTAAAATTTTATAAAATTGCAAGAATTAGACTATTTTTTAGAGTCTTAGGACCAGATTTTTAAACAAAATATCCAAGCCCTAAAAACATACAATGAGGGGCTAATAAAATTATCACAAGCTCTAAACATGCCAAATATCCTACACTAAATTCAAATTTGAGAAATAAATAAATTTGATATTTCTTTTAAATTAGAGAAGTTGCAGCAGTGCATAATTTGACAAATTTGCAAGACAAAATCACTAGATCATACCCACACTTTCATACACAGCAAAACCCCTATGTACTATTAATATGCAACACAAGAGGACATACTAGACAATAGGATGAGATGGGTGAAGAATTGGAGAAGATAAGGAAGAGATGTGTTCTTACTTTGACTCAAGAAGGCATATTTTTTTTTTGTCTTCTATACTTCCCCTTAATCACACTCTTCTTCTCTCATCCTCTCCTTGGGCTGTTGAAATGTGTGTATAAGGAATTGAGACAATGCTCTCAATTTATAGGAAATGAGCCTCTAGCTTAATGACTAAGAAAGGAAATAAATATCTATATATTTTCTCCACTAATTTGCTCAAATAAATATTAAAATAATAATAACAATATTTATTTAAAGATATTTATAGATATTTATTTGCTCAAATAAATAATAAAGATTCAAAGAACTAATAAATATTTAAATAGGCTAAAAAATAAAATAAAATGTATGAATTAATGTAGAGACTAAGGGTTAAAATAAACAAAAACTAAGTGTTAGCATATTTTCAAATACAAAAATGGCATTCGAGGATTTAATTATAATACAAAATAAAATATAGAAAAATTATTCTTTATTAGACCATTTTGTAAAATTTTATGAAATTTGGGACTATAATGCAATTAATCTAAGGCTTAGGGTTTCAAGTGTAATTACCAAAATTAGGGTCTCTACAACCTATTCCCCTTAAATAAATTTCGTCCTCGAAATTAAATCGTACCTCACGTCTCAAATAGTTGTGAATAATTTGCCCACATTGCGTCTTCACATTCCTAGGTGAACTCTTCAATATCATGGTGACGCCAGAGTATCTTAAGAAGTTGAATTGTCTCTCCTCACAAATTCTTTTCTTGTCTGTCTACAATTGCTACTGGCCCTTCCTCAAAGGTAGCGTCTTCGTTGAGTTGGATTTCTTTCCAGTTGATGATGTGAGAAGGGTGCATTATGTACTTTTGCAACATAGATACGTGGAAAATATCATGTACTCCAGCCAATTGCGGGGGTAGAGCCAATTTGTATGCAACCTCTCCAATTTTTTGAAGTATCTCGAAGGGTCCGATATATCAAGGTGATAATTTTCCTTTCTTTCCAAAATGAAGGATCCCTCGGCAGGCTGAATTTTTAAGAAAACATGATCACCGGCAGCGAAAGTTAGAGTTCTTCTCCTTTTATTTGCATAACTCTTCTGACGATCTTGAGCTGCCACTAATCTTTGTCAAATAAGTTTCATCTTTTCTGTAGTTTCTTGCACGATCTCTAGGCCCAATAGGCTCGCTTCTCCAACTTTGGTCCAACAAATTGGTAATCTGCTGGGTCGACCGTACAGTGCTTTGAATGGATCCATGCCAATGCTGGCCTCGAAACTGTTGTTGTACGTGAACTCCACCAGTGGTAGGTGTCGCTCCTAACTCCCTTCGAAATCCATCACACAAGCTCTCAACATGTCCTTCAAAGTTTAAATAGTGTGTTCTGACTGTCCCTTAGTTTGAGGATGAGAGACAGTACTAAAGCATAATTCGGTTCCCAACGTTTCTTGTAAGCTTCCTCAGAATCGGGAAGTGAAATGTGGGTCTCGATCTAACACAATTGATACGGAATTTCATGTAGTCTGACAATTTCTTTCATGTAGAGATGGCACAACGATGTCAAGGTGTCTGAGATTTTATATGGCAAAAAGTGCGCAATTTTTATCAAACGATGGACTATGACCCATATAACATTGTGTCCCCTATGTGACATGGGTAATCCAGTGATGAAGTCCATTGTTACATGCTTCCATGTCCATTCTGATATCGATAAAGGCTGAAGCATCCCTTTAGGTCACTGGTGTTCTGCCTCTACTTGCTGACACGTAAGGCATCTGGCTACTAATTAAGCCACATCTTTCTTTATTCTGTTCCACCAGTATTGGTGTTTGCTTGCCTTACCATACTTATGTATGATTATCATGGGCTATATTTCCTCTCTTATGTTTGTCTCTTGCTCTTTCATATTACCGAATTACCGAATGTGACTAACTTGCTTATCAAAATATCAAACAAACAAGAAATGAAAAAGGGTTGGTAATGATAAGTCTTGCATAAATAGTCTAAGCAAACCCCTAGGATGGCACGAATGTATTCAGACTCTATGTGGTGGTTTCAGGGTGTAAGTGAGCCTTTTGGTATGGCATGTGGAGGGTGTAAGCGAGCCTTAAGCACGATTTGATATGATATGTGCAGGGTGTAAGTGAGCCCTAGGCACGATTTGGGTGTAAGTGAACCCATTTGTTTGGCCGTCCCTTTTGAGGTCCATCAATGTCACTGCTCGATATATAATCGGTGTGGGTGTTGGTGGTAAGGTCTGCAAAGCAGCAAAAGGAAGAGTTCTGAATAGTCTAGTGTCCAATCCTTGTGGTTGGGAGGAAGGATCTCTTTGGGGGATTCTAGATGTCTAGTCTAACTACTAATTCAGGGAACCTTATTGTACTATTGTATTATGTGTTACCCGATTTGTTCTACATACGGTTGATTGGTTGTTAGAAGGTAGGATGGTGTGCGCGTTCTTACTGGGCATACCAAGCTCATGGCATGTTATGCCAGGTGATGAAACAGTTTAAAGTGGTGAGGTTATTTTGAAGGCAAATAAGATGAAGTGTTGGAGCTATGGTTCATTTGAAGACTTAGACTAGTTATTTTTTTCCTTTTGACTTTTGGTTTGGCAATGTTTTGTAATCTTGTAATGGACCATAAACGAATGACCTGTGATATTAACAATGGTTATATATGTATATTAAGATGTTTTGGTTATCTATCCTACTTGTGTTGTGTTATTGTACTTATTTAATGGCCCATAAGTTGGGGCATTACAATTACACAAACTTTTAGCAAACATGTTTAGTCTCTCTCCACCTCTACACAACGATTGATAGAGGAAATGTCTTCATTCCATCTACCTCCAACAATAGATGCCCCCTTACTAGTGCAAATTGAAATTCCTATGGGTCAAGGGACCTCAATTTTGCCCAAACCAATCACCATGGAAATGAGAGTTCAAACCTTCTGCAATTCCAATCTTGTTAGAGAATTCAAGTATTTCCTTCACAGGTGACATTCTCTATGCATGTGTTTACTTTATCCTTTATTTCCTTTGCCTCATCATGCTTTTGATTACAGCTTCATCATGCTTTTGATTACTCTGATAGACTAGCATATCCACTTGTAACTTAGTCACTACTGATATGGGGGTACAAACCACACCATCTTAGAGTCCCTCAAGAGAAGTATTGGCCACTTTCATTTTGCCCAACACTGAAACTTCTACTATACCTTCAACAGAGGTAACACAATCTCAATTTGTTAATTTTTCACAACTTGAACCAATTGCTGACTTAAACTTTCTATTGCCACAGTCCACAGCTACTCCTCTCCAAGACTTACTTTTGGGCATCTTTGCTGTTCAACAAACTATTGCCAAACTGACTATTGAGGAAAGATTGAAGCAACTGTCTAGCGAGGAGCAAGAACTGATAGACTAATTCTTCAAAACACTTAGCCAACCCTGAATGATTTGGCTCTTTCCTACACCACAGCTTTGACTGACTGTTTGTAAGCCATTGCACCTCTGATGCCTCAACTCTTTGACCCAGACCAAGTGCAGGCTTTCCAAACCTTCCTCTTAGAGTTTCCATAGCACCTAGTGGCTATCAACCAGTTCCATGCTGAGCCAAAAAACATTGAAACCCAAGTGAACCAAGTGAGAAAAGCAATTGATGCTCTGATTGAGGCTTCCACCAGATCACAAGTCCTCATTACTCAACTTGCCATTCTCACAGCAGAAGAGGCTCAACTAGAGGCTCAATTGGCACATATGAGAGTTCAAAAAGCTACTGTTGAACAGGAATAGGCCAACCTTATCCAACAAATTCCAAGCCTTCTTGCTCAAGCAGAAGGTGGTCCTCCTGCCATTAGATAAGCTCAAACTAGACTTAGGCAGAATAAAATTAGGCACCAAATTGCCCTTCAAGCCTGGAATAGGCTTTTAATGTACTTTCAAAAAGATTAGGCCAGTTGTAATCATGATTGTATTTTTGACATAATCCTTAATGAAAGATCTATCATATTTACTCTGGCTTTTCCTGGCTTGTCATATATGCTCATTTTCATGCTTTTATGACTTTTTCATGCATTCCCACATGGTTAGATAGTATTTCTTTAGGTACTTGCCATTAATGACCCTTATGTGTGGCTCACCTTCTAAAGAGGCAAGATGATAAGCTCCCCCTCTAAGGACCTTGTGTATTTTAAATGAACCTTCCCAATTTGGGGACCACTTCCCATTTTCTGGGCTTTTTAAGCCAATTGGTAAAATAGTTTTCCACACCAACTCTTCTTCAGAAAACACTTTAATTTTTACTTTCTTGTTATAGCTTCTCTCAACTTTCTTTTTCTGGGCTATCAAATAATTAAAGGCCATAATCCTTTTTTCCTCTAAGTCTTGCAACTCAATCACCATAGTTTCAGTATATTCATCCATAGGGATATCTAAATGTCTAGCTAATTGACTAGACCAAGGGCAACACAACATCATGCCCATGTACTAACTCATATGGGGTCATACCTGTGTTATCTCTCTTGGAATTTCTGTAAGCCTAAAGCACTTCTAACAAGAGATTATGCCAATCCCTAGGATTGTCCTCAATCATCCTTTCTAAAGTATTCTTGACAATCTTGTTTGTTGCCTCGGCTTGCCCATTTTCTTGGGCATAATAGGATAAGGAATTCAATATCTGAATGTCATATTTTATGGCAAACCCCTTAATCTCATCCCTATTGAACACTGTGCCTTGATCGACAGTAATGGACTGGGGTAAACCAAACCTATGAATCACATTCTTTTTTAATAACTCAATGACTTGAATTTGTGTCACCACTTTTAAGGGCACTACTTTCACCCATTTGGTAAAGTAATCAGTGGCCACCAATAGGTAAGAATGCACTTTTGAAGAAGTTGGGAAAATTTTCCCAATTAAGTCCATTGCCTATCCTCTAAAAGGCCAAGGCTTCATAACTGAATGATGGTTTGTAGTTGGTACCCTTTGAATATTGCCATGTTTCTGGCAACTCTGATATCCTTTTGCATAGATTATGCAATCTTTTCTGATAGATGGCCAAAAATAACCATATCTATTAATCAACCATCTCATCTTATCACTAGCCTAATGGGCCCCACAAATTCCCTCATGTATGTACTTCAGCTATGGCTTTCATTTGGTCTAATTTATCAATACAAAGCAAAGTCAAACCATCATGTGCCTTTCTAAATAAGTCATCTCCCATGACAGCATAATTTAGGGCTTGATATCTTATTTGCCTATCATTCCTTTCACTAGGATTCGATAAGTACTTTATTAAAGGAAACCTCCAATCTTCCTCTGTCACATCCAAAGTAAAAATTGGCAAAAAGTTTCTACACCTATCCCTAAGTGCAGAAAAGTTTATGTTCTTAATTTGAACAACCCTTTCTTGAGCTCCCTTATGAATTTTTAACCCAGAAGCTGTTTGGGCCATCTCATTGGCCTCTTTATTCTCTAGCCTGTATCTATGTGTGAATGTGATATGGTCAAAGAAACTGATTAACCATTTAACCTCAGTTAAATACTCCTTTAGAGCACTACTTACACACTTGAACTCACCAAAAACTTGTTTAATGATCAACTGTGAATCCCCAAAAACTTGAAGGCTTTTAATTTTGAATTCTATGGTCAACTCTACGCCAATTATTAGGGCTTCATACTCAGCTTGATTACAAGACTGAATATGTTGTCCTTCCAATTGATATGCAAACTTGTACATTTGCTTGTTTGGCACAATTAGCACAATACATGCTTTAACTCCTTCATATGTCTTTGAACCATCAACATCAACTTCCAAGGTTCATTCTCCACCATATTGACTTCATATAAATCTAAATCGATAGATGTACAAGGGTGTTCTGTTAGAAAATCAGCTAAGGCTTGTCATTTGACTGCTTTCTGTGGCACATATTTGAGATAATATTCAATTAATGCCAATATCCATTTGCCTTACCTTTTTCTCAAAATTGGCTTGGACAACATATATTTAATCACATCTGTTTGTGCAACCACAAACAATTTTGTAGGTAGCATATAATGCCTCAGTTTAATAACTGCAAAATAAAGTGTCCGACATAGCTTCTCACTAGAGTTGTACCTGGTCTCAGCATCATTTAACCTTCTACTTAGGTAATAGATGGCTTGTTCATGATCCATATTATTTTCTTGAGCCAATAGACAACCAATCGACAGGTCAAAAGTTAAGATGTACAACTTCAAAGGTTTACCTACCACTAGGGGCATAAGCACTGGAGGGTTTGCCAAGTATCTTTTGAGTAAATCAAAAGCTTCTTGATGGTATGTCTTGCACTTAAACTTATGGTCTGACTTGATTTTTATCAGATGAGAAAATGCTAAAGTTTTCTTAGCCAGATTGGCTATGAATCTTCTTAAAAAAATTATTTTTCCAAGGAAACTTTGGAACTCTTTTTTGTTAGTTGGAGGTTTTACTTTCAAAATTGCCTGGGCTTTAATAGCATCCATTTCTATCTCTTTGTGGTGTACTAAGAAGCTTAGAAAATTTCCAGCAGATACCCCAAATGCACACTTTAAGGGGTTCATCTTGAGTTTGTAGATCCTTATTCCTTGAAATGTCTACTGCAAATGTTCCAAATGCTAATCAAAATTGTCAGATTTGATGGCTACATCATCTATGTAGACTTCTAAGTATTTTCCAATCAAATCATGGAAAATTAAATTCATTGCCCTCTGGTATGTTGCTCCTGCATTCTTTAATCCAAAAGGCATGACTACGTATTCAAATGTCCTCAAAGCACTAGGACACCTGAAGGTTGTCTTATGTGTATCCTTTGGATTAATAAAAATCTGATTATACCCAGCATGACCATCCATGAAGGACAAAATCTTATTCTTGGCTACTGAGTCTACTAACAAGTCAGCCACCGGCATAGGATATTCATCCTTGGGAGTTGCTAGGTTCAGGTTCCTAAAGTGTATGCATACTCTCAACTTACCATTTTTCTTCATAATAGGGACAATATTACATAGTCATTCAACATACTTGGCTGTTATAATAAAACCTACTTTGAGTAACCTTTCAATTTCCTCTTTAACCAATAAGGTGACTTTATTGGTCATCCTTCTTGGGGGTTGTTTATGAGGAAGGAAATTTTCTTTAATTGGGAGCCTATGCTCTACCAATGCTCTATCTAATCCAGGCATTTCTTCATAGTTCCATGCAAAGCAATCCATATAATCGGAAGAGCAAACCAACTAGCTTGCTCTTGCATTCATTAGATAGATTAGCATTTACATAGATGGGCCTCTTACAGGCCTTACTCTCTAAGTTATATTCCTCTAAAGGATCCTGCACATTTGCCTTGAGGTCATCAAGCTTGGCAGGAGCATCATTCAGATGTTCCAGTTGCACCTCTTTATAACTCAGAGGGCTACTGTTGATGACACATTCTGCCCAGGAACAACTGGGCAAACACTTAGGGCTAAACTTACTTTCTAAGAAGAAATAAAAAAGCCTAGAAAAAGTATATCTAATTACAATAGCTGTCTTATCCAGCTTGTCGTCTTCTATCACTTGTACCTGCATTACTCTTGATCTTCCGTGACCTCCTCTATCACAGGCCTTTTCTGCTTCTATATCAAGCAACCAATTCCTAGCCTATTTGCTTGAAACCTTCCTCAATGAAGGCCTTGAACTCATCATTAGTCAAACCTTTCCCTTGGAATTTAACCTCTTCCTCATCAATCACAACTGGACCCAAATTCTCATCATGCAACACAGTTTCTATATTATTAACATCAGCAACAAAAGGATTTGTATCTACCCAGTAAACTTCCATTCCTCCTTTGTTACCTTGACCACCACTTGTTAAAAAGATCAGTGCCTGGTGCAGAGAAGAGGGTACACACCCATTAAGTTGTATCTAATCTCTACCTAGTAGAACATTGTAGTTAGAGGTAGAATTTATTACAAAGAAAGTTGTTCCCATTAACCTGGAACCAACCTGAAGCTGTAAGGCCATTACTCCTTTGGCCTCATATGGCCCACTAGCAAAATTACATATATTCACATCAGTAGGAAGCAAGTCATCGACAGATTTTTAGATAGCTTTCAGTGTTCTAGAAGGAAGAATGTTGACAACAGCCTCATTATTGATCAATACCCTTTCCACTAGCACTCCATCAAGGTAAGCCTTGACATATAAAGGCGTTAGATGCTTGATGAGCTTGTTTTCTAGCTTTTGCAGCACAACCTTCTCCCCATTGATAGACCTAACCACCTCAATTAACGTCAGTGGTTTGGTTTGTGTCTTAGTCATTGTTATCTGAACTGCTGGTTCAGTCAAATCTTCGACATCACCTGCCAATTTATCTGGCTGATTTAGATTAGCCTGAAACCTCTGAGGGATGGCCATAATCATATTGTAATCCTTAGATGGAGGTAAAGAGCTAAAGTGAATGGCAACTAACTTCTCTCTAAAGTCACTACCAGAACTATTTGACTTGACTTCATCTTTTCTAATTCCTTAATTAACATTCATGTTATCAATGGCCATCCCTTGGTCCTGAAATCCTTTCATTGCCCCATCTTTCTCATTGTTGTCATCTTCATCAAACATTAAATCCCTCTCTAATTCTTTCAACTTCTGTTTCAACAAAGCTTTTTTAGAAAGCTTCTCAACAGGTCTACCATCTGTCTTTTTTGGCTCCATTTTTCATTTTAAAATCTAAACTGGTTGTACTGGACGGGCTCTAGAAGTTGAACCCTTCACTTCTTTCCCTCCAGCAATAGGAACCAATCCATCTCTAGTCCATACTAAATCTTGCCTTCCGATGGGCTTATCCCCCGTAACTGTAGACATCATGGCATGGAACTTCCTTTGTTCCCTTATTTTCTGAGTTCTTGTTTATCCTATTGGTCTCCAACCAATCATGGAAAACTTTGGATGAGACACTCCTTGCCATTCTAGATAGGATGGTACTGGAGGCTTTACCATTCTTGGTTGAACTAGTTGCATATCTGGCCTCATTCTTAGGCCATGATACTGTTGTTGAAATTCCCTAAATGGTCTCACAAACTGTTGCTGCTCTCCATATGGCCTTCCAGTGTGTTGATAGCCAATATGTGGTGCTACAGATGCTGTTGCTGGCCATTATATGGCCTAGTCAATACTTTTGGACTTCTATAGGGCTTAGAACAGTTTTGCTGTTTGAGCATGGCCCTTACATTACTTGATCCACCAAAGCATGGATGAACAGGAGCTCCTTGGAACAAAAATGAAGCATCATCCTTACCATAGTTCTTTGCAGGACCAAATATCCCTGGGTATGTCCCATCATAAAACAGACAATCATTGTTGAAAATCTGTAGATCACCACTACCCATGATATTGAACCTCAGGCTAATATTCTTTCTAATGTTTTGAACTCCATCAATCACAATGGCCTTGGCTCTTTCTTTCTCAGTACCACATCTGAAACAAATGAACCTCTCACTAGGCTTTCCTTGAACTCTTTTTCCTTTTGCTTCTTTTGTTATCTTCTCCATTCTCCCTTTATGGAGCTTCTCTAATTCCACCAAGAGAACTCGGGGTTCTTCTTTTCTTCTTTTGATCATTGATCGAAGTTAGTTGATACCATGTTGATCTCCACCATATTTGGGAATGGATCACTATCAACTGCCATGACCCCTTTATCCTTTTCAGCATACTTTAGCATTTCTTTCTGAATTAAATCCTGCACACAATTTGAAAATGTAAGACAATTATTAGTGGAGTGCTTGAAAGAATTATGCCACTTAAAATACTCCTTGCCAACCCTATCCTTTTCTCTGGGAATGCTATGGCCAGAAATCAAAGTCAAAAATTTGTTTGCTAATAACTCATCAAACAATGCATCTGCTTTTGATAAGTCAAAAGAATACTGTCTATGTGACACAGCCACATTCTTTTTAGATGGCTGTGTTGCTAGCATGCTCATAGGTTTGTCAGCTTTTCTTAATATTTCACAAACCACAGGATTTTTACCTATCACTTGAGCAACATCTATGTCGACATCCATGTCAAACTTAACCTCTTGGTAATAAGTCCCTAATGAGGCTTCATTTCTCTGCTGCTCCTCTCTAAGAATGGCCTCATAGCTGGTTGCCCTTGAATACAACTCGGATAAGTCTCTAAACATCATGCCTTCAAACTTTTTCTTAAGCTCAAAATCTAAACCATTTTGGGCTAGTCTTATGACTTCTATTTCATGCATGTACACATGACATATATTTTTTGATTTCTTAAACTTGTCAATGTACTGTTCTGTACTCTCTTCTTGCCTTTGTTT
The DNA here is from genome assembly GCA_025200525.1 of Camellia lanceoleosa. Classification (NCBI taxonomy): domain Eukaryota; kingdom Viridiplantae; phylum Streptophyta; class Magnoliopsida; order Ericales; family Theaceae; genus Camellia; species Camellia lanceoleosa. Next base: position 128,911,856 of record CM045759.1, on the reverse strand, counting down.
AAATTTTGAAAAATCCACCATTGTCACCTCAGACTCAGTTCTAAAGAACTGGGCATGAAATTGACTCTCCATCTCTTGCCAAGTGTGAACAAAATTTTCTGGCAAGTTAATAAACGATGTAATTGTCATTTTAGACAGAGAATGAGGAAAGAGTTTCAATGTCAAATTGTCATCATAGCCAGGTTCTCTACATTACAATATGAACCTGCCTACATGTCCTATGGTTGATTACCTCTCTTTCCTTGTAAACAAAGTAAACTCAGGAATTCTATAATTTCTTGGAATGAGCGTTGTTTCTACCTATAGAGGGTAAGGACTCTTGAACATTGGCCTATCAGGCTTGGACCATACATTTCTTGTATGACATTCATTATTTGCTGGATATTATTAATCTGGGGGTCTAAGTATTATTGTTGTTGTTCCCCTCCTTGGACTTCTGGTTGGAAGTAAAGAAAAAGGAGGCCAGGCCCTCTAGGCCTTGGATGCATCCTGTTGGGTTCATAATATGGTTGTTGCATGGCATGATCTCGTATATTCTAAGGTCTTACTCGATTGATTAGCCTATTTCTCTGTTCTACCATAGCTTGATAACCTACTACAAGCCCATTAAATGCATGAGTACCATACATTTGTGGCCTTAGAGTTGTTCCAGGTCTAATTCCCATATTATTTAAGTTGTGCTTACACACTGAGTTTGTAGGGTATTCCCTCTCAAAAATAGGATTTATAGTTATTCCCTCCTCATATCTTTCTTGGAGTGTGGGAGGTCTATAAAATGATACAGGTTCATTTACATTTGCATGTTGTTGAGGGGCCACAAAAGGTATGAATTGTGCTTTATTTACCTGAGTATCCTTCTTAACCCTTCTTGATTGGCTAGGCTTGGCTGGGCTTGATGTTAGCCTTCTCAAACAAAGCCAGCAAGTCATCTACCATCACTTGGTTCTCATATGCAGACATAGAGCCAATTGCTTGTTGAGTATGTAGAAGAGCCTGTCTTGGATCAGTAAGATGACAACTAGATTGGCGAGTTTTGGCCATATTTTGGCCATTTCCTTGACCTATTTCCTGTCTGACCACTGAATGGCCATCACCTAGGTTATCCTGCACTCATTCAAGTCCACCATCTAAGTCTTCTCCATCTTCAACCCTTTTCTCAAGGTCTTCAAAGACTTCATATTGTTTCTTCTTAGTCATCACTCCAAATTAGACAGGTCCCACTGGGTGTGCCAAAATATGTTAGCAAAAATCTGGTTTGGGTCAAATCGATAGAGGAGATTCGACAGAGAAACCAAACTTTCACAAACAACAATAGGTCAGACAATTATGGTTGGTGTTCTATGCCTTGACAGTTTAAAGGACTTCTTTGGAGGTTATAATGTGAAGAAACTAGTGTAAATAAACTAAAATTTGATTGAAGAGCAAGTAAAGTTCAAAATACATAACAATCGACAGAGGAAAACTTGGCCATAGGGGTTGAATTACAAATAAACTACTCCTAAGTACAAAAGCTACTTCTAATTAAGTTATGTTATTCCTAATTCCACATGGGTTGTGAATTTTGTTGATGATCCTCTTTCCTTCGAATTTCCAGTCTTTATACTTATGCTGACACGTGTCCCATCCTGGAGCAAGTTACTTCCACTTCTTGCATAACTGCCCATGATCTTTATAACTACTTGTAACTACTTCTCTGCTGCAGCCTCCTCTTTCTCTTGCAAACGAACCACGTACCTTACATCACTTACATGCCTAACTTCATGGCTTGACTTTTGGGCTACGTTTGGCCACATCCCACTGCACTGTTAGATGAATTGACAGAAGAAACTGCTTCTGCCACCTCTGCTTTTTTAACTGTTTTACTCTTGTTACCTGTTTTGCATTCTGGGACCCACATCCCACTAAAACTTGTGGTCTTCACCCCTAGCATTTACTGGATTAGTTCTCTGTATTTTGTTACGCTTGTTCGATAGAGAAAATAAAATTTAGTGCCAATAGGTAATGCCCAATTGGGTACAACTTTCCAAGACAGTACTTGATTAAAACAAAAGTGAGTTTAAACTTAATACAAATAAAGCCCTAGGCTTATACAAAATAAATACAATAACAACCAAAAATGGAAGCTCTTAGCTCCAAGTCTTCTTGAGCTATTGCCTTGGCAGAGGCATATCATCAGCACTTGAAAATGGTTTTCCACATAGGGTGAGCCAAAACCCAATAAAGATACTCTAACACAGTGTATGAATCTTAACAGAGTTATAAAGTGAATACATATGCAATGCTCGTGCCAAAACCTTTCTGCATCACTTTTCAAAAAGCATGCAATGCCATGTTATATCACAATTCATTACAATAGAAAACAAGGTGGTTGATATAACACTGGGAATTTCTAGGACATGTCTACAAGTAGGCTACAAGCACTACCGATTTGCCATTTTTACCAGTACTAACCGGAAGGCTTGGCACCTATCAGCGCAGTTTTCTAGACTTTCACCAAGGACACACAGGCCAACATAATACCACAACTACACTCCTACACAAATTCACCAATGTGTTAACTATTTTACAATGCTCAATGCAATGGATGAGAAAATTAGTTTCAATTCAACTAATTCTCATGCAACTTCTACAACAATAATAGTTATCCTCCACTGATAGCTTAAAATAGATATCTCTAAACAGATAATTAAATTTTAAAACAAATATACTTTTCAATATTTCGAATAAGAAGTGATAATTCATATCCAACTCCACTATCATCATCATCATTGTTCCAATTCCATAAAACCAATATCAATTTCATATTCTCTTTACAAAAATCAAATTTTTACAATCTAGGGTAAAACCCCCCATTCTTTAAAAATCAATCTCCATGGATAAAATTCTCATTTATCACAACCCAACCATTTTACAAAGCCACAATCATATACAAGAACCCATTTTGAAAACCCTCTTTTGATTTCAAAGCCAAAACCCTAGATTTTAAACAAAAATTCCTCAATCACAATATCTTTTTTAAAAGACAAATAACTAAATTAAAAATCATAAAAAGAGTCAAAGTAATCCCTACCTCAAAGACAAGGACCAAGAAGAACAAGAGTTGAAACTTGACGAAGTCGAAAATGAACTTTATTCTGATCAATTGGAAGCTCTAGGTGAGCTCTACCTTTTTCTTCCAAGGACAAGGGTTGAGAAAACACTAGATCAAGGTGTATTTGAGGGTAGATGATGAATTCTAGAGAGAGAGAGAGAGAGAGAGAGAGAGAGAGAGAGAGTCTAGATTTAGGGTTTAGAGGTGTTTAGAGAGAGAGAGAGAGAGATATGAAAAAGTGATCCAAAAAAGGTAACTTTATGGACTGATATACGCGCAGACTGTTCAAGCGTAGGAATGGTCGCTCGAGTGACCAGACACAACAAAGTTATCGCCGAGCTTTCGGCGAAGAGCACCATTCTTCCCAAAGACTTTTGCAGAAGTGCAAAAGTACTGAGAGTTCCAAAAGACCGCTCGGGTGTAAGAAGGACCGCTCGAGCGCAAGAAACACCGCTTGAGCAAAGAATGCCATATTCCCAACAGTTTTGCAGACCTGCAAAAGTACTGGAAGTTCTCAGAGTTTGCTCAAGCACAAGAAAGTTTGCTCGAGCGAACAAGCAAAAATCTAGGCAACACAATTTTGAAAAGACTAACTCCTAACCTGTTTCAAATGCAATCAAGACACTCCAATGACCAAACTTAACAAGAAATAAGATGGAAGAAGACATGAACAAACATCAAGGCAAGAAAACCCAGATACAAGACAATAAATGGGTTGGGTTTAAACTTGAGTCACTAGAGGCAAATGGCTAGGTTGCCTTTACATTTGATCATTGGATTGTCCTCTCTTGGATAACTTATATTGTGTCAAATGCTAGTAGCCAACTTGCCAAGTTCTTTATTCATCCAATCAAGCTGATCGGACGGTTGTGTTGTCTAGTAGACATTGGATTTGCTGTTTGATGTCTCCACCGTTGGATGAGGATGAATCTAATGATCCTCTGGCATTCTACTAATCCTTTTCTAGAAGAAGATTTTTATTTTTCCTTGCTTCTTACGTGCTTATTCACGTGTCGTTGTTCTACCAGCTGTCTCTAATGGGCTTCTTAGAAACCTATATGGGTCTTCATTTCCTTTAGACTACTTTGCCTAATTGCTTTTGGGTTTGGGCAAACATTTTACTTTTCCATAGTATGTATTGATGATATTGTATGTTTTGGTGATGATCTATTAAGTATATGTTAAATCCCTATCCCTCTCTTATATCTCTATTTATACATGTGTGTAGGATGACAACGATGATAAATATGTGAAATATTTTGAAAAACCTTGCTCTGCAATAGAAGGCCCATGTCAACAGTTTCTTGAACATGATCTTGTAGAAGAAAGCCAACACCGTCACCATAGTGATGAGCCATGCCAGTAATGGGCGTTTGTCTATGATCGTTTCATTAGTGCAAAGGAAAAGAGAAAGGAGGATGTGAAAATAGTGGTTGGAGTTCTGATAGGGGTGCAAATATGATCAAGCATGCGTGTATAGTATTAGGTAAATCTAAAGAGGTGCACACCATATGCACCCTACGATAAAAATTTGTAATTTTACTACAAAATTTCATAACACCAATCACAAAATGCATAACCTAACCACAAATTGGCATAACAAAATGTCCAAAATTTTGTAGTTGATATTGCAAAAGTTTGTGATTTGGTCACAACATACGGTGCATACGATATGCACCTCCTAAAAAGGGTGCACATTTTATGGTAAAGTTACACATTTTTATGGTAGGGTGCATATGTTATGCACATTATAAGGTTTCCTAGTTGTGATTGAGCAGCATTGCATATTGATGGGATGCTGGGATGTTGAAAAGAAATTTACAATGCAACAAAACCCATATTGATGGGGTTGGTGGGTTTCTAAATTTTCCCTTAATATAGTCTTCTGCCTCCTTAATGGAGGATCAGAATCAACTTGATCCAAGGGTCCTCATTAGCCTTCTAAAATATTTTAAGATATTTTCATCACTTGACTATATTCTAAAATACTCTAAACTATTCTAATACATAATAAAATATTCTATATTTTTCTACAATACTCTAGAACTTTTTGAATTAGTTCAAACTATTCTAAGATGTTTTAGAAAACTATAAATTTCTCTAGAAATTTCTAAAAAGTGTGAAAGACTAATTTTCTAGAACTTTCTAAAAAGTGTGAAAGACTTGTGTTGAATCCCGACACCCTTCACCTCATTTTTTTCTAAAGATACATTGATAAAATACTTCTTGAAATTTGTTTAAAATATGAATTATCCTTGTAGTTTAGGATTTTACATTTTGCCTCTTAAAATTCCTAATTTCATAACAAATGATCCTATTTATTAATGGATCATCAAATTAATTAACAATTTTTAATAATGTCAAATACATATTGGAATTAATAATTGAAGTAATTTTATTATTATATGAGAGAGCAGTTAAAAATTTTATTTTTTTAATTAATCTTGTTAAATAAAAATTTCTAACAATATGATATTTATAATTTTTCTAAATTATAAGAGATAATTTATATTTTAAATAAATTTCAAGAAATGTATTTATAATTTACACTAACAAAAAATGTAGTCATCTCAAGTATTATAAGTGATTTCATCAGTAGTAGCTTTAATAAATTTCAGTTTGTTGATATGATCTTTCTTGTTTTTATCACTAATTTCATGGTCTCATTTAGGGGTGAGTAGTGGATATACTGATTCGCCCAAATCGACCGAACTGGATTGATCCGCCGCATTTTGGACAGATGCGTAATGCCGAGCGAATGGTTACAAATTGATTTTTTTCCAACAAGCCTAGTTTTAGATGGATGGCGGATTTGAGGTTCCTTTAGCCGTAACCGAACTGCCAAACCGCGAGCACCCTTAGTAATTTGTAAGACTTTGTATTTTTAATTTGTTTAAACATCCTGTTTGTGTTTTCAATTGAAAAATAATTCAAATATTTTGTTGAAAAAGAGTTTTCAATTTGAATACATTTTTCGAATTGAAAAAAAAAATGTATTATTTATCTGTATTTTTTTATTTTTAATTGTAACTCTAAAAATAATAAATAAAAAAGATGATATATGTTGGTTGATTTTTATTTTCAAAAACATATATAGATGTAATAATATAGAGGCATACAATCTCTACTACTGCTTTGTTCATGATTTTGGTGGTTTGAATTTTTTTTTTTTTATATTTTGAGAACCACAGATTGTAATACTTTCTATGAATGAGACATGTTGTGATTGTAATATGTGGATGAGGCATGCAGTGGTTGTAATATTCTAAAATTTCAAACTTTCTTTCTTTGGATGAGGCATGCACCGATTGTAATACTTTTTAAAGTCATTGATTGTAATAAATTTTTTTTTGAAGGATGTGCACATGTTGAATTATGTTGAAAATTTGTAAAATTTTAAACTGCCAAACCGATTCGCATCTATCCACCAATCCGCTCATTCCACATCTGCCGAATTGGCAGACATATGCGGATTGATTTTCTCCAATCCGCTAATCTGACGAACGGATGACAGATTGGAGGTTACGTGGCCGCAACCGACCCGCACTCACCCCTAGGCTCATTTGAACTTTAATCGAATGCATCATTTGAGTATATGTCTGAGCAGAACAAAGATATCTATACATATAAGAACTGCTTAGTTGTTTGAGATTCGTGTTTTCTTTTTGATTTTACTATTTCATTTTGAATAATTACTAATGGTGGCCTATATGTTGAGTAAAGTTTTTTTTTTTTTTTTTTTGTAATTACGCAAACAATTTTGGTCAATTATGCAACAGGCTTTTTCGTAATTATGCAAATATTCTTGGTCAATTATGAAACATAAATATTTTATTTTTAACAAATTACAAATACATCCATAAGATTTGTTTAGAAATTTTATCGTTTGTTATAAATTTTAATTTAACACAATACTTAGGGGGAAAAAAAAATCATTCTCCTATGCAATAATAAATTATCAAAATTTTTAAAAAAAAAATATTTCTCATGTCATTAAAATAGTTAATTGACTTAATAATTTATTTATTAAAAAAATGGTTAACTAAAAAATATTTTTCATATCATTAAAAATTATTAATTTACTTAATGATTTACTTATTAATAAAATTGTTCATTTGTTATGTGAGTATGATTTATGTATTAATAAAAATTAGCCATTTGTATATATATATATATGTATTTTCTTTTGCTTTTTTATTAGTTCAGTGAATTATCTTAGTAATTTTTTTTAGATGGGAGAATTATCTTACTATTTATTTTATATTCATTTGTTGAGAAAAGGTACACACCATAATATATATATATTTTTTTTTTGTAAATTCAAAAGGAATAAATCATTAGGTGTATTAAAAATTAAATATATATATATATATCATACCAAATAATTTTATCATATATATAATAATTTATTCTATTCAATTTCATAGAATAATATTATAATTTTTAAAAAATTATCAAACTATAAAACTTAAATATACTTTAATAACAACCGGTGCCTCATATGGGCCTTTTCAAACTAGCATATATATAAGTGGTGCTTTGCCCATGGTGGCTTGTATTTTGCTTTTCCTATTTTTCCCTTTTGCTTTGCATTATTTGCTAATGATAGATTAATTTATTTTATAGTTCCCATCTTGCCTTTCTTTTTTGTAATATGTATCAATATTGGTGGTAATACTTTAGATGAAGAAATTTTTTTTGTAATTATACAAAGATTTTTGATAGTTATGAAACATGATTCTTTTATTTTTGAGAAATTAAAAATACACTTCTGAAATTTGTTTAAAATATAAATTGTCCCAATAGTATTAAAAATTATAACTAGGGGTAGTTTAAATTTTAAATTTAACAACATTGTACGAGCAAGAAATAATCTTCTCGTATAATCCTGTTGATCAAGTCTGCGCTCCTCCAAACGTCGTCGCTTTATTCCCTGAAAACACAAATGTGAACTAGCCGGCGGGTGTGTGCCGGATACCTCTCCGATGCCTAAGTCAGCAAAATAGACAAATAGACAAAAGCTCTGTGTATTCGAGAATCGAAGTTGTGTTATCTCTCCATAGGTGATGTTGTGAGCTTTTATAGGTTCCGCGTGGCACAATCCTAGTAGGACTCTTATTCCTCCATGTAGAGTCCTCCTAGGAATTACACTCCTGAAAGATAATACTTATCCTTCTACACCTCCCTCACTGCTTAAACCAAGCGAGATGGTTTTACCTCGGTAGCATGACAAAACGACCGAGCTAACATTGCCATGCTAAAGCAGCAGAAATGACCGAGCTCCAACTAGTTCGGTTCTTCCATTAATTGCTTGTACCTCGGTTTGATCTTTTGAAACCGTGCTAACCATAATAAGTACTGACCGCGCTAACCATAGCAAGGTCAACCTCAAAAAGCCATAACACCTCGGTCCAAAACACTGTAGACGAGATAATTACTACTCCGACCGAGGTGGCTGAGCTAACTGCAAGGCTCTTTTTGGGCCAAGCTAATCTACAAGGCCCTTTTACTCAGTCTTTCTTACCGTGGCCCATAGAACGACTCATTACCCAGCTCGGCCGAATTTATTTATAAATTATCCTCTCAATTGCCCATTAATTCCATTTGCGTAGCGTGATTGGGATTACCCATCACAAGCTGAGCTAAAAAAACTTTAGCTTTTAAACCGAGCTAAACTCACACCGGGCTACCAATCTGTCCGGTCAAGACGTCTCTTCAGTCGCTGAATCACTTTCTATTTCATGGACACGTGGTAGACTCTCATTGGCCCAGCGTAGCTGTCGCGCTGTCCTCATACTCCAAAAAATTTGAACAGTCCCGCCCTTTTCACACGTCCTTATACAAAAAACCCTATATTTCGAATCAACTTCTCTTACTATTCATCTTCTCTCTCTCCGTTCTTCTGAGTTTTTACTCTTGCAAATACAGTGCCTGTGAATCTCTTCCTTGTGATCTTGAACTTCATCCTTACATCTTCAAACTGTAAGTAACTCAATCCCATTTCCTTTTTGTTTCTCTAGTTTCTGTTGTATGTAGTATACTATCCACATGTTCCTCAAAACGCACACATTATTTTTGTTTCCATTTTTCTGAGAGAAACCATGCAATAGAATCATTGTATTTACGAATAATCTGAGAATCGATGTGTTTGATCCGAAATCACACTTCAACCGGACTAGGAGGTTGTTTGTATTAGGTGTGTACCTGGCAAAACTGAACAACCGAACTAGGACTTCATGCCATACCTGTAGTTTCAAATAGGTCTAAGTACCTTCTATTTCACTTAGCCGAGCTAGCGAACTGTATTAGGTTTACGTAATGCTGCGCTATAAAGTTTCAACCACCGACCGGGCTAATATTTGGGGCCAAACCAACCCCCTTACTTAGTCAAAAAACCGAACTAAGAATGTTACACCATAAACCACAACCGGGCTATGAAATTTTCATTTACTGAACCTGGCTAAAGTTTCTTCGCCCAAATCGAGCTAAGAATGGATAGTGTCCCACGTAGCTGGGCTAAGACAACATTTATTTTACCTTTGTTACTTTTAGCACGGTCCATCGATCTGTGCTTAACACTTTTTCTTTGCCCTTTGCAAACTCTGACTAGGTTGCCCAGGCACTCATTTGAACGCTTCAACCGAGATACTCCCTTTCATCTCAGTACCGAGCTAACACTTGTGGATAATTTATACATAATTTAAGACCACATGGGGAAATATAGGTTTCTAGTAAACTCATCTGGGGCTATGGCCGAGTTCCGAAGGGACTACCATATCCCTGATGATGTCCACCTTAGCTTAGCCGAACTAGACACTGCCCCGTGGGGAAAAACTAGCTTCGTTCCCTTCACCCTCCTTTCCATTGTAGAAACCGGGCTTTGTTTTCCCGTTCAGCCTCTTCTCTGTGAATTCCTTAGACAAACAAATCTCTGCCCTACCCAGCTTTCCACAAATTCGTTCAGGATAATAAATGGCATCGCCGAGCTAAACTGCCGGCTTGGCCTCAACCTCGGTCTGGCTGAATTATTCCATCATATTCATTAGGCCAAAACGAAGACGGCTGGGTATATTATCTAAGAATAAGACGCTGCCGGGAGAAAATAATAAAAAATACCCCAGATAAAGATGTAAACGATGATGATTTCTTTTGGGTCTTTGGTAACTTCGAAGACCAAGAAGCCCAGATCCCGGGTGACTGAATAAACTAGAACAAGGGCTTAGCCGGTATACATACCTCGTCTCACTTTTTGCATTCCTTATTTTATTTGTATGTCTTGAACCGCACTAACCATTGTAATTTTCCTTCATGCAGATTTAAACTTTCTAAAGTCATAGTACAGTTACCCAAATCTTGATGCCTTCCACGCCGCACTAAGATATCCCAATCGAAGTTGGGCCGAGTTACTCAACTTCGAGCTGACCTACAGATACAGCAGCAGGAGGAAGACCAGGGTGACCGATTTCCTCTTGGAGCCCTCTCCTGAACCTGATCCAACCCTCCCACAAATCAATCTTATCCCATTGACTACAGAACAAGAGATGGCCAAAAAGAGAGCAGTAAGAGCTCTTATCACCGAAACAAACCAGGTTGAGGTACAACAAGCTGGCCAGACAAATGAGGCCGTGGTAGCGCTCCCCACCTCTCAGCCGTCATCATCTCAGCCAAACAAGCGTGCTCAGACTTCCACAACCGAGCCATGCCTTGTCGACGAGGATGAAATCTTGCTTCCGCCAACCATACCACCAAGCCCACAAATTGAGCATTCAGACCAGGCTAGCCCATCAGAATGGGCGCCCAAGGTCACCTACAAGAACTGAGCTATCACTGATTCCGACTCAGTGGTAGCCAAAAAAGACCACTCGTTAGCATTTAATCTTGCCAAGAGTGTGTGCCTTCCAGCTAATATGGAGCACCACGACCACCTTACCGAGCTGAAGGCCATTCACTTGGCGTCAAAATCAATGGTGCTGGTAAGTTTCTCCTTTCTCTGGCCTCAATTTCTACATCTGTTAGCTCGGTTTAGCTCAAAATTGCTTCTCTGTTTGTAGGCCCTGCAAAAGAACCACGTTGCTCACAAGCGCGTGTTAGAGCTTCAAAAAACCACAAGGCAGGCCATGACAGAGGCCAATGCTAAATCAGTTGAGCTAGAAGAGGCCAAAAAGAAAATGGCCGAGCTACATACCGAGGTGGCCCGCCTGACCGGTCTTGTCAGCTCGGCTGAAGCTGATAAGCAAAAGGCTGCGGCCGTGCTGAAAGACAAATATCTGCGCGAGCTGGCCAAGCTCGAGAAAAAGAAGAATGATGAAATCGCCCAGTTGGAGAAAAGCGTGGAAGATGCTGAAAATCGGGGTTACAAGGAAGGGGAGGACACCTACATCCAGCAATGCGAGACTGCCAAAGATATATTCTTCAAATGTGGATGGAAGGCAGCGGTAACGCAGCTCGGTCTTAGCCTAGAGACTGAGGTCTTCCTCAACCCTCCTCCACATTTTATACCGAGCTACATGGCAGAGTATGCCCACGCCATTCAACAAAAATTTCTTCAAGATGATGATGAAGAAGAGGCCTCAGAGCCCAATAATGCCCTGGTCATCGCCAATGATCCTGTCGTTCAGTCAGCTCGGGTGGAGCCACCAGTGGAAGACTTGGTTGAAAATGTGTCCGACCTACCTGCTAAAACCGGGCTTCGAGTTGAACTGGATGCGGATCTTGACGACCTTTTTACTTGATCTTGTACTTTTTTCTTTTTACTTTTGCAAAGAATATGTAACCGGGCTAAGGCCCCATCTTTTGTACTTTTGGCTTGCATTTTGAATGAAATTTCTTCTTGTTTCAACTGTTAGTTCGGTTAACTGTTATGCTATGCTTGCATTTACTTTCCAATTATAATCTGAATGCAGTATAACATTTTCTGGCCGAGATACCTATCTCGGTTCTAACCTTGAGACCTTATTTGGTCATACCAGCCAACCTTTTCAGCCTAGGTTGTTACCTTGGCTGAAGATTACCAAAAGTTTGTTTATTCCAGCCAACCGCTCTTTTGCCTTGATCCTTATCTCGGCTGAAGAGTACAAAGTGTTGGTTTTTCCAACCAACCACTCTTTAGCCTAGATCCTTATCTCAGCTAAAGAGTATTAAGTGTTGGTTTTTCCAGCCAACCACTCTTTAGCCTAGATCCCTATCTCGGCTGAAGAGTATTAAGTGTTGGTTTTTCCAGTCAACCACTCTTTAGCCTAGATCCTTACTTCGGCTGAAGAGTACTAAGTGTTAGTTTTTCCAGCCAACCACTCTTTAGCCTAGATCCTTATATCGGCTAAAGAGTACTAAGTGTTGGTTTTTCCAGTGAACCACTCTTTAGCCTAGATCCTTATCTCGACTGAAGAGTACTAAGTGTTGGTTTTTCTGGCCAATCTCTTCAGCCCAGATCCTGATCCTAGTTGAAGAGAACTCAATAGTTAGTTATTCCTGCCAACCTGAGCCAAGTGTTTGGTTATTCCTACCAAACTTCCTATAGCCTTGATCCTTATCTTGGCTTAGGAGAAGTGAGTGTTGGTTTTCCAGCCAACCTCTTCAGCCCAGATCCTGATCTTAGCTGAAGAGAGCTCAAAGTTGGTTATTCCTGCCGATGTAGAGCGAAGTGTTTGGTTATTCCTGCCAAACGTCCTGCAGCCTAGATCCTTATCCTTAGCTTAGGAGAAGTATTGGTTTTTCCAGCCAACCTTTTCAGTCCAGATCCTGATCTTAGCTGAAGAGAGCTCAAAGTTGGTTATTCCGGCCAACTCTGATTTAATTGCCCCTAATACTCTAAAACTATTTTTACAGAAGAAAACAATTTATGCTAAAAAAAGAAACTACTTGTTTTATTAAAGAATAAAAACTACAAGTAAGTTTAAAGAAAAGCTAAAAATAAAATAGTTTGAGATTGGCAGTATTCCATGGCCTGGGAATAACTTTGTTGTCTTCATCTTCCAAGTGGTATGTCCCTTTTCCTGCTAATCCAACCACTTTGTAAGGTCCTTCCCAATTGGGCCCTAACTTGCCATCTCCGGGTACTAGGGTGTTTCCCATTACTTTGTGCAGCACCCAGTCTCCAATCTTGAATTGCCTTGGATGTACTGTCTTGTTATATTTTCTGGATAACTCCTGCTGGTATGAGGCAATGTGAACCAGTGCTCTTTCTCTTCTTTCTTCTACAAGGTCGAGCTCCAATGCTATGGCTTCTCCATTTAAGTCTGGATCAAAATTTTCACTTCTAATTGTGGGGAGGCCAACTTCCAGTGGGATTACTGCTTCCATGCCATAGGCTAAGGAAAAAGGTGTTTTTCCAGTTGATCGTCGAAGTCTGGTGCGGTAAGCCCATAGAACATAAGGAAGCTCCTCAGCCCACTTTCCTTTTGCTTTTTCTAACCTTTTCTTCAATCTATCCAAGACGACTTTGTTTAATGCTTCTGCTTGGCCATTTGCTTGGAGGTATGCTGGTGTAGAATTATAGAATTCTATCTTGTACTCTTCACAAAAGCCTCTAAAAATTTTTCCATTGAACTGAGTGCCGTTATCTGATATTAGAGCCTTGGGTATGCCGAACCGAGTGATGATACTCTACCAGACGAACTTCTTCACATCTTTCTCCTTTATTTATGCTAATGCTTTTGACTCCACTCACTTTGTAAAGTAGTCTGTTGCTACAAGAAAGAATTTTCTGTTGCCGGGTGCCGTTGGAAGTGGTCCTACTATGTCCAAACCCCACATTGCGAAGGGCCATGAGCTAGTTAAAGGTAGGAGTTCTCTGGCTGGTTGATGTATTTGGTGTGCGAACTTCTGAATTTTCTCGCACTTCTTGACATACTTCTCTGAGTCTGCTTGCATGTAAAGCCACCAGTATCCCTGTGAAATTGCTCTATAGGCCAATGATCTTCCCCCTTGGTGGCTTCCGCATACGCCTTCGTGTATTTCGAACAAGAATGCTTCGAATTTGCTGGGATGAACACACTTTAGGTAAGGTCCTATGAAGGATTTCTTGTACAAGGCCATTGATGGGGAGAGCCAAAATCGTAGCGACTTTGCTCTAATCTTGTTGGCTTCTTTCTTTTCCTTAGGTAAGACGCCGTCTTTTAAGAACATTATAATGGGATCCATCCATGAGGGGCCTAATTCGGCGTAACATACCTTAGCTACTTCAGGTTCTTCGATGCTTGGTCTTGGTAGGTAGTCGATCAGTAACGGATGAGGGATGGATGTATCTGCCATCGAAGTAACGCCTGCTAGTTCGTTTGCTCTACTGTTTTCTTCCCTGCTAATCTGCTCTATCCGCACCACTTCGAACTTCATAGTCTCTTTTCTGACTAACTCTTGGTACTTAGCCATCCTTTCATCCTTTGCCTCATAGTCGCTTGAAATTTGGTTTACCACCAGCTGTGAGTCACTGTAAACCATTAGCTCGGTGGCCTTCATGTAGACTGCTGATTTTAGTCCTGCTAGAAGCGCTTCATACTCCGCTTCGTTGTTTGATGCTGGGAAGCCAAGGTTGACTGCTTGTTCCACTATTAGGCCATCTGGTGAGAAAAGGACTATGCCAAGTCCTGCACCGTGCCTGTTGGATGCTTCATCCATGAAAAGCTTCTACATCTCTACGACAAACAGCTTCCAGGAAGTGGAGAGATCGGAAGATGCCTTGGGGTCATGAGTGTTGTTAGTGTTTGCTTTAAAGTCCACACTTACTGTTTTCCCCTTACTATCTGATCGTACCAAGTTTTTATTGGTCGATGAGTCTTTGCTTGGTGTAGCATGGTTTGCCTCTTCCTCCTTTTCTTCACTCTGGTCTGTTTTGGGATGTGGCTGGGCATCTTGTATCAGGGGTTGCACATTTCCTGCAGCGCTTTCCATCTCCATTTCGGTTGTACCAGTCAAGTCAATTGGGCAGATGTGATGACTTCCTGGTGTGAACTCTGCCACAAAGTCTACCAAGGCTTGTGCTTTTATTGTGGTTCTGGGCTGAAACTTGATATCAAATTGTCCTAATTCCACCGCCAATTTCAAGATTCGCCCAGAAAAGTTCGCCCTTTCAAACAAAGCTTTAGGGGAAAAGCTGTTAGGACGATTATAGTGTGGGCGTGGAAGTAATGCGAAAACTTCTTTGAGGCCATCATCAAAGCTAAGGCCAGTTTTTCCAATGGTAAGTACTTGGTTTCTGCGCCCAGCAAAGTCTTACTAACATAGAAGATGGGCAGGTGTTGGATTCCTTCCGCTCTGACCAACACTGTGTTGTTGTGTCTTTGTGAAACTGCAAAGCACAAAAAGAGCTATTCTCTAGGTACTGGGGTTACTAGCAAAGGTGGAGAAGACATGTACTCTTTCAAGCTTTCTAGGGTGCGGTTACATTCTTCATCCCACTCAAACTTGGCCTTTAGCGCTTGAAAAAATGGTCGACATCTGTCTGACGACCGACTTATGAACCGGTTGAGTGCAGCTGCCATACCAATGAGATGCTGCACTTCTTTTATTGAGTTGGGCCTCTCTAGATCCTGAATTGCTTTGATTTGAGAGGAGTCTGCCTCTATACCTCGGTTGGTCACTAGGAAGCCTAGGAATTTGCCAGATCCTACGCCGAACGCACACTTGTATGCATTAAGGCGCAACTTGTTCTTCTTCAGGATCTGAAACATCTCACCTAGGTCTCTGAGATGGTCATTTTCATCCTTGCTTTTGACCACCATATCATCTATGTATGCCTCCATTGTTCTGCCTAACGATGGTTCAAACATCTTGGTCATCATCCGCTAGAATGTTGCCCCTGTGTTTTTTAGGCCAAAAGGCATGACCTTGTAGCAATACAGTTCTCTTGGTGTTGTAAAGGACATGACCTCCTGGTCCGGTTCATACATAGCAATCTAATGGTATCCTTTGTACGCATCAAGAAAGCTAAGTCGATTGTGTCCTACCATTAGGTCTACTAGTTGGTCTATCCGTGGTAAGGGAAAGCTATCCTTTGGATATGCCTTGTTGACTGTTTTGTAGTCCACACAGACACGCCATTTTTCATTTTTCTTTGGCACCACTACAGTATTGGATATCCACTTGGGATAGTGCACTTCTCTGATAGCTCCTGCCTCTAGAAGGTTTTCCACTTCTTCCGTCACTATCTCGGCATGGTGGAGTGCTGATCTGCGAGTGCGTTGTATAATTGGTCTGGCAGTTTGGTGGACATTTAATTGGTGACAGATGAAGTTTGGGTCAATGCTAGGCATGTCATACGGCGTCCAAGCGAACACTTTGATGTTAGAGGTTAAGAACTTCATAACCTCTATTCTCTCAGTGCTGGATAATGATGAGTTGAGCAAAAATAACTTTTCTGGGTCTTTTTTATCTATCCTTACCTATACCAAGTCTTCCACCACCTTCTGTTCAGCTACTTTGCCAACATCTGTGAACAGCTCATTGCTTTTAGGTTTTTCCACCATCTGTACATATCCCTTGGCAGTGCGGCTGCCATTTACTGTGACGAAGCATTGTTTGGACATAATTTGGTCTCCAAAGACTTCTTCAATTACTCCGGCTTCGTTGGGGAACCGCAATACTTGATGGTAGGTTGACACTACTGATCGCATGGCATGCAGCCATGTCCTTCCCAAGATTATGTTGTAAGTGGAAGGGACTTTTAATACCCAAAATTCCACTTGTTTCGTCATGCTTCCTGTTCTGACTGGGAGGATTATCTTGCCCATTGGCCACTCTGGCATTGAGTTGAATCCGATTAGGGGAGACGTTGCAGGCGCCAAGTCTTTATCCTCCAGTTTTAATTGTTTGAAGGTTTCGTAATACATTATCTCACACGAGCTCCTTGGTCGATCAAAATCCGTTTGATGTTGTAATCCTTGACGCGGAATGTGATGACTAGTGCATCATTGTGAGGGAAATATATCCTTACCAAGTCTCTGTCAGAAAAAGATATGACACTCGTGGCTTTTGTTCTTCCCTTTTTGATGGCAAGTTGTGCACTTAATACCTCCTTTAAGTGCTCAGTCTTTTTGATAATTCCTCTCAGCTCACATACTCGCTCATGTTCGATTACCCCATGTATTACGTTAATCACGCCTTGAGGTGGGGCGTCGATTGGCATTCCGTTTGGGTGATCATGGTTACGAAATTTGGTTGTGTCCCTTCTACTATGTACTGGCCCAGGGGCCCAGCTGCGACTAACTGCTCCAAGTGCTATTTCAACGGTGTGCAATTCTCTGTGCAGTGCCCCTTTTCATTATGGAAGGTATCTGGGGATCGCCGTCATAGTCTTTTGTGCTTCTCCTAACTTAGTGGCCATTAGGCGAAAGGTTCATCGTATTTTGAAATTGATGGGTGGTTTTTGAACACCGTGGTAATGGCGGTCTGAACTCTTAGCCACCTTTTATGCGGATCCTCTTTGTTGGCCCGTCGCTCGCCTTGGTTCTGTTCGGCCGTTCTACCGTGTTGACTTTTGCCGAAGTCTTTTTATCTGGTGTTGCTGTCGTGCCAGATTTTGCCTTAGCATAGGCGCCATTTTCTTCCACACGAATATGTTGGTGTACTCTCTCCATTAAGGCCTTCATCGTAAGGGGATGCGTCATAGTAATTGAATCCCTCAACTTGTTGCCGACCGGCAGGCCCCGTTTGTATTGTGCAATGGTGAGGTTTGTAGGGCAATCCCCAATCTGGTTGAAGGTTTTTCAATAACGACTATTGTAGGATCTCAACGTCTCCTTGTCACCCATGTCAATGGAGAGTAGCAGATCGGTCTCCACTAGCGTTTTGGTGTTTGTTCTAAACCTGGTCATGAACGCCTCTGCCAATTGTGCCCAAGAGGCGATGTTGCCTTCTGGTAGCCTTTTGAACCAAGTTAGACCCAGGTTGCCTAGGCTAGACGGAAACAGGATGTACATTAAAGCCTCATTTTGCTGGTATACTGCCATAACCTGGCAAAAGTGGCTTAGGTGCATGTAGGGGTCTGTCTTCCCTTCATAAGTGGTAAATTTGGGCTGGTGAAAGCCCGAAGGTAGTGGTGCGTTCTCAATTGCCGGAACGAACGGCGAGGTCTGCAGCCTTGCTAACGCTTTCTCTGCTGGTTCGTAAGCAAGGCGCGGTATTGGCATTCCTACCTCGACGCTCCCATGCGTCCGAGGAGCCAACCGCTGAAGGGCTGAAACTCTGCACAGGTCGCGCGCCCTAGTATCTTCCTTCCATCGTGCCCTTTCTTCTAGTATGGTTCGCAAATCGGATGATCTAGGCAACTCCGTCTGCCTAGATGACGTCTGGTACGTGCGCGAGGGTCGATAGGTGCTTCCCTCAGTATATGACCTCTCAGTTCTCGTTCTCTCAGACTTGGAGTAACGAGTCCTGGGAGTTCTTGACTGAGTGTCGCCTGTTCTCAGGCTCTTGCTCTCTGCTTGCGATGGTGTGGTATGCCTACCACGATCTTTCGAGTGGCGATGGGGCCTGTTGCTTTGTGCCCCTCTCCTATCGCTACCCATTTTCCTTTGATCTGGCGCTTCATAGACTCCATGTCAGCCGTCATCTTCCTTATTAGCTCGTCTTGTTCCTTTATGCGATCCTCCAGAACTTGAGGATCGATTCTCTGCCTCTGTCTTTCAGGACTTTGAGAGTGACGGGGGCTGTTAATCCGCCTCCCCCTTGTGTCCCTCCTGGGGTTCTGTCGTTGGGGCTCTAAATTTGCCATAGAAGGGATAGAAGGCAAACCTTCACGCCTCCCATCCCCCCTCTGGGGTTTGTCCGTCGATAGCGAACTACGGCAAATCTTCATTGTGCGCCATTACTTCCGATTAGAGAGGAAAAACTTTGATCAAGAGGTTTTGTTCTTTCTAATTTTTCCACAGACGGCGCCAATTATACGAGCAAGAAATAATCTTCTCGTATAATCCTATTGATCAAGTCTGTGCTTCTCCAAACGTCGTCGCTTTACTCCATGAAAACACAAACGTGAGCTAGTCAGCGAGTGTGCGCCGGATACCTCTCCGACGCCTAAGTCAGCAAAATAGACAAATAGACAAAAGCTCTGTGTATTCGAGAATCAAAGTTGTGTTACCTCTCCATAGGTGATGTTGTGAGCTTTTATAGGTTCCGCGTGGCACAATCCTAGTAGGACTCTTATTCCTCCATGTAGAGTCCTCCTAGGAATCACATTCCTGAAAGATAATGCTTATCCTTCTACACCCCCCTTACTGCTTAAACCAAGTGAGATGGTTTTATCTCGGTAGCATGACAAAACGACCGAGCTCACATTGCCATGCTAAAGCAGCATAAATGATCAAGCTCTAACTAGTTCGGTTCTTCCATTCATTGCTTGTACCTCGATTCGATCTTTTGAAACTGTGTTAACCGCAGTAAGTATTGACCGCGCTAACCATAGCAAGGTCAACCTCAAAAAGCCATAACACCTCGGTCCAAAACACTGTGGACGAGATAATTACCACTCCGACCGAGGTGGCTGAGCTAACTGTAAGGCTCCTTTTGGGCCGAGCTAATCTACAAGGCCCTTTTACTTAGCCTTTCTTACCGTGACCCACAGAATGGCCCATTACCCAGCTCGGCCCAATTTATTTATAAATTACCCTCTCAAGCATAATCAAGAAAAAAAAATTCCAACTACTCTCCTATGTATCAATAAAATTATTAAAATTATTCATTGAAAGATATTTCTCATATCATAAAACTGTTAATTAACTTAATAATTTATTTAATAACATGAATAATCATTTGTTATGGATTCATGATTTATTTATTAACATAAAAATAAATAAAATATGAAAAACTTCATCAAAAATAAATAAAAATTCAAACAAAGTACACATAAATTTTTATTCAGAATTTCATTTGCTTTTAGTGTTTGATTTTTTTTTTTTTTTTTTGGAATTTAACCACCTATTGGGCCTATCATCTTCCTTTTTTTTTTTTTTTTGGTAATAAAAAAGAAAACCGCCGCCTACGATATAATAATCTATTAAATATTAATGAATTTG
Organism: Camellia lanceoleosa; assembly: GCA_025200525.1. Classification (NCBI taxonomy): domain Eukaryota; kingdom Viridiplantae; phylum Streptophyta; class Magnoliopsida; order Ericales; family Theaceae; genus Camellia; species Camellia lanceoleosa. The sequence goes on along the minus strand of CM045759.1, from coordinate 128,891,759 downwards.
TAGAAAAAATTATTAAATATTCTTCAAAAATATTATGTGACATTATTTCTATGTTACTCAATTAATGAGAATTGTAAAACACACTAATTAAGTCATCTTTTTACAAGAAATACAGTGTTTAGTGGCGTTTGTAAAGTGCCGCTAAATCTCTGAAAAACACGGCTAAAACCTTTGGTGATGTTTTTATTATACGCCGTAGATACGATCGTCGCTACATGTTTGCGACGTTGCTGTTGTAGACCTTATTGGGACGTTTTAGAAACGTCATGCTACAATTGTTGGTAGCAATTCCTTCTGGCAAGATGACGTTATACATACCTTTATAATGACATTTTTTTCCCCAAAAACACCACTAAAAGCACTTTTTATTTTTATTTTTAATGAAATTTTCACCATTGAGCAATAATATTTTAAATCTCTGAGTTAGAATTATCAAAAATACATTCAAACCCTGTTTCAAAAAATATATACATTCAACCAAACACATCAAAATTGAAATTACAAAAAATACAACCAAATTCATATACACCATCATCATCTCAAAATTCAAAATACAAAGAAAAGAGTAAATGTAACTAAAAACAAAAGTACAAATATGATTGATACACAACACTTCGAAGAATCAATTTTGAACTTCTTCAACTTTAGAGAAGTTTCCAGGTTTTTCTTAAGTTCAAATAAATTGCACTCCTGTAAAAAAAACAAAAACAAAAACAAAAAGATGACATTTGACACAATTGATAATGTGCAATCAAATGATATAATTAACAAATAGAGTTATAAATAATAAAATAGTAAAATAGTGAAGAAAAAAAAGAGAATTGCTTAGATTGATCAATCTCATTATGAGCACTAATATAATCGTATGAATTTAAATTAAATTAACCCACTCACTTCCATAAACCCCACTCATTATCAACCCTGAAAGAAAGACATGATATGCCATAATTAAATATTTCTTACTAGCCTACGATAAATAAGAGGAATTTTAACAACACTTATTATAGAAAATATTAGAGATGAGTCACAATCAAATCACCTTGTCCAGACAAACTACAACATATGATTTAATCCATAAGTTACCTACAGATGTTTTGTTGTAGAAATTTCAAAAAATACAAAACAAAGTATAAGAATTCATTACATTTAGTTATAGAAAATATTAGAAAACTAATCACATGATCTGACTAAATGTACAAACTAGAGCATTAAAATGGGTTAAAATTTTGAAAACACAGAATTTTAAAAGAAATTACACAAATAGATTAAAAACTACTCTTTATTTATGATTCATGAGTTCTATACATTTTTTTGCACGTTTTACCCTATGTAGCTAAACCCTATGTAAATTTCTGAACTGATTATATATATAGATGCCAACATACAAATTTCAACTAATCAAGTTCACAAATTAAGACTAGATCAAATGGAAAGTGTAACCATGGACATCTCGAGATCTAAAGTGAACTTAGCAAGAGCAGATCAAAAAAGCCATTTAGAGCGATCCAAAGCCATAACCCGATATAAAACAAAACCCTACATGGAAAAAGATCAAAGGAGTTCAAAAAATCTCGAAGAAAAATTACAAATCAAGTGTGCAAAATAAGATTACCAAAATCAAAATCAAATGAGAAGTACTTGAGATTAAATGAGACAACAAATAGCTAAAATCTAGTCTTCATTTGAGCAAACTAAATGTAAACAGATATAGGACTATCTCTTAGTTGTTTAGGCAGGATTTTAGATCAACAATAATTCATAGCCAATTAAAAAATTATGCATTGTTAAACCATAACATGCAAAAATGTAAACTTTCTCAGCATGGTGATCAAATAGAGACATAAAGTAAAATACTATTGCTTCATTAAAATGTGTCTAGTGGAATTTGTAAATAGGATAATAGACTATTGTTTACAAAAATCAAAATGAATGGCCATCCTATAACTGCTTTGCATTTATATATGTGTGTGTGTTTTCCAAATTTTTCCCCTCAAGAATTCTCTGGCAGTTGTCTAGATCCAGAATAGACAGTTGATGAGTTTTTAGCCATGAATAGAAAGTCTGAACAACTCAAAACATATGCAAGCTATTAAAGCAAATTAAATTTCATAGGGTATCAATCCTGATAAACTAAAAATGGATAATAATGAGTAAACTGATCAAGAAGATCAGATCCATCAAGTGTTCATTTACCTGTTAATGAGCACATCAACAGAGAGGATCATAGCACCATGCTTCAAACCCCTAAACTAGTGTTCTGTGATGCTGAGGCCGTTGGATGCAACTCTTGATCGGCAGCAACATCTCTTGATCACCACTCAATTTCTTTCCATTCGCTGGTGATCAATAACTCCATCCTAATGCGTAAACCATAAAAAGCAAGAGAACGAAAATTAGAAGAAAGACACAAAACACAAAAAGTAAAAGCAAAAAGTGCTAGATATCAACCAAATCGAGTGAATAAGAAATTGAATTTACAAATATCAACGTAAATACATTCCAGATCGTTAGTTTTTAGCTATCAAACTACACAGATCTTCTGTGAATTCAACAATACCACTACCACCACCACCACCTAACTGATCTCAGAATCAGTTCCAGGGTATGGGACAAGGGCCTATTTACTTTCAGTGCAGTCAGTCGAGGCACTTGAGGGGAGCTTGCTTGTAGTTGGGAGGTGCATCTGGCGCATCAGGGTCAAGGCAGACTCAGAGCCATTAGTAGGCTCATTCAGTTTAGACCCCACGAGCTAATCAGGGATCCGCTTCAGCTCAGTCAGTTCAGCAGGCCTATGCTCTAAGAGATGAGTAGGTTGATTAGGGGCCACAGGGGCACGTGTATGTTGTTACAACACCAGAGCAGTTACTAGGGTCCTCTGTTGTGAGGTATTTTTATTGTGTGCAATTCCTTAGCTAATGTGTTGATAGATATAGGTACGTCACATTTATTTATATCTTTTGCTTTTGTTTCTACATTGGAGTTAGAGGTGGCTCAGTTAGCATCTCCACTTAGGTAGAGTCACTAGTTAGAGGTAAGGTTGACTTGGATTGAGGGTGTTGTGGTTATGAGATAGAGGTTGCTGGATGCCAACTTCATTTTGCATTTGTGTTGCTAGACATGTTGGGTTTTGATGTCATTTTGGGCATAGACTTGTGTCTTTGTATCATGCTGTTATTGACTGTTACCGTCAAAGGGTTACGGTGTGCACCTTGAGTGGTGACTGTTTTTATTTTCTGGGGAACTGAGCTGATAGAATGTTATTGCCAGTTTATGAATCTCGTGGTAGGGGCGAGCTTTGTGTTCTTCTTGCAACTCTCTTGGATAATATGAGTGGTGGGGTGTGAGTAGAATTGCCAAGGGTAGTTTATGAATACCCGGATGTTTTTTCTGAAGATCTTACTAGTTTTCCATCCTATTGGGAGATCGAGTTCTCCATTGACTTAGTGCCTAGCATGACATTCATTTCTTTGGCACCGTATAGATTTGCACCCGCATAATTGCATGAGTTGAAGATTCTACTCCAAGAACTTTTAGACAAGGGCTTCATTCACCTTAGTACATCACCTTAGGGAGCGGCAACTCTCTTCACGAAGAAGAAAGATGGGTTGTTACGGTGATGTATTGATTACCAAAAGTTGAATTGCATTATGGCCATTGTGAATTTCTAGTAATGCCTTTTGGTTTAACCAATGTTTCTGCTTACTTTCTAGTTGACTCTTTTCCGTGAATTCTTAGATCGCTTTGTGGTGATCTTTGTGGATGACATCTTGATTTATTCAACCTTCGAGAAGGAACACAAGGAACACTTATGGATAATGCTTGACTTGCTTAGGGTGCACCAATAGTATGCTAAATTTGAGAAATGCAAGTTTTGGTTGACCGAAGTGAAGTTTTTGGGACATGTTGTGTCAAGAGAAGGAGTAACTGTAAACTCTTTTAAGATAGATACTATAGCGATTCCAGTTTTGACCCGACCCATTTGGTACCCTTTTATTCTTACTTGCGTTTGGCTATTGAGTTGGTTGGAGCGTGTTTGGAATACGTTGGTTGCTTAGTTTTCAAACCTTTGTTGCACAGATTTTTGCTCTTCCGCTCGAGCGACACTTCTTACGCTCGAGCAGGCTTCGCAAACTCTTAGTACTTTGCAGTTCTGCAAAATTTTTGGGAGAATGTATTCTACGCTTGAGTGGTTCTTTCTAAGCTCGAGCGGGTTTAGCTCTAGCGATCATTTCTTGTGCTCGAGCAATGGTCTGTTCTCTGCAAAACTATTAGATGTGTGTATTCTGCGCTTGAGCAGAACAAATTGTTGTGTCTGATGCTCAAGCATCAACTCTTGTGCTCGAGCGGACTGCACGTATATCAGTTCGTAGTAGCCTTCTTTTACATCACTTTTTCATCTCTTCTTCTCTTAAAACCCTAGATTGAGACCCTCTCTCTGTAGAACTCCCATTCTTTCTACTTTTTCACCTAGATCTAGTGATCTCTCTACCTATGTGCCTTTGTTAAAAAGGTAGTGCGTATCAAGAGCTCTCTTTTGGTCCGATTGAAACTTGGTTTCGACGTTGTTGAAGGTGCCACCTTGCTTTGTTCATCTCCTAACTTTGAGGTAAGGATTTTCTACAATCCTTTATGAGTTTTAACTTAAATATTTGTTGATGTATAAGAAACACTGGGATTTTAGGTGATTTTGAAGAAACCTAGGGTTTTGGTTTAAAATCAAAAGATATGAGAAATGGTTATAGGAGTAGATATGAGCTTGTTTGGTGTTAAAATTGTTGATTTTGGTGTTTGGAATGAAATTGGAAAAAAAGAGAGTTTTGCCCTAGAATGTCTTGAATAATTATTTTGTATAGACAATGAAATTGGTATTGAAAGTATAAAATTGAGAGGTTGCTTATATGAATGGTGTAGTTGGACTCACCCATGGAAGTTTGGATAATTTATCTGTTGTATAGATTATATATCTAGTTAAAAATATCTGTTTTGGGCTATCAGTGGAGGATAGCCATGATTGTTGTAGAAATTGCATGAGGATTAGGCGGATTGAAACTAATCTCTTGATCGTTATCATTGAATATGATTATGAATTAAATACATTGTATATGTGTGATATTTGGAAGGAAAAAGGGGATGTACTCCATATGTGGGAGAAAAAAGGGGATGGACTCCATTAAATTAAGTTGGCTTGTGTGTTTAGGGTAAAAGTCCCAAAAATCGCGCGTATACATGGATGCCGATTCCCGCGGATGAAATTTTCGTAAAATGGCAAATGAATGTATTTGTATGATATTAGTACCAGAGACCTGCAGGGTATATCCTATGTTTGATTAATGAAGCGAGGTGGGTATAAATAGTTAACTGGGATAAAATGAATTAAGATGTAAGTTTGGTATAACTTAGTTGTAAAAGATTTTGTCATTTGGCATTGAACCTGTGCATTTTACTTATATCTTTCTGAACATCATATATTGTGCGAGATTGTTTATACTGGGCTTTAGCTCACCCTATTTGGGAAAAACCAAGGCAGTAGCTTGGAGGGACTTGGAGCGAGAGCTTCCATTTTTGTTGTATCTATTTTTGTATAGCCTAAGACTTTAAATTGTGTTAAGCTAGACTCATTTTTGTTGTAACCAAGCAATGACTTGGAAAGATGTAAGCCATTAAGGCAATTATCATCTGTATAAATTTTATTTCTTCTTGTATCTGTCTCTCATGTATATCAACTCTAATGAATGAAGCTATGTTAATTTAATTATATTTCCGCTTACGAGATGGGTTTGTTGTATTTATTTTGGGGCGTTACAGATACCGTGCAAGATTGGGGACAACCTAAAAATGTTTTTGAAATCTGGAGCTTCTTGGGGTTAGTCGGGATACTATTGTCGTTTTGTAAGGGACTTCTCTAGACTAGCCGCATCGTTGACCAGGTTGACAAGGAAATGTGTTAAATTTGTATGGAACGAAACTTGTGAGAAGTCATTCCAAAAACTTAAGACTAGATTGACTACAGCACCGGTTTTGATAATTTTGGAAAGAGGCTTGGGTTATACAATTATTGTGATGCATCCCGAAATGGACTTGGTTGTGTATTGATGCAAGAAGGGAAGGTTGTGGCCTATGGTTTACGACAATTGAAAACTCATGAGAAGAACTACCTCACCCATGATTTAGAGTTAGTGGCAATAATTTTTGCTTTGAAGATTTGGAGGCATTATTTGTATGGTGAGAAGTTTGATGTTTTCTCTGGTCATAAGAGTCTAAAATATTTGTTTTCTCAAAAAGACTTGAATTTATGCCAACGGAGATGGATGGAATGTATGGAGGATTATGATTTCGAGTTATATTATCATTTGGGGAAGGCCAATGTTGTGGGCGATGCCTTGAGTCGGAAATCTATGAGTAGTTTGGCAAGTATGGCCATTCGGGAATGGGTTATGCTAGGCGATATCGGTGAGTTTGATTTGCATTTGGGTGAGTCCAGCGAGGGTGCTACCTTGTTCACTTTGATTACTCAACCTAGCTTGACTAGTAGAGTCATAGAGACACAATAGGGTGACTGTGAAGTAGAGATAATCCGTGATAGGATCTCCAATAGGAAGGAAGAGAAGGGTTTGAACGTATACTCAGACTTAAGTGTGAGATATCTAGACCGTCCATTTGTGCCGGAATCTTTTAGAGAAGAGGTTCTCCGAGAGTTTCATCATTCACGTCTTACGGTACATCCAGGAGGCACAAAAATGTATCATGATCTTAGTGCCAGTTTTGGTGGAAGGGTATGAAGCGTGATGTCATTTTATTTGTTTCAAAATGCCTTACTTGTCAACAAGTGAAGGTTTAGCACCAAAAGCCAGCGGGTTTGCTACAGCCCTTACCAACAGCCAAGTGAAAATGAAAGGATGAACACAATGGTGCAAGGATGTCGTTTGGGTGATTGTTGATAGGTTGAGTAAGTTTACACACTTCGTTCTGATGCGTACAGGTGACTCAGTTGAGCATTTGGCAGAGTTGTATATTAGAGAGATAGTTCAACTTCATAGGGTCCGGGTGACCATGTCTCAAATAAAGATCCTTGTTTTATTGCCCGGTTGTGGCAAAGCTTTCAAGAGGCGTTGGGAACGAAGTTGACCTTTAGCACCATCTATCATTCTCAGACTGATGGGCAGTCAGAGCATGCCATTCAGATTTTAAAAGACATGCTTAGAGCTTGTGTCCTTGATTTCAAGGGGTCTTGGGAGAGGCATTTACCATTGATTGAGTTCACCTATAACATTAGTTATCAGGTTAGTGTCAAGATGGCACTGTTTGAGGCTTTGTATGGCCGACCTTGTAGATCACCAGTTTGTTGGACTGAGGTGGGTGATGCACCATTGTTGGGGCCAGAGATTGTTAGAGAGACAACTGAAAAAGTTGCTTTCATTAGAAAGAGATTAGCTACGGCTCAAAGCCAATAAAAAAGTTATGCCGATAAGAGAATATGACCCATATCTTTCGAGGTTGGTGACCATGTGTTTCTTTAAATCTGACAGAGACGGGGTTTGATGAGATTTGGTAAGAATGGAAAGTTTTCTCGAAGGTTTATTTGACTTTTTGAGATTTTAGATCGAATTGGAGAAGTGGCATACCGTTTGGCCTTACCGCTACAGCTTTCAGGGGTTCACAACGTGTTCCATATATATATGGTTAGGAAACATAAGCTCGACCCTTCACATGTACTTGATTGGGTTGATTTGGAAGTAGACATGGATGCCTCATATGAAGAGCGACCGGTTCAAATTTTAGATGCCTGGGAACAAGTGTTGAGGGGCAAGACCATACCGTTAGTAAAGGTGTTGTGGAGGCAACATGGGGTTGAGGAGGCAACTTGGGAACGAGAGGTGGAAGTCCGCTCCAAGTATCCAGATTTTTTTGAGAACGTTTAGTTTGTTCTAGATTGTAATTTCTCTTGTGTTTCAGAATAAGTAGTTGAAATTGTAAACCACTTGTTGTTGTCTTTTGAGCATGAGAACTATTGTAGGATTATTACAATTGTTGTTGAACTCGTGCTTATAATTATCATATTAGTGGTTGTTGGATTGTAGCCTTGGTCCATGGGAAGATTTTGATAATGATAGTAAAATGTTGTTGAGATTGAGATCTCCATGTTATGATTGATTTGTTGCTATTATGGATTCATTTTGTCATTAGTGTGGTTGCTAGCACTCGGAACCTTCTTGTTGTTTCGTTCTTATTTTTTGGACGTGTTGGTGAGAGGTGTGACCAAATTTCGGAGGCGAATATTCCTAAGGGGTAGAGGTTGTGATGTCTCTGGTTTTGGGGCTTGAATAGTGTTGTATAGTGGGGTGATATGCCTTTCTTTCGGTGTTTGGTTTACCGTATTAAGTCATTGAGATTCCCTTTCTACTCTTAATTAACCTCTCGTAACTTTTTCGGGTTGTAAACTTTGAGTTTTGGACATTGGAACTTGCCTTGGCTTGCAAAATTACTTTTTGAGTTTTGGGCAAAACCACTTGTTTAAATTGAAAACTGCCCGAGCAGATCGTCACAGGGTTTTCCAAAATTTTCAGAGTTTTTTGGGCAGAAAACGAGCAGATTTTGGGTGATTTTTCTGGGCATCCCTCTGGAGCAATCCGCCCTAAAGGCAAAAATTTTTGCTCGTGCAGATTAGGGATTCCGCTCTTGCGGAATTGAAACGACTCAGGTGGATTTTGGTGCGTCTGTCTCGATTTTCGTGTTGTTTTCCTCAAAACTGATACCAAAAGTATTTTTTGTACATATTTTCTTCTTCTTCTTCTTCTTCTCTCTCTCTCTCTCTCTCTCTCTGTGTGCATGTATATTATATACACCCAAGTCCAACTTTTCTCTAAGATTTAGCCTCAATCTTTAAGAGTTTGATTGGGCTTCTTACACCAAATCGAAGAGGGCAACAAGGGCTATATTTATAACTAGTTGGATCATGTTTTTGTCGACGTTAATTTTTAGGGTTTTCTTCCTTTTCATCTCCCAAGCTTGAGGTAAGGATAATCTTTGAGTTATATATATAATTTTGCAAGTTTATACATATTTTGAGTATTTCACCATGTTGTGAGTTATGATTTTGGGTTATTGAACCCTAGATGATGTTAGAGGTGGATTTCATCTATTTTTTTCAAAAACTTTCGATAATATGAGTATGTTCTAGGGTGTGGGTGTTGTTTTGAAAAAAAATCTTTTCAAAAATAGAATTTGTTTTGGTGGAAACCCTAGAATTTAGGGATTTTTGAAAAAAGTTGTGATATTGTGAAATTGATACTTGATAATTTGTCATGTGAGTATATGATGGAAGAAATTCTATCGTTGTATCAAATAAAGAGATTTCATGAGAAAATGAGAAATTGTACAATGGGAAAGCTTAAGCAATAGTTGGTTGTTGTTATTGTGGAAAGATCAAATACTAAAAATAATGTTTAACATGTGGAGAATACATGAATGTTGATATTGTATTTTGTCTCTTGGAAAAATATGCTATGACGTTACATTGATAAGAGATGTGGAATTTGATCACAATGGAGGATTGTGTAGATGAATTGAGAAATTGAGAAATTTCAAGGCATTAATATAGAAATATATTGCATTGGCACTTGATCACTTTTCAAATTACCATTGTTGAGATGTTTAAATGAGACTTTATTAGTGCATTGGACATTTACATTGCCATTCCATTTTATCATTAATGTAATTGATTTTGAATATTGTATTGGAAAAAGTATTGCTTTTAGAAAGGAATTTTTTTTGTGAAACAAGATTATATTGATTTGTTTTGGATTAAATACATTGGTAAGTCCGGATAGAGGGTGTAGTTGGTATTGGTTAAGTTGGCCTGAGTGTCCATGGTAAAAGATCGAAAACACACGAGGAGGAAGTACCACATGCCTTCTGGTCAGCTATCGGTAAAGTGGGGATTGGTAGTGCTTGTTATGCCTACTTGTTGAAAAATTTGAATTTAAATTTACTCCAATGATTGTGTCTCTTGAGATGAAAGGGTGTGTCTTTTTGAAGGGTCACAACCTTTCTAAAGAGTCATGGAAGAATCTATATATTCTATTCCCCTCACTTCAATTTGAAAGAGAGAATTGCAATTTTCTTCTTCACTTCGCATTTATTCTTCATATTTTCTGAGTTTAATTTTCCTATAAAGAGAGTACATGCACAACGAAGTTTGCTAGGCTTACAATAGTAGTGCTGCTAGTGCAAGATATTGATCATTGTATCCTGGGTGATAGACGTCCATTGAATCCTAAGCACCGGTGGGAGGACGAATTTATCTTAAGGAAAGAGTGTCACACACTCGACTCGATTAGGTTTTATTTATTTATGTATTGTAAGTTCTGTTAGGTTATTAAGTCCATTTATTTCAGTTTTGGTTTTGCCCAAAAACCGTATACACATTTTTTGAATTATATTTTCCATATAGTTTGGTACTAATTTTTCCAACAATCTTAAGACAAATTAAAGAAACATAATTATTGGTTTTATTTTTGTACACTTTGTGTACGTTTGATAAAATTTCTTACTTTTCTGAAACAGAATTGGTTTTGTTATTTATTGATCTCATTCTAGAGTCAATAAAGGGTTGGATTCAACCTTATATATCTATAAATATATGCAGTAGATTCTTGTTATCATAGTTCTGTTTATATAGAGAAATATAAGAAATTATGTTTAGAAGTTTCTATAATTAACTGGTTTGTATTGTTCAGGCATAATAGTGTAGAAACCTTTTATTGTTTAAAACAATAATAATAATAGTTATTATTATTTGCGTTGTTTGATTTGTACACAGCGTATGGTGTAAATAAATGATGTATTCCTCATGGTTTATACATACCGATTTGGATTTGATTTGTTTTCTCGGATTTATGGTTTATAACCTAAATATGTTTCTGGGTTTTGAGGAAATTTATTATTGTTGTATACCTAAAAACTTATAACGTGAATGGAACTTACCATTTACCATGATAAATATTTGTTTTTGTGATGTTAGTCATTGTGTGTGTCAATTTCTGACTACACTGCCAAACTAGTACTCAGCTGTAGAACACTAGTAGAATAGATTAAGCCCGAACGACCTGCAACAGAAAAAAGAGTCTCCGGTGGTGGCTCGTTCACCCGGGGGTACTCCAACGATCAAGTCAGTTATCTCTCAAAGATAGCAAAAGTGCTTAACTCACTATTCAGAATAAAAAGCCATCCCTTAGACCCATGAGGGTGCCTCTCTTTTATAGCCAACACAATCCTAGTCCCAATAGGAGCCTAGCTCTAATGGATTTAGGATTACTGCTAATCTTGGACTCCTAGTAGGATTAGGATAAACTCTCTAAGGGTCTCATCTTTACCCAAACTGAAGTCTTCTCTCATTCTAGGACTCTTGTCCCTTATCCGCTTATCTCGGATTCTGGTTTCTTCACAGATAACCTCGGCCTAGCCGAGATCATCTCAGCATCATGACCAGGACACGTGACACCTCGGTTGACACTTCGGTGTCACCTCGGCCACATGTTGTCATTTAAAAATTATGTCCCCACAACTGCCTCCTAGGTTCTATTACCTCGGCATCCTGAGGTGATGGAACCTATATCATTTCTTCCATTTAGCACGTCGGCTAAGCTCTGTTTATCATCTATTGCCGAAGTCAGAACTCGTCGGCTCAATATGACCAAGACCTATAGTCTGCTTTCGTAAATGCTTTAGAACCAACGACCAAGTTTGTTCAAGTTTCTCAACCGAAATCGTCCTCCTAGCCGAGGTATTTGCTTCATTGAATCAAGAACTCCAAGAGTTCCAGCATGCGTACGAGCTGGTACGCACAGTATTTCAACCGTTTTCACTGTGTGACTTTCCCTTACTAGACCGGATTTGATACGTGCCATCAAGACACATCATTTTTGCGCGTGCCATCTGACAAGCACGTCGTCCAAGGCACCATAATTGCCATTTTTCATGTTTTTGATCAAAATCAAAAATTTTCCCTCTCAAATCCTTCATTGCTACTTTTGCGAAGCTTTTTGCAATCAATTTCACTCTTTTCCTTCGGTGAGGCTTTCGTTGCACCTCTTTGCTTATTGCCACTGTCTGACACCGACGTATTTCACACCAACCTTTTTGTAATCTAAACAATCATTCTTCAATGTTAGGCCGAAGTGCCTTCTTTCCTTTTCTGAATGCATTCTTTAATTTCTTCTTTCAACGTGGTTGTATGTGTCTTCTTTTTACTCTTGTACGATTCTATACTTAAAATAATTTGCATGTCTTCAAAATATACCTTAACTGTGCAATCTCTTTGGGGTGTAACACTTCGGTTGTACCCACTAATCAGTTTACCTCAGCCTTGGCTTAACACTTGAAAATATTTTACAATATTTTCATAAGTGTTATTCACAACTCGATGCTTTACTCTTAGCAAGACTTCTGTCTTCAAATTTCTTCCAAGTCTTGGCAATATGGTAATCTCGGCAAGTATGTAGATATTTCTTTGAACATAACCTTGGCTTAACTTGAAATTTTTTTTCAAAATTTTAACAAGTGTTTAAACAAATCTTCTTTTAACATAACCTCGGTTAACCTCAACTTGTAAACTTTTCTCAAGTTTCAACAAGTGTTAGACATGATCTCGGTTTAACTGCAACTTGTAAACTTTTCTCAAGTTTTCAACAAATGTTAAACATCATCTCAGTTTAATTTCAACTTGTAAACTTTTCTCAAGTTTCAACAAGTGTTAAACATCATCTCGGTTTAACTTCAACTTGTAAACTTTTCTCAAGTTTCAACAAGTGTTAAACATAATCTCGGTTTAACTTCAACTTGTAAACTTTTCTCAAGTTTCAACAAGTATTAAACATAATCTCGGCTTGTGAAATTCCAACTCCCAAGCATCATTCTTCAACCCTTTGCCCCCTAATGTGAACTTAAGTTCCATTTGGGTTCTCATTAGGCACGTGGCTTTGACCTTGATATTGCTCTATGGGCAGGGCATCTGCCCCCTGCATGGCTTCCACATACTCTTTTATGGAAAAAATTCTTTAACTTAGGCCAAGCTTTTCTCTTCTCGGACTTAATCATCTAAGCTAAGATCTTGTCTTCTGGGATCTGGGATTCCAGATCTAGAATCTGGGATCTACTCACTTGGGCTAAGCTCTTGTCTTCTCGTGTCCAGTATTATCTCGGCTTTGCTTCGGCGAACCATTTCTCTTCTCTTGTTTGGACGCCTTTGTCCCCGGTGTGTCTTCTTCGGCTATGGCATACTTTTCTATCCTGGCCATCAGCTCCTCCATGCTTTTCGACAATGTCTTTGCCAGTGATTTTCGAAGCAAGCAGTCATCATTCAAGCCGTTTTTAAATGACATGACCGCCACCTCTTGGTTGCATCCTGGTATTCGGTTGAATACCTCATAATACCTTTTGGCATAAGCCCCACAGCTTTCATCCTCGCCGATCTTCAGGGCCATTAGGGCGTCTACCCTCAATGGTTGTAGTTTGTTTGTCACGAACCTGGCCACAAACATCTCGGTCAGGCCTTCCCAGGTTTTCACAGTTCCTTTCGACAACTTGGGAAACCAGTCCGATGCAATTTTCCCAAATGATGAGGGGAACACTTTGCAGAGCAACGGCTCATTCCCAGTGTATAACACCATCGCGTTCAGGTATAATTCAACGTGAAAGTTGGGGTCCGACTTCCCATCGTTTATCTGGAACCTCGGCATACTGAATCTCTTTGGGACCTCAACTTTGTCTAATTCTTCCGAGAACAGCGTTCTTGGTTTGATCGGGGAGGTTACCTCGGCATCTTGTTGCTTCCTCTGTAGGTGATCTCCCAGAGCCTCTTTGGTTCATCCAAGGGCTCGGCTATCTCCGGATTTCAGCCTCTTTCGCGTACTACTTCTAGTGTCATCGTGAGTCCTTTTGGACCTCCCTCCACTGGTCGTGTCGAAACAGAGTTCCTTCCCCTGAACATCCCGATGTTCTTTGGTGCAGGTTTCTTTTGTTCGACGTGCCTTCTGGGATTCTCCATGTCCGACCTCCCGCAAAGGCCGGTGTGATTGTCCCTTGGTCCCGCCATGCTGAGGGACTGCAGGAACCGTTTTCTGCCCCCTTTTCTGGGCACCTTTCTTGACCGTTGGAATCAGCGTATCTTGTAGGGGGAACGGTGGTTGCATGACGTTGTTCTGCATTATGAAATTGAGAACCGTTTGCAAGTCCGCCAATTTGTCCGCCATTCCCTTTATCTCGTCGTCCCTCCGCAGGCATCTATCTTTCTAACCTGGACGTCGTCCTCGTTGTAATACCTGCTCCTGTCCAATTTCTTCGGTACGCCGCCCTCTTGGCCGACGTCCTTTCCTCCGTGATTCTTATCACGAGTCTCTTCGTTGCAGTTGTCTTCTTCGATGTCAAGGTCAATATGTTTCCCACTCTCAGTAGGGGTGTCGTCCCCAACCTTCTCTTTCTGTCCGTCGTTGGCCATCTATTCTCCTTTCTTTCCCATAGACGGCGCCAAATTGTGTGTGTCAATTTCTGACCACACTGCCAAACTAGTACTCAGCTGTAGAACACCGATAGAATAGATTAAGCTCGAACGACCTGCAACAGAAAGAAGAGTCTCTGGTGGTGGCTCGTCCACCAGGGGGCACTCTAACGATCAAGTCAGTTATCTCTCAAAGATAGCAAAAGTGCTTAACTCACTATTCAGAATAAAAAGCCATACCTTAGACCCATGAGGGTGCCTCTCTTTTATAGCCAACACAATCCTAGTCCCAATAGGAGCCTAGCTCTAATGGACTTAGGATTACTGCTAATCTTGGACTCCTAGTAGGATTAGGATAAACTCTCTAAGAGTCTCATCTTTACCCAAACTGAAGTCTTCTCCCATTCTAGGACTCTTGTCCCTTATCCGCTTATCTTGGATTCCGGTTTCTTCGCAAATAACCTCAGCCTAGCCGAGATCATCTCAGCATCATGACTAGGACACGTGACACCTCGGTTGACACTTCGGTGTCACCTCTGCCACGTGTTGTCATGCAGAAATTATGTCCCCACAGTCATCATTCGGATATATGGTATAAAAATAAAAAACAGAACAAATGATTTGTTCAAATTAATTATTTTTGTGCATATAATGGTTTTGTTGATTTCACTTCCAGTAAAGGAGACGACCCCCAACAAAGGATAATATCTGGTGTTGATCCTTCTAGTTGCGAAAATCTTTGAATGCCTTACTTCCCACCATTTCAATTTCCACTCTCAGAAACTCGGGATGCAAATCCGGTGCACTGTCATCACCGCTTTATACAAAACGGGTCTTTAATTATCGTGTTCTTCCCGGCAAGATATTGGGGTAGGACAAATTGTGAATTACATGGCTGTCAATGCTCTGCAACTCTCTATTTTGATGTTGCATTACTTGGTGATGGTTTGGGCTAATTTACTACAATAGTTTTTGTTTTTTTTTTAAATTTTAAAGTGCTGAAAAATAACTTAAACAGCAAAGGAAATTTTACTCCATATATGTGTAAAGTCAGTGGATTTGGTTTGCAGTGTTTAGTTGGCCAAACGGTTTCGTTGCCGGAGAAGACAACTTTGGAATGTTGTCTTTGTGTGTGTTTGTTCTGTTTTCTATTTATGATACTTGGGTCTACTAATTGGGTCTATTAATGGGCTTTTAATATGTTTGTCTTGAACTGATATAAAAGGTCCAAATTTTTATTGGGTCACTTGTTTCATTCATTGTTTTATGTCTTTTGATAAGCCTAGTGGTTTTAACCCAACATCTATTTTTACTTATTTAAGTTGGGCTTTTACATTTTATAATAATATGGTTTACGGATAAGGGCCAAGTTTTTATTCTTTAATAAAGGGCTAAATCGTATTCGGAATCTAAAAAATCCATTTAATGGATAAAGGATAAGACTTTAAAAAAAAAAAAAAACCAACTTTAAATCCTGTTTATTTTGTGGAAGTTTTCAAGAATGTGTTTTTAAAATCAAGATATGATTTTAATTACTAAAATCTGGTATGATTTTTGGTTTGTGAATTCTTGAAACTTGAGAAAATATAGAGTATATGTTAATATACATGGGAAAATTTTCTGAATGTAATTGATGTCATTAATTGACATTTTTGATATATCAATTTGGTATATGGTGTATTATAAATGGATGTCAATTTTTTATCAAAGTGTTGATAAAAATGTGAACCTATGTGTTTTGACATAAGAGGAATTCTAACTATTCTTTGGAATAATGACTAAAATTGGTGTGGTGACTGATCCGTAATGAAATATTATATGAGTTAAAATATTTCATGGATATAAGACACTTTGGTAATTGTCGACGTAGTCACCAAATACTGAATAAGACAAATAAGATGTAAATGTATTTATACTGTTATATTTATATTCCATGTTGAGATTGGAATTAAGGGTTGCAGTAAACAAAAAGAAATTGATCATGGCTAAAGAAATGTTATTTGACAAAATGTTATGGCCACAACCGATATTAGTCATTTCTTCTTTGTATTGCAAAAGCAAGTTATGAAGTCTAATTGTCTTTTAGACAAATTAGTACTGTGATTATATTCACAAAGCAATTTACATTTTGTTATTTAGTTCAAGCACGCCAATTAATGATATATTCTGATTTATCTCAGAATTGTGGGGGTGTATTTATTATACACCAACAAGAGAAATTAAGTTTCCTTGGAATGCTTAAAATGTGGGGGTGCTTGGAGGATTTTACCAAAATAACGATTCCAATTGTAGGTCCACAAAGAATCTCAATTCTTTTTATAGGACAAAGTTCGAGTAAAAGCAAATATGGTTTCATTAACTCCTAAGGAACACCTCTATGTTTATTATTTAAATTTGAAAATAGGAGTGACATAGAGTAACAGTAAGTCTCGAAGTAATCAAAGAGTTAATACCGTAAGACATTTGCTTTCAGTTATACATATTGTCTAAGGATAATATAGTGGATCCACGAATTACTCAATGATACATATATAACTGAGAAAGTCAAACGGAAAAATAGCGGCCGCTAAACAAAAGTTTGACCAGAGAGCAAATGAGGGAAAGTTCATCGAGGGGAATGTGATTAAAGCCTATTACATCAGAGTCATCATAATGGTAATCCTACTTAGATGACTGGAGATCCCAAGAACTAAGTTCAAAGGGACAACTAAGTTATGTGTGACTCGCCAGAAATCACTAAAGGAGTCTAACTCCTATCCATTCCTATGATGAGAGTGATATCTGCAACATATGTTGTATGCAGGGAACTTAGGGTAAGCTATGCTTTTAATGTTCACTTATATCTTGAAAACCCTAGACAAATATCTTTCAAGAGGAGTATTTAAGAGACTCAAAATAAGGATCCCCTATATAAGTGTAAAGGGGCCGCTTCTATGAGAATTGATAAGGCAAAATTCTCTAAAGCACTCATGAAATACCAGGAGATGCCCAAGGCCAACACGGGCACAACCGTGAGAACTAAATTGTGTCTGGAGATATTCTGTGTGAATTCTATTGTCTTGGCTTACACAAACGGCTGAACAGTTCAAGGCATCACTTCCATTGATTAGCTAGTAAGTTTGATAGGCTTTCACTAGGAAAGATTCAAAGCCAAAAGCTATCTATCTCGATGCAGGGTATTTCCTTAATGTACTTTTTCTTTGTCTGCATGTTGTTGCATGTCCTTTTTGTAAATTTCATTCATGTGAGTGATTGTTGGAAAATTTGAATTTAAATTTACTCCAATGATTGTGTCTCTTAAGATGAAAGGGTGTGTCTTTTTGAAGGGTCACAACTTTTCCAAAGAGTCATGGAAGAATCTATATATTCTATCCCCCTCACTTCAATTTGAAAAAGAGAATTGCAATTTTCTTCTTCACTTCGCATTTATTCTTCATATTTTATGAGTTTAATTTTCCTATAAAGAGAGTACATGCACAATGAAGTTCGCTAGGCTTACAATAGTAGTGCTGCTAGTGCAAGATATTGATCGTTATATCTTGGGAGATAGACGTCCATTGAATCCTAAGCACTGGTGGGAGGACGAATCCGTCTTAAGGAAAGAGTGTCACACACTCGACTCGATCAGGTTTTATTTATTTATGTATTATAAGTTCTGTTACGTTATTAAGTCGATTTATTTTAGTTTTGGTTTTACCCAAAAACCGTATACACATTTTTTAAATTATATTTTCCATATAGTTTGGTACTAATTTTTCCAACACTACTTGCAGACACCAACCTAGGAATTACCTAAGTTGTATTTACCGCCCCTTTGAAGTACATTGAAATTATCGAATTGTTAAATTCTCAAGATTGCATTATGTATAAAAGTTTCAAAGGTAGAGATGTACGGTTTTTTTTTTAAACATGGCATGGCATATATATTCATCTCATGAAATTGTATAAAATGAAATGTATATACTTTGTACTGAGCTTTGTGCTCACTTCTATCGGCTTTTGTGCAAGAAAGAATGTAGTGATCCCACCGAGTTAGAGGTGTGGAATATGTTTTGAGAACATAATACTCTTTTCTTTGTTGTAATTATTTTTGACAAGCCAAGTGTTTTATATGTATGGGTTCAAAAACCACTTTCATGTAACCGGGCTTAAGCATTGAAAATTGTATCCCTTGAGGGTATTTATTTGCACTTGTCTTATATGCCACATGCTATAGATTCATATACTAGGGATGTTGAATGTATAAACGTATGTGGAACATTCTTTTGTATATCTCTGGATGGTTAATGAATACAAATGTTGGAGATCTGAGGATGATACTAATATTAAGATTTGGTTTCCATTTACATTAAAGAATGGAAGTTAGTGAATCTTTATTATGCAAATTTTCGGGGTGTGACAATCATCATCCAAACACATACTAAAAATTAATTTGGTAAAAAAATAAAAAAGTAAAAGATTTATCATTTATATATAATTTTATCTTTGGTGAGTAGCACTAATTTTTTAAAAAATTAAAAATATTTTTTTGACATTTTTTTTCAAACTAATTTATATTTTATCAAATTGATGATTTCATCCTTAAAATGGACCAATAGTGTTTTTAATTGTCTTTATTTAGAATGAGATTTAAAATTCAAAGTCAAATGTATTATAATTAAAAAAATCAGAAACCAAAATAACACAAATCCTAAATTACAGGGTCCTTTAATATAATTCTCCCGATATTTTTAATGTCCTAATGCTCTCTCTAGTTTGAATTCCTTTGTCATACCGTATATAATGCATGTTCTTTTGGTTTACTCCCTATTTTTGTTATTTGAAATTAGGGCGTGTTCATGTGTTTGTCTTCACTTTTCTTTTTTAATTTTTAATTCATTAATGACTTTGGTTAATTGATGGGTTTAGGTTTATATGCTTTTGCAATCATGACATTGTTGTTTCAAATTCTCTTAAATGAATTACTAGAATATATATATATATATATATATATGTATATATATGATTTATTTTCTATTTTTTTTATCTGTGATTGGGCTATAATTAGGGGATATTCTATTCAAGTCATAGGTAGTTGGGAAGCTGATATCGAGACTTGATTTTTTCCCCCTTCCAATTCTACAAAGGATTATTTTAGAAAAAAAGAATAAATTATAGTAAATTCCTTTAAATTATGATCCATTTGCACTTTGCTCCTTTAAATTTCAAAACTCAATAGTTAATCTCCTCAAATTATTATCTTATTGTAGTTAACTATTTTTGTTAAGATTCTGTTAGGAATTCATAGAAAATTAGATCATGTGTAAAACACATAACACATTTATTAAATTTTTAGGACAATAATGTTCTTATCTATTTGGTGACCACATCTGCACTTTGTCATTAAGCTAAGAGAGATAAAGTGCAAATAAAATCATGAGATAAAAGTATTATTCTTAAATAATCTATAATGGATATTATTATCTTACAAATTCAATAATTGTGTCATAAGCTTTACACATAATTTTATTTTCTACAAATTTCTAATAGAATCCTAACAAAAGAAAGATTAACTGTAATAAGATAATATATAACAATTCCAGTTTAGACCCGACCTATTTAATACTCTTAGATCAGGGATTTAATACTTTTAATTGTTGTTCATATCCTTTGGCGTCTTGTTATTAGTCGAGTTGAGTTGTTGGTCGTATTTGAAACAGGTTGAGAGTTTGTTTTTCATAAGAGTTGCTGTTCTATTTTCTGTTTGTTCGGTTGTGCGGCCTTTTAGATCTCCCAATATTTTGCAAGTCTGCAAAAGTTCTAATAGTAGGGTATCTTTGCTCGAGCGGTCTTCTTCAGTCTGCAAAACTTCTAGGATGCGGTCATTGTGTGCTCGAGTGGTGTCACTTATTGTCTCTTGCACTCGAGCGTGTATATCAGTTTGGAAAAAAGGATTTTTCAATCACTTCCTCTCTCTCTCTCTCTCTCTCTCTCTCTCTAAAACCTTCCAAACCCTAATTTCTTCACTCCCTCTCTCTAGTTCTTGCCTAAAAACCCCAAATACATCTTCACCTATTAATTTCTCCATTATAGCTCTTTGAAGAAAAAAGTAGAGTTCGTTAAAAGTTTCATTCTAGTTAGAGAGGATCTTGTTTCTGGCTCCATCAAGCTTCAACCCTTGTTTTCTTCATCTTCTAAACTTGAGGTAGAGATTTTTTCAACCTTTCGTATCATTCTTAGCTTAATTATTTGCTCTTTGAAAAATGTTTAGTGATTTGGGGGTTTTGGATTAAACCTAGGGTTTGATGTTGAAAAGTAAAAGAAGGGTTTTTCAAATAAATTCTTGAGAAAGATTGTGAATGTGTATATATTATTGGATTGTGTTGGAAATTCCTCATTTAGATGTGACTTTGAAAATAAAGAAGGTTTTGTTGAAAAATCATTGATTGTTGGTTTATAAAAGAAAAGGAAGTAGTGTTGGATTTTGAAAGGATATGGAAAAGGGTATTTGTTGATAATGAAAGTGGAGTTAGATATTTATTATCACTCCTATTTTGAAAATTTGAGATTTTATCTATTGTTGGAAAAATTATCTATTGAGTAGAAATATCTATTTTGGACTATCGGTAAATAATAGTTTTGATTGTTGTAGAAATTGCATGAGGATTAGGTTAAATTGAAGTTAATTTTTCATACATCTTGCATCGAGCATCACTTCATACTTGAATATTGAAAAT
Source organism: Camellia lanceoleosa (assembly GCA_025200525.1). NCBI lineage: Eukaryota > Viridiplantae > Streptophyta > Magnoliopsida > Ericales > Theaceae > Camellia > Camellia lanceoleosa. The sequence continues at coordinate 128,870,549 of CM045759.1, read as the reverse complement.
GTATTGTTTTTTAGAAAACAAGGTGTATACCTTGGTGAATCTGGTTAAGGGGTATGGTTGTGGTTTATATTGTTGGCCTGTGTGTCTTTGGTAAAAGTCTAGAAACCCACGTGGTTAGGTGCCGATCCTTCCGGTTAATATCGGTAAATGGCTTTCGTAGTGCTTGTATAACCTACTGGCAGACACGTACATAGAGATTCTCAATGTTTTTTATTCATTGCCCTCTTTTCTGATATAAAAGTGTATTTTCATGAATTGAAATATATTGATAAAGGCATTGCATTGTTTTGAGATAGAAAAGTATTATGTTTGACAAAGGGCATGCATGTGCATTCAACTTAAAACTTTGTTAAGTTCTATACATTATGTTAAAGCATCTTTACTGGGCTTTAGCTTATCCTATGTGAAAAACAACTTCAGGTGATAATGATATGTCTCCGCTAAAGACATAGCTTGGAAGGACTTGGAGCTAAGAATTTCTTTTGTTTTTTTTTTTTTTTTTTTTTTTTATGTAGTTAGCCTTGGACTTTAACTGTATTGAGTTGAACTTACTTTTATTATACCCCAGCATTATCTTGGAAAGATGTAGCTATTAGGGCATTAACTTATTTGGATAACCTTTTATTTCAGTTCAATCATATGTGGCATATGCTAGAGATTCAGGATCTAGGATTTATGAATGTATACTCGCATATGTCATTTTTTGTACAATAAAAGAAGATAAATGAAAGGTTATTATTTCGGATGTTGTGTTTTCTGTTGATTATCATGAGATGGGTTGTTGTTGTTATTTTAGGGCGTTACATAATACTTTGAGGAAGTTAATTGTGGAGTTTTGAAGTTCAGGGGGACAAAGTGCAAATGAGTTATAATTTAAGGAGGTTTACTGTAATTTACCCTAGAAAAAATAATAATTTATTAAAGGATACATTATAGTAAACCTCCTTAAATTATGACCCATTTGTATTTTGGCCCCTTAAATTTCAAACTCATTAGTTGACCACTTAAAAGTACTATCTTGTTACAATTAACTCTTTTTTTCAGGATTCTACTAGGAATTTACACAAAATCAAATCATATGCAAAACACATGACACATTTATTAAATTTTTAGGGCAATACTACCCTTATTTGGTGGTCCGATTAGTAATTTGTCGCCAAGATAAGGGAGACAAGATGGAAATGAGGTCATTAGATAATGATATTATTGTCCTAAAAAAATAATAATCAATAACTGGTATTATTATTTTAAAAAATCAATAAGTGTGTTATATGCTTTATACATGATCTCATTCCGTTTAACTCACTAACAGAATCCTAACGAAAAATGTTAGGTGTAACAAGATAATAGTTTGAGATGGCTAACTGTTGAGTTTTGAAGTTCAAGGGGGTCAAGTTCAAATAAGGCATAGTTTAAGGGGGTTTACTATAATTTACCATTTATTTAAATAATTTTACATAACAAAAAATTTCAAACACAACCGTCTGTAGCATGGGTGGAAAACTAGTAGTCAAGGTTTTAAAAAGTGGTGTTACATAATGGTTGCGGTGATAGGCGCTACCCGTTACATCTACTTTTATGGTGTGATAGAAATTTACATTGTAACGGCCGTTTCGGTGTTACGTAATGATCGTAGTGGTATTGTAACGTCTGCAATAGCCCATTACACACCTTTATAATATTCTGAATAGCTTTTTTCCACAAAAAAAAAAAAAAAAAAAAGAACAAATACTCAAGTGATCCAAATATAAAGAAAAAAACATTGTATGGATTTTTTTCTTTTTACTTTTTTTTAAATATTTATTTCATTACATTAGCATATAAAATAAAAATATATAAATAGTGATTGTATTTATTTTTATAATCATTTTATTTAATATTTAATTATAAATATTTTTTATTTTGTTACTGTAATGTTTTGTCTAAAAAATGTCTTTAAAAAAAATCAGTAGCTTAAAAATAATTTTTGCTTATTGCACAATTTTTATTCTTATAATCATTTCATTTAATATTTAATTGTAAATAATTTTATTTAATTACTAGTAAAGTATTGTCTAAACAACGAGTAATGTTAGGCATCATGAAATAAATATAATGAAAAATTTTATGAAACTAATCCAATGGTGATGAATCTTTATGAAGGCTTTTCATGATGTTAGGTTTTTGTAATTGGTGATTCCGTTTGACAAGAGTCCTTTCAATTGTAATTTTATTCGCTTTTTTATTTCAATGATGCTATGAGTGTTTAGATACGAATCTAACTCAAATTGTGCCTTATAGAGAAGTTTGTAATCTTAATCCTTTCATGTTTGCCACTTCAATTTGTGAAAGTTGTGATTGAGCGGAGAAAAGGATCATCTAGTATTTTTGCAAAGCGTCTAAACTTTTGGAAAGAAAGTTTTACCACTCGAGTGGTGAAAGTTGTGCTCGAGCGGTCAGCTTATATGTTTCGCACCGCATTTAGTCACACTGCTCAAGCGGTGAAATGTGCGCTTGAGCGGTCTTTGCGATCTAGGTTACTATAAAATGCGTTGTTTGCTCGTTTTAGGATTGGTGTCGTCCAGATTTTCAAAGAAAGAAAACACAAATTTTGAAGGGTTCTTTATAAGTGTTTCCTTGATGATTTAAGAGTGATAAATGGATTTATGAATTTTATATCAACATCATTAAGGGATTTGTTTGTTTTCTTTTGTTCACAAAAGAGAAAGTTGTTCTTCGGTGCGAGAGAAAAAAGTGATTGATTGATGTGTAGAATGTGAGAGAAAGAGAGAGGAAAAAAAAATGATTAATTGATGTGTCGCAGAGAGAAAAGTGATTTTGAATTTTTTTTTCAAAAACTTTTAACCAAACAAATTTTTGAGATTTTTTCTCAAAAATTATATCTCTAAATACAAACCACAAGGCCTATGTGTTTAATGAGAATGTGTTCCTGCATTTTCAATGTAATCTCATTTTGATATTTTCATTTTTAACTATGATAATAAACTTTTATATTTAAAGTCAAGTTATTATGTCATTCTTTCATCTATCTAGTGTGAATAAGGCTGACGAAAGTTATTTTGTGAACTAGACGTAACATTTTTTTTTTCTTCCCAGTAGCACTTTCATCAAAATGTCACTTTAATCCATTCACTTTTAGGTCAAGTTTAGGAACTTGTAAAAAAAGTTAAAAAATCAAAAAATTATTCAAAAAATTAAAAAGTTAACACTATTCACCAAAAGTCAACACTTACGGCAGCACAACTCCTAATTCAAATTTTTCCCTACAAATCAATTTTTATAATTTTTTATTATACATTTTTTCATAAAAAGTCAAAAAATTAACTCAAACATCTATATTTTCAACCTCAATTTTTTAGTCTAAAAAGATAAAAAATACACTTATTTAAGGCACCCTAAACAACTGCTTAATGTTTGTCAATCTCATTAATTGTAGATGGATGGAAGAATGACATTGCCACTTGACTTAAAATGTAAGAATTGACTATCACAGTTAAAAATAAAAAGAGTAAAGTGAGATTACAGTTTAAAAAAAAAAAAAAAAAAAAGGAGTTTACGATAAAAATGCATTAACATTTTTTTTCTCCTGTCATAAAATGTGGGTTACTTGGTTAGAAAGATTTAAAAATATTTGATTTTGTGTTTTTAATTTAAGGATATTTTTGTCATTTCAATGTAAATTTTAATACTGTTAATGGTTACAGGAAGGTCGGTGTACATTGTCAAATAAACAAGAAAATTTGTGTAATTTTAGAAACCTGTATCAGAAACTCCCGTGTAATAAACCCAAAAAATAATTGTTTGGTGGAACACATATCACTATAAAAAGACTTTTTGGATAAATTAAATCATTAATCTTTTTAGTTTGAATTAAATTTTATTTTAGTCCTCATTTAATTTGGACAATTTGTTCTTATACTTTCATTTTTGTTACAATGTGGTTTGTCCGTCATACGTTGTTAACAAAAGACTTTTTTGGATAAATTACACCATTAATCCTTCTAGCTTGAACGAAATTTCATTTTTGTCCTCTTAGTTTCAATTTGAACAATTTGATCCTTGCACTTTCATTTTTGTTATAATGTGGTCTGTCCGTCACTTAATTGGACTATTACAATGGACTTGACTACACCTAATAATTTTCACATACAAAAATTATTAGGTGAACGAATGAGTAGTTCATTTAATTTGTATTGGTTGTATTAGTGGATTTAATTTGTATTGGTTATGATTAAGCTTGAGTTAAATTTAATTTATTTTAGCTTGCATTAAACAATATCTTACTCTTTGTTTTATGTTCAAAATTTATTTATTTTAATTATTTATTATTATTTGATTCACTTATATTTATATATAGTATAACCATGGTTCTAATCTGAATCAACCCGAGCTATATTGGGTTGGTTCTAGTGTATGATTAGTTTGGTTCTAGGTCTAAAAACTTGGAACCAATCATGGTTGGGTTGGTTCTAAATTTAATGTCAAACTAAACCAAACTGACCTATGAACACCCCTAGTTCTTCATACGTTGTTAACATTTTGAATGGAAAAATATCACGTGCAAAACTAGAAGGATCTAAGTGAAATTCGAATCAAACTACACATGATCTTTTTCAGTTTCAAATTTTAACGGTAAGTGACAAAGGGATCACATTACAATAAAATTGAAAATGTAGAGAATAAATTATTCAAATTGAAACTACGAAAGTTAACGTGAGACTTTACTTTTGTTGCACTTATTTGTTTATTTAAGTTGTCTTATCACATCTCTACTTTTATATATATATCTTTTCATAAAAAATTAAAAAATCACTAAATAAACAAATCCCAAACCACAATGATATAATTTACCTTAAACATTTCATTTGCCAATGGGACCTATGGTTTGATAATGGAAGGTTAGCAATGATAAAGGAGGGTAGTTTCTGTGTGTGTTAATTTCCGACCACACTGCCAAACAGGTACTCAGCTGGAGAACACTGGCAGAATAGATTAAGCCCGAACGACCTGTCACAAAAAGAAGAGATTTTAATGGTGGTTCGTCCACCCGGAGGCACTTCGACGATCAAGTCAGTTATCTCTCAAAGATAGCAAAAGTGCTTAACTCACTATTCGCAATATATAAAGCTTACCTTAGACCCACGAGGGTGCCTCTCTTTTATAACCAACACTGACCTAACCCCAATAGAAGCCTTCCTCCAATGGATTCTATCTCAATGCTAATCCTGGACTCCCAGTTAGATTGGGATAAACTCTCTAAGAGTCTCATCTTTATCCAAATTGAAGTCCTTTTCATTCTAGGACTCTTGTCCCTTATTCGCTTATCCCGGATTCCAGTATCTTCGTAGACAACCTCGGCCTAGCCGAGATCATCTCGGCGTCATGACCAAGACACGTGGCACCACGACTGGCACTTCAACGCCACCTCGACCACGTGTTGTCATTCAAAAATTATGTCTCCACAACTGCCCTCTAGGTTCCATTACCTCGACATCCTGAGGTGATGGAACCTATATCGTTTCTTCCATTTAGCACGTCGGCTAAGCTTGCCTTGTCCTTCATTACCAAGGTCATTATTCGTCGGCTCAATATGACCAAGACCTGTAATCTGTTTTCATCAATGCTTTAGAACCAATAACCAAGTTTGTTCAAATTTCCCAGCCGAGATCGTCCCCTTAGCCGAGGTCCTTCTCCATTAAATCAAGAACCCCAAGAGTTTCAACACGCGTGTGAGCGGTCACACACAGTATTTGAACCATTTCTTCCATGCGTCTCTTTCATATTGAATCGTACCTGATATGCGCCATTAAGTCGCATCGCACTTGCGTGCGCCGTCTGACAAGCACGTCGTCCGAGGCACATTAATTGCAATTTTGCTGCCATTCTGTGTGTTTGATCAAAAATCCTCCCTCTCTCCGTCTTTCCACTTCTTCACCATCATTTCCGTTCAAACTCTTTCTCTCTAACTTTCTCAATTTCTCTATTGTTTCAAGCTCTCAAGCTCTGTAACTACTCCGTTCACCTCCTCTGGCGAAGTTTTTGCTATTCTTCTTTGCTTACAGTCACCGTCTAACCCTGACGTACTTTTCACCGACGTCATTTCTCTTCGGTGAGTCACCATTTCCCGCTTTATCATTCTGTGTTTTTAAAAAATCTCACTACATTACTTGTTGCCATTGCCATCCTGTTCATGTTCTTGATTATAAATCTGTGCGTATGACTTCAATCATGTATTTGAGTATATTTGTCTTATGATTTTGCTTTTTCCCAATCCATTCTTGAGTACACACACACTGTTCACACACTTGTTCATTTTGCCACTATTTTTGGCCTCGCACTCTTGTACACTCTCCATCACAGTATTCTTGATGGTTTATCTCTTTTCTTGATTCTGAATCACATTCTTATTTCTGTTTTCTTGTTGTGTTCTCCAGATTTCTGCCTTCAATTCTTGTGTTTTAGCAACTCTAGGATTGGGATCTGCCTTAGTACTCCAAACCCTAGGAGAAATTGAAATAAATTCCCCTTAGATCCTCAAAAACTCTTGCCCCAGTATACGTCTAAGTTTTGCCAAGGTCCTTTAAACCTTAACAAACCACTTCCTCCTAAAATCCAACCAATTTCCCCTTAAGCCAACGTCATGGGTATGTGGAGGTGGAAAGTAGACACCCCAACTAGGCTAGAATACTTTAGGCAGGAGTTTTCCATCCCTGCCGACGTTAATCTTAGGTTGGCTAGGGAGCATGACTCCATCATGCCCACACAAGACTCCATGCCTTTTCCAGTGGTAGTCTTTATAGAGTATGGACTGAGGTTCCCACTTGACATCCTTTTCCGAGAAGTCCTTCATTATTACAAACTGAACCCAATGCAGCTTGCCATTAACTTTTACCGAGTTATTAATGGTATAATTACCTTAGCCAAAAAAGAAAATGCTAGGGTTACCCTTGCCGAATCCAATATTGTTACACCATGTGCAGCCTTAAGTCAGAAAAAGGCTATGTTTACTACCTTAAACGGAGGTCGACACAATACAAACTCATCGCTGACCTCCCTGATTCCAACAAGGGTGCCGGAGACAATTATGTCATTGTCTCGGGCAACTAGAAATTCTAACCAGATGAGGACCTTCACCTTTATCCCCTAAGCCGAACAATTTTCATAAAGGGAGATGGTAAGAGCTATGTGTCACCTTTACTTGCTTTCAAGTCTTTCTTTCTTTGATATTTTTGTATGTTGTAACGTCCATTCGTTTTGTCTTTGCAGCTCTTCCTCAGCCACCCAAGGATTTTTGCAAGTCCTTCTTTCCCAGGAAGGACTTCAAGAAGCTGTTGAACTTGCCAATCAATCAGTGCAAGGCTGCTCTGCTCCTGAATTTTATCCCGACTTACAGATCTGTACTTCCCGACGTCCCAAGAAAAAGCAAGAGCAAGTCTCCTCTATCAACTACAACTCCATAACCTGAATCGTTAAGGCCTGACCAAGGATCAACATCTGATCTAGCTGAGCAGCCATCAACCTCGGCTCCAAAACTAATCCCTCAATCTCAACGCAAACACCGACGTAGAACTGCCATCGCCGCCGAGATGGGTCACAAGAAAGCTGTTACAGACGACCTTCTAGCTGACATCCCCAACACTGTCACAGCTCAACCTTCACCATCCCAATCTCAGCCAAAGCCAAAGCCCAAAAAGTTGAAGAAAGCCCAACCCAAGGCAACGGTGACTCAGATCGACCCTGGGGACACCTTGTCGATCTCCAAGATAGCTGAGGCAAAAAAAAGTGCCACTGTCGCCGAGAAAAGGCCCGCCTCTGAGTCAACACGGTCAAAAAGGCCGAGGTCTGAATCCGCGACAACCTCAGGGTCTATGAAATCTGATGCCCCTTGGGCCCCTCTAATCACTATCGAGGACAAGCCGGTCAGAGCCAGTGATAGCACGATTGACATCGAAGTCGGCGTTGCCTTCTCTATGGCTTTGCTTCTCCCGAAAGATCTTGACCACAACGCCGAATTCAGCGAGTATGAAAACTTCACTCTAATGTTGCAAGACTCTGTCCAAGTAAGCCTTTAACACTTGGTACTTTGTCATTTTCTGCTATTTCATACTTAGAGAATTTTACTAACTTGTTTTTTCCATTTCTTCTAAGCGATCCAGCATGGCCACTCCTTTGCAATGCAAGCCTTTGCCATCAAGAAACAGTTGGCGAACAAGACCAGGGAGGCTGCTGGCTTGCAGAAGACCATCAACAAGGTCGAGGCAAAGATGAAGACCTTGACAGATTAGGCTGAGGTAGCCAAGAAGGCTCAGGATGAGGCCGAGGAAAAGGCTGATGTTGCAGAGGCCATTGCTAAGGTCTTTGCAGCCGAAAAGAAAGAGGTCGAGGCAAAAATGATCGAGGCCCAAAAAGAGCTTCAAGATGCCCTGGCCACAAAAGAGGATGAGATCAAAGCGGCGGACGAGAAAGCGTACACCGAGGGAGCGGCCGACGTCAGAGAAGATTACAAGAAACAAGTCAGACAGGCATGCAACAAGGGCTATACCCTTGGTTAGATGGCTTCCTTGAAAGAATTGGCAGTCCCCGAGGACTCGCCTCTCTGAGAAAACAGCCGCATCGTTCTGCCATTCCCCCCTACTCCAAGCTAATCTGAGGACGAGGCTGAGTCCGAGGAGGAAGTCGAGGCCTAGAAAACCAAGGAGTCCAAAGTTGCTGGGGCCAAGTCCCCAACTCTGAATGAGCAAGCCTTGGAATTGACTTAGGATGAGGAAGATGAAGCTTCAAAAGGTGCCTCTTCCTAGAAGACAACCTCTAAGGTGCCAATCGCCGAGAGAAGCATCAATCAGACTCTACAAGAGATTGACGTTGAGCTCGAGGTTGAGAAGGCTGCCGAGAAGTCATCACAACTGTCTTCTAGGACCGAGACCCAGCCTCTCAAATAGTCTTGGTATAATCTCTTTCTTTGTTTCTTGTACCTTGTACTTTTTTCTTACTTTTGAAACAATGTTGACTTTAATTTGGCCGACATGCCACTTTTGTAATCTGAACAATTACTCTTCAATGTCGGGCCGAAGTGCCTTCTTTCCTTATCTGAATGCACTCTCAAATTTTTTCTTTCAATGCGATTGCATGTTTGTCTTCTTTTTATTCTTGTATGATTCTATACTTAGAATAATTTACATGTCTTTGAAGTACACCTTAACTGTGCAATCTCCTCAGGGTAAAATACCTCGGATATAGCCACCGACTATTTATCTCAGCCTTAGCTTAACCCTTGAAAATATTTTCACAAGTGTTGGCACCTTACCTTTACTTATCAAGACTTCTGTCTTCCATTATTTTCCAAGTTTTGGCAACATGGTAATCTCGGCAAGTATGTAGATACTTTTTTCAACATAATCTTGGTTTAACTTCAACTTGTAAATTTTTCTTAAAATTTCAACAAGTGTTAAACCAATCCTCTTTTAACATAAACTCGGCTTAAATGCAACTTGTAAATTTAAAATTTCAACAAATTTTAAACTAATCTTAGCTTGTAAATTCCAACTCCCAAGCATCATTCTTCCAGCCCTCACCTTGTTAATCTCACTGTTATAGGTTAATTCAACTTGGTTCAATTCTATTATATGCAAGTAGAAACTTTGCCATATAATAAGTTTAAGTTATTCGTCATGTTTCAGTCAGAAACATTGCCAACTTAGTTCAACTCTATTATATGTAAGTAGAAACTCTGTCATATAACAAGTCTAAGTTATTCGTCATGTTTCAGTCAGAAACATTGTCAACTTAGTTCAACTCTATTATATGCAAGTAGAAACTCTATCATATAATAAGCCTAAGTTATTCATCATGTTTCAATCAGAAACATCGCCACTTGACTAGTTAGTCATACTACACAAGTTTAAAAATCAAGCTAAGAATTTATTATTACTTCGGCTAAATAATAAGAAACAAAAAATCTAATGATAGAAAAACTTCAGATTACAAGTATTCCAGGGTTTTGGCAACTCTTTGCCTTCACTGTCTTCAAGCCGATATATCCCATTGCCCAGGACCAAGATGATTCTATAAGGTCCCTCCCAGTTTGGGCCAAGCTTGCCTTCTCTAGGATCCTTCTTGTTGCCGACGACCTTTCTTAAGACGAGGTCCCCAACTTGGAATTCTCGTGGGTTAACCTTTTTATTATAAGCGCTGGTAAGCTGTTGTTGGTATATCTCTAGCTGAATTTTTGCCTTCTCTTTTCTTTCTTCCAGTAGGTCCAGGTTCTCGGGCTAAGAATGCATCATTAGTCCCATTTTCTACTGCCTGGGTTCTGATCCCAGGGATGCCGACCTCCAGTGGGATTACTACCTCTACACCAAAAGCCATGGCAAATGGGAATTCCCCAGTTGATTTTCTCGATGTAGTCCGATATGCCCAAAGTACACTGAGTAACTCATCTACCCACTTTCCCTTAGCTGCTTCCAGCCTCTTCTTGATCCCATCCAAGATGACCTTATTGGATCTTCTGCTTGACCATTGTTTTGAGGGAAGCTTGGAGTATAGTAATAATTCGATCAGCTTACTGTCAAACTGTGTACCATTGTCTGCTATTATTGCCCTTGGGATCCCAAACCTGGTAATTATGTTCTTCCATATGAAACTCTTCACATCAACATCTCGAATCTTTGCGAGAGGTTCAGCTTCCACCCACTTGGTGAAGTAATCTGTTGCCACTAGCAGATACTTCCTTTGTCTAGTTGCTTGAGGCAGTTATCTAACAAGATCCATGCCCCATTGGGCAAATGACCAAGAAATTTGAATCTTTGGGTTGAATCTGGCTGGCGGTTGGTGTATCAAAGGTGCAAACCTCTGACACTTCTCACATTTTCTGACATAGGCTTCAGCATCTTTCTGTATATAGGGCCACCAGTACCCTTGAGTAATGGCCCTATGAGCAAGTGACCTGCCCCCAGTGTGGCTTCCACATACTCCTCCATGTATCTCATACAAGAAGTTTTTAACTTGTAAAGGATGTACACACCTCAAAAGGGGACCAGTAAAAGACCTTCTGTAGAGATGCCCTTCTGCTGTCAGACTGAATCTTGCCCACTTTAGTTTGATCTTATGTGCTTCTTTATGATTATTTGGCAGGTTTCCCTCTTTCAGGAATGATATTATTGTATCCATCCAACTTGGTCCCATCTCCACACACATTACTTCATGCTCTATGTTCAGTGGTTCTATTCTTGGACCTGACAAGTAGTCCACCATTATCGTTCTTGGCTCCCCAGGTTTTATTGCACTAGCCAGGTTGGCCAGAGCATCAGCATGGCTGTTGTCATCTCGGCTAACCTACTGTAGTTGGCAATTCTGGAATAAGGCTACCAATCTACCTATTTCCTTTACATAGGTCGACATCCTTTTATCTCGAGCTGCGTATTCGCCTGCTGCCTGGTTGACAATAAGCTGGAAGTCACAGAAAACTATTACCTCGTTAGCTTCCATTGTTACTGCCAGCTTTAACCCTGCGATTAGTGCTTCATACTCTGCTTTCATTGTTTGAGGCTCTAAACCCCAAATGAATGGATTGTTCCAGTACCTGTCCATCTTGCGATACTAGCATTACTCTTGCCCCCACTCCTTGTCGGTTTGAACTCCCATCAACAAACAGTTGGAAGGAGTCGCCGATGTAAATACTGCATGGCCTGAGTTTCTCTTCTTTCCTCTGTTTGGCTATCCCCAACTGGGTTTCTCCTTGTTTGCCTCGGCTCAATAAAGCCCGATGTGTGATGGCGCCTGGTGTGAATTCGGCCACGAAGTCGGCCAAAACTTGGCTTTTGATTGCTGTTCTGGGTCTAAATTCCAGGTCATATTGGCCCAACACAACTGCCCATTTGGCTATTCTTCTTGTCAGACCTCCCTACTGCAACAGGGACTTTAAGGGATGCTCAGTTAACACCACAATTTTGTGGGCTTGAAAGTAATGATTTAGCTTCTTAGAAGCCATTACTAAAGCCAGTGTTAACTTCTCCAATGGTAGATATCTGGTCTCTGCATTTGCTAGGGTCTTGCTCACATAGTAAACTGCCATTTGCTCTCCCTTTTCTTCTCTGATTATTACTGCACTCATTGCATGTTCTGACACTACCAAGTATAAGAGCAGCTCCTCTTCTGGTACTGGATTTAAGAGAACTGGAGCTGTGGTCAAATACTTCTTCAAGTCGTCTAAGGCGACTTCACATTCTTCTGTCCATAAGAAGTCTATGGCTTTCTTCACTATACTAAAGAAAGGTTTACATTTGTCAGAACTTCTGCTGATGAATCTATTCAGGGCTGCAACCCTTTCAGTCAACATCTACACTTGCTTTGCCGATGTTGGGCTCTCCAACTCCAAAATGGCCTTGATTTGATCAGGGCTAGCCTCAATGCCCCTTTTGGGAACCAAATATCCTAAGACCTTACCAGACCCAACTTCAAATGCGCATTTTGATGCATTGAGTCGGAGCCGATATGTTCTAAAGATGTCAAAAACTGCCTTTAAGTCTTCCAGATATTCCTCAGGTTCCTTGATCTTCATGACCATGTCATTTATGTATACCTCCACTGTTCTGCCTATTAGATGCTTAAACACCTTGGTCACCAATCTCTAGTAAGTTGCTCCTGCATTTTTCAACCCAAAAAGCATCACTCTGTAGCAATATAGCCCTTTTGGAGTGATGAATGCAGTATTCTCCTCATCTGTGGGATACATAGCTATCTGATGGTACCCCCTATATGCATTCAAGAAGCTCATCTTTCCATGCCCTGAAGTGGCATCCACCAATTGGTCAATCTTGAGTGGTGGGAAACTGTCTTTGGGACAAGCCTTGTTCATGCTGGTGAAGTCCACATAGACCCTCAATTTACCATTCTTTTTCTTCACAACCACCGTGTTTGATAACCATGTCGGGTAATTTACCTCTCGAATGGCCTTGGCCTCCAGAAGTTTATCCACTTCCTCTTTTACTGCCTCGACATGTATCAACGTCGACCTTCTTACTCATTGGATGACAGGTTTAGCCAACCTGTCCACATTTAGTCTATGGCAAGTGACCTCGGGGTCAATGCCAGGCATTTCGTACGGTGGCAAACACCTCAAGGTTTGCTCTCAAGAACGCCTCTAGCTCTTTTTCCTCTTCCTCGACCAAGCCCGAGCCCAGAAGAAAGTAGCGCTCTTCATCCCCTTGCTAAATAAAGACTTTCTTCAAGGCTTCCTCACTCTTCTCGACTGGTTCTTTGCTGACGTCCTCCAGGACTTCCACGTCCTCATCTTCAATCTCTGCTGGTTCTACTTCTCGTATGTTGCAGATGGATTTCATTGTTGCCATAGAGCAATTCTTTTCCTATACTTGATCCCCTCTGACCTCCTCAATTCCATGCTCTGTTGGGAATCGCAACAACTGGTGCAATGTTGAGGGAAGAGCCCTCATTGCATGCAGCCATGGCCTTCCTAGGATAGCATTGTAAGGGGGAGGGAGTGTTAATTACTGTGAACTCGGTTTTTACCTTTTTAGTGCCAGCCTGCACCTCCAAACTAACTGCTCCCAGGGGCTATGTCGGCGTTCCATTGAACCCGACCATTGGACCGTTAGATTGTTCCAGATCATCTTGGTGAAGGCCAAGCTCCTTGTAACACCTGACATACATGATGTTGTAGACACCCCATTTTTGACCGACCTTAAGACTCAGACGTCACCGATTGAGCGCTCGGTGATGTTGCATATTGTGCTCGTTCAGAAGTCTCAGAGTCGCGGCCGTGCGCCCTGCCTCCGGACTTCCGAACTCTCTTCTGTGCCTTGTCTCGGTTTGCGAACCAGACTCGGTTTTCTCTGTTTTCTTTCCTAAGGGGAGGGAGAGGTTTCGTAGACCATCTCTCGGTGGCCGTGGGCTACTTTTCGTGGCCGTAGGCCATTTTGCCCATTTCGGAGCCCGGTTCCCGATTTTCGGAGCCGTCAGGCCGTGTGCCTCGGTTCGGGACCGCCCAACCATTTCCGATTTCTTTGGTTTTTGGCATGCATCTCATTTACTCCCTTTCAAGGGACACTGGGGCCTCAGATGCCCACTTCGTGGCCGAACACCACTTTCGGTGCTTACAGCCTTTTTTTCGGGACCCCGAACTGCGTGATTTGGGCCCCGAGCATTCATTTTGCATCGGCTTTTGTTCAATTTTGGTAGGTACCTCTGTTTTAGCATCAGGAAGATCACTGGAGGGCGGGAGGCCAGCAATTATCTCAAATAACCAGTTATGCTCCTCCGGCGCCCGTTTTTCTCACTTCCGGGCTAATGTTGAACACCCTAGGGCCATTTTCTTTCAACCAAAACTACATATTTGTGATGAGGGCACGTGGGAGGACCCTAAAAAATGGTGGTCGGCCAGTAATTCTGATTTTCATTTTTGAGCCTCTCTTTCAAGTTGAATGTTGTGTCTCCTGTTTCAGAGTTGCCAAATTCCAACCATGGGGTCTTGTTCTACACACCTGGGAGGACACCAAAATTTGGTGGCCGGCCAGTAATTGTTCTTTGCCATTTTTGACCCTGGCCGGCCGGCCATGGGGAGTGGCTGGCCGACCAGTGGGGTGGCCGGCCGGCCATCTTCAAGAAAAGTAGCTAGCCGGCCTGCTTTCTCCTTTTGAGCACTTTACAACTGTGTGCCTTTTTCTCCAAATATCTTTGCCCTCCGGGGGATATTTTAGGAGGGAAAGCTTGGGTGCATTTCCCTCCCCTTTTACACCCCTTTCTTGCCCATTTAAGTGGCTGACCCTCTTCTTTGTTAGGGTTACAAAATTTCCCCTCAAGAGCCTATCTCCCTTTGCCTCCATTTTCATCCCCAAAACCTTGAAAAACCTTCAAGTCTCTAGCTCATTTGTTCATCAACACCAAGCCTCACCATCACCACCTCCATTCCAGCAGCAAGGAAAGCTTTTTCAAAGGCTAAGAACCAGCAAATTGAAGCCAAGAAGCAACAAAAGCTTGATTTTCAAGGGTAAGTCTCAAATTCCCTTTTTCTAGCTTATTTTTGCTTCAATTTTCTACCCTATTTTCTCACTGTTTTGGGCTCCGACCCCTACTGATTTTAGGCTTATTTTGAGCCCCTCTACAACATTGTAGAAGGGCTCAACCTTGTTTGGCATCTCTATCATGCACCTCTTTCAATATCACTCTTTATGCCAATATTCTGCATGAATTCTTTAGCCTATGAATGATCTGATTTTGAACCTGATATAAACTGAGAATGGGCCTATTTTGAGACCCTCTTCAACATTGAAGAAGGGCTCAACCATGTTTGGCCTCTCTATCATGCACTTGATTCATAATTCTTCCAATTTATCATAAAATTGCATGATTTATTTGGCCTATTTTTGATCTGATTTGGAGCATCTCATGAACTGATATTGTGCTTATTTTGAGCCCCTCTTCAACATTGAAGAAGGGCTCAACCTTGTTTTCATGCTCTGCATGCCACTTGCTTTGAATTCATGTTCTACTCTTACTTTTGCATGCTATTTTTAGCTCATGAGTGATCTGTTTTCGAGCATTAAATATACTGTGAGTGGGCCTATTTTGAGCCCCTCTTCAACATTGAAGAAGGGCTCAACCTTGTTTGGTAACTCTATCTTATACTTGTTTCACAATTCCTTCAATTTACCGTAAAATTGCATGCTTTGTTGGGCTTGTTTAGCTTCTGTTTTGAGCCTTCATCAGGCTAGGAAAGAGTCTTATTTTGCCTTCTTGTCATGTTTTGTTAAGGTTCCAAGGCTGTTTGGTCCATCCTTTTGATACCTCATGTTATAGCTCTCTTTTGGCCCATATTTTGCATGCTATGTTAAGCATATCTACATACTGAATTGGAGGATGTCATCTACTGTAAATGTACATATTTTTGGTCCCTCTTTAATGTTGTATAACTGTATTTTTCAGTTTGACCATTGTACATATCACTTGTTTCATTGTTCCCCTATTTTCCCCCATTTTTCCATGCTGTTTTTGCCATATTTGTGATTGTTGTTTGGACATTCTTTGTACTGGAAAAATGCTAGTTTAGGGGCTTCCTAGCATCTGTCTTTACATGTCATGTTCATATTGTGCGTGATTGGCATAGCTGTAGGCCATTTCGGGTGCATAACATTGCATTTCGGGCATCGGGTGTAATTTTGCTATAATTCGGGGGCTGTCTGTGCATCATTTTGGCTGCTGAAATTTGCATTTTCCATGTCATTTGCATTCCGCATGCCACTGCCTCGGTTTGCGTACCCGTGTGCACGTATTTCGAGGCACTTCACTTTTATCCGACGGCCTCCTGTGTGAGTGTGGCTGAGGCCCTATCATATTAGTGTACGTCCAATCTGCATTTGGAATGCCATTTCATACTTTAGTACCATTGCCTCGGTTTGCGTGCCCGTGTGCACGCATTTCGAGGCACTTCATTTTTATCCGACGGCTTCTTATGTGAGTGTGGCTGAGGCTCTCTCATGTTAGTGTAAGTCCATTTTGCATTCTGTATGCCATTTTTGGTCTCATCGCATTGCGTATGCCATTGCCTCGGTTTGCGTGCCCACGTGCACGCATTTCGAGGCACTTCATTTTCATCTCTGATGGCCTCTTATGTGAGTGTGGCTAAGGCTCGCTCATGTTAGTGTAAGCCCATGTTGCATTGTTTATGCCATATTAGTCTCCTTGCATTGCATATGCCATTGCCTCGGTTTGCGTGCCAGTGTGCAGGCATTTCGAGGCACTTCACTTTTATCCGCCGGCCTCTTATGTGAGTGTGACTGAGGTCCACTCGTGTTAGTGTAAGTCCAATCGCATTGCGTATGCCATTTCATGCCTTAGGATCATCGCCTCGGTTCGCGTGCCCGCGTGCACGCATTTCGAGGCATCTCATTTTCATAGCATTGTGCATGCTAAATTATATATTAGATCGCATTCATGCCTATTTGCATTACATTCATACATTTTCTCGATTTGTGTGCCCGTGTGTACGCATGTCAAGGCATCTCATTTTCATCCGCATTGCATGCTAGGATTATATTTTAGTTGCATTCATGCATATCATGCATATTGCATTGTGTTCGGGATAGGAGTTAGCCCGGGCACGGGAAACGAGGCATGTTCCGTACTCCGAGTGACGGAACGGGTCTCAATTCCCAAGTCACCGACACTCCGGATTATCCATGATGGAGTTAGGTTTTGTTGTAGCATTCATCTGTATTCATCCTATATTGAGTTGTGCAATCCGACTCCTCGGCCATCATGCATCGAGATGCGTGATTGGTGGCACGAGGATCGAGGCATGCATATATTTGTGAAATACATTGCTATGCCCCTTTCCTGCTCTCTGTTGCAGCAAAATGAAGAATCAGTAATTTTTTTGGGACTTGGCACGCATTTCAAGAAAAAGTGCAAATAGAGGCTAATCGGGGCATCGTCGTGGATTTCAGCGCCAAGACAGCCCAACATGCATCATTCATCAGAATCGGCTGGCCATTTACATAACTTTCTTAGTTAATTTGTAAATTAATTAGGAATTTGTATTTATTTCGGACTGTAATATTTTGGACTGTATTATTCTTTTATTTCGGACTGTATTATTATTTATTCGGACCCTCTGTGCGAGGGCATAATTGTAACAAGGGTGTGTGAGTGCGATGTATGTCTTCTAACCCCACGTCTTTCTTCCCTTTTATTTACCCGCTTATGATGGTTAGATATAGGGCATGTTTCAATTAGCATACAGTATGACAGCATGTTTGCATCATTCATCTGTTTTACACGCACCGGGCTCGGCACATCATACAAATTGCATTTGTATTTCAATTCCAAATTGAATACGTTTCAGTTGTAGCATTCCATATGCCATGTTTAGAATAGCCGAGCCTGCTATAGTTTGCATCTTTGCATGTGTTGCATTAGACATTTCAGTACGCTTAGGTCCATGCATGATTTCTAATCGGTTTTCTGTTTTGGCTTGGAGTACTCGGTGAGTTTTATGCTTTAGCATCCTTGCATGCGTGTGAGTGTTGCCATGATAGCATGCTTGCCATGAGGCTAAATGCTTATGTGATATAACTGCCTTGAATGCCTGTGGGTGGAGGTCGAGTTATCTGAATTTGGACAATTCATCAAATGTTTGTTTTAAGCCCACTAGATAGTGGCAAAATCGTATTTTTTCTAAGCCCACCTGAGGGTGGCAAATCCGCATCTTAGCCTACCTGTGGGTAGCACCATCAAACCATTTTCAAACAAACAAACATGAAATGTTTTGTTCCAATTCAGGCGATTCAGTCTATACTTGTATCTTTGTCATCACATAGTAACCTAGGCTAATAACCTAATAAGAACTCGCAATGTTTTCAAAAGCAGATATCATGGTTAGTAGAGGCGGTCTTTGACAAGCGTGCGAAGTGCTCACGGTGACCTTCAATTGTACCCAAGTTCCCGAGCCGAGGCAACTTTGGTGATGATGGACACGTGGCCTTTGGCACCAGTCGGGGTTTCCTAAATTTCCCATTTTAAAATATTTAGGTGGCGACTCAGATTGGCGGCGATCCATGTTTGGCACTTCTTTCAAAAAATTCATTTTCAAAACGATTTGCCAGATTTGGACTCTTCGGTTCAAGATTAAGAACCGTGACATTTGAGTCCTTCGAACTGTAGTGACCCAATATCGAACCAAAATGGGGGGGACTCGCACTCCCTTTCCCCCGGGATGCGTTCGGGGACGTCTACAGATGTCACAAGAGCTGTCCTGGTCAATTAAGATGCGCTTCACTTGGCATTGTCCAATCTGGAGAGATATTAACAAGGCATCGTTGTGTGGATGCTGCACCATCTCTAGGTCGTCTTCAGTAAAAGACACCACTAGTTCCTGGCACTCGTCTGCCCTAGGTCTTTTCTGCCGAACCTGGTATACATGCTGCAAGTGCTTTACCTTTTGAGTCTCCTCACGTATTTTGTTCTTATTAACCTTTGAGTGAATCACATTGATCACTTGACATCCACCTGTATGTGGTTATGGTACTAGAGGAGGTAGTGCTGCTGGTGCCTGAGACAGTCTTGCTTGCTCTTCCTTTGTTCTGGCCTCGTCTATAAGGTCCTTTAGATGACCTTGCCTTACCAGGTCTTCTAGATGTGCCTTCAGAGCTCTGCACCCCTGATTCAGATGCCCATCTTCGTTATGGTAAACACAGTGCTTGCCAAGGCTTCTTCTTATAAATTCACCAGGAGCCCTTACTGGTGCTCTGTAATAGGGTTGATTTCGGATTTTCTCCAAGATTTTGTAAATTGGGATTCGGAATACGGTTGTGACTGCTTATGCAGCCCTTAATCTTGTCTCTTGCTTGTTATACCTGTCATCACCTCGGCCTCGCTTCAGCGAGCCGTTGCCCTTCTCTTGCTTCGACACCTTTGTCCCCGGCGTGTCTTCCTCGGCCCTCGCATATTTCTCAATTCTGGCCATTAGTTTCTCCATACTTTTTGACAGTGTCTTTGCCAATGACTTTCGAAGCAAACAATCATCTTTCAGGTCGTTCTTAAAAGACACAACCGCCACCTCTTGGTTGCATCCTGGTATCCGGTTAAATACCTCATAGTACCTCTTGGCATAAGCCCTAAGGCTTTCATCCTCACTGATTCTCAGAGCCATCAGGGAGTCCACCCTTAATGGCTACGACTTGTTTGTCACAAACTTGGCCACGAACATCTCGGCTAGGTCTTTCCAAGTTTTCATAGTTCCTTTCGGTAACTTGTGAAACCAATGCAATTTCTTCGAAGGACGAGGGGAACACCTTACAAAGCAACGGCTCGTTCCCGGTGTATAGCGCCATCGAGTTCAGGTACAAGCCGACATGAAAGTTGGGGTCCGACTTACTGTCGTATATTTGGAATCTTGGCATACTAAACCTTTTCAGGGCCTCCAATTTGTCTGACTCTACCGAAAACGGCATCCTCGGCTTGACTGGAGAGGTTACCTCGACATTTTGTTGTTTCCTCTGGAGGTAATCCCTCATATCCTCCTTTGTCCGTCTAGGAGCTCGGCTATCTCCGGATTTTAGCCTTTTTGGCTATCTCCGGATTTTAGCCTTTTCGGCGCGCTACTTCCGGTGTCATTGTGAGTCCTCTTGGACCTCTCTCCGTTAGTTGCGTCGAAACAGAGTTCCTTCCCCTGAACAAGCCGATGTTCTATAGGGTCAGCTTCTTTGGTACGATGTGTCCTTCATGAATCTCCCTTCATTGACTCTCCTCACTCGACCTCCCTTGAAGGCCGATGAGAGTGTTCCTTGGTCCTAGTGTGCTGGGGGGCTACAAGGACTGCTTTTTACCCTCTCTTCTGGGCATTGTTCTTGGCCGCTGGAATCAACGTGTCTTGCAGCAGGAACGGTGGCTACATGACGTTGTTCTGTATCATGAAATTGACGACCGTTTGTAGGTCTGCCAATTTGTTCGCTATTCCCTTCATCTCTTCGTCTCTCCACAGGCATCTATCCTTTCATACCTGGAGGTCGTCCTCATTATAATACCCACTTCGGTCTAATTTCTTTAGTATGTCGCCTTCCTTGCCGACATCTTTCTCTCCGGGACTCTAATCCCGAATTTCTTCGTTGCCATTATCTTCCTCAATGTCAACGTCAACATTTTTACCACTTCCAGTGGGGGTGTCGTCCCCAACCTTTTCTTTCCGTCCGTCGTTAGCCATCTATAATTCTTTCTTTCCCACAAACGGCGCCAAATTGTGTGTGTCAATTTCTGACCATACTATCAAATAGGTACTCAGCTAGAGAACATTAGCAGAATAGATTAAGCACGAACGACCTGTCACAAAAAGAAGAGATTCCGGCGGTGGTTCGTCCACCCGGGGGCACTCCGACGATCAAGTCAGTTATCTCTCAAAGATAGCAAAAATGCTTAACTCACTATTTGGAATATATAAAGCTTACCTTAGACCCACGATGGTGCCTCTCTTTTATAGCCAACACTGACCTAATCCCAATAGAAGCCTTCCTCCAATGGATTCTATCTCAATGCTAATCCTGGACTCCCAGTTAGATTGAGATAAACTCTCTAACAGTCTTATCTTTATCCAAACTGAAGTCCTGTTTCATTTTAGGACACTTGTCCCTTATCCGTTTATCCCGGATTCCGGTATCTTCACAAACAACCTCGGCCTAGCCGAGATTATCTCGACTTCATGACCAGGACATGTGGCACCTCGACTAGCACTTCGGTGCCACCTCGGCCACGTGTTGTCATTCAAAAATTATGTCCCCATAGTTTCCATACTTGCATATGTATCAACTTTTTAAAGATATGTGGAACAAACTAGAATATTCGGAAGAGCAGGTAGCACTTGAAATGGATAATATACAAATACTTTCGATGGTGGGTTTCACTTCATGTAGACAACACTTTAAAAAATATGGAGAATTTTATTATATACATATATTATATATATTTTTAGTTATATTATTTTTTTTTTTTTGTTATGATTAATTTTTATTTTTAATTATGACATTATTTTAAAATATTTGATTATGATCCTTTTATTATGTTTAATTATAAGATATATATAATCCACCCCTTTGAGGGGGTGTACCATAGTCTTTACCAAACAACATATATCTTAGTAAGGGTGTTGTGCTTTGGAATTTTATGCACTAGGTTGGTGGTCTGCCTTTTCGTGCCCCTTGTGGAATGTTGCTCTTGTTCGCTAAGTACCATGTATTATTGTTTATAATAATGATAGAGAATTCTAAATTTTGAATTTAAAGAGAATCTAGTGCTATGGTAAAGGGTAAAAAAAAAAAAAAATGTTTGGGAGTTCTAGAGATAGGCCCCACTATATGATTTAGGCTAAGTTTGAGAAGTTTAGAATAAGTGTACTTTTTGACTTTTCTTGTATTATGTGTAGAAAAAGTAGAGAGGAGATGTTGATTGATGTGACCCAAAAAAGATAAAAAGATGAAATAAGTGCACTTATATTGAGATGCCAAACTTGGCCTTAATGTTTTGCCTTGTGTTTTGTGTGTTTTTGTTTTACTTTTATTATTTTGGCTTTGCCACATCATTAGAGTTGACTTTAGAATTCCAACTCTAGAGCTCTCTATCACTATTGAAAAAACAAAACCAAAACATCGCATTAATAGAGTGGGGCTCACTCCTAAAGCTCCTTTTGTATTGTTTATTAAGTGTTTTAAATAAATCACCTTATAAAATTTTATAGATAGAACATAATGACTCAAGTTGATAAATAATTTAGAGACATGATTATTGGGTAAAGAAAAATGTCCCAGACCCCCACCACTCCCACTGTTTTTTTATTGGCTCAATTTTTTATTTTTTATTTTTTTTTCAGTCTTGCTCTCACAGGCCCCCACGTGAGGTGGGGGGTGCTGGGGTCCCCAGCACTGTTGATTGGGTAAATTACACTCAGGGGTTGTTTAGAATGATCTAAACAAGTATATTTTTTAAATTTTTATGAAAAGATATATAAAAAAATAAAGAGATGATGTGATTCAAAAATAAATAAATAAAGATTAAAAAAAAGAAGTATACTAATATCAAAGATGTCAAACAACCCCTCAGTTCTCTTCAAATTTGGAAAAAGTATTATAGATTTCACAAATTTAACATAATTATATTGATTTTTCTTAAAGTTTTATTTCACATAAGGGGTGGTTTGGGATGATCTTAAGTGTATTTTTTGATTTTTTATAAAATATAAATTAGGTTTGAAGTGATATGATAAAAAGGTAATGTGACTTAAATAGGATAGTGACGTTTTTGATTTTTTAAAATTATGATAAACAAGACTTTAATTCGGTAACTATATAGATAGATTATGACGTTGTTAACTTTTCTATGCTTAAAATGTATATTTTAACTTGTTTATCATCATGTCTTCATAATGTTTGAATTAGTTTTTGTCATTTTAATCTTTATTAAAAGAAAAATTAGTATAATTATAATAAAACTGTAAGATTTACTGTATTTTAAAAAAAAACTCATGAGAGATTAATGTAATTCACTCAATTATTTTATGAAAGATCCAAAAGCCTATTTACAGCTCTTTGAGAAAACTAGCGCGGGTTCATCGAGTTGGTAAGAAATAATTTAGGATTTTTGTTTTATTTATTGTGAAAGTAATAAGAAAAGCAACACTAACCTTACCAATATTAAAAGAGATTGCATTACACACTGTTGTCCTATAACAAAAAGTCAGAGATTTTAAAAATTCTATTAAATAATTGATTAAATATTTTTTATGGGTATGAATTCCTCACTCATGTAAAATCTCATGAAACTTATACTCATATGTGATATTTAATTAAATATTTAATAAAATTTTTTATATCTCTAACATAATTTATCCTATAATTTGATATTTTATTCTTAATGTGTCACATAAGCAAATTTAATGAAATTTTTTTTGGATATAGATAGGGTATCATGTGACAGGTCTTATGGTGTGTTCAACCAATCACAAATACTATGACCTCCCATGTTGTCTCTCCCATCACTAACATATAAATATAATTCACACTCTCTCAACCAATGAAAGAAGAGTTACCAAACCTTTGAGTCGGTTTTTTTGAGTCGACAAAAAGGTAGTCTTTTTGAGACGGCACAGAGTTACTGACGCAAATACCAAACCTTTAGAGTCGGCACCATTGACCGACACAAAAAATTAATATTTGATAGTATTATTTGAGTCGGTTGAATTTACCGACTCAAAAGATAGACTTTTTGCGTCGGCATATACTTTTTGAGTTGGCAAATTTGTGCCGACGCAAAAAATTATATCTTTTTGTGTCGGCAACAGATGCCGTAGCAAAAAAAAAAAATTTATAACCAAGATATATATATATATTTACGTGATTATATTTAATACTCATTTCGATATTAAAAATAATAGTTAAATTAAAAGAGAATTAGTAATATAAAACTAAAAGTGATTCTAATTATTTTATTTTATTTTTATTTGGATAATAAAAATATGTAAAAATAGAATTATACAAAATTTATTTAAAAGATTAAATATAAATATGTTGTGATTGGATTAAGAAGAAAATACATAAATTAATTATGTAGAGTATTAGTATTTCTTTAATATTATTATTTTTAATTATTCATAAATAGTGTATATAGGCATAAAAAATTTAAATTAAATATGAATATTTTGATAATAAATAATTTAATGTTAAATAAAAAATTAAATATAAATTAATATTAAGACATCAATCAGATCGATAAAAAATAAAAATAAAAAATAAATAAATTTAATTTGTGTGATACATGTAATTAAGCACATTCTGCTTTATTTATTTGTATATCAAGATAATTTGTTCGAATATCATAATAATGAAATTATAATTATATGTATATATATTTATAGATATACTTTTATATTAATATTGAGTGTATATACTATAAATAATAAATATCTTAATTAATATCTGAAAGAGGTAGAGTGGTGAAGTGGATTTAGTGCGGTGAGTTTGGGTCTGGTCAAAGCTTCCACATGGAGTGGGTTCGAAACTTGGGAGGCGCCTCAATAAGAAAATTATGGATTAAATTTCTTAAAACATTGAACCACTTTTTGAGCTCATTCCGTCTCAAAAAATAAAACTTTTGCATCGATATCACGACTCAAAAACATTTGCCACCCACCATTTTTCGACCTTGAGTTGTCGTCGAAACGCCGTCCGAAAAACGCTTTTTACGATAAATGTCTTATTTCTTGACGCATTTCTACGACTCAAAAACCCTGTTTTCTAGTAGTGTACCCCGTAACACTCAAAAATTTCTTAATTAAATGACCCCACAATTAAATTTCCTTTTTCAACACCGCTTCTCTAGTTTTTTCCTCTGTTTACATTCATCGTTCTAATTGCGATAGAAACACTGCAAACAACAATGTTCACAGAAAATTTGTAGTGTCACAAACTAAACATCTACTCGTACCCTAATTTTCTATTCCATAACAGAACAATTTTCTATTCTAGTTCACAAAAATGGGTTCTTTCGTTCCAACCCATTTCATCCCACAACTCTTGCTTTTATCTCTCTCTCTCTCTCTCACTCTTCCACATCTCTTTCACTGCTAGAAAACACACTAAATTGGTCCAAAATCATCCCAGTAACCCTCATGGAACACCACAATGGCCCTCTTCTTTTTGGAAGAATCTCAAAAACTTATTAATTCATTGGGTTATACACCAACAACGACCCAAAAATAAAAAAATAAAAATAAATAAATAAATAGCACCCAAAAACACCACCAATAGGCATTTGTAGAAACCAACACTGATTCTCCATTTGGGTTTCTCTGAAGTGGATTTCTGTTTGCAACTATCATGCGAAGATTCTTTCTAAGTGTCGGCGGCCAAGAGTTCTTCCATCTTATCAGCGTTCATTGACGACCATGCGTTTTGAAGGTTAGGGGATCTGTTGAATAGGGTGAGCACTGAGATTGCAGTGAATAATGGTGGGATGAACTTGGTCGAGAGGCAGATGGCAATGGGAAACACCAATAGAAGAAGTGGGAGACGAAAAAAAAATCAGAAGCAAAACAGGGGAGTCTCAATTTTTATGCTTATGTGGCACATTTGTATTGGGTATCCATAAAACAAAGTTGTTTGAGGTGTGATATATGAGCACACTTTTTATCTTTTTTATTTTTTTTAGGTTATATTATTTCTCTATTTTTTTATATATATTTTTTCATAAAAAGTCAAGAAATACATTTATTTAAATTATCTCAAACAACAAAATTTGAATAAAATTCATTGAACTCTAGGGGTGAGCAGCGGATATACCGATCCGCCAAAACCGACCGAACCGAACCAATCCGCCGAATTTTGGACAGATGCGTGATGACGAGCGGACGATTGCGGATTGATTTTCTCCAATCCGCCAATCTGGCAGACGGATGGCGGATTTGAGATTTCTTTGACCGCAATCGAACCGCCAAACCCCGAGCGCCTCTAGTAATTTATAAGACTTTGTGTTTTCAGTTTGATTAAATATTCTGTTGAAAAAAAAAATTTCAACTTGAATATCTTTTTTGAATTGAAAAAAATAAACGTATTATTTATCTATATTTTTTGGTTTTTAAATCTATCTCTAAATATAATAAATAGAAAATATGATATATGCTGATTGGTTTTTGTTTTCAAAAACAGATATAGATATAACAATACATAGACATACAATCTCTACTATTGCTTTGTTCATGGTTTTGGTGGTTTGAATTGTTTTTATATTTTAAGAACCACAGATTGTAATACTTTATGTGAATGAGGCATGCTATGATTGTAATATTTGGATGATGTATGCAGTGATTGTGATATTCTAAAGTTTCAAACTTTCTTACTTTGGATGAGGCATGCAGTAATTGTAATATTTTTTTAAGTTATTGACTGTAATACTTTTTATTTATTTATTTTTATTTTTTTAAGGAAGTGCATTAGTTGAATTATGTTAAAAATTTATAAAATTTTAAACTGCCAAACTAATTTGCATCCATCCGCCAAACTGTCAATCCGCTCAATCCCCATCCACCAGATTGGCGGACGAATGCGGATTGATTTTCTACAATTCGCCAATTTGGCGGACGGATGGCGAATTGGAGGTTCCGTGGCCGCAATCTATCCGCGCCCACCCCTATTGAACTCTTTTGTGGTATGATTTACTTTAGCATTAACACTATAAATTCAGAATTTATCAAAAATAACAATCAATTGTTTAAATTCATTGCACTCATAAACCCTACACTTCATCAATTTAATCTCACTACACATACCTATTTTGGGTAAAATCTGGGATTCCAGACTTTTTCTTTACTTTACCCTTATTTTTTAAAAAATAACCACCTATCTCCCATATGATTTTGAACTAAAATATTATAATTATATTTTTCATCTAAACTACGGAAGAGTTTGTCTCACATGGCTATTTTGAAAATGAAGAAAGAAAAAAAAAATTATTCAAAATTAAGGGATAGTTTGGCATAACCTAAATAAGTCAAAAAATCACTATCTTATTTAAGTCACATCATCTTATTTAAATCATATCACCTCTCTAACACATTACATCAAACTCAACCCAAACTGAACCCAAACTCACCAATAAGTCAAAAAGTACACTTTTTTAGAACATCCCAAACCAACCCTAAATTTCAATATAAGAAAATGAAATTACCCGTATTTTACCTTTTATTATTATTATTATTTTGTTTATTTATCTTCTACATACCTTAAAACTCTAACCCAAATCCACCCATTCTCAGCACACAATATATATATATATAAAATTAAATAAACATTATAATTTATTATTATAACATTATCTTAATTTAATTTAGCACAATTTCTTATTTAATAACATTTTAAATTAAACGTACATATTATATATGTATATAACATATTGAACCATAAATTAATCTAGATACCTTAATTTATTATTATAAAAATTAATCAACAAACTACTTTAATCTAATTTTTAATTTTTAATCTAATTTTTGTTTATTTAATAACACTTATCAAAATTTGAAGTTTAGGACCAATGATTTACTTGCTAGTTAAAGTTCTTGAGATTTGAAATCTTAAAATTCTCATAGAAATCGTAATCTTTCTCATTGCTTCTCTCATAACACCATTTCTCTCTCCTATGATTTTTTACATTATTTAAGTGATTTCAAAACTTTAAAATTTAACAACTTTTAATTTACATCTCTATTTTTTTCAAAAATTTATATTTTTAGAATCTTATTGACAAGATCTTTCAAACAAGAACTATTAGTAATACAAAATTCTAATGAAAAAAAATTCATGAATGTAGTTACGTTGTCATTGAAATTTTACTGACTTAGCCTGACTTGCTCATCGAAATTTCACTAATTAACCAAAATTTTATTGACCTATCTTAGGTCAGTGAAATTTCATCAATTTTTTTTTATATATAAAAAATTTATATTCGTCATGGATCTTGTTTTATAGATCCTTAATGGACGATTCAAAAAATATAAATTTTATTAAAAAAGTAGATCTAAATCAAAAGTTAAAAAATTTTAAAATTTTTAAATGAGTTAAAAAGTAATAGATGTCACCGAAAACAGTGTAGTGGGTATAGTAATATAGAAAATTGTGTTGTCTTTTATCTTTCTAAAATAATATTATTAGGAATCTTAAACAAAAAAAAAAAAAAAAATCCCTTTAAATTAAATGTGTACATATATAAATCGGCACTGATTGAGAGCTCTAGTAGAGCTACTCTAATAGCAGCTCTACTGAGCTGGCAACCCCTTTAAAAAAAAAAAAAAAAGCAGAAAAAGACAAAATAGAGGGAAGAAAAAGACAATTTAATGCCAGTTTAGAGCTACATTTTTAGAGCTCTAAAGCAATTTCTTATATATATATATATATATTTAACAAATTAAATTATAAATTAATTAAAATGTCTATATATAGGGTATATATACATGAATATCATAATATCTAATTAAAATTAAAAATTAAGTTTATTAAAAAAAATATTTGGAAAACTTTAATTTCTTAAATGATTTTTGTGTTATATTTTAAATTTTTATTTATTTTTTTTTTTTTGGCTTAGTTATGGAGGTAAATTTATTTATTTATTTACAGAAAGAGTCAAAAATAAAAGAAAAAGAAGACATAAAAGATAAAATTGTCTTTTTATTGTTAACATTAATAGAGTTAATGTTGTATTTTAATCCAAAAACAACATAGAGGGTATGTGGCTATTTTTAAAAGATAGAGATACGGTGCTATCGAGGTATACCACATAGAGGTAAAATTGATTTTGTCCAAAAATTTAACATATAATTCAAATTTATTTTACACATAAACCTACAAAAACTAATTTTTGCTTATTGATTTATATTGGGTAAATTACACTTTGCACCCTTGCACCAAATCCTATTTTGATCCCTACACATGAAATCATGATAATCAACCCTCTGCACTTTTGGTCAAATCCTAGTTTAGTCGTTACACATAAAATCGTGATAGTCAACCCTCTGTACTTTTGGCTCTATCTCTATCTGGGACTTATATTTTATTTATTTATTTATTTAGATAATCCAAGATATCTGCTGCCTATCTTAATTTAATTGGATCCGAATTACCTTATATCTAGATAGTTGAAAATTAATACATGGAAACTCTAAAGTTAACGAGGTCTCTTGAAAGATATGAATTCAAAATTTAGATCTTATTCTTTAATTTTTAAAGCTGGATCAATTCATTGAGCTTAGCTCTAGGGTTTACCTTCCAACTTGCATGCGCATGCTCAGACAAGTGTTTTCCAACTTGCATGTGCATGCTCAGACAAGGTTTGGCAATTCACTTGCGGCCAAAGAAACCTCAAATCCGTCATCCGTCTGCCAGATTGGCAGATCGGAGAAAATCAATCTGCAACCGTTCGTTCGTCATCACGCATTCATTCAAAATGTGGCGGATCGGTTCGGTTTGGTCGGTTTTGGCGGATCGGTATATCCGCTGCTCACCCCTAGTTAATCTTATATAAGCTGAGTCACTGATGCTTGAAAGTTGTTTGAACATTGAGGACACTTGCACTTGATTTTTGAGAGAAGATGAGATTCTCGTTGGATTTTTTTTTTTTTTAATTCTATTGAAGAAATCTGGGTTTCGTTGATCTTGTGGATGCTTGGGAAATAAATAGTTGATGCCAAAATTTTGTTGAATTATTGTAGCTTTACGTCGGCTTGAGAGGAACCAGCCCGGGGAGACAACACCTTGATTGTTGCATTTTCATGAACTTGTTCAGAGGAGTAGAATTGTTGTAGCTTAAATAGATCATTATTATTTGTTGATGCTGCCCCATTCTGATAATGCCTAAATCATGATATGAAATTGATGATATTGCTTGTCTTGTTTGTCGGCTTCACTATTTCAAGCAAATGAATTCTTGTAAGAACTCCACGACCCCGGGCCCTCAGAACCTATACTAATGAGAGCAAGGGCTATCCCTTGAAAGTTCGAACGAAAGCAAGGCTATCCCTCAGAAGTCTAAGTAGATGCACACTCCCTTCTTCAATAACTAACAGAAGTAAAGTCTACCCCTGGGAAGTTCAAGTAAGAGTACACTTCTACTTCAATAGCTAATGGAAGCAAAGGTCAGTTCTAAGTCCAAACGAAAGCAAGAGTTGTCCCTCAAAAGTCTGAGTAGTAGCATACACCCTACTTCGGTAAGAAAGATAGATCTTTTGACACTCGCTTTTTGTAAGAAGTCTACCACCTCGGGGCCCTTGAAACTCGCACTAATGAGAGCAAGAGCTATCCCTCAGAAGTCTGAATGGAAGCAAAACTGTCCCTCAGGAGTCTGAAAGTAGCATACACCCTACTTCAGCAAAAAGATCCCTTCTGGCAAGCAACTGAGTGTACTAAGCTCGCACTAACGAAAGTAAATACTGTTCCTTGGAAGTTTGAGTGGAGGTAATGCTGTCCCTCAGAAGTTCGAGTAGATATACACTCTCTTCTTCGGCAACCAATGGAAGCATAGACTGTCTCTCGAAAGCCCGAGTAGGAGTACACTCTGCTTCGACCAAAAAGATCCTCGAAGCTCGTACTGATGGAAGCAAGGGCTATTCTTTGGAAGTTTGAGTGGGAACACACATTCTGCTTCAATCAAGAAAGACCCTCGAATCTTGCTCTAATGGAAGTAAGGGTTGTTCTTCAGAAGTCTGAATGGGAGCAAGGTTGTCCCTCAGGAGTTCGAATAGTAGCACACACCCTACTTTGACAAGAGAGATCCATTCTGACAAGTAACCGAGTCTCGAGGGTTGTTTTTCAAAAGTCCAAGTGGGAGCTCATACTCTACTTTAATAAGAAAGATCCTCGAAGCTCGCACTGATGGAAGCAAGGTCTATTCTTCGAAAGTCTGAGTGGGAGCACAGACTCTACTTCAACAAGAAAGATTCTCGAAGCTTGTACTGATGGCAGCAAGGGCTATTCTTCGGAATTCTGAGTGAGAACACACACTCTGCTTCAATAAGAAAGACTCTCGAAGCTTGCACTGATGGAAGTAAGGGCTGTCCCTCGGAAGTCTGGGTGGAAGTACACTCTTTTCTTTGGCAAGAAAGATCCTCAAGCTCAATCGATGAAAGCAAGGGCTATTATTCAGAAGTCCGAGTGGGAACACACACTCTGTTTCAACAAGCAAGGCTCTCGAAGCTTGCACTAATAGAAGTAAGGGTTGTTCTTCGGAAGTTCGAGTGGGTGCACATACTTTACTTTAGCAAGAAAAATCCTCGAAGCTTGCATTGAAGGAAGCAATGGTTGCTCTTCGAAGGTCCTAGTGGGAGCACACACTATTTCGGCAACTAATGAAAGCAAAGGTTGTCCTTCTCCGAATGGGAGTACATTTCTACTGCGTCAAGAAAAGTCCCTTCAGGTTGGTAACCGAGTCTACTATTTCTCTTTCTTCTTCGAGAGGCAACAAAAATTAGAAACTATTTTAGGCAACATAACACAATGAAGATATATAATGTAGAGAAAATAACTTCTAATGGAGATACACAATATGGAGGAAATAACTTTCTTCATATCATAAGAAAGAAAGATAGAAAATTCTTGGACAATGCAGTAAATACAAATTGTAAATGTCATAGATAAACTTCTTCTACGGAATGTTGACATTTGCCCCTAGAGTTGCAAGGTCATTTGGAAAGCTTTCACTAGCTGCTCGAGTTGTGGCCATCATACACCATCATAGCCACGCCTTCTAAGATATCCTGGGGCCCCTATTATTTGAACTCTAGCTCATCTGCTTCGACTTTCTTTCTAAAAATCTTCTTAAGTGTCCAATATTTTTCTGTAGGATGTCCTAGTGATCGATGGAAAACACAATAATTAGGGCCCTCGCGATCCTTTTTCGGTAAAAGCTCTTCGATACGAGGCAACTTTAGTTCCCCATCTGCTACCCATTCTTTAACTAAGGCCTTCACTTCCTCAACACTATACGGAAAAGGAGTATCATCTTTGTAGTTTTTCCTCTTCTGACCTCTGAATTCTTCCCCTTGCGATTTTCAGGTAGAAGATGCAGAAGCCGTAGTGACAGAAGATCCTCGGGATGACTTGAAGCTAGTTTTGTAACTAGTCTCAAACCTGATCTCCTGAGACTGAGGTACGTTAATATTCCAAGATGCTTCAATTAGTGTCGAAAATGTGGGTAGCTTGTGATTAACAAGAAGCATCTTGTACCCATTCAATGCCCCTTCAACACAGATTTGGATCAAATAGCTTTCCTCATCGCTTCATGGCAATCCACTTTGTCCTCAAACCTTTGACGTAGTCAAGGATGTCCTCACCTTCTCGTTGCTTCTCCTTACATAATGTAAGTATGGTCACCTTCTCAGCCACTTGAAAGAACTTAGCATGGAATTTTTTGATCATCTCCTCCCAACTTCGAATAGAGTTTGGGGCCATGTTAACATTCTAACTATATGCTCGGTCAGTGAGGGACTTAGAAAATTTTCTTAGCCGGAGGACGTTGTTTGAACCATGAATACTCAGAGTTTCGATGAACTGCACAACATGTTCTCGAGCATTTCCTTGTTTGCCATCGAATTTGATGAACTTCGGTACTGTATACCCCTTAGGGTATGGATAGCTTAGCATCTCAATAGGGTATGGTGGCTTGACATCCGAATCGGGCAAAGAGGGTAAAGTCCTCTTGTCCCATTCAAGATTGAACATAGCTTGCACATCGGCAAGAGTGAGAAATTGTTGAGGGAGAGAGTTTGATGATGGCATTCCCGAAACTTGGCTTATGGACCCAAAGACTAAGCTAGGAGCGACTTGGCCATTTTGGTGTTGAGAATTCATCATTGGTGAAGACACTTGATGATACTGGTCATCAGCACATATGGACAAGCTAGTTGGTGATGGGACATTAAATTGAGGTCCATAAGGTCCACTGCATGTCGCAGCTATGCCGGGTTAGGCTTGCAAATTTGTTGTTGGCACCAAAGGAGGCCCGCTCGTTACGTGAGTAACATTTACTGGTGGTGGAACAAAGATTAGGTACGGGCAGAGCTCCTTTTTATGCCATCATGCCCATTATATTTGCTTGGACACCAACAGTCGTCGGAGCGCCATTCATTGCGCCAAAACCTCCTCCAGTCACCATTAGATCTTGGCTTGGCATGCCATGGAGCTCGGGCGTAGGCAAACTGCTATCGCCTACTATGGTTTGAGTATGTGCTACTGCGGTTGTGTTGCCATGAGCCACAGGCTGAGTGGGGTCTGCTTCTCCTTGGATTTGATTTTGCATTCCAACGGGGATAACTCCACCGCCAGTTTGATTTCCATTTGGTGCCGGTGCAAAATTAGAACTCATCACCAACATGGTGTGAGTGAGATTCTGAAGAGTGGTAAGAATCTCCTGCTAAGTATTTTGAAGTCCTTGAATGGCTTCAAGTAAAAGTGGTTGATCTAGAGCCATGGTCCTGTCATTGCCGCCATTGAAGGATCCTTGTTGGTGAACTTCTTCTTCTCCTGCCATTTTCACCGGAGTTGTGTAGATTCTGAATCTTGTTGTGACCATTAACCAATCTGCCTTCCTAGTGAATTCGCCAAATGTATGAGAGGTTTAAGAGCGTCGTTGGAAAATTTGAAGATCTTCAAAGATCTTTGAAGAAAAATTTGAATTCTCTAAAAAATGATGAGAGGCTTAGATTCTTCAATAGTCATAACCAAGAACACAAAAGCAAAGACATGATGGAGATAAGAGATTGGGTGAAGAAGAAAGCAAAGTAATTAGAGAAAGAATAATGACAAGGCTCTTACATGGATCTCCCATTTTTACTCTCAAGGTTGATAATGGAAAAGGGAAATTAGTTCTTTCCCAAGAGTTATCTCTCCAAAATCCATCCTTTGTAAAGCTATAGGTGGGTGCTATTTATAGGCACCTCATGATGTAGGATGGAGCCCATGTGCAAGGCACATAGGGAATATTCTCTCTAACCACCTTGTCCGAGGAGGTGACCTCTCCGAGGATAAGAAAAACCCCGAAAAGGAGATTAACCTCTCGGCGAACCTTTCTTCTTAGCCACACCTAACCAATGATCCCCAATCATTCCCAAGGGTCAAGGGTAGTCCCAGAGGACGCCCTGTCGTAGAAGGCTCAAGGGTAGTTCAAGAGAACACCTTGCCGTAAATGTTGCCGAGTCTCATGGACTCCCTGGGGTCGTGCCACCTCGACCTAGGAATAGGCTAGTTTAACTGAATAGTGAATTTATCTCCACTCACTGTCCTCAGGATCGGGTTCTTTGTTCGAACTCCATTACGCCCATGGTTCTGGTGCGTAGATCCCGGAAAGCTCCAAGCCTGCAAGCGTTCTGGGACTCATTAATGGAGCGGCTTCTAGATTGCGTCTGAATCCGTTCGAAGCCAAGTGCTTCGGATCTCTAGGTTCATGGATCCTAACCTTTTCGAGTTCGGGCCAGAGTAAGTCTCTAAGTTCGTGGATCTAAACCCTTTCAAGGCTTAGAGCGATTTGGTCTGTTTGATGGTGATAAATCCGGGCCCACCAATCTTGGACTTGCAATAAATTCAGGCCCACCAACCTTGGACTATTAGGCCTAATTAATTTAGTGGGCTCAAATTAGCTCTTACAAAACCCAAAAAATAATTGTGTGGTGGAACACATATCACTATAAAAAGACTTTTTGGATAAATTAAACCTTTAATCTTTTTAGTTTGAATTAAATTTTATTTTAGTTCTCGTTTAATTTGAGCAATTTGTTCTTATACTTTCATTTTTGTTACAATGTGGTTTGTTTGTCATACGTTGTTAACAAAAGACTTTTTTGGATAAATTACACCATTAATTCTTATAGTTTGAATAAAATTTCATTTTTGTCCTCTTAGTTTCAATTTGAACAATTTGATCCTTGCACTTTCATTTTTGTTGTAATTTGGTCTGTCCGTCACTTAATTAGACTATTACAATGGACTTGACTATACCTAATAATTTTCACATACAAAAATTATTAGGTGAACTAATGAGTAGTTCATTTAATTTGTATGGGTTGTATTAGTGAATTTAATTTGTACTGGTTATGATTAAGCTTGAGTTAAATTTAATTTATTTTAGTTTGCATTAAACAATATTTTACACTTTTTTTTTATGTTCAAAATTTATTTATTTTAATTATTTGTTATTATTTGATTCACTTATAATATAGTAGAACTGTGGTTCAAATTCGAATCAACCCGAGCTATATTGGGTTGGTTCTAGTGTGTGATTAGTTTGGTTCTAGGTCCAAAAACTTGGAACCAATCATGGTTGGGTTGGTTCCAAAATTAATGTCCAACTAAACCAAACCAACCTATGAACACCCCTAGTCCGTCATACGTTGTTAACATTTTGAATTGAAAAATATCACGTGCAAAACTAGAAAGATTGAAGTGAAATTCGAATCAAACTACACATGATCTTTTTCAGTTTCAAATTTTAACGGTAAGTGATGGAGGGATCACATTACAATAAAATTGAAAATGTAGAGAATAAATTATTCAAATTGAAACTATAGCGATCCAGGTTTTTCTCCGTCATTTATTGCGTTCCGGACTCGGGTTCCGTAGTTCTATGTCATTGTCTATACCTTATTTCCATCATTTATTCTTTGTATTTGAGTTGTGGGATATGTTGGGTAAGTTTGGAACTTGTTGGTTGTGAGTTGGAACAAAAGGTTGCTGCCCAAGATTTGGCTTCTTCGTTCGAGCGAAGCTTTTTGCGCTTAAGCGAGCCTAAGTTATTTGCTTCTTCGCTCGAGCGAAGGTTCTTGCGCTTGAGCGAGCTTTGTGTAGTGTGTCTCTTCGCTTGAGCGAGCACTCTTGCGCTTGAGCGTGCGTCTACGTCTCTGTGAAGACCTGAAGGTTGGTATTATTCGCTCGAGCAAGCCTTTTTGTGCTCAAGCGAGACCTGTGTTATTTGTTCCTTCGCTCGAGCGAGAACTTTTGCGCTCAAGCGTGCGTCTACGTGAGTGGCAGACCTGAAACTTCGCATTGTTCGCTCGAGCGAAGTTCTTTGTTGTGTCTGGTCGCTTGAGCGACAAGTCTTTCGCTTGAGCGAGCCTCACATATATCAGTTCACAGCAACGTGATTTTTATCACTTTTTCATCTCCTTTTCACTCCAGACCCTAATCTAGCTGTCTCTCTTTCTAAAATACCCATTCTCTCTACAAATACTCTTGATCTAGAGTTTTTCTACCCTATTTCCTTTGTAAGAAGGGTAGAGTGTCGCGTGGGCTTCCTTGTGATCCAAAAAATGTGGGATTTGGAGCATCTTGGGTTTCACTCTTCTTCTCCTTTGAGCTTCTCCATTTGAGGTAGGGATAATCTACTCTTTAATATGAGTTTTGACCTAAATGTTAGTCATTTTGTATAAATTGTGGGATTTGGAAAGTTTGGGTGAAGTTAGGGTTTCGAGTTTGAAATTATGAAATAGGGGTTTTCTATTTTTGGGCTCCATGTGTATCTGAGGTCTTGGAAATAGAACTAGTTGTGTATTATGGGTGAAATTTGGCCTTAAGTGCAATTTTTGAGAAAAAGGGAAAATGCCCAAATTTAAATTATATAAATTATTTGTATAAATGATGAAATTAATGTGGAAATATGAAATTGGGGAAAATTGTGATTAAATGGTGTAGTTGGATTGATAAATCACTCACCCATAGTAGAGTTGATTATTTATCTGTTTGATAAATTTATTTACCTGTTTAGAAATATCTACCTTGGGATATCGATAGAGGATAACCATGATTGTTGTAGAAACTGCACGATGATTAGGTAAATTGAAACTAAACAATTGGAATATGTCATTGAATATGATGGTTGGGTGTAAACATTGTATATATGATTTAATTAGTCATTGTATATGA
The DNA here is from genome assembly GCA_025200525.1 of Camellia lanceoleosa. Classification (NCBI taxonomy): domain Eukaryota; kingdom Viridiplantae; phylum Streptophyta; class Magnoliopsida; order Ericales; family Theaceae; genus Camellia; species Camellia lanceoleosa. The sequence continues at coordinate 128,833,608 of CM045759.1, read as the reverse complement.
CAACGTGTTTAAATACATTGAATATGTATCTTTGTTTGGGAGGAGATAGGGGACGGACTCCATGGATAATTAAGTTGAAAGTCCCGAAATCTTATTTATATTTGAGTGCCGGTTCCCTCGGATGTAGTTCCATAAAATGGCAAGATAATGGAAGTGTATGAATGATGTTTATGATTGAAGTGTTAATAATATGAGTTGTAGTCTCATTTTGAAATGTTTCGATATCAATGAACTAAGTCAATGAATTGATTTGGATGAATAAATGGAAGTGGATGGAAATATGGATGTCAATTGAGAGGCTAATTTAAAGTAAATTGGGCCGAGCTGAGTGAATGGGCCGATCTGTGGGCCATAGTAAGAGGGGCTGAGTAAAAGGGCCTAGAAGTTAGCCCGGTCCAAGAGAGCTCTGCAGTTAGCTCGGTCACCACACTCAGAGCGGTGACAGTTAGCTCGGTCATACCATATTGAGCTGAAGTATGTTGAGCTTTCTTCAGAACCTTGCTATTGGTTAGCTCGGTCCAAGCTTGTTGTGGTTAGTGCGGTCTCAGACAACCCAGTTGGAATATGTCAAACCGAGGTACACGCAGTGAAAGGAAGAACCGAGCTAGTTAGAGCTTGGTCTAGTCTGCGGCTTTAGCATGGCCATATTATCTTGGTCGTATTGACATCCAACCGTGGTAGAACCATCTCACTTGGTTTAAGCAGTGAGGGGGATATTGAAGGATAAGCATTATCTTTTAGGAATGTGATTCCTAGGAGGATTCTATATGGAGAAGTAAGAGTCCTACTAGGATTGTGTCATGCAGAACCTATAAAAGCTCACAACATCGCCTATGGAGAGGTAACACAACTTTGATTCCCAAATACATAGAGCTTTTGTCTATTTGTCTATTTTGCTGATTTAGGCATCGGAGAGGTATCCGGCACACACCCGCCGGCTAGTTCACGTTTGTGTTTTCAGGGAGTAAAGCGATGACGTTTGGAGGAGCGCAGACTTGATTAATAGGATTATACGAGGACAACATTTTGTACTCGTACAATTGGCGTCGTCTGTGGAAAGATCAGACAAAGAACAAAACCTCTTGATCAAGTTTCCCTTGCTAATTGGGAGCAATGGCGCACAACGAAGATTTGCCACAGTCCGCCATCGACGGACAAACCCCAGAGGGGGGTGGGAGGCGCGAAGGTTTGCCTTCTATCCCTCCCATGGCAGACTTAGAGCCCCAGTGACAGAACCCCCGGAGGGATGCAAGGGGGAGGTGGAACAACAGCCCCCGTCACTCTCGCTCACAAAGTCTTGAAAGGCAGAGGCGAAGAATCGACCCTCAAGCTCTAGAGGATCGCGTAAAAGAGTAGGATGAACTAATAAGAAAGATGGCGGCGAACATGGAGGCTATGAAATGCCAAATTAAAGGAACATGGGTGGCGACAAGAGAGGGGCACAAAAGAACCACGCCCCCTCACCACTCGGAAGATCATGGTTGGCATACCACACCATCACAAGCAGAGAATAGGAGCCTGAGAACAGGTGACACTCAATTAAGGAATACCAGGACTCGTTACTCCAGGTCTGAGAGAATAAGGACTGAGAGGTCATGTACTGAGGGAAGCACCTATCGGCCCTCACACACCTACTAGACTGCATCCAAGCAAACAGAGTTGCCTAGATCGTCCGACCTACGGACTGTGCTTGAAGAAAACGCACGATGGAAGGAGGATACCAGGGCACGCGACCCACGTAGAGTTTCAGCCCTTCAGCGGTTGGCTCCTCAGACACATGGAAGCGTCGAGGTCAGAATGCCAATACCACGCCTGGCTTACGAACCAGTAGACAAGGTATTAGCCAGATTGCAAACCTCGCCATTCGTTCCGACAATTGAGAATACACCTCTACCTTCAGGCTTCAACCAGCCTAAGTTCACCACTTATGAGGGGAAGACAAACCCCTACATGCACTTAAGCCACTTTCGCCAGGTTATAACGGTATACTGACGGAACGAAGCTTTAATGTGCATCCTATTCCCATCCAGCCTTGGTGACCTAGGTTTAACCTGGTTTGAAAGGCTACCAGAAGGCAGCATAGCCTCCTGGGCGCAATTGGCAGAGGCGTTCGGGACAAGGTTCAAAACAAACACCAAGACGCCGGTGGAGATCGACCAACTACTCTCCATTGACATGGGCGACAAGGAGACGTTAAGGTTATATAACAGTCGCTATTGGGAGACCTTCAACCAGATAGGAGATTGCCCCACAAATCTTGCCATCGCACAGTACAAAAGAGGTCTTCCAGTCGGAAACAGGCTGAGGGACTCAATTACCATGACGCCTCCCCTCACAATGGAAGCCTTAATGGATAGGGTACACCAACACATTCGGGTGGAAGAGGATGGCGCACGCGCTAAAACAAAGTCTGGTATAGCCGCAATACCAGATAAAAAGACTTCGGCAAAAGTCAATGCGGTAGAACGTCCAAGCAGAAACGGGCGAGGTAGGCGGGACAACGGAGAGGACCAAGATAAAAAATGGTTAAGAGTTCGCACTGCCATTACCACAGTGTTCAAAAAACTGATCTATCGGATTCTCAGTGAGATACGTGATAAACCTTTCGTCAAGTGGCCAGCTAAGTTAGGAGAAGTGCAAAAGGACTATGATGAAAGATCTCGGTGCACCTTCCATAAGGAAAAAGGACACCGCACTGAAAATTACACACCGTTGACACAGTACCTAGAGGAGTTAGTGGCAACTAGGCACTTGGACCAATACATAGAAAGAGGGACACAGCCAACCCCCCAAAACCACGATCACCCAGACGGAATGCCGATCGACACCGCACCTTAAGGCGTGATAAACGTAATATATGGGGTATTCGAAACCTGAGCGAGTATGTGAGCTCAAGGAAATGATCAAAAAGGCTGAGCACTTAAGGGAGGTATTAAGTGCACAACCTACCACTAAAAAGGAGAGAACAGAGGCCACGAACGTCATGTCTTTTTCAGACAAAGACTTGGCGAGAATATATTGCCCCCACAATGATGCACTGGTCATCACTCTCCATGTCAAGGATTACGACATCAAGCGAATTTTGATTGACCAAGAGAGCTCATGCGAGATCATATATTACGAAACCTTCAAACAATTGAAACTGAAGGGCAAGGACTTGGCACCTGCCGTATCTCCCCTGATCGGATTCAACTCAATGCCAGAGTGGCCAATTGGCAAGATAATCCTCCCAGTCAGAGCAGGAAACATGACGAAACAAGTGGAGTTCTGGGTATTGAAAGTGCTCTCCACTTACAACATAATCTTGGGAAGGACATGGCTGCATGCCATGAGAGCGGTAGCATTAACCTACCATCAAGTAATGCGATTCCCCAACGAAGCCGGGGTAATTGAAGAGGTCTTTGGAGACCAAATTATGTCCAAGCAATGCTTCGTCATAGTAAATGGTAGCCGCGCTGCCAAGGGGTTTGTTCAGATGGTGGAAGAACCCGAGAGCAATGAATTGTTTGCGGATGTAGGCAAAGCCACTGAACAGAAGGCAGTGGAAGACTTGGTACAGGTAAAAATAGATGAAAAGAACCCAGATAAGTTCTTTTTACTTGGCTCATCTATGTCCAGCACTGAGAGAATAGAGGTCATGGAATTCTTGACCTCTAACATTGAAGTGTTTGCCTGAACGCCGTATGACATGCCTGGCATTGACCCAAGCTTCATCTATCACCAATTGAACGTCCACCCAACTGCTAGACCAATTATACAGCGCACTCGCAGATTAGCACTCCACCACGCCGAGATAGTGGCAGAAAAAGTAGAAAACCTGCTAGAAGCAGGAGCTATCAGAGAGGTGTACTACCCCAGATGGATCTCCAATACAGTAGTGGTGCCAAAGAAGAATGTAAAATGGTATGTCTGCGTGGACTACAAAACAGTCAACATGGCATGCCCAAAGCACAGCTTTCCTCTACCACGGATAGACCAACTGGTAGATCTGACGGTAGGACACAACCATCTTAGCTTTCTTGATGCGTACAAAGGCTACCATCAGATCGCTATGTATGAGCCAGACCAGGAGGTCACATCTTTTACGACGCCAAGAGGACTATATTGTTATAAGGTCATGCCCTTTGGCCTTAAGAATGTAAGGGCAATATTCCAACGAATGGTCACCAAGATGTTCGAACCATTGTTAGGCAGAACAATGGAAGCCTACATCAACGACATGGTGGTCAAGAGCAAGGATAAGAATGACCATCTCAGGGACCTAGGCGAGATGTTTCAGATCTTGAAGAAGCACAAGCTATGCCTTAATGCATCTAAGTGTGCATTCGGCGTAGGATTTGGCAAATTCCTAGGCTTCCTGGTGACCAACCGAGGTATAGAAACAGAACCCTCTCAGATCAAAGCAATCCAAGATCTAGAGAGGCCCAACTCAGTAAAAGAAGTGCAGCATCTCACCGACATGGCAGCTGCACTCAACTGGTTTATAAGCCAGTCGTCAGATCGATGTCGACCATTTTTTCAAGCATTAAAGGCCAAGTTTGAGTGGGATGAAGAATGCGACCGCGCCCTAGAAAGCTTAAAAGAATACATGTCTTCTCCACCATTGCTAGTGACCCCAATACCTGGAGAAGAACTATTTCTATACCTGGCAGTTTCACAGCACGCAATTAGCGCAGTGTTGGTCCGAGCAGAAGGAATCCAACATCTGCCCATCTTTTATGTCAACAAGACATTGCTGGGCGCAGAAACCAGGTACTTACGATTGGAAAAATTGGCCTTAGCCTTGATGATGGCCTCAAGGAAGTCGTCGCATTACTTTCACGCCCATACCATAATCGTTCTCATAGCCTTTCTATTAAAAGCTTTGTTTGAGAGAGTGAACTTTTTTGGAAGAATCTTGAAGTGGGCAGTAGAGTTGGGACAGTTCAACATCAAGTTTCAACCCAGAACCGCGATAAAAGCCCAAGCTTTGGCAGACTTTGTCGCAGAATTCACTCCAGGAAGTCATCATATCTGCCCAGTGGACTTGACTGATACAACCAAGGGGATGGAAATTGTCGCCGGAATAACGCAACCCCTAGTACAGGATACCCAATTAGATCCTAAGGCAGACCAGAGTGAGCAAAGGAAGGAAAAAGCAAACCATGCTACACCAAGCAAAGACTCATCAACAAATAAAGACTTGGTACAATCAGATAATGAGAGGCAAACAGCAAGCATGGACTTTGAAGAAAACACCAACAACACTCATGACCCCAAGACATCATCCGATTCCTCCACTTGCTGGAAACTGTTCGTTGGAGAGATGTGGAAGCTCTTCGTGGATGGAGCATCCAACAGGCATAGAGCAGGACTGGGCATAGTCCTCATCTCGCCAGATGGCCTAATAGTGGAGCAAGCAGTCAACCTTGGCTTCTCAGCATCAAACAATGAAGCGGAATATGAAGCACTTCTGGCAGGCCTAAAATCAGCATTCCATATGAAGGCCACCGAGCTAATGGTTTATAGTGACTCACAGCTTGTGGTAAACCAAATTTCAGGCGATTGCAAGGCAAAAGATGACAGGATGGCTAAGTACCAAGAGTTAGACAGAAAGGAGATCAAGAAATTTGAAGTAGTGCGAATAGAATAGATCAGCAGGGAAGAAAACAGCAGAGCAGACGAACTAGCAGGCTTTGCATCGATGGCAGATACATCCATCCCTCATCCGTTACTAATTGACTACCTACCAAGACCAAGCATTGAGGAACCCGAAGTAGAAGAGGTATGTTGTGCCGAACTAGGCCCTTCATGGATGGATCCCTTATAATGTTCTTAAAAGACAGCGTCTTACCGGAAGAAAAGAAAGAGGCCAACAAAATAAGAGCAAAGTCACAGCGATTTTTGGCTCTCCCCATCAATGGCCTTGTACAAGAAATCCTTCACAGGACCTTACTTAAAGTGTGTCCACCCCAGCAAAGTTGAAGCATTCTTGTTCGAGATACACGAAGGCGTATGGGAAAGTCATCAAGGAGGAAGATCATTAGCTTACAGAGCCATTTCGCAAGGATATTAGTGGCCATACATGCAAGCAGATTCAAAGAAATACGTCAAGAAATGCGAGAAATGCCAGAAGTTCGCACACCAAATACATCAACCAGCCAGAGAGCTTCTACCCTTAACTAGCCCATGGCCCTTTGCAATGTGGGGCTTGGATATAGTAGGACCACTTCCAACAGCACCCGGCAACAGAAAGTTCTTTCTTGCAACAACAAACTACTTCACAAAATGGGTGGAGGCAGAAGCACTAGCATCAATAAAGGAGAAAGATGTGAAGAAGTTCGTCTGGCAGAATATCATCACTCGGTTCGGCATACCAAAAGCTCTAATATCAGATAACGGCACTCAGTTCAACGGCAAAATTTTTAGAGGCTTTTGTGAAGAATACAAGATAGAATTCTACAACTCTACACCGGCATACCCCAAACCAAATGGCCAAGCGGAAGCATCAAACAAAGTCATCTTGGATCGATTGAAGAAAAGGCTAGAGAAAGCAAAGGGCAAGTGGGCTAAGGAGCTTCCCCATGTTTTATGGGCTTACCGTACCACACCTCGGCGGTCTACTGGCGAAACACCTTTTTCCTTGGCCTATGGCATGGAAGTAGTAATCCCACTGGAAGTTGGCCTCCCCACAATTATAAGTGAAAATTTTGATCCAAACTTAAATGGAGAAGCCATAGCACTAGAACTCGACCTTGCAGAAGAAAAAAGAGAAAAAGCACTGGTTCACATTGCCTCATACCAGCAAGAGTTGTCCAGAAAGTATAACAAAATAGTACATCCGAGACAATTCAAAATCGAAGATTGGGTACTGCACAAAGTGATGGGAAACACCTTGGTACCCAAAGATGACAAGTTAGGACCTAATTGGGAAGGACCTTACAAGGTGGTTGGATTCGCAAGAAAAGGGGCATACCACTTGGAAGATGAAGACAGCAAAGCCATTCCCAGGCCATGGAACACTGCCAATCTCAAACTATTTTATTTTTAGCTTTTCTTTAAAGTACTTGTAATTTTTCTTTTTCTCAATAAAACAAGTAGTTTTCTTTTCAGCATAATTGTGTTACTCTGTAAAAGTTATTTTAGTGAGTTAGGCACACCGAAAGCATAGTTGGCCGAAATAACCAACTTTGCACTCTCTTCAGCTAAGATTGTGCTGAAGAAGTTGGCTGGAAAAACCAACACCTTTCCTAAGCCCAGGATAAGGATTCAGGCTGTAGGACGTTTGGTCGGAATAACCAAACACTTTACTCTGGGTTGGCAGGAATAACCAACTTAGAGGTTGGCTGGAATAACCAACACCTCTCCTAAGCCCAGGATAAGGATCCAGGCTGCAGGACGTTTGGTCGGAATAACTAAACACTTTACTCTAGGTTGGCAGGAATAACCAACTTAGAGGTTGGCTGGAATAACCAACACCTCTCCTAAGCCCAGGATAAGGATTCAGGCTGCAAAACGTTTGGCAGGAATAACCAAACACTTCACTCTAGGTTGGCAGAAATAACCAACTCAGAGGTTGGCTGAAAAAACCAACACTTATTGTTCTTCAACCGAGATAAGGATCTAGGCTGAAGAGGTTGGCTGGAAAAACCAACACTTAGTACTCTTCAACCGAGATAAAAGATCAAGGCTGAAGAGTGGTTGGCTGGAAAAACCAAATTTAGTACTCTTCAATCGAGATAAAGATCAAGGCTGAAGAGTGGTTGGCTGGAATACCACTTATTACGATCTTCAGCCAAGGTAAAATGAAAAGGTTGGCAGGTAAAAGACCAGAGATTGCAAAGTTAAGACCGAGATAAAATATCTCGGCCAGAGAATGTTACACTACATGCAGATTACATTTGGAGGGTAAAATACAAGCATGGAAAGAAACCGAACTAACAGTTAGAGCAAAAGAAGAGTTCATTGATAAACACAAATCAGAAGTACAAAAGGTAAGGCCTTAGCCCGGTTACAAATTCTTTTGCTAGACAAAAAAAGAAAAATCAAGAGAAAAGGTCATCTAGGTTGGCGTCCAAAACAACCCGGCCTTCACCCAGAGGTAGATCGGTTGTTGCAAGCACCTCTTGGTTCAGCTCGATTGGCGACACCTCATCAGACACAGCAGGTAAAGGTGGGATGGAGACCACTGGAGTTCGAGAGATAGACTGGCGACTGAGCTGGTTGTTATCTTCTGAAGCAGCATTTTCATCCTCCTCCTCTTGAAGAAATTGTTACTGAATGGTAGCAGCATACTCCACCATCGAGCTCGGTATGAAATACGAAGGAGGGTTGAAGACCTCGGTATCTGGGCCGTGACCGAGCTGCGCCACGGCCGCCCTCCATCCACATTTGAAGAATAGGTCTTTGGCCGCCTCGCACTGCTTAATGTAAGTGGCCTCCCCCTCCTTGAAACCCCGGTCCTCTGCGTCTTCTGCCTTCTTCTTCAGCTCGGCGATCTTCGCGCTCTTCTTACCATCGAGCTTGGCCAGCTTGCGCAGGTATTTATCTTTTATCAGGGCCAGGGCCTTTTGTTTATCAGCATCAGCCGAAGTAACTAGTCCGGTGAGTCAAGCCACCTCGGTCTCTAGCTCAGCCATCTTTTGTTGGGACTCTTTTAGCTAGGCCATTTTTTCATTAGCCTCGGCCATGGCCTGCCTGGTGGTTTTTCGAAGTTCCAATACTCGCTTGTGAGCGATGTGGTTTTTCTGTATGGCCTGCAAAAGGATGGTGTAGACGCGCCCTTTGGGCCTTCACTCTACAGTTCGGACTCCCCTGTTTTTTTTTGTTGCGGTTCGTAATCTGAACCAAAGAGTCCAACTCTGACAAATCGTTTGAGAAAACAGATTTTTTTGAAAAAGTAGTGCCAAACATGGACTGCTTTGCCAGATACAAAGTCGCCATCTAAATATTTTTAAATGGGAAATTTAGGAAACCCTGACTCAGTGCCGAAGGCCACATGTCCGTCATCACCAAAGTTGTCTTGGCTCGGGAGCTTGGGTACGATCGGGGAAGGTTAGCTATGAGCACCCCCTTTCGCCCGGTCCGAAGACCGGCCTCTACTAACCATGATATCCGTTTTTGAAAACATTACATGCTCTTATTCCAATTATTAGCCTAGAATTATTATGTTATGCACGCAGCAAACAAGTTATAGACTAGATTACCTAATTTCGAAATAAACATTGCATATCCGTTCGTTTTGAAAGCTTTTCGGAATTTGCTACTCATGAGTAGGCTAAAACACAGATTTCAACGAGTTTTCCAACTCAAGCAATCTAACCTCCACCCACAGGCATTCAAACAGTTTATCTCATATAAGCATTTAGCCACATGATAAGCCTATTGTCATGTTAACATTCACACGCATGCGATATGCTAAAGCATAAAAGCTCACCTAGTACTCCCAGCCAAAACAGGAACTAGTTAGTAATCATATGCATGATCCTAGTTCATGTTAAGTGGCTAATGCAACGCAAGCAATGATGCAATCTAGACGGGCTCAGCTATCCTAAACATGGCATGTGAAATGTTACAAGTAACAAGTATTCAACTTGGAAATTGAAATACAATGCAGTTAATGTGATGTACCGAGCCCGGTGCATGTAAGACAAATGTATGGATGCACGCATGCTATCGTACTATATGCTAATTTAAATATGCCCTAGTCTACCATCATAAGCAGGTAAATAAAAGGGAGAAAGAAATGGGGATTGGAAGACATACACACCACTCACCCACACTTATTACAGACTTGCCCTCGCCCGGAGGGACCAAAAGAATATACAAATAATTAACTACGCAGGCTAATTAAATATTACAAATTGCCTAATTAGTTGACAAACTAACTAAACTAAGAAAAATAGTAAATCGCCTCGGGAGGAGAGCCAAATGCAGCACGTGCTCGGGTCTTGCTCGGAATTGCACTGCCATGCCTAGACTGCCTCTGTTTTTCCTACTTTGTTCCTCTGAAAACTGCCAAAGTCTCAGAACTACTTCCTTGGATACTGGGGATCACCACCGGCTAAACAAAATAGCCACCGACTGCTATATGTGTCCATCGGTATAGAATTCATCCATCGGCTGATAATTGATTGCCGGTCGGCACTAAACATTGCCGGCCGGCAATGAATTCTTGCAGAACCTACAACTCACAGCAGCAGAGGGCAGAATCTTGTATGGCAGCTCAATTCAAGCAATGTATGCACCAAACACATTCCTTATCATGTTTGTGACTCAAAGGAAGATGTGCCTCGATTCTCGGGCCACCAATCACGCATGTCCATGCATGATGGCCCAAAGAATCAAGTGTGCAATTTTCATGTCAAATGAAATGCAAACTAGACAATCAAAGAGCCCAATCCCCATCACCAAATCAGGGGACAAGGCATGCATGCAAGATGCATTGCAACCTAATCATGTTAGCTAGGGATGCAATATGAGCATGTGAACAAACAATGCAAGCATACAAGCAAACATGAGGTAAGCATGCAAGCAAGCAAATGATGGTCTTAAACATGACTTAGGCAACTCTAATTAAGCCTAAAATCAGTGGCCAAGATGCCCAAAAATGAGGCCTAAACACACATGTACACATGCAAGTAAGTTGGACCAACACTTTAAGCCTTAAACTAGCAACTTTCAAACACATTTGAAAGGGGATATCATGGACAACTAGCATGCAACATAAGCTCTGAAATTCATGCTAGAATGTGGTGCCAAACCAAGCCAAATGAAGCAAACATAAGCATGCAAACATAGTCCAAGTATGCAAGGCAAGTCATGAAGGCTTGAACCACACTTAGTACAATCACACATGGCAATACTTAAGCAACTAAAACAGAGTTTTAACACATAAAACTAAGCCCAAAAGGCCACCTAGATGGCATCTAAATGACATGAACCCAAAGGCATGTACAATGGTCAAAACATAGGGCATACAACACATACTTTTAAAGCAACAAAGAGACAACTAAGGCAAGCATACAAGCACACCAAAGGGACTGAAATGACATGTTGGGTGGTTCCAAACCACCAAAATGATGGAATCAACACATGCTACGCATCCATATACTTGAGGCCAACAAGCCCAACAAGCCACAAATACAAAGGAGCTATACTAAGCATGCCAAAATCGATCCAAACAACTATGGACAGAGCTAAAGCATGGCAAAATAAGCACAAAACATTCATAAGTCTAAGCCTAAATCATGCTCGAACAAAGGCTAACAACCTAAGACATGTTAAGGGAATTACAAGGCATTACATGGCAACTATACTAAACATGTATGGAGCACCAAAACCAACACACAACATGATTATATTATGGCATACTAAGCATGAAATGCAGCCTAGACATGATCAACACACACTTGAACAAAGGCTTCCTTAAGAGACCAAGAATGGTCCCTTTCAAGGACAACAAGGAGAGGGGGTGGCCCTCCCCTTTTGGAGACTTCAAGGCACCATCTCCACCACTGAAATCCCTCAAGAGATTTCAGTGGTGAAGAGGCCCAAACACCAAAGTCTCGAAACTTGCCCAAAATGGCACAAAATGAGGCCTTTCAAGGCCTAAGAGTGGTCAAACACACCCAAACCACAAAACACCCTTAACAAACAATTAAGAGGGCTTAAAAATAGAACTTTTTTGTATTAAACACTAAGATTAAAAACAATTCTAAGATAGGCAAAAATACAAAGCAAAAATGGGGTAAAAAGGATTAGTTTCTTACCCTTGAAGAACTTCTTCACAAATCTTGATCTTGTTACTTCCTTGGGCGCAAATCCAGTCAAAAACCTCAAGAACAAGCTCTGGTCCTTGAAGAAACCAAGAAAAAGTGAAAGACTAGGTGTTTGTGTGCAATAGCAAGACACAAAGCACCTAGAACACACACAAAGGAGATATAGAGATAGGATATGAATGGCACTCAAACCCTAAAACCAGAGCTTGCTCTGAGTTGTTTTCTCACTAAAAAGCCAACCCTAAAGCCAAGGGGGAAGGCCTCCTCTTATAGAGGAGGCAATCTTGTAAGCTTAGGCATTAAGCAAGACAAGAAGTGCATCCCTCCATACACGTGTATGGAGGGGAAGTCAAAGCCATACAAATTGTCAAAATATCTCCAAAAGCAATCAACAAGAGGTCGGTGGGCAAAATGTCATTTTGACAAAAATGATCGGCCGTAACAACAAATAGTGCCGGACGGCAATGTACATTGCCGGTGGGAAGAAAAACTAGCTGACCTCTAGCTAGTGCCGGTGTGTGGGGATGGCTAATAAGCCATTCTCTCGCCTTCCAAGGCAAAACACAAGTGTTTGGTGCAAAACCGACACAAAATAATGAGTTCGGAGATCCTGAGGCAAGGCGCGTAGCCGAGAACTCCGGGAACTCCAAACGAAAACAAACATGGATAATCACCGAGTGTTCAAGCGGTGACGTCCAAGTCTTGAGGACGGTAAAAAATGGGGTGTCTACAGATGGTAAGAAACTTTTAAGTAAAACCGAGCTGAAAGTTGTAAAAATTTAAAAGACAAGCAAATGAGCTACTTACCAGCACCATTGATTTTGTGGACGAGTGAAGCGCCTTCAGCTTGGTTAGGTGGTCATGGTGCTTCATGTCGGCTAGAAGGCAAACACTTTTAGCAAGGTTGAATTCCATCAAGTGGTCTTTTTCTGTGACCACTGAGTCAAAATCCTTGATAGCGCGGTTCTGAAACATGATCTTTGGTACCCACTTTGAGGAGCTAGCTCGGTCTAAGCGCTCAGGTGGGGGGCTTGGTGGAGTGGTTTGAGGCACCACGTGTGAAGCCCCTCAAAAATGTATTCTCTATAAAGAACCCTAATGTTTGAATTATTTTCTTAAAGCCCCTCGATTATTTGAATTATTTCAAATCTTGTCGGTTAGCATTTGATTTTATTTTTTTTTAGCAAAACAGGAATTTTTCTAACCAGGTTAGGTTCCCTAACCTAATTTAAATCTACCCAAGTTACATGTATTTAACTCCAAGCCCTCACCCTTTAATTAAATTCAAAACTTGCTCCAAAAACTAGTACTTGTACCTTGTACCTTGAGTACAATCAATCTTGTAAGATACATACATACATATATATACACCTAGAGGAGTGTGTTTAGAACCTAAAATGATTTAAATAATAACCCCATCACACTTCCCCAATGAGGAGCCAATTTTCAAGAAACACCATCATGAACTTCTAGGAAAACACAACCTAGTGACCTAGACCTAGGATGCAAAATCCAAGAACTAGTTTCATTACAACTAGGAGTTGCCTAAACCAATGAACAAGCCTCCCGAATCCCTTCCATTCCTTTAGAATTCAAACAAATCCTAACATTTCCATCCATATCCAACTAAGGGGCTTTTAGGACTTTTTGCCTCAAAGGTTTGTCTATAAATACCAACACACCCCCTAGCTTGCAAACACACACAACACACTCACACACACATTTCGGTTAGAGAGAAGGAGGAGAGCAAGAAAGAGAAGTCTAGAGAAGAAGAAGGAGGAAGAAGAGAGCTTCTTGTGCAAAGCTTAGTAGGTAAGCCACAAACACAACCTTCTCTTTCATTTTCTTTTTCTAATACATGTTTCTAAAGGTTCTAAATAAAGTTTTCAGATTTTTTAATACTAAGTTCTTATGTTAAAAATGCTAAGGGTTGAGTGTTGATTCCATCTCTCTTGTATTTTCCCCATTTTGGTACAAAACCATCTTCTTTTTGTACAAATCTCTCAACTTTTCAAGAGCACTCTTTCAAAAAAAAATTCTAAGTTAAACATGTGACAATTAGCATATTTTCTTCACAAAAGAAATGAAACTTTCCCTTAGTGGAACCCCTTTTTCATAAATCTTCTTGTTTTGGGCAAAGTACCCTAGAATCTACTTTTTTTCGCCTTCGTAAATTCTAGAAAAATGTAAAAAAAATTCTGGACCTCTATTTTATGTCAAAACCTTCCTTAAGGAGTTAGCTTTCTACTAAAATTGGTTTCATCAAAAAAATTAAGCGGTTTGCCAGAAAATCAATTTTTCGTAACGGTCGACGGATCTGGACAGAATCTGGACAGTGCTGGCATATTTTCTAAATAACTTAGAACCTGGAAAACCAATCCCATGTCCGAAAAATGTTCTAGAAACTAGATCAAATTCTCTACGAACCATAGGAAGGCCAAGTCTGGTGAAGGATCTAAAATAGTCCTTTCATTTTAATCTTTATGTGATATTAAATCTGAAAATTTTGTTATGCGTGGATGTTTTATGCCCTTGTATTCATGAAAATGTTTATTAGCTTATGATCATATCTTGGCATGATAATGTATGTATTATGTTATGTTCTTCATCTTCTTCACTTTATTGATGCATGCTTGTGTGGGTATTTTTATCTTGTTAAGTTGTCTAACCTTGATGTAAAATATTTAACTCAACGGGAAACCTAATTGGGAGGGTATTGGGTTTTCGAGCACTTGAGTAATGAAAAGGATATGTGATATATGGATTGTTGGGATGCATTCCCTATTTGAAAGTTAAAGTCTTGCGCAAGTGGTTTTCGGAACCCTTGAACGGAGCGGTTGTATTCGGACCCTAGGTGGTTTGGTGTAAAGAGGGATTTGGGCAAGGCCCTATTTTACCGTCTCTTTTGAGGCCCTATGGTTGGCGCTACACGATACATAACCGTTGGTAGGCATCCGAGGTTAGGTCTGCAACAAAGCAGCAAAAGATAGGGCATATTGAATAATCCGCGTCCGATTCTTGTGGTTGGGAGGACGAAATCTCTTTGGGGGATTTCTAGTTTACTAACATCTAACTTAACCCTTTATCTATTTATTTATCTGGGTATCATGCTTTACTACTTGAAGTTATATTTGTGTTTGTGTATTGGATTGGGAAAAAGAGGTGGGCTGTGTGTGTGTTTATTGGGCATTCAAAGCTCACAGCATATCATGCCAGGTGTCGAAGAGGAACTCATAGCGAGAGACTACGAGCCTGAAACTTTCGAAGACTTTTGGCTATCTTAGAAAAATTAGAAGTTTCTTTTTGGATATTTTGTAAGACTCATGTGAAGATTTAAGCTTTCTTTTGGGATGTAATGTAATGAAACCATCTTTTGAATTAAGTATATTGCGGTTGTTATGTATTTATATTCTATGTATGAACCTTATCATTGTTTATGAGACTTTGTGTCAATACCTTTTAAGATCTGTCAAAAGGGTAATGCGCTGCCTAAGAAAGCCAGACTTAGAAGGGAGGCTATTTTGACTCCTCCGGCGATCTGGGATCTTACTTGGTTATTGTTCATAGGACTCATTAGTGACTCTCCCTTGACTGCAACCAATAGTGTAGACTCGGGGCGTCACACCACGGTTTCATCATCATCGACAAAGCGTGGCTCGGTTATGGAAGTCCGAGCATGCTTGCTTGCCCGAGATGATGAAGGCTGGTGGGATGGTAAGGCTACCACGGTCTCCTGTGTTTGACCGGCTGGCGGTACCTCGGGCTAGTTTGTCTCGGTGAGGAGGGCTCTTACGGCTCTCTTCTTGGCCATTTCTTGCTCAACGGTTAGAGGGATCAGATTGACTTGAGGCAAGGTTGGGTCCGGTTCAGGAGACGCTTCCAACAAAAGGTCAGTTACCTTGGACTTTCGTCTGCTGCTGTATCGGTAGGTTGGCTAAAAATTCAGTAGCTCGGTCCAATTTCTGTTTGGATATCGCAGCACGGCGTGAAGAACATTCAAGTTGGGGTCGCTATGTTGGGACTTGAGAAAGTCCAAATCTGCATGAATGAAGACAACAGTTAGAATGGTTCAAGATAAGAAAACCGAAGTAAAGAGAAGCATGGAATTGAGCCGAGGTAATCCTACCGGCTGCACCCTTGTTCCAGTTTATTCTGTCGCCCGGGATCTGGGCTTGTTGGTCCTCAAAGTTCCCAGATACCTAGAAGAAATCGTCATCATTCACATCTTTATCCGGGATATTTTTTATTATCTTTTCACGACGGCGCCTTATTCTAAGATAGTAAACCCAACCATCTTTAGCCGACCCTATGGTTTATTGGTGGAAGAGCTCGGCTAGACCGAGATTAAGGCCAGCCCGATGGTTTAGCTGTGCTATGCCGTTTATTATGCGGTAAGAATTGGTGGAAAGTTGGGTAGGGCAAAGGTTTGTTTGTCTGAGGAATTCACAAAGAAGGGGTTGTACGGGGAATCTTAGGCCGGTTTCTACAATAGAAAGAAGGGTAAAGGGAACAAAGCCAGGGTTTCCCCAGAGTGTGGTATCTAGTTCGGCTAAGGTAAGGTGGACATCATCAGGGATATGGTAGTCCCTTCGGAACTCGGCCATAGCCCCTGGAGAGTTTACCAAAAACCTATATTTACCCATTTTCTCTTAAATTATGAATAAGTTAAGCTGTGTATTAGCTCGATCGTGAAATGACGCTGAGTAGCTCGGTTGAGCGTTCAAGGAAGTACCTGGCAACCTAAGTCTGCAAAGTGAACAAACAAAGGTGTTAAGCACAGATCGTTGGACCGTGCTAAAAGAAATAAAGGCAGGATAAATGAAGTCCTAGCTCGGCTACGGGGGTCATTATCCACTCTTAGCTCAGTTTGAACAGGGCCTTTAGCCCGGTTGAGCTTTTGGGATAACATTCTTAGTTCGGTTTTAACTAAGGGAGTTGGTTTAGCTTCAAGTTTTAGCTCGGTCAGTAGTTAGGACTCTCTAGCGTGGTATGCGCAAACTTAATGCAGTTCGCTAGCCCGGCTAAGAGGTAAGGCCTGTTGAAACTACGAGTAGGGTGTGAAGTTTTAGCCTGGCTGTTTAGTTCGGCCAGGGTCGTAACTAATATAAACAGCATCCTAGTCCGGTTGGAATGTGATTTTGGATCTAAGACGTCCTATTTTCAGTTTGTTTGCCAGTCCAGTAGGTGTGAATACTATTTAGGAAGTTCTTACTCATTACAAAAGAAACTATTTGAAAAGTGTTGTGGGGAAACACATATATACAAATGATACATGTTGCCAGTCAAATAAAAAGCAAGGAAGAATTGAGTTACTTACAGATTGAAGAAGGAAGGATGCAGATCTGGAACCACGAAAGTGGTTTTGAAAATACCAGCTTTGCAGGTACAAAAGTTGCAAAAATAGAGGCTCAAGCAAGAAACAGAAAGAAGATGAATAGTGAAAGTGAAATGGGTCAAAGCATAAGGGTTTGTTTTATGAAAAGGGAAGCAAAATGGTGGGACTGTTCAAATTTTGCGAAGTACGAAGACGGCGCGACAGTTACGCTAGGTAAATGACAGCTTGCCACGTGTCCTTAGAATGGGAAGCAATTCAGTTTTAGTACGACTGAAGAGACGTTTTGTAACCATACTAATCGATAGCCCGGCGGCATATTAGCTCGGTTGAAAGGCTAAAGTTTTTTTTAGCTCGGCTGGAAAAAGATAATCCCTATCATGCTGCGCAGATGGGATTAAGGGGCAATTGAGAGGGTAATTTATAAGTAAATTGGGCCGAGTTGGGTGAATGGGCCGACCTGTGGGCCATAGTACGAAGGGCCAAGTAAAATGGCCTAGAAGTTAGCCCGGTCCAAGAGAGGTCTGCAGTTAGCTCGGTCACCACACTCAGAGCGGTGACAGTTAGCTCGGTCATACCATATTGAACTAAAGTATGTTGAGCTTTCTTCAGAACCTTGCTATTGGTTAGCTCGGTTCAAGCTTGTTGTGGTTAGTGCGGTCTCAGACAACCCAGTTGAAATATGTCAAACCGAGGTACACGCAGTGAAAGGAAGAACCGAGCTAGTTGGAGTTCGGTCTAGTCTGCGGCTTTAGCATGGCTATATTATCTCGGTCGTATTGACATCCAACCGTGGTAGAACCATCTCACTTAGTTTAAGCAGTGAGAGGGGTGTTGAAGGATAAGCATTATCTTTCAGAAATGTGATTCCTATGAGGACTTTACATGGAGGAGTAAGAGTCCTACTAGGATTGTGCCATGTGGAACCTATAAAAGCTCATCACATTACCTATGGAGAGGTAACACAACTTTGATTCCTGAATATATAAAGCTTTTGTCTATCTGTCTATTTTGCTGACTTAGGCATCGGAGAGGTATCCAGCACACACCTGCCGACTAGCTCACGTTTGTGTTTTCAGGGAGTAAAGCGCGGCAGCGTTTGGAAAACCTAGACTTGATCAACAGGATTATACGAGGACAATATTTCGTGCTCGTACATCAATGTTGATTGGTCTTGGAAAGGATGTACGTTAGTTTACATGTGTTAAACATTTATCGGATGCTAATGTTTTAGTTAATTCTTATATACTGTTTAGCTTATCTCTACTGGGCATTGGCTCACTCTATTTGGGACATCATTTTTCAGGTACAGGTGATATGCCGCCTCCAAGGTCTTACCTTTGGAGGTTTAGGAGTTGAAGACTCTGTTTTGTTATTTGTATTTTGTATTAAATGTAAATCCAAGCCGAAGGCTTTCTATGTATAGAGTTAGGACCCTCTTTTGTTGTAACCAAGTTATTACTTGGGAAATTGTAAGCCCGTAGCGCATTTATTTTGTTGCTAACATGTATTATTGTCTGTGAAGAAGACTCTGATAAATGAAATGTGACTTTTCTATTATGTTTATGGATCTTATGCATGATTGTCATATGTCTTATTTTGAGGGCGTTACAGAAACTACGAAAATTAAAGTGATACTTTACTTTTGTTGCGCTTATTTGTTTATTTAAGTTGTCTTATCATATCTCTACTTTTATATATATCTTTTCATAAAAAATTAAAAAATCACTAAATAAACAAATCCCAAACCACAATGATATAATTTACCTTAAACATTTCATTTGCCAATGGGACCTATGGTTTGATAAGGGAAGGTTAGCAATGATAAAGGAGGGTAGTTTCCATACTTACATATGTATCAACTTTTTAAAGATATGTGGAACAAACTAGAATATTTGGAAGAGCAGATAGCACTTGAAATGGATAATATACTTTTGATGGATAATATACTTTTGTCGCTTAAGCAAAGGTATCGAGTTCAACCCTTTGTGGATGCAGCAAACCCCCTTAGGAGAGGACCCCGCATATGCGCCCGGCAGCTTCCTCGACGGATTAGTCCTAGGTCCAAAAAACTTGGGGATACCGTGGGAGACCTAAAAAAAAAAAATGGATAATATACAAATACTTTTGATGGTGGGTTTCACTTCATGTAGAAATATGGAGAATTTTATTATATACATATATTATATATATTTAGTTATATATATATATTTTGTTATGATTAATTTTTATTTTTTAGTTATGACATTGTTTTAAAATATTTGATTATGATCCTTTTTTTATGTTTAGTTATAAGATATATATAATGGTCACAGCTTCTTTTCAGTCCAAATCTGGACTGGACGGTGCTGTCCGGCCCTTGGGGGCCCACTACGGGTCGTGTTTCGATAATCTAAACCGTTCAATGTGTAGAACTCGTCGAGTACTATATGTCTGTAAAAAATCTCGTTGATCGGATATCGATAGTTATATGATCAAATCAGTTTTTTATGAAAAAAAATGGACGGCGAAAAATAAACGGCTTACAAAAAACTGATTTGATCATATAGCAATTGATATCCGATCAACGTGATTTTTATAGGCATATAGTACTCGACGAGTTCTACACATTCCACGGTTTAGATTATCGAAACATGACCCGTAATAGGCACCCAAGAGCCGAATAATATCGTCCAATTCAAATTTGAACTGGAGAGAGGCTGTGCCCATATATAATCTACACCTTCGAGGGGTGTACATAGTCTTTACCAAACAACATATATCCTAGGAAGGGTGTTGGTGCTTTGGAATCTTATGCACGAGGTTGGTGGCCAGCCTTTTTTTGTCGTCCTTGTGGGATATTACTCTTGTTTGCTACGTACCATGTATCATTGTTTATAATAATGGTGGAGAATTCTAAATTTTTAACTTTAAAGAGTATTTTAGTGATGTTTAAAGAGAATTTTAGTGATGTGGTAAAGAAAAAAAATAGTATATTTAGTTTGTGTTTGAGAGATGTGTTTTAGAGATAAAAAGTACGAAAACATGTTTGGTTTGGTTTTTTTCAAAAGATGTTTTGGAAAATGATTTTGAGAGAGAGTTTTGAAAAAGTTGATTAATTTGATATGTGTGAGAGAGAGATTTGTTTGGAAAACTTGTTTAGTTTACAAGTTTTGAAAAAAAAATTTGAGAAAATTTGTTTGGTTTGATTACTTTTAAAAACTTATTTGTAGAGAAAATTTTCGAAATTTTTTTCAAAAAATCAAACCAAACGAACCCAAAATGTTTGGGAGCTCTAACAGTGGGCCCCACTACATGATTTGATGTTTTGATTTGTGTTTTTTTATTTTTTATTTTACTTTTATTTTTTTGACTTTGCCACATCACTAGAGTTGATTTTAGAATTCCAACTCTAGAGCTCTCATCACTATTAAAAAAATAAAACTAACACATCGCATTAATGGCGTGGGGCTTACTCCTAAAGCTCTTTTTGTATTGTTTATTAAGTGTTTTAAATAAATCACCTTATAAAATTTTATAGCACTACTACAAAAATAGTTAAAGATCACACATTGACAAAAAAAAAGATCTCACTTTTACTGGAAGTGTGATAAAAAAAATTAGATTGATATTTTAATCACACTTAATTTGATTGAGTGTGATAATATTTATTTTTTATGTCACTTTTCAATTAAGTGTGATTATATATATATATTTTTTTAATTCTAATTAAAGTGTGATTATTTATATATTTTTTAATCACACTTTCTAATTAAAGTGTGATTATATATACACTACTACTTTTTAATCACACTTTTTAAACAAGTGTGATTATATATATATTTTTTAATCACACATTCTAATTAAAGTGTGATTATTTATATATTTTTTTAATCACACCTTCTAATTAAAGTGTGATTATATATACACTACTACTTTTTAATCACACTTTTTAAATAAGTGTAATTATATATATATTTTTTAATCACACATTCTAATTAAAGTGTGATTATTTATATATTTTATAATCACACTTTCTAATTAAAGTGTGATTATATATACACTACTACTTTTTAATAACACTTTTTAAATAAGTGTGATTATATATATATTTTTTAATCACACATTCTAATTAAAGTGTAATTATTTATATATATTTTTTAATCACACATTCTAATTAAAGTGTGATTATATATACACTATTACTTTTTAATCACACTTTTTAAATAAGTGTGATTATTTACATATTTTTTTAAGGTAATTAAAATATGATTATATATACATTACTACTTTTTAATCACACTTTTTAAATAAGTGTGATTATATATATATATATATATATGTGTATATTTAATCACACTTCCTAAATAGGTGTGATTGTATAAAATATTTCAAATTGATTTTTATATAAAATATACAATTCTCAAATTTTTTTTGGTTTGTAAATGATTGTCTCAGTTTGTAAATTTGAGGAAAAAATGTAAATTCAAAAAATAAGTTTACGTTGGTTTTTAAATAGAAATTAAAAAATTTTACTAGCAAAAATTTTTTTCAAATAATTTTTTTCCCAATTAATTTTTTTTGGGTAAATTACACTAACACCCCCTGAGGTTTATATTTATTACCGTTCCCTCCTCACCTTTTGGAAATTACATTTTCCTCCTAAGGTTTAAAGTTTCATTATAGATTTTCCCCTTTAGCAATTTAATTTTTTTAAATACTAATTTTGCCCTCAGTGGGTAAATTACATTGACACCTCTCACATTTTAGAAATTACAATCCACTCTCTAAGGTTTAAAGTAGCATTACCAATTGTTCCCTTGGTTAGTATCAGTTAGAAAAAAAATTCATTGAAAAAAAAATTTATTAGTAAATTTTTTAAATTTTTGTTTAAAAACCAACATAAACTCATTTTTTGAATTTATGCTTTTTCTTTAAATTTACAAACTGAGACAACCATTTATAAATCAAAAAAAGTATCGAACAAATTTTTATGAGAGCTTTTTAAATTTTTATAAATATAAATTGAAAACTGAAAATGATGGTAAAAATATCGTAAAATTAACAAATAATTAAATAATTTACCAATATAAGAAATGACTTATTAAAAGATTCTTAAACTATGTATGATTTGATTTTTAGAAAAAAAAAATTAAAAATTAAAAATTAATTTAGTTAAGAAATAAAAAATAATTATCACTTTTATATAATTTTTATCTTTCGAATGGTTAAAAATAACTTTTTATAAATTTAATTGAAACAGTCACACGTATGTATATAATCTAAAAAAAAAATAGGCGCCAAAATAAAATGTTGTAGCGCCAATCACCAAAAATATTTTTTTAAGAAAAAAGAAAAAAAAAGAAAAGAAGAGTGATGCTGCTATTCAGCAAATAAGAGAGGGAGAAGATAAAGGGTCAGAGCATCTCCAACGCAGGAGCCAAAAGGGAAGAATTTGGCATTTTGCCTATTGAAGTTGGATTTCGAAGCTCCAACGCGCTCTGTTCCAGCCCATTGATGATCCCAGGTATGGCTCTCTTTCTCTTTCTCTTTCTCCACTTCCCTGTTCTTCCCCATCATCTATCTGCAAAGGAATACATGATTTAGGGCAATACATTTGCAAAAATTGGATTTGTGTACTGAAATTGTTCATTGGGAAATTGATGATAGCCACTGGGTATAAACCATTGATGATTTATTTGAAGCTATCAAATCTGAGGGCGCATCATTGTCAAAAGTTTTGATTTTTGTTTGTTGGTCTGTATTTTCATGCTATTTTTGTATATTTAAAGCTGCATTCGATACTTTTTTGGGGGTAAAAAATTGGGTTTTGGGTTTTATATTCAGTGTTTATGCAATGTGCCTGGTAGATTGAGTGATTCACTTTTATATTTTGTTGTATTTGCTTTTATAGATTGCTTGATGATAGGTTTTTCAATGTGTAGAGGGGTTTCTCCAATGTCCTCTACATGTTCGATAAATTGCCTCAAAGAATTGACCCCACAATTCCAGCCAAGAATCTATACATGTTTTATATTATGTGTTATTGATTGTTACTAATTGCAGCCAAGAATTGATTGTTACTAATGTGTAGAGGGTTACTGATTGTTATATATTATATTACCCCACAATTCCAACCAAGAATTGCCTCAAAGAATTATCCTCTACATGTTTTATATTCTGTGTTACTGATTGCTCTGCTAATTAATTAGTCTATTTTGTAAGTGTTTGAGAAATGTCTATGAAAGTTGTTTTATTAGTTGAGTCTTGAGCACTGAGACTTGGCTTTGCACTAAGCAATTATGCATCATGCGATTCTAAGCAACTGATGCTCTAATTTTTTTGCTATAACTGATGCTCTAATTATTAATGCTACACAAGAATTGTCACATATTGTTTTCAAGATAGGCTATAGATACTTAAAGAAAATTAATTTCTAACCATAAATACTTTTATATATCAGTATAGATGCAAATACATTGGTGTGCTTCATAGGATAGCATGTTTGAAGAAATTATTGTTTGTCTATGTTTTATAATTTTTATATCTATATTCTAAAAAATACAGTAATGACATATGTTCAGAAACTACTAAACTCTTTTTTATCACCAGTTGATTATCACTAGTTGTTTATGCAAATTGAGAGCAAGGAAAATTTTAAATTACTTTCTATGAATTGAAAATTTTAAATTACTTTCTATCAATTGAGAGCAAGGAAAATTTTAAAATTTTAAATTCAAGATTTAAGATTTTCTCAAGTTTAGTTGAATTTTATTTTTATTTTTTTCTTTTTCTCAAGAAAAGCTTTACAATGATGCCTTTCAAGTTCAATTCACTGACCCATTTGGGAGATTGGAAATGGGATATGTAACTTTAAAAAAAAAGGCATATCTAGTACAAAAATAGTTAAAGATCACACTTTTGATTTTTATATGCTTGGATAAATACACTTTCATGCCTTTATCTTAAAACTTGTCTAGAAGGACGATCAAGGAGAAAATTGATTAATATTACCAAGGGTACTATCATGGCAGCATTCTAGATGAAACCATAAATCATAGGTGAAGGACTGTTAACTTGTGTTTCACAACATTACAAACACACACACACACACACACACACACACACACACACACACACACAGAATGTGATTAGCTGGAGCCTGTTAGTCCGGAACAAAACTTTTAAAACAAACAATGGACAAAGTGGTTGATACAAAAATGTGTGTGAGGCAGAACTTCTCGGTACTTCGTAGTAGTTGATACAAAAATGTTTGTCATGTAGATGGTTTTGTGTCTGTAAGTGCCAGTTATTACAAATAATTCCTATTTTGGTTGTCCATCAAGCTTCCTAACATGTACTTCTCCATGCCAGGAAGCTAGTGCAGCAATTTCAGGAGCTGATGTGTATGGGAAACTTAAATTTGAGAGTGGAATTCACAGAGTGCAGGTTCCATTACTCCATATCTTATATTTAGGTTCCATTACCCCATATCTTATATTTAATTTACTGTTGCGAGGCATTACATGGGTTTTTTTATTTTTTTTCTGCAGCGAGTTCCTGTGACAGAAAAATCTGGACGTGTTCACACCAGTGCTGTGTCTGTTGCAATCCTTCCTCAGGCTGATGAGGTGTCTGTTCATATTTTTTAGATAGTGTCATTGCTCCATATAATTGATCTTTAAGGTTAAGAGTTTTAATCAGAGGAACTATTTGATCACATTTCAAGACTTTTACAGGTAGATGTCCAGTTGAGGCATGAAGATTTAAGAATCGATACATATAGATCTGGTGGTTCAGGTGGTCAGCATGCAAATACTACTAACAGCGCTGTTAGGATAACTCATATTCCATCTAGGATTACAGTCTCCATACAAGATGAGCGATCCCAACATATGGTAAAGCTTTTATACTATTGCAACCATTTAACCTTCTTTTCATCTGTTGGCATAGTTGATATTTTCTTTCAATAACTGAAAAATATCTCATCTTCTACAATGATACTTACCTCTTTCAAGTGGACCTCCTCCCTAATTTAGGTGTTTTTGTTTGATTTTGTCATTTGTGTTGTTACTTTTATGAACATTAAATAACTTGCTTGCACCATACATGTAAAGAAACAGTTTATCTACTGGTGGTTATACAAAGAGTGGTATATTACTATACTAATTAGGTTTAGCCTTTTAAACAATCCAATTATTTGATGTAATAAATAAATTTTTTGGTGCGTTAACGTGCTAAATGTTTTGAAGCAATCAATAATTACTTAAACGTGAGATCTGAATATTATATGTCTTTTCTTTTGTCTTTCTATGTTATGAGGTTGATATTTTCATTCATCAACATTTTTTTCTGTAGTTTGTTGATTTTGAGTCTGCAACTGGATTAAAGTTTGGGTGAAAAATTATAAGATATTCACGATAGCGATAAATTCAAAAACAGTACACTGAATACATCCGTGAGAGCATCTCCAATGGTGTTGTTAAAGTTGTTTGTTAAAGTGTGTTATATGACAAAAAGTGTGAAAAGTGGGACCCATTTTTGTGTTAAGTACTTGTTAGTTTAGAGAGTGGGTGTGTGCTCAAATAGTGTAGTTAAGGTGTTTGTTAAGTGATATTTATATACGTATATAAATGTATTAACCGAATTTAAAAAATAAAATAAAAGGAGATTTTGGGCTGCACTCTTCTCACTGTACCATGTCTGCCACTGGCAGACCCACCCACCCATCTCTCTCTCTCTCTCACCTCTTCATTAGGAAGCTCGCCGCAGTTAGCTAACAAGTTAGTAAACATCACCTTCTACACTAGTTAACAACTTCTTTAGCAAAACCATTGGAGACAAAAACAATATTGTTAGTTAACTGAATTAGATATTGCAGTAACTTTCTGGCTCTAACCAGTGGGTCAGCTAACCCACTGGAGATACTCTCAGTATGTATTGTTCTAGTGGCAAAATCATCTGTCTACTGTTACAAGATTGTAATGATTTAATTTCCATAAGAGAAGAAAAAAGAAAAATCACTAGATGTGCCAGATTTCAAAGTTATCGGCCATCTGGGGGTAATTGACAAATGGGGAGAATCATAGTTTCAAATCAGAATTGAAATGGTGATAACTGAGGCTGCTTCTTGGTTTCCAGAATGGAATCAAAATACATTTGTATAGAAGTTTTGTGACACAATCTCCTTTTCTTTTAATTATTTTTCGAACCTCTTCTTTGAAAAATATAGAAACTGAAATCCATGCTAGTATATATAAATGCTACATATGTTCATGCAACATTATTTTGTAACAATTGGATACGTATTTATCAAGAAAACCAAAGATAGTATTTTGCTAGCCCTTTGGATTATAATCACTGTCCTGTTTGGTTCTTATTACATCTTTATCTTCTTCCTATTTATTTTTTTCCTCTCATTTTGAGTTTTTGTATAGAACAAGGCCAAAGCACTTAAAGTACTCTGTGCAAGGCTTTATGAAATGGAAAGATCTAGAATTCAGACGAGTCGATCAAAACTTCGATCAGAGCAGGTACAAATTGACTTTTTGGTGGGATCAATAAGTTATGTTCTTATTGTCATTATTGCCCCTCTTTCATGAATGATTTATAGCTCTTAACACCTTGGACAGATTGGTAGCGGGGACAGGTCTGAACGTATACGTACATACAACTTTCCACAAGGCCGAGTTACTGATCACCGAGTTGGCATCGCTCATTATTCCAAAATTTCTTGATTCTAAGTAATTATTTTATATGTGCCAAACAGTCTTCTAACCCAACAACATCAACTTCCTACTTCTCACGTATGAGAGGTTAAGGGTTCGACTTTCGTTAGAGACAAAGCTGTGTGGCACCATTCTTTTATTATCACTATGTTGCACACTCTTCCCAGGGAATTTCAGGCAAAATAGTATTTGAGTTTTATGTGCAAAATTTACTCTTTCTATTAGATTGAAGGCATTGTATGACAAATTTGTAGAATTGAATATAAGACTCACCTTGTTTTTGTATCATTGTTAAATTGTGAACAAATAATATTTCTATGTACTCTCAGCCTCAATTCATCATATTTACAAGTAGAAAGAGAACTTGTAATTTAAGTTGCCAATGATTGAGGAAAACATTGTTGGCAGAGCTAGCTATCTTCTGCTCTTCATGTTTATGCAATCTATAATTATTACATTTTGTCGTATTTGTGCTAAATTTAATTGAATTACTTGATGCAGTTTTGGTTGTAGGAGGTGGTGATGGTGGAGTTCTTAGGGAAATCTCTCGCCACAATATTGTTATATAATTCCGAACGCCATAATTAAGTGATCCCATAGTTAAGCTTGAAGTTGCTCTTAAGGTAATTGAAACTCTTGTTGCAAATTACTGATCTGCCATAGAGATAGGTCACTAACATAGTTTTATTTTGATTATTTTAAGCTAAACTAACACATTTAAGTGCATTAAATTTTCAAGTCAAGTTTGATATATGTTTTTGCAGATTTTGTTAAGGGAATAGTTGATACGATCGAGCGGTTGATGTTGGGAGCTAAAGATTATGTTGCTCTTCTTCTTCTTTTTTTTTTTTTTTGAAGACTTGAATTTTTTAGTACAGTGTATTTAAAGATGGTTAATGGATAATGTCTATTATAAATTTAATTAATTTGTTAATTTTGTTATTTTTCATTTACTTTAAATTGGTTGGTGCTTGTAATTGATTTTTTTGTTGTAGCAAACTCATATATGATTTTTTTTTAATAAATAATTATTTGCGACA
The DNA here is from genome assembly GCA_025200525.1 of Camellia lanceoleosa. NCBI lineage: Eukaryota > Viridiplantae > Streptophyta > Magnoliopsida > Ericales > Theaceae > Camellia > Camellia lanceoleosa. The sequence continues at coordinate 128,805,770 of CM045759.1, read as the reverse complement.
GTAAAACAATGGTCGCTAAAAGTGTTTTTTATTTTTTTATTTTTTTTTGCGACGGCAAAATAGCTGTCGCAAAAAGTCTTTTGCGACTGTATTTTTATTATTTGCGACGGCATGTGACGGTCACAAAAAGTATTTTTTTTAGTAGTGAATGTTATTAATCACACTTAAAAGATGTGATGTAAATATTTTTAATCACACTTAAAAGGTGTGATCTAAATGTTATTAATCACACTTAAAAAGTGTGATTAAAAATGACTTTTTTTAATCACACTTCCAAAGATCACACTTAAAAAGTGTGATCAAATACTTTTAATCACACTTAAAAGATGTGATCAAAATATTTTTAATCACACTTAAAAAGTGTGATTAAAAATGACCACTTTTAATCACACTCCCAAATATCACACTTTAATAAAACTTAAAAAGTGTGATTAAATAACATACATCACACCAAAAAAGTGTGATCTTTATCTGTTTTTGTAATAGTGTAGGTAGAACATAATGACTCAAGTTGAGAAATAATTTAGAGACATAATTATTGGGTAAATTACACTTAGGGGTTGTTTAGAATGATTTAAATAAGTATATTTTTTGACTTTTTAAGAAAAGATATACAAAAAAATAAAGAGATTATATGATTCAAAAAAAAAAAATAGATTAAAAAAAAAAGTATACTAACATCAAAGATGTCAAACAATCCCTTAATTCTCTTCAAATTTGGAAAAAGTATTATAGATTTCATAAATTTAACATAATTATATTGATTTTTCTTAAAGTTTTATTTCACATAAGATTTAATTCTTTTTGATCAATAATTCGGTAACTATGTGAATAGACTATGATATTGTTAACTTTTCTACACATAAAATGTATATTTTAATTTGTTTATCATTATGTCTTCATAATGTTTGCATTAGTTTTTGTCATTTTAATCTTTATTAAAAGAAAAATTAGTATAATTATGATAAAATTGTAAGATTTACTGTATTTTTTTTTTTAAAACTCATGAGAGATTAATGCAATTCTCTCAATTATTTTATGAAAGATCCAAAAGCCTATTTACAGCTCTTTGAGAAAACTAGCTCGGCTTCATCGAATTGGTAAGAAATAATTTAGGATTTTTATTTTATTTATTGGGAAAGTAATAAGAAAAGCAACACTAAACCTTACCAATATAAAAAGAGATTGCATTACACACTGTTGCCCTATAACAAAAATGTTAGAAATTTTAAAAATTCTATTAAATAATTGATTAAATATTTTATATGGATATAAATTCTTCATTCATGTAAAATCCTATGAAACCCGTACTCATATGTGATATTTAATCAAATATTTAATAGAATTTTTTATATCTCTAACATAACTTGTCCTATAATTTGATATTTTACTCTTAATGTGTCACATAAACAAATTCAATTGAAAATTTTTTAGGTACAGATAGGGTACCATGTGACATGTCATATGGTGTCTTCAACCAATCACAAACACTATGGTCTCCCATGTTGTCTTCCTATTACCAACATATAAATGTAATCCCCACTCTCTCAACCAATGAGAGAAGATAAAGGTACACATGACAAGTCAAGATTCTCTCCTTGCACTTCTTTCTTGCATTTCTTACTTGCACTTTTTCCCACTTTTATCTTGATTTTGATAATCTAAAGTAATGCTTTATAAAGCAACTTACACCTTACACCTTTTGTGCACTTACACCTTACACTACACCTTTTTACCTTGCACTTACACCTTTTGTGTAAGTGGCACATACAAGCAACTTATACATTTCATTTATACCTTCCACTTACACTTACACCTTACACTTACACCTTTTGTGTGAGTGGCACATGGTGTGCAATCCACTTACACCTTTTGTGGGTTGCACACCTAAGAAAACTCCTAATCGGAAACATTATATTTTAAGATTTATTTAATATATCATACTTGTAAAAAATCAAGTTGATCGGATATCAAAAAGTATGTGTTCGGAAAACTGTTTATTAAATTCTTTAAAAAAATAATTTTTAGTTCGATTTTTCCGAACACATGCTTTTTGATATCCGATCAATTTGATTTTTTACAGGTATAATATACTGAACAAATCTTAAAATATGAACGTTTCAAATTATCAAAATTAAACCTAAAAATAGGCCCAATGACCCTACAAGTAAAAAATAATGCAAAGAGGCGATCCTAATTCACCACATGACACCCAAAAATTTCTTAATTCAATGACCCCACAATTAAATTTCCTTTTTCAACACCGCTTCTCTAGTTCTTTCCTCTGTTTACATTCATCGTTCTAATTGCGATAGAAACAGTGCAAACAGCAATGTTCACAGAAAATTTGTAGTGTCACAAACTAAACATATACTCGTACCCTAATTTTCTATTCCATACCAGAACCATTTTCTATTCTCGATCACAAAAATGGGTTCTTTCGTTCCAACCCATTTCATCCCACAACTCTTGCTTTTCTCTCTCTCTCTTCCACATCTCTTTCACTGCTAGAAAACACACTAAGTTGGTCCAAAATCATCCCAGTAACCCTCATGGAATACCACAATGGCCCTCTTCTTTTTGGAAGAATCCCAAAAACTTATTAATTCATTGGGTTATACACCAACAACGACCAAAAAAGAAATTAAAAAATAAATAAATAAATAGCACCCAAAAACACCACCAATAGGCATTTGTAGAAACCAACACTGATTCTCCATTTGGGTTTCTCTGAAGTGGATTTCTGTTTGCAACTATAATGGGAAGATTCTTTCCAAGTGTCGGCGGCCAAGAGTTCTTCCATCTTATCAGCGTTCATTGACGACCATGCGTTTTGAAGGTTAGGGGATCTGTTGAATAGGGTGAACACTGAGATTGCAGTGAATAATGGTGGGATGAACTTGGTCGAGGGGCAGATGGCAATGGGAAACACCAATAGAAGAAGTGGGAGACGAAAAAAAAATCAGAAGCAAAACAGGGGAGTCTCAATTTTTATGCTTATGTGGCACATTTGTATTGGGTATCCATAAAACAAAGTTGTTTGGAGTGTGATATATAAGCACATTTTTTTATCTTTTTTATCTTTTTTTTTTGGTCATATCACCTCTCTATTTTTTTATACATTTTTTTCATAAAAAATCAAAAAGTACATTTATTTAAATTATCTCAAACAACAAAATTTGGATAAAATTCATTGAACTCTTTTGTGGTATGATTTACTTTAGCATTAATACTATAAATTCAGAAATAACAATAATTGTTTAAATTCATTGCACTCATAAACCCTACACTTCATCAATTTAATCTCACTCCACATACCTATTTTGGGTAAAATTTGGGATTCCAGACTTTTTCTTTACTTTACCCTTTTTTTTAAAAAAAAATAACCACATATCTTCCATATGGTTTTGAACTGAAATATTATAGTTATATTTTTTATTCAAACTAATGGAAAGTTTGTCTCACATGCCTATTTTGAGAGTGAAGAAAGAAAGAAAAAAAAAAAATTAGTCAAAATTAAATTTCAATATAAGAAAATGAAATTAACTTTATTTTACCTATTATTATTATTATTATTATTATTATTATTATTTTGTTTATTTATCTTCTACATACCTTAAAACTCTAACCCAAATCCACCCATTCTCACCACACAATATATATATATATATATGTATATATATAATTAAATAAACATTATAATTTATTATTATAACATCATCTTAATTTAATTTAGCACAATTTCTTATTTAATAACATTTTAAATTAAACATACATATTATATATGTATATAACATATTGAACCATAAATTAATCTAAATACCTTAATTTATTATTATAAAAATTAATCAACAAACTACTTTAATCTAATTTTTAATTTTTAATCTAATTTTTGTTTATTTAATAACACTTATCAAAATTTCAAGTTTAAGACCAATAATTTACTTGCTAGTTAAAGTCCTTTGAGATTTGAAATCTTAAAATTCTCCTAATCTTAAAAATCTTTAATCTTTTTCATTGCTTCTCTCATAACACCATTTCTCTCTCCTATGATATTTTACGTTATTTATGTGATTTCAAAACTTTAAAATTTAACAATTTTAAATTTACAACTCTATTTTTTTCAAAAATTTATATTTTTAGAATCTTATTGATAAGATCTTTCAAACAAGAACTATTAGTAATATAAAATTCTAATGAAAAAAAATTCATGAATGTACTTACTTTGTCATCGAAATTTCACTGCCTTAGCCTGATTTGCTCAACGAAATTTCATTGACTAATCAAAATTTTATTGACCTATCTTAGGTCAGTGAAATTTTGTCAATTTTTTTTTATATATATATAAAAAATTTATATTCATCATGGATCTTGTTTTATAGATCCTGATGAAATGATTCAAAAAATATAAATTTTATTAAAAAAATAGATCTAAATCAAAAGTTAAAAAAATTTAAAATTTTTAAATGAGTTAAAAAGTAATAGATGTAACCTAAAATAGTGTAGTGGGGGCATTTTTTGTTAACGTGTGTTTTGGTGGACCTATACTAATAAAGAAAATTGTGTTGTTTTTATCTTTCTAGAATAATATTATTAGAAATCTTAAACAAAAAATCCCTTTAAATTAAACGTGTATATATATATATATTTAACAAATTAAATTATAAATTGATTAAAATGTCTATATATAGGGTATATATACATGAATATCATAATATCTAATTAAAATTAAAATTAAGTTTATTAAAAAAAAATATTTTGAAAACTTTAGTTTCTTAAATGATTTTTGTGTTATATTTTTTATTTTTTTTATTTTTATTTTTTGCTTAGTTATGGAGGTAAATTTATTTATTTATTTACAGAAAGAGTCAAAAATAAAAGAAAAAGAACACATAAAAGATATAATTGTCTTTTTATTGTTAACATTAATAGAGTTAATGTTGTATTTTAATCCAAAAACAACATAGAGGGTATGTGGCTATTTTTAAAAGACAGAGATAAAGTGCTATCGAGATATACCACGCAGAGGTAAAATCGATTTTGTCCAAAAATTTAACATGTAATTCAAATTTATTTTACACATAAACTTACAAAAACTAATTTTTGCTTATTGATTTACATTGGGTAAATTACACTTTGCACCCTTGTACCAAATCCTATTTTGATCCCTACACATGAAATCATGATAATCAACCCTCTACACTTTTGGTCAAATCCTATTTTAGTCCTTACACATAAAATTGTGATAGTCAATCCCCTGTACTTTTGGCTCTATCTCTATCTAGGACTTATATTTTATTTATTTATTTATTTATTTAGGTAATCCAAGATACCTCCTGCCTATCTTAATGTAATTGAATCCGAATTACATTATATCTAGATAGTTGAAAATTAATACATGGAAACTCTAAAGTTAACGAGGTCTCTTGAAAGATATGAATTCAAAACTTAGATCTTATTCTTTAATTTTTAATGCTGGATCAATTCATTGAGCTTAGCTCTAGGGTTTACCTTCCAACTTGCATGCGCATGCGAGAAAAGTGTTTTTCAAATCATCAGTAGTCAACAATCTCAATCTAATTTATTCAGTTTAAACAAAGATGAATTAGGTATAGAATGGTGATGTCTCCCTTACTAGTAAACTCCTTGAATACCAATTATAATCAACAATGTCTCCTTCAACCACATCACTGCTCAACTAATGAGTGACTAGAGAGTGTTTATTTTGTTATGAATATATATATATATATATAATACATGTATGAAAGCTCTTTAGTCTTCTTGCGTGAGCCTAAAATTATAACTAGGAATCTTATAACTAGTACAACACCTTGCACTGCCTCATGAGCCCAAAATTATAAATTAATAATATAACCTTAAACCAAGACACAAAACATAATTGACATGCCTACCTTTCTGAACTCCAAAAAAACACAACAATAACTAGGCTGCACAATAAAAAGTAAAAATTAAAAAGGGACAAATTACATTATTAGTTTCTTTACTTTGATCCTTGTGTCATTTTGATCTCTATAATTTTAGTTGGATCAATTTTGAGTCTGAACTTTTGATTTTGTTTAATTTCAAATTAATCCAATTGGTATCCCGTTGAAAAGCTGGTCAGCTCTCTCTCTCTCTCTCTCTCTCTCTCTCTAAATGAGAGCTTCTCTCTCTATCCCAATTTTCTTAGGGTTTTTTTAGAGTGGCGCTTCTTGGAGAAGGGAAAGGGGGGGCTTCGGCCTCACCTCTGACCTCTCTCCCCCTTTTTTTCCTTCTTGGTTTCTACTAAATAAGTCTTGGGAGCTTTTCTTCCCAATCTCTTCCTCATTGTGAGGTGTTTTCTTCCTCCCATAGTGGAAGTTTGCTGGGTTTCTCCTCCGTCATCCCGCTGGTGTGGATCTGCCTTGTCCCCCTCTCCTCCATTGCTAGCTTAGTCGTCACCACCATTTCGCCGCCAGATCTACTACAGATCTGGCCCATCTCCACGGATTCGGTTGTCTTCGGTTTGATGTCGAGTTTTCTGGTTTTCTTTTTTGTTTTTGGTTTGGTTTGGTTACGAAGTCCATCAGTGCTTGATGTAGCTTACCTACTCTGTGGTTATGATCTACCTTAGACATGCCCTGTGGCCAATTGATTGGCCTCTGTTTTACAGTACGAGCACGAGCATGAATTGTACGTCTGGATATTTTCATAGATTTACTCTTATGTGTTTCTTGATTTCATATTTTCTTTGTTTGGTGTATGTTTATCTGTTAGATGGATTCCTTTATGTATGTGCCGTTGGGCTTCATTAATGGAAATTTTTTTCTAATAAAAAAAAATAATAATAATCCAATTGATTTCAATTGTTAGCATTTTTTATGGCAAATGTGCCTATAAGCAGCATGTATCATATTTTTATGAGCAAAATTATAAACTTGATCACTTCAGTGACTGAACCTCAATAAATTCAATGAAAATTTTTTGTCAAAAACTCTAATGATGTTATTAATTGGACAAATTTAAAGCAAAATCTAAAATTAAGGGTCAAAATTGAGTCAATTGAAATTGTATGGACTAAAATGACACAAGTAGCACAATGTAGAAATTACTAATGTAATTTTCTCTAAAATAAAATAGAACTAATTTGACCTCTATGTATTGAATGGATATGGGGTTGGTACTATGCAACACTGTGTTGTGAGGTCCATGGAGCTTTGTCCCAAGCCCTGTTGGAACAATTTTCTGTGTACAATAAATAAATTGAAACAAATCAAACAAATAAAAATAAATTACTTACAGAATTTATTTACCGAACCGAATTAATATTTAAAGGATCAAGTCGAGTGTGTGACACTCTATCCTTAAGACAGATTCGCCTCGTTTCTGTGTTTATGGATAAAAAGTGTCTATCTCCTAGGATACAATGATCTACACAAATTGTAGTAGCACTCTAAACAATTTGTACGGCGAACAAAATCTGTGTTCTATATTCTCTTAATTTTTTCTAAAAACTAGTATGAAGAGAATTTATGCAAAAGAGCAAAACCAGGAGGGAACCAAGAGAATTTCATATTTTTTTAGGATGTAGAAATCTGCTGGAAAGGCCTGGTATTTATAGTAGATTGGTGACCAAACAGATCTGTTCGAACAGATGCAGTTTTGAACCGAGCAGGTATGACATTTGAATGAACAGATACAGTTCAAATTTGAAGAGATCTGCAGTAGTTTGAATCTGTATAACTGCAAGTAGTTTTTGGCTGTTTTAAACTTTTTAAAGGACAGTTTATCTGTTGGAATTTCGGATTGGAAAATGCACAATTATGGACAAAGAAATTAAATTCAAATTTGGTGCAAATTTTGAATTAATTTCCCGCAAGAATTTTTGAAAAAAATCAAATAAATTTTTTGTCCAAAAAATTAATATTAGAACCGAGTTAACCCACACCCGCGCCCCAGTATGCCCGCGTATGTGGTGGTTTGAGCCAAGGTTCACTTTGTCCATAACTCCTCCCTTCTACAAACTTGGGGTGCCCCTTGGGACCCAACCCAAGTGTTACCACCTAGAACTTATATACACACATAAATTCTCTTAAGTTTCCAATGTGGGATAACCATTTCAAGGAAACCCACATTTTATTTCTTCAATTGTCTATTCCACGAAATCCGAAAACGACATAAACTTCCCATTCACTCATAAATGATTTTGATGAATCGTTTTCACCGTGTGACTTGCCATGTGGCAAGGAACGTATCACCTCTTTGGACCCACCTCAAAAGACGTGCGGACCTCACTCAAATTTGGGCTCAAAGTTAGCCCAAAATAAGCCTGTAAACCATATTTTTCCAACAATCCCCCGCATGAATGGAATTTGACAAAAAGAAAATGCAACAACACGATCTAATTACAAAGAGTACAGAAATTGGAAATATTCTACAAAGGATAGGTAACTTTTGGCTTTGAATCTTCCCTTGTGAGACACTATCGAATTTACTAGCTAAACAGTGAACATGATGTCTTGAACTGTTCAGCCATTTGTGTAAACCAAGACAATAGAACTCACACAATATATCACCAGACACAATTTAGTTCTCACTATTGTGTTCATTTTGGCCCTAAACAACCTGGTCTTTCATGAGTGCTCTAGAGAATTGTAGCCCTTCACAAATCTTATAGAACCGGCCCAGTTCACACTTATATAGGTGATTCTTATGAAGAGTATCATGTCATACTCTACTAAGTATACCTAGATATAAGAATCATTAAAAGTATTACTTAACCTAAAACGCTGCAGACATCACTATTTCATCATAGAAATAGGTTGGAGTTTTGACTCCCCAGTGATCCTTATGAGTCATACACAACTCGGTTGTCCCTTTGAACCTGGATCTTGGGATCTCCAGTCAGCTAGGTTGGGTTGCCGTTGTGGTAACTCTTATTTAATAGGCTTAAGTCTCATTCCCCTCGATGAATTCTCAACTGACTCTCTTGCTAACCCTTTGATTAGTAGATCCACTATGTTGTCTCTAGACTTCACATATTCAATGGAAATAATTTCATTAGAGAGTAGTTGCCTCATGGTGTTATGTCGACGACGAATGTGTCGTGACTTTTCGTTATACATATGACTCTGTGCTCTTCCAATTACTGATTGACTATCGCAATGTATGCATATAGCAAGCACCGGTTTTGGCCACATTAGAATATCTTCAACAAAGTGATGAAGCCATTATGTTTCTTCCTCAGTTTTATCTAAAGCTATAAATTCTGATTCCATAGTAGACCTAGCAATGCAAGTCTGTTTGGAAGATTTCCAAGATATAGCTATACCACCAAGAGTAAAAACATACCCACTGGTGGATTTCAAGTTTATAGTATCCAATATCCAATTTGCATCACAGTAGCCTTCAAGTACTACTGGATATCTAGTATAAGTTAACCCAATATTACGAGTAAATCGGAGATATCTTAGAACCCTTATAATAACTTTTCAGTGTTCTACTCTTGGATTACTCGTATATTTACTTAATTTACTTACTGCATAAGCTATATTTGGGAGAATGCAGTTCATTAAATACATTAAGCTTCTAATAATTTGGACATACTCTAATTGAGAAATACTTTCCTGTACATTCTTAGAAAGAAACAAATTAATATCCTCAAGTGTTCTAGCATGATAATCATCATCTTTACTAAATTTATCAAGTATTTTCTTAATGTAATGAGATTATGACAAAGCATAACCTTCTGATATTTTGGTAATTTTCATACCAAGTATTACATCAGCAATCCCCATGTCCTTCATGTCAAAATGTTTATTCAGCATTTTCTTGGTAGTTTTAAACATGTCATTATTACTACCTATGATGAGCATATCATCCACAAAAGACATATTACAACATAACCGTTGCTAGTGTTTTTAATATAAACACATTTGTCACATTCATTAATTTTGAATCCATTTGACATCATTGCTTTGTCAAATTTTTCGTGCCATTGCTTTGATACTTGTTTTAAACCATATAATGATTTAACGAATTTACACACTTTCTTTTCTTTTCCTAGAACAAAAAATCCTTCTGGTTATTCCATGTAAATTTCTTCATCTAACTTACCATTTAAGAAAGCGGTTTTCACAACCATTTGATGAATTTCTAAATTGTACAACGATGCAATAGCAATTAGCATTCTAATGAATGTTATTCTAGTAACCGGTGAGTATGTGTCAAAATAATCAAGACCTTCTTTTTGTCTAAAACCTTTAACCACAAGTCTTGCCTTATATTTGTCAATTGATTCATCCGCTTTCATTTTCTTTTGAAAATCCACTTATATCCAAGAGGTTTACACCCTAGTGGTAAATCCACCAATTCCCAAGTGTGATTTTGTAGGATGGATTCAACTTCGCTGCTTATAGCCTCTTTCCATAAAGGAGCTTTAGAACTGGACATAGCCTCTTTAAAAGTTAAAGGCTCATTTTTTAACAAAAATATTAGAAAATCTGAATCAAAAGATTTTGAGGTTCTAGCACATTTACTACACCTAGGTTCCTCTTCATCAATTTGATCTATCTCTTGCTCTTGTTCTTAATCATGACTAGTAATAGTATCATAAGATTTTTTTATTATTACTAGTCTCATGTCCAGTCTTTTTTGGAAATACATGTTCAAAGAATGATACATTCCGAGATTCAATAATAGTATTTACATGCATTTCGGAATGTTCTAACTTATGAATCAAAAACCGATATACACTACTATTCTTGGCATAACCAATGAAAATGCAATCAATAGTTTTATGACCTATTTTAGTCTTTTAGGACTAGGAATAGCCACTTTAGCCAAATACCCCCACACTTTTAAGTATTTGTAGGATGGTACTCTTCCATGCCATATTTCATAAGGTGTTTAATTCACTTTCTTTCGAGGTACTTTATTAAGTATATAATTAACAGAAAGTATTGCTCTCCCCCACAAGTTCTGAGATAATCCAAAACTTATTAACATGGCATTCATCATTTCTTTTAAAGTCCTATTTTTCTTTTCAGTAATTCCATTTTGCTAAGGTGAGTAAGGAGCAGTGGTTTGATGAAGTATTCCATGTTCTTTACAAAACTCACAAAAAGGTGATTCATATTCACCACCTCTATCACTTCTAAGTTTTTTTAATTTTTTTACCAAGTTAATTTTCAACTTCATTCTTGTATTGAATGAAAGTTTTCAAAACTTCATCATTGGTTCGAATTAAATAAACATAACTATATCTTGTATAGTTATCTATGAAAGTGATAAAATATTTTTTCCCACCTCTAGTTTGAATTTATTTAAAATCACAAATGTCACTATGAATTAATTCAAGTGGTTCCGAACTTCGTTCAATTGAATGAAAAGAAGTTTTGGTTAATTTTGCCTCAACACAAATTTCACATTTATGATTTGGATTAATTTTAAATTTAGAGAAACATTCCATATTAATTAATGTACGCAAAGATCCATAATTAACATATCCTAGTCTACTATGCCACAAATTTGAAAACTCGAGCAAGTAAAAAAAAGATGTATTATTATTAATGACAGAAGGGACAACAATCATTACATTTAGTTTGAAAAGGCTATCAGACATGTAATATTTTCCTACATACATCATATTCTTAGTAAATACAAATTTATCACTCTCAAACACTAGCCTAAACCTATTTTTACTTAACAAAAATCCAGAAACAAGATTTTTGCGAATGTCCAGTACATGTAGCACATTGTTGAAAGTGAGTTCCTTTCTAGATGTCATCTTCAGAATAATCTTTCCTTGTCCTTTAACTTTAGAAGTTGAGGAGTTGCCCATAAAAAGTTGTTCACCGTTATCCACTACTAAATAAGATGTGAACATCTTTTTGTCAACATAAATATAGCGAGTAGCACCAGTGTCCACCCACCATTCTTTAGGATTTCCAACAAGGTTTTCCTCGGACACAACTGCAGAAAGATTTATGTCATCAACACCATTAGAAATTTTGTCCATTTCGATCATATTCGCTTGAGCAGGTTTCTTGCTTAATCTTCTTTTGCCTTTACGTTTACTACGACAATCTTTGGCCCGATGTCCTTCTTTGTCACAGATGTAACACTTGCCATTAAACTTGTATTTTTTAGTTTCCCCTCCTTTGGAGCCTTGTACGGAACTTTCTCCAAATTACTTCTGTTTCTTCGCTTTTAGAGCATGTTCCACCACATTTGCCTTAAACTTCATTGGATGCTTACCAACCCGCTTCTCAAAGTTGCAGTTGTCCTCTTCAATCCTCAAACGCACAATCAATTCTTTCAAAGTCATTTCTTTGCGCTTGTGTTTGAGGTAGTTCTTACCTGGTGGTAATTTTTCAATTAAGGCAGCAACTTGAAAGGATTCACTGAGAGACATGCCTTTTATATGAATGTCATGTAGCATGCATTGGAGATCTTGAATTTAGCTTATCACAGTCTTAGAATCAACCATCACAAAATTTAAGAATTTACCAACTATAAATTTCTTTAAGCCAGTATCTTCTGTTTTGTATTTTTTCTCCAAAGATTCCCAAAGTTCCTTTGTCATTTTGATAGGACTGTAGACGTTATATAATTTGTTGTTAAGTCCATTCAAGATGTAGTTCCGGCAAAGAAAATCAACATGTTTATAGGCATCGATCGTAGCAACCACTTGCTGATCGGTTTCATCCTCTTTCATAGTAGGAGCATTCTCATGGAGGAAACGCACCAAGTTGACAGTAGTAAGATAAAACAAAATTATCTGCTGCCATCTTTTAAAATCAGTTCCTAATAACTTCTTTGGCTTCTCATCGTAATTGACTAGCACAGTCACAACAGGAGGAGAGGTTGGAGCAATTGCAGCTACCATACCAGTACTTATTTGAGCATTAATTTGACTAGTTTCACTAGTCATGAATTCTAAATTATAAAACAAAATTAGAATTAGAATTTTATACTACACAGAAAATTTAAATCAAAACTACATAATTAAATTCTGTAAAAGATAAAAGAAACAAGAATTGTAACTTTTATTTTTAATTAATTTGAAAATAAAATAAAATTTTATTTAAACAAATTAATTTCACACAGAAAATTAAATTTCTATAACACTTCAAAAGTTAAAATACTTAAACAGAATTTTAATTAATGAAAACTCAGAAATTATTTCTTAAAATCAAAATTAATTTCTGATCAATTTCACAAATAAATATTCTGAATTTTAATGACTATCAGTATATTACTACTAATTGTCAAAGAAAATAAATAGTATATTACTTCTATTTATCAAACAGTATATTACTACTATTTGTTTTTCCAACCGGAATATTATTTTGTAAAATCACAGAAAAATAATTTCTGTAAGAAGAAGAAAGAGAAAAGGAAACAAATAAAAATTTTTGTATAAACAGAATAATTCGAATCTCTCTTAAGATTGTTAGAACAATCTTTTGTGTACAACAAATAAATTGAAACAAATCAAACAAATAAAAATAAATTACTTACAGAATTTATTTACCAAATCGAATTAATATTTAAAGGATCAAGTTGAGTGTGTGACACTCTGTCCTTAAGAAAGATTCGTCCCGTTTTGGTGCTTACGGATAAAAAGCGTTCATCTCCCAAGATATAATAATCTACACAAATTGTAGTAGCACTCCAAACAATTTGTACAGCGAACAAAACCCGTATTCTATACTCTTCTATTTTTTTCCTAAAAACTAGTATAAAGAGAATTTATGTAAAAGAGCAAAACTAGAAGGGAACCAAGAGAATTTCAGATTTTTTAGGATGTAGAAATCTGCTAGAAAGGCTTGGTATTTATAGCAGATTGGTGACCAAACAGATTTGTCAAAACATATGTAGTTTTGAACCAAACAGGTATGACATTTGAATGAACAGATCTGCAACAATTTGAATCTGTATAACTGCTGGCAGTTTTAAACCTGTTAAAAGACAGTTTATCTGTTGGGAATTTCGAACTGAAAGAGGCACAATTATGGACAAAAAATTTGAATTCAAATTTGATGCAAATTTTGAATTAATTTCCCGCAAGAATTTTTGAAAAAATTCAAATAAATTTTTGTCAAAAAAATTAATATTAGAACTGACCCGCACCTATACCTGCACCTAGGCTCGGCACGGTTCGGCTCAGCCGGACGGCGACAGTGGCTTGAGCCAAGGTTCACTTTATCCATAACTTCTCCCTTTTACAAACTTGGGGTACCCGTTGGGACTCAATCCAAGTGTTGCCACCTAGAACTTATATACGCGCACAAGTTTTCTTAAGTTTCCAATATGTGATAACCATTTCAAAAAAACACACATTTTACTTCTTCAATTGTCCATTCTACAAATCCGAAAATGACATCAACTTCCCATTCACTCATAAATGGTTTTGACAAACTGTTTTCACCGTGTGACTTGTCATGCGGTAAGGAACACGTCACCTCTTTGGACCCACCTCAAAAGACGTGTAGACCTCACTCAAATTTGGACTTAAATTTGGACTCAAAGTTAGACCAAAATAAGCTTATAAAAACCATATTTTTCCAACAAACCCATGTTAATAATTCGAACTATTCATATTATAGAGTTCATAGAGTAGATCATTCATAAAAAAATTCAGATTAATTGGATATTTGTAGCCCCAACAAGACCACAAGCAAATTTTGATAATTTGTTTTAAAACAATTAGAACCTGATCATGACGTTACACGTGTCAAATTAACTTGATTTTTTGTATGAATGCCATGTGCGATAAACTCTACAATATGAATAATTTAGATCATTAAAATAAATTTGAAACACATCCCCACTAGACCTCACAACAAGTGTGTTGGCACGGTTCCCATGTCCGGATTAGGTTAGTTCAATTTTTTAAATATAATTTTTTGATTGTGGGAATGAAAATCATGAACTTGATAAGACTGGTTCATTTCTTGGTTTAGACCATACTTAACCCACATGAACCCGAGACTCGAATATATATATATAGGATTATTTACATGGAGACTCTTGAAATTATTGAAAAGTATCACTTTCACCTCTTAAATTATGAAAGTGTACAAATGAATTTCTAAATTATTGAGAAGTATCGTTTTATTCCTTAAAATTTAAAAGTGTACAAGATAAACTCCTAAATTATTGGCGTGTTTCATTTTCGTTAGGGGGTCCAATTTGTATGTTTTTATAATTTAGAGGGTCAAAATTATATTTCTGAATGGTTTAGGAAGTTTTCGTGTAAATAACTCCATAAAATTATTATGTTTGCTATTGAATTTTCATCGTTCTGATTTTACTTGGTAGAACAAAATATGAATGATTGTTGGTGGTTGTTAGCTTGCATTAAAATGTAATACAATATATTTTTGTTATTATGTTAGAATACTCAAAACTTGTTTATTGTAATAAATTATTGTTAATTTAACTTTTTAAATTGTTTTTGATGATGCAAGATTGAATTTTTTTAGATTATATGCTTTCAATAAACGATTCATAATCATAGTTCCAATCCAAACTAATCTAAGAGATTCAATTTTGAGTATAGGAATTTGAAATTGACAATGATTGATTAGTTTAGGATTATAAAATTTTGAAACCAATTTTGAATTTAGAAATTTAATAATTCAATTGACCACTCTTATACACTCTTAATTGAAAGACGGGGAGTCTAGTCTGGCTTAGATGCAGGGATTGAATAGTGTTTAATCGTTCAGCTCAAGATGAGATCATCTTAGGTTGTATATGTTAATTAGTTGATGTTACTATCATTGTGAAATTATTTGGTGAAGGTGGACATAACCTAACACAAATAAAAGGCAATTCAAACCAAACTTTATATACATTTTTATATTTTCTAAGCCCACCCACTTTTTCTATTCCCTAGAGAAAGTGGATTGCGAGTCAAATATATGGTTTCTATATTTTCAGAGGTTATTTATTTTTGTAATTAAAAATTGGGAAAGACTATAATACACACTCATTAAATGGTGTGTATTATATATACTTTATAATTAAAAAAAAAAATAGTATAATTTTATATTTTTTGAGTCATAAATTTAAAAAAGAACTATAACCAAATACCACATGAGACATAACTAAAGATCTCATGAATTATAACTAAAATATTGTAATAATTAAAAAAAAAATTTACCCATATCTAAAGAAGAAAATAAAATAATTAAGAACATAAAATAATTGGGAAAAGACTGGGAGCTCGAGGGGGCTTCCCCCGAATCCCCCGAATTGCCTATTTCGGCAATTTTTTTTTTTCTTTTTTTTTGCCTTGTGTTTTTTTTTCCTTGCCTGAAATGGAAATTGTGTGCATTGTGTGCACACAATTTCGAGCTACCAAACAAAACCGAAAATAATTAACATATATGGTACAAACTTTCAAAGGAGGCATACAGTAGTAGACTTTTCCTTACAAATTTGAGCCAAGCTTTTCATTGTTTAATTGTCATATTCAAAAGCTTTGTCATGAAAATAAATTTATACGAGGAAAACAAAATACAAAAAATAAAAAAAGAGGTTAATGAGAACTTAATGTAGAAAAATATTTTTGGAAAATCAATTTAGTTCAAATAAATAATAAAAATAAAATACAAGAAATTTCTTACTAAAATTTTGTAAACTTAATACAAATTGTGATTGAGATCAGTATTTGAATATTGTGTCTTTAAGATAGAAATTCGCCTTCACTTCTGGTGCTTGCAATTAATGAGAGGATATAACGATCATCCCCACACAAAAAATTATATCCCCACTCAAAAATTGTACAACTTTCTGTGTATATCGTGACCCGATTTGTGCTATGCACTCTCTTTATTATATTTGACTATGATATCTGTATGAATCCTAACACATTTTTAACAAATGAATGCCACAGGGATGATATTTATAGAAGTATTCGTAATCTTTAGAAGAGTCATGACTCTTGGGTTCAGACCTTTTCATATGAAGAGACACTATAAAAAATTGCACCCTTTCATTCAATGGAATTAATTCGCATTTACTTGTAAAATTTTTCAACACTTCTTGTCACAATTTTCTATTTCGAAATAAAATGGGAAAAGTAATTTACAAGGATTCCAAAACAAAGAGTTAGGTTGGATATCATAATCAATCTTTTTTAATTTAAATAACCAAATGATAATGACACAAGGGATTATTGACCTTCCAAAGAAGGATATTCCTTACATTAATATCAAATGAGATTAATATTTCTATTGTTTTGATGAAAAATATTTTAATATAAAATATATTTTGTAAATTAATATTTTTAATATTTGGTTGCAATGCTTAAAATGATGGTATTGATAGTTGCGATAATAATGGTACGGGCATGGCTGGACCAAAGAAATTAATGTGATTAAGTAATTTACTGATTATTTTTTTGGGTTTTTTTTTTTTTTTTCATCTTCTCCGCAGACTAGGATGTATAATTAACACTAGTTATAAAAATAAAAACAAAAATTTGTTATTATAATTTGATCTCATGTTTCATAGATATAGAGGCATATGCTTAAATATTTTTAAAATTTAGAAGCCAAACACTTCAAAATTGTTAAAAAATTCTAAAGGGATGAATCTATATAATATAAAAATCATTAACAACTAATACTACAGTAAAGAGATTTTTGAAAACCGGAGATCACCCCTCTAAAAATTTTAACAATCAAAATTCTTTTTTGTCTTTTTTCACAAAACAAATGCCAAAATGATTGGTAACATAGTGGTCTGAAGGGGGTGGCTTGGCTTGCTTTAGAATTAGAACAAACCAAACCCCTAATCATATGCACACGAAATGGTTAATTACTTTGAAATTTGATTGCTTTGCTTTGAGTTGATTCATTTTTCCTTCAAACCCTCATCAAAACACATGTAGTGGGGGCTGACCCGCACACTACCTTTTTCCTAGCCGTGATTGATGCCAATCTACTTTCCTTGCTTCTCACTACTCTTCAATAGTTTTGATATCCTACGACTCTTTTTTTTTTTTTTCTTTTTTTTTTTTAAGCAATAAATCACAAAATAGATCATAGAAAATAAAGCTAGCACAATATGTGTGGAGATTTCTTTTCAATGACGGATCACATCATTTAAAGTGTACAAACATAATTATTTTTTGAAAAATGATATTCTTAGAAAAATTTTATACAAAATTTTAGACAAAAATGATACGATAATGATATTATTTTAAATATAAATCACTTTGATAGATCTTTTATTTGTTGCATCATTATGTATTAATTTTAGAAGCACGCTTCTCTCTATTCCACTGTTGTAGACTAAACATACAATCCAACCCCATGAGCCCCACTTAACATGGTTCAAATCGTTTATTTCATACATCCCTTAGCATAGATATGCATAAAAAAATATAAAATAATTTGTTTATCGTATTCACATTTATCACATTTTTTACCCCCAAAAAAAGGATATTTTTAAACTCAATGCTCATTCATTTTTTGCATAAAAATGTATTGAAATGTTATGTTTATAATTGTCAGATAAATTTATTTTTTTTTTCACGAATGATCTATGCATAGAGAGATATAAAATAAATAGTTTAAATCATAAAAGTGGAGCTTCTAATGAATTCACAAGGCCAAACTGCACGTTCAAGTTACGACGGTGGATTGGAGAGAAGCTCTTTTCACTTTTTATTGTTCATATGGCTCTAGTCTCTTATTTTCTCTAGTCAATTCTTTGATTAATTGTGTCCAAAGAATCATTGTTTTTGGAGAGAACATGGCCTCAAAAGACCCAAGACACCATTCTTTTTCCTTTTGTCATTCTCAAGTCACAACCAACCATTTAATCAAAGCAAAACCAAAGAAAAAGTCAAGTTTACCCTTACCAACTTCACCACCTCTCTTTTCAATACCTCTCTACCTCATACTTTATATATGTATACCCATATCTCATAATTAACACAACCAAACACACCCACATCGCACACCTATCCAGTTCCAACCATGGACTGGTTCTCCTGGCTATCAAAAACTGGCCTTGAACCTTCCCTTGTTTATGAATATGGCCTCTCTTTTTCTCACAACGAGCTCGAAGAAGACGACATAGCTTACTTCAACCATGAGTTTCTCCAGAGTATGGGTATCTCCATAGCCAAACACCGGCTAGAGATCCTCAAACTAGTGAGGAAAGAAAAGGGAACCGGCAGCCCACATTCCATGTCGAGACTGATCTTTGCGATCAAGCGAACAAAGCGGTATCTTTCCAAGTATGTTAGGACTTGGGTTCATCGCGATCAAGACTCGGCACTAGTCCTCGTGCCAAGGCGTAGCCACAGTTTGAGGTGGAAAGGAGCTATGTTGAAGAGAAACAAGAGGTTGGTGGTGTCTAAGCAGGGGCCTATGCTCTTGCTCACAAATGGTAGCCCTATGGTCATGTCTGGTACAAGGTTGAACAGTTTTTCGAGCCCAATGGTTAATGATCTTCACAATGATGAAAAGATGGATGATGAAGATGATGATGATCCGTATTGGTCAACCGGTGTTGAAGAGATCAGATGGGATGCTATGTTTCAGGATTTGAAGCCTACTTGAGGATTGCTCTTTTTTTAATTTCAATGGTGAGAGATAGTGTTTTTATGGTTCTTCCACCAGAGAGTTTTGGCTTTGTGTGTTTTAAAAGACCCTGTATTATTATCTTTTTCTTGAACGGTGGGTCATAGTAAAATCCCACTTTACCATTAGGGTTTGTTTCATTTCTATGTTCATATTGTCTTTATCTTTTGTTAGAAAAGTAAAGCAGCAATTGATACAATCTTGTGAAGAAAATCATCGAGCTAGAATTGCCAAAAGGACTAGTACTAAGGTCTACATGGTTCTTTTTAGCTCTTGTTATCTTCATTCAACGTCTTTTGATAATTGGAGACTGTAAGGATGAACCCAAACAAGTGAAGGGACACAAATAAACGACGGAACCAATTGCAGACACTCACATATCTATTTTTGGTTTTGGTGTTTGTTTATGTGTTCCTAACATTTCTAGTGATACCATGTTTCAGGATTTGAACTTTGAAGCCCACTGAGGATTGTTTATCATTTTCTTTTTTAATCTGCCTTCTTAATTTCAATGGTGAGGGATGGTGTTTTTATGGTTGCTTGCACCAAAGTTTTGGATTTTGTATGCTTGAAGACTCTTTTCTCTTTTTCTTTAGAGTTGGGTTGGTAAAATCCCACTTTAGCACCGTTAGGGTCTGTTTGCATGTTCACATGTCTTCATCTTTTGGTAGAAAGAAAGCACCAACTCATAACATGTCAACAGTAACACTATGTGCACAGACAAATCGAAGTGTGCTAGAATTGCCAAGAGGACCAACAATTCTTTGTAGCTTTTGTTATTTTCATTCAAATTCTTTTGATAACAGGACACTATGAATTCAAATCCATTGAAGTTACCATCAGCAGGTCATAATTGCATAAAACATGAACTAAGAATAAACTCGCAGTATATAGATATGAAAGATCCTGTTACAAGTAATAAATTGGAAGATTTATTTAACATAGTATGCGAAACAAAGTGGGATAATTCTATTCCCCTATGGTTTCCCTATGGATCTCTGCCAGATTTGTATGAATCAAAACAGTTACAAACAAACAATAGAGATATAGAAGCGTTAAAAGCAAAGCTCAAGTATTTTAAGGCAAAAAAATGAAACATACCGCACACAAACCGCTTCTGTTGCTCTGTGTGCAGAGCACAAAGTGAAAATTTATTACGTGCCTCTGTAAAACTAGTATCCTAGATTTTAAGCTACTACAAGTACCAAAAACTCCGAGCTTCAGTGGCTTGAAGGCAGGCGAAAAGAACCCCCAGCATAAAGCATTTGGTAGACCGACCTTATTCTGATTGTCAAAATAACAGTCAAGATCATGCCGAGCCCGCATACGCCGGCTAGTACCAAAAATGTGAGCCTATAGCAATTGGGACCCAAGCAAGTGGACCCTTGTTGCTTTGCCACCTCAGCATCGTATACATAACCAGCAAGCAGACCCGAGAAGAGAAGCGCACCAATGGGATTGCCAAGCAGCATGAAGTTGTATATTATACCAAAATGTTTCAAACCAAAAAGCTCAGAAGCAGTTGGAATCATTATAGCGAACTGAACACCGTAGCAGATACCAAGCAACGCAGTTGCACAATAAAGGGTACCGTTGAGAGCTGACGCGTAAAGAAGAAACGTTATGATCATAATTATTTGTGTGAGTGCCGTCCAAACTGTCCGGGGAATCGTTTTTGACCTGCAATGACATAATCTTGTATCAGATCAGTAGTGTGAAATTACATTACCAAAAAGCATAAGCATCATGTTTGGCATAGAGAAATATGCGAACATTAAGGACATTGTCACTAATTGACAAAACATTCTGAGAAACTCAGGAAGCCAACTACAGGGACAAAAGCAGCAAAACATTTGTACTTGTTAGGTTAACTAAAAGAAAAGGGAGTATTATTACATTATCATTTGGAGTAACACTGAATTTCGTAAAGGTACAATCAAGTGATATCCTCCAAAAGTCAAGTATAAGATATCAATTAGTTGGAAAATCCAAGAATTCATGACATCTTGACATGGTCTACAAATTATTAAGCAAGCCAAAACATTACCCCCCCCAAAATAATAAATAAAATAAAATAATTACCTTACAAAATGTTCAGAGACAGCACCGCCCCCAAGGCGTCCTAGAAAATTGCAAAAGCTGAAGAGGCATAACAATATTGTTGTATCATCCACACCTAGCGAAGTTCCAATCTGTGCCAAATTATTGAGAACGGTTACTCCAGGACCAACCCCAAGGAAGTATACCAGCCATAGAAGCCAGAAATCGGCCTTGATAATAGCTTCACGAAACTTGAAATCCTCCCCCCTTTTGGGCTTCCTTTTCTTATTCACCGCTCCCTCTCCCATAGCTAGAAGCATATCGACATCTGAAGTATAGTCACTTTCAAGAAAATTTCCAAGATTTGTTTCTGAAGAAGATGGTACCAACAAAGGATCTATTTGGTTTGCATCACCTTCTCCTGAAACCAAATCATCTGAAGAACCAACAGGTGGGTCCAGAGTCGTGGAATTTGCTGGGAACAATGTCATTTTGATGGGAATTGCAATAGGAGACATGAGCAAAATAATCATTATAGCAATAAACGTGTAGGAGATGGCATTACTTAGAGATAATGTAGCTTTCAATATCACGGTTGTGAGAACATAGACGGCAAGACAGATACTTGAAGCTTGGGTGAACAGAAAATGGACGTGAACAGAAGAATCTTCTCCGGAAGCCGGGGTACAAGATCGAATAAAATACATCATTGCCAAACATATAATTGGAAGCCCAATAGTAAGGAATAGCAATAGTTCTGAAGCAGAGTTGTTGAGAACTATACTGTACACCTCTGCATATACAGCAGCACTGAGACCAACATATCCTTTGAGAATGCCAGCAACTGTGCCCCTACTGAGAGGGAAATTTCTCATGTTGGTTACAAGCACGGCTGTGCCAAACCAAGCATTGCAATTGGTGGCAATACAAAGTGCAATCCATAACTACCACAGCATCAAGTACTTGGATTAAAAGTTTATATTTCAATATCAGAATTCAGTAGGGAAACAGTTAACAAGTCCAAGACTCTAAATCAAAAAGCAAACTCAAGGGAGTAAGTCATGCAAGTGTGAAACAAAACAAATTAGTAATAATTTGCAGAACAAACAGGCGGATGAGTTTAATTAGGGATGCTAATAAAATCCTTTTCCAGTGAAAACACGTACATTTCTTTTAAGAGTTTCCAGAAAACCAACACTTTAAAAGGATATTAGGATTTCAGTCACTTGTTTCATTATCATAGTGATTACAGTGAAATAAAGAAAACAGCCATGAAGACCTAATTGACTTGAAATTTGAACAAGAATGCTGGAGAAGTCTAAAGGACGAGAATTGGAAAACTAATCTAACAAATTTTCAACAAGCATAGTTTTGAAGATCAGCATAATTGTGACACTAATCAGTTCCCATAGAAAAGGCCCACTAGCTCTTGATGGCTAAATTTATTTGAACGAAACCATGTCATCATGTCCAAGACAACCATAAGTCTTGAGGAAGCACATGATTGTCTACTAATTTTCATTATGCAAGCCTTAGAACTATAGATATCTCTTTAGCATTTGGATTAAGGAGGAAAAAAAAACATGGGACAATCCCAATTGGATACAGCAATTTTTCTAGAGTGTAAGTGATAATGTAAGGTTCAGCAAATTCCACATATGGTCAAATGATTCCAAAGAAGTCAGATAAACAGATAAAAAACTAAAGAAAATTAAATCACCAAACTTGAAAACCATTTAACCTCATGCTTGAAATAAGACCCATAGACAAACACAGAAAAGACATGTTATGTCACCGACCGGCAAGTAACATTTAACTCCAAAAGACATCAAGTTAGGTAGAGAATCAGTAAAATCTCCCATTTAAACGACAGCTCTTCTACTTGTATAGAAATTAATCATAGAATCATAAACCACCCTCTCCCGTGGTTGTATGATCCACGAAAAGATGGGACCCACCTCATATGAGAGGGTTGTGTCTGGTTGTGTGTGACTGATTTCTATGCTACTAGACTTTTTCAAGCAATGAAACCCCCATTTCCAAACAAACCCAGTTCAATAATCACTCTTAAACTATGATCCCACAAGTCAGTGTTCCCAAAATTACAGGAAATGAGATCGCAATCAAGTAGTTCAAAACAAATAGTACTAGCAAAAGGGTACTGCCAAAAGTACAAGAAAGACACAAAATTAACTCAATATACCCAATCAATCAACAAAACCAATATTTCAAGGCAATCAAATCAAAATGGGTAAAAGCTGAAAAAGTCATGGAAAAAAAGAAGAATTAAGAGAGTAATTACCACCCCATAAGGTATGGACTGAACAGTCTCGCTAACAGCAAGCCAAATAACACCATACCCCAAAAAACAAGCAGAAACACCAACACAAAGAACGGCCCAAGGTGGGAACTTGTTACAGGCGATCCCAGGAAGAATACCCACATTCTCTCCAATATCATTGGCCACTCCAAGAATTGTAAGCTGTTGTTGATTGAAACCCATAACAGTTTTGAGAGTAGTGGAGTATAAAGCGAAGGTATACCCACTTCCGGCGGCGATTTCGACCCACACGGCGGCGCTGAGACCCACCCACGGCGGTCTACTTCCGGCTTTGATGACTACCATTTTGGGGTGCTGTCGTGGGCACGAGTTTTTCAACTACTGGTGCTTTAGTCGGAGAGAGAGAGAGAGAGAGAAGATAGTGGTAGATAATGGGTATGTGAATTTTTCCAATAAATGAAGAAATATGAGATTTAGAGAGAGATTGGTGTGTGGGTTTGATTGGGTACCGAGAGAAATGAGGGAAGTGATTCATTCAAACGACGAAAGGTAGTTGGGACACCACACTTGTCCCATGTTTATAACACCATGTTTATATAGACGTCGTTAGTCATGTCCCATTCGGGAGAAATTTTTATACCCTAAGATATTTTCATTAATTATAAATATATATATATTTTTTATTATTTTTTAAACACCAATATAAATGTAGTGAAATTTATTATTAAAGTCAGTTACAATAATACGACATATATTTTATTTACATATAAAAAATTAAAACAAAACAATTATCTAACAATTTGAATTCCATTGCTCTCCATCAGGAGTTGAGCTACGACTAATGTACTCGGATCAGTTGACAGTAAAGTTTCAAAATTTTGTAAAGTATACATAAGACTTTAACAAGAAGTTTGGGATTTTTATAAATTGTCCCTAGTAAAAAGATATATTAATTTTGATAAATTCTTATTTGTTCATAAATTGACCCCAGTAAATTGCTTGTAATTAGTTTTGTCAATGTAATTGACAATATATGAAATTTGAAAAGTTTCTTGTAAATGTTAATGTCATATATTTGAATATTATATATTTATTTTTATTAAATTTATTAACCATGAGTATGCTACTTCAAATAAAAAATAAATAATAATAATAATAATAATAATAATAATAATAATAAATGAGATATCAGGCGTCCTTAGCATAACCGATTAAAAAAAAACAAAAATAAAAATAGGATACTTCTACTAACATGTCCTATTGCGTGACTGTGTCGAACATGTATCGAACACTAGTACATGATCAATGGAGGAATGTTCGTGCGTCATATTTGTAGGTTATGTAAAATCTAATAATTGACCCTGCTGAACAAAATTTCTGGTCACGCCACTGCTCTCAATTACACAACAAAAATACATGAAATTCAATTCAAAACATCTGTCTATTTATATTAAAAAAAAAGTGTATATTTTGGTCATTAAATTCAATATAAATGTACGAAAAATATCTAAAATATCCATTTCTGTTGAATTTAATGATTAAAATGTATTTTTTTTTACAATTTTACTTAATAAAAATAGATAAATAGCTCACATTGAAAATAAATTAAAAGATTATCATTTAAATTAATAAAATTTAAAATTTAAAATCTATTCTTCAAATCTTAAAGTTTTTTTTATTTTTTAATATTTTCTAATTTTAATCATTTATATATCATACGGTGCGATGAGATGATTACAAAGCGGCCGACAAACACCGAGCGAGCAAGGCTTGTACTATATAAGAGTACGTATCTCATTTTAAATTTAATTCATTTAATATTTAGTCTAATCTAATTAATTTAAATTTGATTTTAAAAAATTTTAAGCTCAGCTTGCTCACTTAACACAACATAACGGGTGTTTGAGAAGTGATTATTTTTAAAATTTTTTAATTTTTTGACTATTTTAATAAATTATTTTAATTTTTATGTTTAGATAGATGAATTGAATTTTTTATTTAATTATAATATTAAAAAATATATTTGAAATGATAGTAGAATAAAAAATAATGAAATTATTCTCAAAACGTTGTGCCTGACGTGATGGGGTTGTGCAAGTACATGAGGATTGATTTGTTGGTATATGAAATGACTAAATTGCTCCTATGTGTTGGAATGTGGTTAGTCAAAAATTAAAAGGGTAAAATCGTAATTTCAAATCTGCCCTGCAACCACGCACTTCTGCCAAATCTGTTTGCTTCAGTTTCTGATTAAAAAAAAAAAAAAAAAAACACTCAACTACAGTTAGACTTCTTTTTTTTTTTTGACTATTTGTTTGAACGAGGCTAAAATAACCTTTCAATCTCTTTCCCAAACTAATAATTAATTATTATTTTTTCTTGAAGCGTTATTTAATTAAGGATCAAGTTAAAAGAGTGTGCAACATATATGAGTTATGATATTTATAGTGTTAATTATTATAAATATTATAATTAAATTATTTTTAGTCATAATTAAAAAAAATTAATAACAAAATACCACATAAGATATAACAAAGAGCGTTTGAATCACAATTAAAATAGTATCATAACCAACATAACAATGAGCAATAACAAATACTGTAATAAATTATAACTAAGATCACAATAAATCATAATCAAATATCACAAAAGTCCTAATTGGCGCATATGGTGCACATCCTTTTTGGGCCTTTAATTTAGACACTTTTAATTAGGGTAAATTACATTTTATCCCCCTAAACTATTGTCTCATATCACTTTATCCTTTTGAACTAAAAATTGTAATACTTAGCCCTTTCATCTATTGTAATTCTTTTCAATTTAGACCTTAATAACGAAAATACCCTTTTAACTATAAGAGTAAGTTATAATTTACCCCCTTCAACTATCATTCAATATCACTCTATCCCACAACTTAAAAAAAAAAAAAAAAGTTTGATTTTTAATTTAAAATATAATTTTTAAGATTTTTTAATAAATTTTGGTATTTTTTTTTAGTAACTTTTTTTTCATATTTTAGTATAAAACAAAATTAAACTTTTAGATGCACCTAAAATTTAAATATTTGTGAATAATTTAAAAAAAATTACTAAAGATGAAAAAATCAAAATCAAAAAACAAAAACTAGTATATTTTTATATTTGTTGTATTTAGTGAATATTTTTTAAAAAAAGAATTCATAAATATTTTCGTAGTTTGGTTTTCAATTTTTTTTAAAAAAAAAATTGTAACAAACTAAAAATTAATTTAGCTATAAAATTTGGGGGGGGGGGGGAAGAGGTCCAAATTAAAAGTGATATTAGGTGATAATTCAAGGGGTAAAGTGATATGTGGAGGTGATAGTTTAGGGGGTAAAGTGCAATTTACCAATTGATGAAAGAGTATTTTAGTCTAAAGGTACTAGCTAGTAGATGAGGAATGTCAATTGTTATAATTTTTAG
The DNA here is from genome assembly GCA_025200525.1 of Camellia lanceoleosa. NCBI lineage: Eukaryota > Viridiplantae > Streptophyta > Magnoliopsida > Ericales > Theaceae > Camellia > Camellia lanceoleosa. Next base: position 128,778,420 of record CM045759.1, on the reverse strand, counting down.
TTGAATGAGGTAAAATAATACGGAACAATAAATAAGCCCTTTTTAATTACAATTTGAATTTGAAAGTGATGACTCATGATTGTCGTTTATCTATAAATAGAAAACAAGAATTCGAGGCCAAGATAATTTGAAATGTCACAAAATGTTACTTTTTTTTTTTTTTTTTTTGATCGAGAAAAACACCCCCAACAATTACATAGAATTGGAAGATAAGCACCTAACAAGACCATAGGTGGTTGGGCAACCCAATTAGTGGGTGGAGAATTGTGAAAACAAGCAGAAACAATGCCCTATTGCTCTTTCTAGGACACCAAAGAAATTTCAATTGTCGGCTCGTGGCCATTGATCTAACATCACTCAGAATAGCAAGAAGCTCCCACGGAGGGACCCCTTCGGATACACAGAGGTGAATAACGGATTTACAGTCACTTTCAACGTCCGCTGCAGCAAGATTGAGTGCAACGGCCATAAGACAAGCGTGCCGAACTGCCAGCAATTCTCCTCGAGCAACTGACCTCACTCGAATCTTACAAACCATGCCATCCACCAGTAGGCCTATGTGGTCCAGAAGAAGGACTGCTACAGCGCCTGTTCCTTGTTTCAAGTCAACGGCTGCTGAGTCGCAATTGAATTTCCACTTGCCTCGCAAAGGAGGAAGCCATGCAGACCCTCTGTTGTCCACACCCGTTGCTGCAATCGAGGGGGTTGTGGTCACTGTGCATGTGGTCAAGAATTCAGCTTCATCGCGCTTGGCCTTCGCTATCACCCCTGCTGGCTCAACCAGGCATGCCAGTGGTTGAACAGATGATGATTTCGACCTTTCCATATGGTCCAAGCCACCCAAACCATGGAACAAATTACAGACTTCCCCCAACTAGAAGCCCCCAAAGATGCCAGCAATCTTTTACTAAAATTCCATATGGTCCAAGCCACCCAAACCATGGAACAGATGATCGTTTCGACCCTTAGAATAGTAGTAAATTCTACTTTTAATCTTTTACACTCTTCTTCTGAAAGTTAAAAATAATAAATAAATAAAGAAGAACAAACAAAAATAAGTGTGAAAAGCTTTAGGTGAAGGTTACTCAAAATTGCAGATCAAAAGGCAACACGCAGATCAGAAGGTTACTCAAAATCTTTTTTTAAGAGAAAATGTTTGTTATCCTTAAAAAGTTCTTATAATTTTACTTACAATGATATATTAAAATAGGTATCAATTTTTTATTTGTTACACATCTAAGATTGAGAGTCTCATTCCCTTATCATATTATTGTAGATGAATTTATGAGTCAAATATATGAGTTTCTAACATTATTTCTAACATTACTCATTTTTAAGTGTCATCCCATTTTTATTTTGTTTTTCAAGTATAGCCCTCTATTTATTTATTTTGGTCAGTAGCTATCACTTTATCTAGTTGCCTCTTCTTTTTCTTTTTCTTTTTCTTTTCTTATTTTCAATAAAAGGAACATGATAGCATTAGGAAAATAGTAATACTACAAATCTAAATTTAAGTATTAAGAAATTACTCAAAATTATTATTTAGTAGTTCAAATTTATTATACACATGACATCACACTATACAAATTTAATATCAACCATACATCAGCATTCTGGGTAAATTCCGAGATCATAAGTCTGGATTGCTAGACTTATCCTTAGGAAAATGTTTGAGATCATTTTTCTTATCCTTAATAAAGTTTTTTCAATTTGACTCACAATAATGTATCATGTTAAGTGTTCACTTTTGAGTTGTCATACACTTATGTAGATTCAATACTCTTAATCAATCATTATAAATGAATTTGTGAGTTTCAAACATTTCTTTGTAGCATTAATAAGAAGTCATAGTTATCAGAATCCCATCCGAATCGTACGATCCTTAAGATCCTACGATTCTTGTTAGGCTAAATGATACGAATTGTACTAGAATCTTAAATTTAGTAAGATCTTAAAGTGATTATAATCTTAGTCACAAAATTGTGTAAAATCTCACTACAATTCCGATCTTATCCAAAAAAAAAGATCTTATAATTTATTTCTTATATATGTATGTATATATGTATATATATAAGAAATTTAACTATAAATTCTTTTTACAAATATTTCTTCTAATTTATGATAACATAAAAGATACATTATATCAAATTAATCATTTTTTCTTTAGTGATTTTACAATTATTATTTTATTTTATATTAAAAGTAAAATCTTATAATTCTAGATCCGATTCTACGATCGAATCACAATTACCTCCTAACGAACCTACTTAGGATTCTAATTTTAACAATCTTAGATACAAGGTACAAGGAAACTAATAAAAACAAGAAGAGATAAACATGAAAACAACCAAGAAGAAAATAAAAAAGCTAAAGCATAATGCCAATCACTATGTTTGATTTTGAAATTCAAATATTATTTTTGAGTTTATTATTGTTTGTAAACTTTTTTCATATTTTAATAATTCTTATTACTTTCTAGATCTATTTAATTTAGATGTAATTAAAAAGTAAAATATTCATAATTTTTTGTTTTAAAATTCACTAAATACGAAAAAAATACAAAAGAATCGTTATATATATTTTTTATTTTTTTATGCTTAGTAAATTATTTTAAAGTTTTTTTTTATTATAACAAATGTGTGCATTTAAAAAGTTAAAAAAATTTTGATTAAAATATATTTTAAAAAGAAAATTTATCTATAAATCCCATATGAGATGATGTTGATCCATTTAGTTATAAGAGTTTTCTTATGAACCAACTAATCCTTTTTTATTTTGGAGAGTTGTATTTAATTGATTTGCTATCATTTCAGTTTAAGTAAATGCCATTTTATGATTCATTTTTCCAAGTTTTTGATTCGTTTTTGGGATGAGAATGGAAATATGAAGTATGGAATATTCTTTTTGAGTAGATTGGTGGCTGAAATGTTGGTGGTCGAGCGTAAAAATCTACATTTTTATTAGTGTGATTTTCTGATGTTACATTGGAATGTTACGTTTGAAAAAAGTGTACTAAGGGTTTTTTATGTGTTATATTGATTGGAGTGTTACGTTTGAAAAAATACACTGCAGTTTTTTTTTTTTTTTTTTTTTTAAATGTTACGCTGTTACGTTTGAGAAAAATGCACTAAGGAGTTTTTTAGTGTGTTACATTGAAACGTTACGTTTGAAAAAAAATACACTGTGGAGTTTTTGTATATTACATTTATTGAAGTGTTACGTTTGGGAAAAGTACACTATGGAGCTTGTTTGGAATGTTACGTTGTTACGTTTGAGAAAAATACACTAAGAAGGATTTAGTGTGTTATATTGGAGTGTTACGTTTTCGAAGTGTTACATTTGGAAAAAAATACACTAAAGAGTTTTTTTTTTTTTTTTTTAAATTTACGTTTAGCAATTTCAATATTATGACAAAATCCACAATTTTTCTCAACACATAACACACACGCATTTATGCTTGGCCATTTGTGTAATTCACACTGGAATAAATAAAATAAATAAAAGGTATACTACCAATAGATCATAATAGTTAGACTTAATTTTCATAAAGTCCTATTAAAAATAAGTCATAATAAAATTTTTGCTAAAAATAATTTTTTGTGATAATTTTTTGCATATGTCGTTAAAAATTGACAATTAATGACTTTTTTAACGATTTTTATAAATTGTTGCTAACCTTATAATTAGTGATGTTTTTTTACAACGAATTTTTTAAACTGTCGCTGAAAATTGAAAATTAGTGACTTTTTATGACGATTTTTTTTAATTATTGCTAAAACTTATAATTAGTGACTTTTGTGACAAAATTTTCAAACTATCACTGAAAATTAACAATTAGTGACTTTTTTAAAAGTGTTTAATGAAAAACGTCATTAATTATTATAAAACCTATTAGGCAATAAGTTCACCAATTAGTACTCTCCCCATAAGAAAAAGAAGAAGGACCAAGTAGTTCATTTGATTACTATTTAAAATTTATTAATGTTTCACCATATAAAAAATTATTAAAGCTAAATAGACATTAAAAAAAAAAAAAAAAAAAGAGAGAGAGAGAGAAGAAGAACAGTTCTCAAAAATTAAACCAAACAGGATGAGTCCCTTTTAAGCGCAAAATCACCCATTCCTCTTGAGAACGCCGCAAATTGAGCAGCATGGGTGAGACATCTTTTACCGCAAAAAAGAAATCTTCCATTGAAATGATTTCGGATTGACCCCAACAACCAGCAATAACTGAATTTGAATATGCGAGAAGAGAATACAATCAACAAAAACTCGAAAGAAAAAGAAAAAGAAAACACGTAAATAAAGCATGAAATGAAAATAAACATTCTTTTCTTTCTTTTCATTGGGTAGTAGTAACCTTTTATTTATTTATTTATTATTGAATAATGAAAATAAACATTCTTTTCTTTCTTTTCATTGGGTAGTAGTAACCTTTTATTTATTTATTTATTATTGAGAAGTATTCAATGTGAAAGGAATGGGGTTTTGTTTTTGATGTAACTGTTAAAATAGATTATAAATTATAGCCTAATAAATTATAGATATTTTTAATTAAAAAATGTTAATTTGTTTGATATAGCTGTTGGATTATAAATTTAAGTTGCTAAATGGTGTTTGTTAAATAAATGCGAAATAACTTTTTGAATTAACTTTTATTTTTTATTATCCACTACTTGTCTATATTTCTTATAAAAAAATAATAATAATAATCTATAGTCTATTTGATTCTTTTTCTATTTTTAAAAACATAAAAAAAAATAAATATAAAAATAAATTAAGAGTATAACCGTAAATTAATATGTCTACAATAAAAGCTGATAATCAGAAATAAGGGGTAACCAGTTTATCAGAATCAGCTTTTTTGAGTTAAAATAAATTGTTAGAATTATAATCTGTTTGAAATAAGTTTAACCATACCGTCCAAAATAACTTTTCAAAAGCTAAAAACTATAAATTGGCTCCAAAAAATCCAAACAAACACCCTCAATGTGGGATAATGGTAGCCATGAATTCCACAGATTTTATAATTCCCCATTTTATAGAAACTCACTTGAGCTCTCTTTGGTGTTTGGAAAAAATTTAATTAAAATTTATTTGTGCAATAAATTCAAAGTGTGGTTCTCAAATTGAAGATGTTTCAATAACGGTCGTAGTCAAATGAAAATGCATTTTGTATTGGCTTCAAGGTTCAAACCCTTTCTATGAGCTCTTTCATTGGAATAAAAGTGAAATAAAATGATCATTTCTTAAAATAATAAAATTGTTTTTGATAAATCTTTGGTTTGATTCATTAAAAAATAAAAGATAAAAATACGTTACAAATGATGGCCTAGCAATACGAAAGTATTGCACTCGTGGTCTTAAGGTGCAAGACCAGAGTTTTCCATTGTTGCTTTTTACTCTTGTTGAAAAAAATTGTAGTATTTTTTTTCTTTTCACAGTAGTAAGAGAGAGAGTAGAGAAGAAAGGTTGTTGATGCTTGAATGCATGCCCCAATTATTGGGCAAGGCTTGGGATTTTCTAACCCACCTTTCTAAAGCTTTCATGTCGTTGCAAATTGAAATCCAAATTGACACATGTTAAAACACAAAAAATATCTTAAAAACTTTAAAATATATATAATAGATTATATTCAAATTGTGACCATATGGCAATACCAAAATGATTTAGAACAAGAATGGAGAAGAAGGATACCTAGTCTTGGTAGTCTTTTAAGTTCGTACTCCTCTGTTACTATAACTTTAGAGTCAGTCCTACGGTTTTTGGGTCCTAAGCAAAATCATAAAGTAAAACCCTCCATATTTAATATTGATAAATTTGAAGATTTTGAACTAACAGTTTAGAGTATCTCTATCTTAATGGCTATTTTTAAGGTGACACTTTCGACAATAACAATTGACATGCAATTGTATTCCACTTGAATTTGCAAAATTGGACTAGCAATTGGCAAGTCTTGAGCAATGTCAAATTTAGCCTAGACAAAAAAAGAGATCAATTTTTTTTCCTTTGTTTTAATGGTAAGGACACACAAAAGATTTTTTTTTTAAATATAATAATAATTTTAACACATAGAGGGGAGTGCTTCTTTTTAGCAATAATAAATATACATATGTCAATTTGTATATTAATATTTTATAAATAAATCAAATAAAATAAAACTAAAAAATTACAAAAATCAATCTACTTTGGCCTTTTGCAGGGCATCTGCAACTCCTCGACTCAAAAGCAACACGACTATACTTTTGTCCATTGACATCTTTTCTCCCTCTAGCCTCCATATACCTATTAAAAGCATCAAAGTAAACCTAAACAGAATTAGCCAACCTGATCCAATCTATAGCATGTCAAGCCCTGGTGGCTGGGGTTTCAAAGCCATCAACTATGTTTGGTCCGGCTTGGGTTTAAAATGGGCTATTTTAATTTACTAAGATTGTGTTTGTATTATAAATTTATATAGAAATTTAAAAAAGAAAAAGAAAATATATGTGAAATGTAATTATATTTTATTCATATTTCACTTATATTTTTCTTTTTTTCTTTTCAAATTCTTATTCAAATCCATTACCCAAACACAACCTATCTTTCCAGTACCTTTTCTTTTCTTTTCTTTTTTCACGATATAAAAATGATATTCATGTGCACACCAAAGCTGAAGAAGAGGAGTGGTTTTTTATTTTTTATTTTTAAATAAAGTGATGTTAGAATAGTGTTTTTGAGAACTAGTGCGCTTGAGCGCCTCGGTTTGCAAAATCAAGATCAAGTCTGTTATTGCACGGAAGAAATACCGAGAAAATTTTTCGATGGTTGTGATTGTGATTGTGGTGATTAATAGAGTTTTGAGCAATAGAATCTTAGCTAATAAATAAATAATTAAATAAAAAGGGAGTGTATGTGATTTCATTTGCAAAACCTACTCTACACATACTATTGTCATGCTCTTATTCTTATTGTTGGTACTATTGGTATTGCTCATTCTTTGAACTGGGTTTTCAAATTCAAGGTTTACATGGGCCGTTTAAAAACATACCACCAAGCTGAGCCCATTGGATCCCAATTTGGTTCTGGATGCAGAACTCCAGATCCGTCCCTAGATTGATTGGATATATGAATGAGATTGTAATGAGCTGATTCGATGATATAGAACAAGTAGGTGAGAAATTTTTGAAACAATTGAATCGGCAAAAGGCAATGAAGGGGTCAAATTGAGAGTAATAGTGACACTTTTGTGACAAGTTCGGAATTATCTCAAAATTGATAGTTTGATTAGGAACAGTGTTTTAAATCAAAATCATTGTTGTCTCGGCAATGATGTAACCATGAATTTTAGCCAAATTCCTTCATTTAGGCCCTCAAATTAGTGATTTTGCCGTTTTAAGAAAGTTTCGTTTTAACAATAACTTTATTTTGAGAAGTCTCTTTTTAACGCCACCTATTTTGGCGTTTCTAATGTTTCTTAGGCCTCGTTTGGCAAGAGGCTAAAATAGCCAATTAGTCAAAAAGTTACCTTTTTAGCCAAAAAGCCAACAACCCATACCAAAAAGTCAAAGATTCCCTTTTCTCTACTTTTGCCGTCGTAATTAGCCAAAAAATTGGCCCAAACATACAGGTTTTTCTTACTAACCTTTTTAGCCAATTAGCCAAAAAGTTACTAAATTAGCCTGTTCCCAAACGAGGCCTTAGTACTCAAATTTGGACATAACTCAAATTTTCTTTTTTTTTAAAGTAATTTTCTATTTATTTTCATGTCTCATAAGGAATCAACTTTAATTTCTTACTTCCTTGTCTAGTTAGGGTTTTGTTCATTATAAATAATGATGTATGTCTTAGAGAAAATCAGCCTTTATTCAATATAATTCAAATTCTCTTTAAAAATTCTTTCTTTCTTGTGGGTTCAAGGTATTCTTGGTCTACTAGAACGATATTTAGTCTAGTGTGATATTTCGTTGTGTCAGTCAAACCAAATAGTAAGTTGTTTGAGTTTAGTTTGACAATTTAACAAACTTTAAAATGTATTCAAGTTTTTGTTTACCTTTTTAAGTTGGTCTTAAGCAAGTTTGAATCAAACCAAAAATTCGAGTAACTTGGTTTCTTAAATTGCATATAAGCTTGCTAAGTCGAGCAGTAAATTATTCAAGCGTGACTTGAAAACTTAACTAGCTTTAGACTTATTTAAATAGCAATTGATCACAAAAAAGTCTTTATAAGCAAAATATGAATCCAACTTGAATAATCTAGTTTATTTTATAATCTTAATTGGATTTTTAGTACTTTACCTAAAAACGAAAGATAAGGGATTGTTTGGGATGTCATAAATAAGTGTACTTTTTGTCTTTTTAGACTAAAAAATTGAGGTTAAAAATATGGATGTTTGGATTAACTTTTTGACTTTTTATGGAAAAATGTGTAATAAAAAATTATAAAAATTGATTTTGTAAGAAAAAATTCGAGTTGAAAATTGTGCAATCGTAATTGTTGACTTTTGATGAATAGTATTAACTTTTTAACTTTTTGAATAATTTTTTAACTTTTTAACTTTTTTTTAAGTTTACAAACTTAGCCTTAATTCCAAGGTCGAGGCTTCTTTTCAGTGCACTAGACTCTCCCGTCCAGTACATAGGCTGTGAGTGGCCTATGGTACTAGATGAAACCTTCAAGTGCGCAGGAGAAAAGTTCATCTATATTAAAATGCATTATTGCTATGATTATAAAATTCTATGCATAACACAAATATTATGCTAGTACATATATAATTAAGGTAAATTTTAAGAGAGGTTAATCTAATTTAACCTCAAATTTTTATATTTTAAAGAGAAATTGTCTACCTTAAAAATGTGAATGTAAAAAATATAAAAATAAATAAATAATTGATGATTTTTTTTAAAGCTCCAAGTATTATAACATAACAACATACCAAAATGATGTGTACGTTTCCCATCTAAAAAAAGAGTATACTGACCATTGGTAATGTTTTCAAATTTTCTTTAGAATTCAGGTTAAAAAAAAGAAAAAAAATTCCTTACAAAAAAAAATTAAAATTTTGAAAAAGCAATAGTTTCACTTGTTGGAAAATAAATATTCTCTCATTTTCTTTTCATCATTGGCTACTGGTCACCAACTATTAGGAGTGGGTATGGGCCCGTTGATCCATTCACACCAACTATTAGGAGTGGGTATCGGCCTGTTGACCCATCCACTCCACCTCCCGATTTTATTTTTTAGGGTTTGAAAATGTTATTTTAACAAATAGGGTGAGGTTGAGTCAACATTTTCAGCCCCATATATTAATGGATTACACTTGGAATTTTATACTTTCAACTCGGCTCCGCCCGCTATTAAATTAATTAATTAATATATTAAAAATATATATATTTTATTAGGATTTAGACCTTATGTTTATTGATTTTATTGAAATTCGCATTTGTGGTGATGTGTGATTGAATTTATTTAAAAAATCATTTAATTTATATACAAAATTTTTCAATTTATAATGATGTCAGTATATTTGTTTAAAAAATATAATGTGTAATTGAATTTAATTATGGAATGTTTTAAATTTTCTTTTAACATATAACCCGATGGGTAAGTTTGAAATTTATAATTATTTTTTGTGACAAGCTTAGATAATGTAAAGGCTTGATGTTAGGGTCGAGCTCGACCGAACTTGGACGAAAATAAAATTTCTTATTATGTAATATTGGTCTAGCCCAACGAATGTTCCTCTATCGACTATTAGTGATCTCTAACCACTTTCTGGTGGGCTACAATTTGACAATCACCGCAAAGCAAAATCAATATTATCTCTTCATCATTGACCACTAGGACTGACTACTAGTGATCTCTAATCACTTTCTAGTGGGCTCTGATCATTTGATGATCACCGCAAAGAAAAATCAATATTCTCTATCGTTCTCTATTCATCATTAACCACTGTCACCAACTGCTAGTGATCTCTAGCCACTTTCTCGTGGGATCTAACAATCTGACAATCACCGCATGTGATCTCTTATCATATTCCAGTGCCTCTTTGGCCTTTCGGTTACCTTTGTTGATAGTTTAGCCACCAAGCACTGACAACCACTTTGGTGTACCCCCATTGTAAATTACGACATCTGTCCACCTTGCACCGCTACTCACCACATTTGGTAAGTCATTAACATTCTTTTTTGTTATTGACAAAATAAATGTAGAACCCTAATATACTTTTCATTAATTTTATAGCACTTTTCACTCAATATAAAGAGTAGTTTTGGAAAGAATGTTAAAATTGACTTTTTATTTTTTTATTTTTTTTGAAAAAATATATAAAAAAATGTGAGAAATGATATGACCCCAAATGTCTTTTAACTATCTTTTTAAAATAACTCAAACTAGTTTATAACTTTTTCAGAATACTAATCCCAACATTATGTACTTATTAATATTTGCCATTTATTTTTACTTTTGTACATGAATCAAGTTTTCGATATTTTATCGAGTAGTGCTATAGAAATAAACTTTTCTTACAAACTGATGTGTCACCTAGAATATTAGTAAGTTGAAACTCATTTCACATTCCAAAGTTGTATCACTCCATACCACATCATTTTATAAGAAAAGTTTGTAAAATTTTTTTTGTTTGTATAGCATTTTCCTTTTTTATCAAACAACACTTTCATAGTACAATTTTTTTCTTCTTTTTTTTTTATTATTATTTTTTTTATAATAAATTTCAATTTGTGCTTTCGTCTTCTTCAATCAGATTTTCAATTAATTGTGTTGAAATTGAATCCAAAATCCAAACGGTCCAGGGTAGATCTCAGAGCATCGAGATTAGTCAATTGGTTTCATCTTAGCATTTAATGCTTTCACTTTCAGTCAAAATTCTCCCAAGATCCTCAATATCATATCATACATGTACTCCATCATAATTTGAATTAATGGAACTTTGATCCTTCAGTCTGGCCAACATCAAGATCGGGAAACTCCCATCACCTGCAATCAAAACCCACAAAACAAAAATAAATCAAATTCAACATAAAATTTAAAATAATATTTGATTTAAATGAGCCACAAAATAATTTTCCTACTTACATTGCAACAATTCCAGTAGCCAAACAAAGATTTACCATCCAAAATTCCACACAAACTAACCAATAAACATTGCAAATGGCAAACCACCTCTCAAGAAGACCACAACAAAGACACAAGAAGACTCATCACAAATCTCATTTACAAAAAATAAGAACAATAATAATAATATTAAGTAAAAAAAAAAAAAAATTGTATAATTCAAAATCTGTGATTACGATGCTTTCAACCTCAATTGAATTGATTGAATTTTTAATTTTAATTTCTTTTGATTCTCGATTTTCACTGTAGTCTAAAGATTCACAAATAAGTTCGATTAAATTTCTATGCTAATTTATGATCTTCAATCTCACCAAAAAAAAAAACAATAAAAAAATCGGATCCATCAAACAGATCTCCGACACATCTTGCCGACACCGGTTTGAGAAAACTCATAAATCATCGGCTCGACGTTATCTAGAGTCTCGCCTCGGGGTAATCGGCTCATTGCGTCTCTGCCGATGCGCCGAAGCTCGAAACAAAGCAGCCAAAGCTCTCTTCACCAAGTCACCTTCCACAGTCACAATCCTGACCACCGATTTCGTCATCGCCGATCTCCAAGCGTTCAACCGATTCGCACGATACGACACGGTATTATGATGTCAGCCGATGACGATTACTCACGTTCTTGTGTAAACTACACCGGAAGGAGCCTGGATGCGTCGTAGGAGAACAATTGTGCCTTCTATGAAACCATATGTTTGAGAAGACGTACCCTTGTCCTCCAAATGTTCTAACATCTCGATTTCTATTGGCCATGGTTTATAAAATGTCCTATAGAATCGATTAGCCATGGTGTCCCAATCTGGGATTGAATTAGATGGCAGGCTGAAGTACCAATCTGCTGCCCATCTCTCCAAAAAAAGAACGAACTGCCGTAGAATTAATGCCTGGCTTTTTACTGTGTTTCCACACTGTGCAAGGAAACGAACCAAATGGCACCTGGGACAATTTGTCCCATTATATAAGGGAAAACGAGGTACTGTATATCCTCGTGGGAACTGAACCCATTCGACCCAATTAGGGAAAGGGTGTCCAAAAATTTGATTTCTTTCAATAATTAAATTTTGATGGACTTCAAAACCCTCAACTTTTAAAGAGATTGTTACTTTTGCCTAATGTTCCGCTTCCCTTCTAGCTTCAATTTTTGCTTTCTCATCATTACCTGGATTGCGAATGATATGTATTTCTCGCTCTTCAAAATTTACATCCACAGTGATGACATTACAAGGAAAGTCAAAGTGGTCACTTGATACACTTTCTCTATCATATGTCCTGGTTGGAGGTGTGTATGGTGAACTATCAGAAGAAAAGTCAAATTCCCAATCTTCATTAGAATTCTCAATTTGAGATGACTTTGCTTGTTTATTTGAATGCTTCTTTACTTCATCATCTGACTTACACTTGCCATTCACCTCATCATGCTTGAAGTGTAGTCATTTTTTTGCCTTTTTCACAAGCTCAGAGTCGGACCTACATCTAGTGTCTCCTTGTTCTGTTCCCCTTACATATTTTGGAGTGCTTTGATAGTACATTGGTAGTACTGGCGAATATTGTGGAGAAAAGGCTTCTGGTGTGTACTTCGGAGAAGCTGGTATATACTTTAGTGAGGTTGGTGTGTATTCTGGAAAAGTTGGTGTATACTCTGGTGAGTCAGGTATGCAGATAGGAGATGTAATGCAATCTCCTTCCCTAACTGTTGAACCAACTTCACCCTCATCTTCCTCGTCATCACTCAAAATAGTGATGGTTAGGCAAGGGGCCAAAGTCAACTTTTTCTTCCTCATTTTATCAAAGTATGTCTGCAACTCCGCGTGCGTGGTTCTCTCGTCTAACGGGTTTCTATCCAAATCTGATAGCTCATTGTTTGTGTATCAACATGATAGTATTGTGATTTACATTCTTATTTATGTTGATGATATCCTAATTACCGAATTCCACCTCTTATCTTCAGCAGCTCATTCATAAACTAAGCCATGAGTTCTCCCTCAAAGATCTTGGTGCTTTGAATTACTTCTTGGGCATTGAAGTTTATAAACATTCTTACGATCTATTGTTCTCTCAACACAAATACATCCTAGATCTCCTACATAAATCGGGATTGTTACTTGCCAAGCCCCGTTCAAACACCTTTTGCTACTACCACCAAGCTCACTTTGGCAACTGGCACTCCTATGACGGACCCTTTCCATTATCGTATGGTGGTCGGATCCTTGCAATATCTTACTCTTACTCGCCAAGACATTTCTTTCTCCGTCAACCGGGTGTGCCAATTTATGCACTCTTCCACCGAAGAACATTGGCGGGTTGTCAAACGGATCCTTCGGTACCTCAAAGATACCTCTCATTATGGTCTCTTGCTCAACCCACTTCTTCTACACGTCTTCATGCATTTTCTGATGCCGATTGGGCTGATTCTATTGATGATCGCAAATCCACCAGTGGTTATGCAATCTATCTTGGTGACAATCTAATTTCATGGTCTTCTCGCAAGCAACGGGCAGGGGCGCAATCCTCTACCGAGTCTGAATATAAAGCCTTAGCTGATGCTTCTGCCGAAATTTCTTGGCTACAATCTTTACTCACTGAACTTGGCATTCGGTTATTCTCTCCCCCAATTCTCTGGTGTGATAATTTTGGCGCCACCTACTTGTCTGCGAATCTGGTCTTCCATGCGCCGACCAAACATGTTGAAATTGATTTTCATTTTGTCCGAGACAAGGTTGCTCGTAACGATCTCCAAATTCAATTTATCTCTACCAAAAATCAGATCGCCGATATTTTTACTAAAGGATTACCTTCCCAATCCTTTCTTCTTTTTTTTCGGTACAAGCTGCAAATTCGCTCATTAGAATGTTTCGCTTGAGGAGGGCTGTTGAGGTATGCTTCCCATATTAGATATATATCACAGATATACATCTATGACTCTATCCTTATCATTATTTGTATCTATCCTTATCTCATACCATGTATAAATAGAATAGAATAGTCATGGACACAATGTAATACAAAAGCAAGTTTCATTTAAACTCAATCAAAATATTTACAATAGGTTGTTCAAATCCATGAAATCTGATTTTATAATTCCCATTTTATAAAAACTCACTTGAGCTCTCTTTGGTGTTTGGAAAAAATTTAATTAAAATAAATTTGTGCAATAAATTCAAAGTTTGGTTCTCAATTTGAAGATGTTTCAATAACGTTGGTAAGTTAAATGAAAATGCATTTCGTATTGGCTTAAAGGTTCAAACCCTTTTGTGAACTTTCATTGGAATAAAAGTGGAATAAAGTGATCATTTCCTAAAATAATAAAATTATTTTTAATAAATCTTTGGTTTGATTCATTAAAAAATAAAAGTACATTACAAATGATGACCTAGCAATACCAAAGTATTGCCATCTTGGTCTTAAGGTGCAAGACTAGAGTTTTCCGTTGTTGTTTTTTACTTTTGTTGAAAAACATTGTAGTATTTTTTTTCTTTTCACAGTAAGAGAGAGAGTAGAGAAGAAAGGTTGTTGATGCTTGACTGCATGCCCTAATTATTGGGCAAGGCTTCCGATTTTCTAACCTACCTTTCTAAAGCTTTCATGTCATTACAATTTGAAATCCAAATTAACACATGTTAAAACAAAACAAAAAAATCTTAAAAACTTTAAAAAAAATATATAATAAATTATATTCAAGTTGTGACCATATGGAAACACCAAAATGATTTAGAACAAGAATGGAGAAGAAGGATACCTAGTCTTGGTAGGCCTTAAGTTCGTACTCCTCTGTTATTATAACTTTAGGACTGGTCCATCGCTTTTTGAATCCTAAGCGAAATCATAAAATAAAACCCTCCATATTTAACATTGATAAATTTGAAGGTTTTGAACTAACAGTTTAGAGTATCTCTACCTTAGTTAATGGTTATTTTTAAGGTGGCACTTTTGACAATAACAATTGACATGTAATTGTATTCCACTTGAATTTGGAAAATTGGGCTAGCAATTGGCAAGTCTTGAGCAATGTCAAATTTGGCATAGCCAAAAAAGATATCAATTTTCTTTTTTCATTGTTTTTGTAAGATGAGTTGGTAGGGAGAGAGAGAGAATAAATTGAGTGTATTGATTATATTGAATGTGTGTTTATAGTCTATCTACTATGTTCAGAGAGACTCTCTTTTATAGAGGAGGAGAGAGTGTCCAAAAAGGCTTTTGGCCGAAAGAACCGAAAGCAACCAAACAACATGATTGCAACATGACTGACAACTAATATATATACAATATACTAATATATACTAACATCCCCCTGCAAACTCAAGAAAGGTAAGCATCAACTAACTTGAGTTTGGAAACAAGATCACTAAAGCGGCCAGGAGGATGAGCCTTGGTAAAAATATTAGCAGATTGATCTGCAGAAACAATAGGGAAAAGAAAAATAGTGCCACGTGTAACATGCTGGCGAATGAAGTGACAATCAATCTCAATATGCTTTGTGCGATCATGGAAAACATCATTGTGAGTGTTAGGTTTTTATTCTTGGCAACCCCGTTTGACAAAACTCCTTTGAGTTGTAATTTTATTCACATTTTTATTTCAGTGAGGCCTTGAGTTTTTTAGATGCGAATCCAAATCCGAATCAAGCCATGCAGAGAAGTTTGTGATGTTAATGCTTTCAAGATTGCCACTTCGCTGATTATTACGGGGGTCGAGCTGACCGGCCACCGCCGTCAAGCAAAATGCAAAATTGCATTCAAAATTGCATGTCTGCCATTGGTCGCTCGAGCCAAAAAGAGCTCGCTCGAGCGAAGGTTTGCTCACTCGATCCAAGGAATGCTCGCTCGAGCCAAGGATTGCGTCCATACAAAAACCCGAAGTGTATTCTCGCCGAGCCAAGGATCCGTCGCCGAGCCAAGGCACTAGTAGAAATCATGAAAATTACTCTCTCGCCGAGCCAGAAAGCTTCGCCGAGCGAGCCTCAATCCGGATTTCAAGGAGTTTGTTTTCTTCCCAATCTTGGATTACTTTTGGTTCTCTATAAATACTTGGTTTTCTCCCAAAACTAAGTAATTGATTGAAGTCCTCCAGATCTTCTTTTTGGTTCTTAAAGGTTTATATCTGGGGATATTTTGTTATTTTTCTTTGATGTTTTATTGAGTATTCAACTCATGGTTTAAAGAGAGTACATCAAAGGTTTGTTTGTTTCACAAAAGAGAGAGTTGTTCTTCAGTTGTGAATTCTGAAGAATTCGAGCCTGAAGCTTTGGAGGGAATCCGGAGTGGCTCATCAGAAAGACAATTCCGTGCTGAAGATGGGGTTGGAAGAGGCACATAGAGGTTGGTTCAATTAGGCGTTGTGAATTCGCTAGATAATTGAGAGTGATACCTGTGTAATTCCTTTATATCTTCTTAGTGGATTGTTCTTGTGGCTGTTGCCCGTGGTTTTTTTATCACAATTGGAAGGTGTCCAATTGTGATTTTTCCACGTAAAATCTTTGTGTCTCTTTCTCTTGATTGTTTGATTGGGATTGTTATATTCTGCTTAAAATTGATACATAATCACAAATCAACATCTAGGAGGTTTCTAGATTTTTCAGTGAGCAATCTGAATGGCACTTTGATTGTCATAATAAAGAGAAGTAGCACCAGAAGAAGAAACACCCTTATCAGCAAGGAACCATCGAAGCCAGAGAAGTTCCTAAGAAGTATCAGCAAAAGCTCGGTATTCAGCTTCGGTACTAGAGCGAGTAATGAAGGATTATTTTTTGCTGCACCAAGTAAGAAGAGAATCCCCTAATAAGAAACAGAAACCGATGGTAGAGCGTCGATCCGTAGGATCCCCAGCCCAATCAGTATCAGAAAAGGCACATAGTTCAAGAGAGGAGGAAGCAGAGTAGTGAAGTCCATGGAACAGAGTTCCTTTGAGGTAACGAAGTATGCGAAGTAAAGCAGTATAATGTGGAGTGCGAGGAGCCAACATGTACTAACTAACAAGATGAACAGCATAGGCAATGTCAGGACGAGTCACGGTGAGATAGACGAGACTACCGACGAGCTGGCGATAAAGAGTAGCATCAGAGAGAAGATCCCCATCGAGAGGAGACGAATCGAGGATCAAGCGGAGTAGAGTAGTTTTGCAATCGATAAGACCAGCACGTGCCAGAAGATTGGATGCATATTTGGCTTGGGACAAATAGTAACCAATGGAATCGTGGAAGATTTCAAGCCCTAAGAAGTAATTAAGATTACCAAGGTGTTTCATCTCAAACTGACAATGTTGAAAACTTTTGAGGTGAAGAATACCAGCTGCATCATCACCAGTGATAATCATATCATCCACATAAGGAAGAAAAAGAAGAGTGGTACCATGAGTAATAGTCCGAACAAATAAAGCAGAGTCATAGGAGCTAGAGGTGAATCCGAAGTCATGAATAGTGGAACTGAACTTAGCAAACCAAGCGTGAGGGGCTTGCTTGAGACCATAGAGGGCACGTTATAGTTTGCAAACCTTATAAGTTTGATAGGTAGATCCAGGGGGAGGTTGCATGTAGACCTCCTCAAGAAGATTACCATTAAGGAAAGTATTTTTGACATCCATCTGAAAGAGCTCCCAATGGCGAGCAGCAGCAACAGAAAGCAAACTGGGAATAGAGGTAAGCCGAGCAATATGGAAGAAGGTCTCCTCATAATCAATGTCATATTCCTAGTTGAAACCCTTTACAACAAAATGAGCTTTGTAGTGTTCAATAGAGCCATCAGAATGAGTCTTGATTTTGTAAACCCATTTGCAGCCAATCGCAGTCTTGTCAGAAGGAAGATCAACAACATCCCAAGTATGAGTTTTGTCCAAATCTTAGAGTTCATCAGTTATAGCTTGCTGCCAAAGAGGATTAGTACAAGTCTCACAATATGAGGTAGGTTAATAAGAAAAGGCAGCAGACCCAACAATATAATCGCGAAAATGAATAGGTGGTTGAGTTACCCGGTATGGTCGACCCGTGGGAGGATCTGTGGAAGGAAGAGCTGGTGTAGTAAGAGGAGAAGAACCAGGTGGCGCAATGAGAGGTGGACCATCAGAGAGAGCAGTCTGGGCGAGATCAAGGGTCAACAAGGGCGTCTCGATGAAGGAGGAACTTGTATCAAAGTCATTAGAGAAGAGATCTATGGAAGGATTAGTAAACAGAACGGTAGTGGAAAGTACAGATAAGTAAAAGGAGGATAGGGAGGAAAACATTTTGTGCTCCTAGAAAACTACATGTCGGGAGATACAAAGACGCTTAGAGAGAGGATCCTAACAGCGAAAGCCTTTATGTTCAATCCCATACCCAAGAAAGCAGCAAAGACGAGAACGAGGTTCAAGCTTGGTGTGTTCATGGGATTGAAGTAGAACAAAGCAAGCAGAGCCAAAAACTCGAAGATTGGTGTATGGAGGGGGAGTGCCATGCAGACGTTCAAAGGGAGTTTGATTATTGATGATAGAGGTAGGAACACAATTAATAGTGTATACAGTAGTAAGGGCAGCTTCCCCCAAAAAGTTTTCGAGGTTGGAAGAAGAGAGAAGGTGAATGCGAGTAGTGTCAAGAATATGCCAATGTTTTCGTTCAGCACAACCATTTTGTTGGGACGTGCCAGCACAGGAACGATGAGACTGTGTACCATGACTCTAAAGAAAGGAAAAGAAATTGGAATCCCAATATTCCATGGCATTATCAGAGCGAAAATTTTTTATGGTATTTGAAAATTGGGCGTAGACCATTTTTGCAAATCTATAATAAAGGTGTTTAAGTTCAGAACGAGTTTTCATGAGAAAAAGCCAAGTAAACCAGAAAAAATATCAATAAAAACAACAAAATAATGAGATCCCCCCATGGTAGTAGTAGAGGATGGGCCCCAAATATCTGAATGTATAAGATCAAAAGGTGCATTGGAAACAGAAATACTTTTATTGAATGATAAAACAGGTTGTTTTGCAAGTTGACAGGGTATACTATCGAAAGTATCTAGAAGTACATGACCCAATTGACCACTAGAAACCAAAGACTTTAAGCGACTAACAGAAATATGTCCTAAGCGACAATGCCAAAGATGAGAGGGAGATAATGAAGAAGCAGATGTAGGAGCAGCGATCTATGGGGAGTCAGGAACATGAAGGTGAATGAGTTCATAAAGACATCCATACTTACGGCCAATCCCAATAGTCTGCCCCGTTTGAGGGTCCTACATCAAACAATCATTAGCAAAAAATGTGACAGCTAGACCAAGCTCACATAATTGACCAATAGAAATAAGGTTTAAGGTTAAAGCATGGATATAATAAACTTGAGGTAAAGATAAAAGAGATGTGGAAACAATATCAACATGACTGACAGACATGAGAGAACCATCAGCAGTATGAATTAAGGGAATATGAGTAGAGGAAGAGATGGAAGAAAATATAGTAGAACTAGAAGTCATATGATTACAACAGGCGAAGTCAAAATACCAAGAAGAGTTACCTAGGTTCACAGACAAAGCAGTAGGAGGAGGTGTACCAGAGATGGAGAGAAGCTGTTTGAACATGGCCTTTACATCAGTTTAAGAAAAGAAAAAGGAGTAAACGGAGTAGAAAACTCAGAGAAATCCTCAGAGGCAGCAGCAGCAGTGTGATGAATAGGAAAAGACTGATTCCCGAGACGATGAGAGCTCTCCCGGGTAGAACTACCGCGAGAGGAGTGGCTAGTGGAAGATGATCGGGATGGATTGCGAAAGCAATCCGCTGCAGATGACCAGGACCAAGTTTGTTGCAGTATCGGCAGGACCTGACAGGGTAATGAACCAAGAGATGAGTTGAAGAGAGGCCCTGATTCTAACAATAGATGCAGGCAGTGGACCGCTGGGTCGGTAAGGGCCGTGATTGGGAAGTGGCAAGAACATAGTCCACATGATAAGTTTGGAGAGTACCAAGACGAATCTCCTTAGATAGCAGCTCAGAAATAGCTTGTTCAAGAGTGGGCAACGAAAGGCGATGAAAAAGAGAGGCACGCACAGGCTCAAAAGAGGGAGTGAGAGCCATGAAAAAGTAAACCAACCGCTGCTGATTATGATAGGTAGTGAATAAAGCAAAGATCTTTTCGATGAGGCCATGCGATTACGAAAGAGCAAGCTAGTCCCAAACAGAATACATTTGAGAAAGAAAGTCATTAATAAACTGACTGGATTCTTGGCGCATGCGGTGAAGTTGACTCTAAAGTTGATACTGATGGGCAAGACCGATAGTTTGGTATCGTTCTTTCAAAAAATCCCAAATGTCTTTAGTAGGAGTGGTAACAGAATCAAGCTGAAAACGACCAAACTGAAGACTGATAGAGGAAACAGAGGTAATTCGAAACCAGATAATGATCTGGTAGTTCTTATTGTCCCATTCTTCGAGTCGGTCTTTATATGTAGCAATAGTAGTAGCAATAGCAGCAATTTCATCGTTGTCTTTCACCGGTTGGGTCACATCCCCGGTGATAATGCGCCAGAGCTTCTTTCTTTTGAGGAAGGAAGACATGGCTTAAGCCCACAGAACAAAGTTGGAACCATCAAGAAGAATAGAAATCATGAGAGGTATCATAATGATCCATAATAATAGTTGAATAGGGCTAAATAAATAGGAACAGACCTGTAGGAGCAAAACCAGGTAAAACAGAGTGTACCAGTGAGTTCGGAGGGTTAAAAATAGCTAGAAAAGGGGTGTTGTGCAGAGATGACATCAGCAGAGGCTAAAATGATGTCAGCGGCGCACAATAGCAGGTTGCAGTGAGGAGCACAATAGCAGGAAGAGCGTGTGGCGCCCCGTAGAAGAATGGCGCACGCGCGACATATGGGAGCAGACTTGTAGAGACCCTAATGTTTGGTAACTACACTTGAAACCCTAAGCCTTGGGTTAATAGCATTTTAGCCCCTAGTTCCATAAAAGTCTGCATAATGGCCCAATAAAGAATAATTTTAAATCCTAGAACACCACTTTATAATTAGAAATACCCTAGCACTTGGCTTTTAATTATTTTATCTCCTAGTTTCTAAATTAATTCATACATTTTATTTTTTAGCCTAGTTGCAAATTTACTAATTCTTTGAATTCTTATTATTTATTTGAGCAAATAAGTAGCTATAAATATATATTTTTTTAAAAATAGTTTTATTATTTATTTTAATTTTTAGTTGAGCAAATTAGTAGCAAATTAGTGGGAAAAATATGTAGATATTTATAAGTTGCTTACGCATTAAGTTAGAAGGGTAGAATGGTCCTTTTAACCCAATTCATGGCCTATAAAATTGAGAAGCATTGTCTCAATTCCACTCTCACGTTTTTAGCAGCTTAGGGAGAGGGTGAGAGAGGGAGAGTGTGATCAAGGGAAGTAGAGAATAAGGGGAAAAAAAAAAAAAAGAGAAAAAGAATAAGAAGTGATTCAAGAAGGTAAGAACACCTCTTCCTCTTGTCTTCTCCAATTCTTTCACCATCCCATCCTATTGTTTAGATGCCCTCTTGTGTTGCATATTAATGGGAAATAGAGCATTTGGTGTGTATAAAAGTGTAGGTTTGAGTTAGTGACATTGTCTTGCAAATCTGTCAAATTAGGCACTGCTGTAACTTCTCAAATTTAAAGAAAATATCAAATTTGTTTATTTCCCAAATCTGAATTTAGTGTAGGCTATTTGGTGTGTTTAGAGCTTGTGATAATTTTATTATCCCCTAATTGTATGTTTTTAAGGCTTGAATATTTTGTTTAAAAATCTGGTCCTGAGTCTCTAAAAAACAGTCCACTTCTTGCAATTTTATAAAATTTCAGAAAAATCATCTTAGGTTGGTTCTTCTATAAAAATTTAGGATTTTGAGTCCTCTTTCCAATGGAATTTATTTGGGTAAAAATCATTGGGTAGATTGAGAAGAAAGCTAGTTTTCCCAATGGGTGACAAATCTGGACAAGTTTTCGAATATAGCTTGGAGATGAATTTCTGGAGGTGCTGTGCAAATTCTAAGAATTGGAATTGAAACTAGACAGATTAATTATTATTTCTGTGCAATTTCAGCCCCTAATTTTCCTAGAAGTATTTTTCCCAAAGCATTCTTGTTAGCCCCTGCAGAACCAACAGTGCTGGAAATGGTGTTTTATTGTGTTATTTGTCTCTAAGTATTTCAAAGCATGCCTAATGTTATTTTCTTGCCTTACCATACCTATGTTTGACTATCATGGGCTATATTTGTTGGAACAATCTTCTGTCTAAATAAAATAACTTGAAATAAATTCAAACAAATTAAATAAATAACATACCGGATTTATTTATCGAACCGAATTCAAAATTCAAAGACCAAGTCGAGTGTGTGACACTCATTCTTAAGAACAGTTCGCTTCTGCCACGGTTGAGTGGTGTTTATCTCCCAGGATACAATGATCTTCACAAATTTATAGAAGCACTTCAAATAAATTTGTTCGATGGACTAGAACCTGTGTTCTATACTCTCTTAGTAATTTTCCTAAAACTAGAATGAAAGAAAATCCCCTAAATAATTTTTAGATAGCAATATAAATAATACAGACTAAAACTCAGACTGTTTTTTTCGAACCCATGGACTGCTGAAAAACAAATAGTATTTATAGGCAAACTATAGGACCCGAACAGGTATCAAAACAAGTGAAGAGGTGTATAAAACCTTTGAACAGGTGCACCAACAATTTGAATTATGATTTTGTCCATTTGTACCTAAACACCAAATGTCAAACATTTGAAATTTGTTCCGTCCGTTAGTGCATCACAAACTGATGGAACTAAAGGTTCATTTATTATTTAAATTATTTCAAATATATATATATTAAACTAAATAAATATATATATATATATATTAAACTATTGAAATAGTTAAATAAATAAATAAAGAGGTACAAACTTTAGGAAATTTTTAAGGAACCTAAATTTTGTATTTAGAATTAAATTAAATTCTCAAAATTACAAATTTTAGGAAACCACTTAGGAACTCAAAATTTGAATTTAGAATTAAATTAAATTCCCACAATAATTTTTATTGAAAAAATTCAAAAGAATTTTATCTAAATAAAAATTAATGTTAGGCCCGAAAACGACATCAACTTTCCATTCACTCATAAATGGTTTTGACGTTCCGTCTTCACCGTGTGACTTGCCACGCGGCAAGGAACACTTCACCTCTTCGGACCCACCCCAAAAGACGTTTGGGGCCTACTCAAATTGAGCTAAAAAATATGCCTATATTAAACCATTTTTCCAACAATCCCCCACATGAATGGAATTTGACGGAGAGAAAATGCAACAACATGATCTAATTACAGAGAATACAAAAATTGGAAATATTCTGCAAAGGATAGGTAGCTTTTGGCTTTGAACCTTCCCTTGTGAGACACTATCGGATTTATTAGCTAATCAGTGAACATGATGTCTTGAACTATTCAGCCGTTTGTGTAAACCAACACAATAGAACTCATACAGTATATTCCCAGACACAGTTTAGTTCTCACTATTGTGTTCATTTTGGCCCTAAACAACCTGGTCTTCATGAGTGCTTTAGAGAATTGTAGCCCTTCACAAATCTTATAGAACCGGCCCAGTTCACACTCATATAGGTGATTCTTATGAAGAGTATCCTGCCATACTCCACTAGGTTTACCTAAATATAAGAAATGGGTAGGAGTTATACTCCCCAGTGATCCTTCTGAGTCATTCACAACTCGGTTGTCCCTTTGAACCTAGATCTTGGGATCTCCAGTCAACTAGGTTGGGTTGCCGTTGTGGTAACTCTTATTTAATAGGCTTAAGTCCCATTCCTCTCGATGAATTCTCAACTAACTCTCTTGCTAACCCTTTGGTTAGTGGATCCGCTATGTTGTCTTTAGACTTAATATATTCTATGGAGATAATTCCATTAGAGAATAGTTGTCATACGGTATTATGTCGACGACGAATGTGTCGTGACTTACCGTTATACATATGATTCTGTGCTCTACCTATAGCTGATTGACTATCGCAATGTATGCATATAGCAGGCACCGGTTTTGGCCATATTGGAATATCTTCAAGGAAGTGGCGAAGCCATTCTGCCTCTTCCCCTGCTTTGTCTAAAGCTATGAATTCTGATTCCATAGTAGACCTAGCAATACAAGTCTGTTTGGAAGATTTCCAAGATACAGCCGCCCCACCAAGAGTAAAGACATACCCACTGGTGGACTTCGAGTCTCTAGTATCCGATATCCAATTTGCATCACAGTATCCTTCAAGTACTACTGGATATCCAGTAAAATTAAGCCTAATGTTACGAGTAAATCGGAGATATCTTAGAACCCTTATCATTGCTTTCCAATGTTCTACTCCCGGATTACTCGTATATCTACTTAATTTACTTACTGCATAAGCTATATCTGGGCGAGTGCAATTCATCAAGTACATTAAGCTTCTAATAATTTGAGCATACTCTAATTGAGAAATACTTTTCTGTATATTCTTAGAAAGATACAAATTAACATCTACAGGAGTTCTAGCAAGATGATCATCATCTTTGCTAAATTTGTCAAGTATTTTCTCAATGTAATGAGATTGTGACAAAGCATATCCTTCCGATGTTTTGGTAATTTTTATACCAAGTATTACATCAGCCATGCCCATGTCCTTCATATCAAAATGTTTATTCAACATTTTCTTGGTAGTTTTAATCATGTCATTATTACTATCAATGATGAGCATATCATCTACATAAAGACATACAACGACATAACCTTTATCTGTGTTTTTAATATAAACACATTTGTCACACTCATTAATTTTAAATCCATTTGACATCATTGCCTTGTCAAATTTCTCATGTCATTGCTTTGGCGCTTGTTTTAAACCATATAATGATTTAACCAATTTACACACTTTCTTTTCTTTTCCTGGAACAGAAAACCCTTCTGGTTGTTCCATGTAAATTTTTTCATTTAACTCACCATTTAAGAAAGCGGTTTTCACATCCATTTGATGAATTTCTAGATTGTATAGAGATGCAATGGCAATTAGCATTCTAATGGATGTTATTCTAGTAACCGGTGAGTATGTGTCAAAGTAATCTAGACCTTCTTTCTGTCTAAAACCTTTGACTACAAGTCTTGCCTTGTATTTGTCAATTGATCCATCCGCTTTCAATTTTCTTTTGAAAATCCACTTGTACCCAAGAGGTTTACAACCTGGTGGCAAGTCCACTAATTCCCAAGTGTGATTTTGCAAGATGGATTCAACTTCACTGTTGACAGCTTCTTTCCATAAAAGAGCTTCAGGACTAGACATAGCCTCTTTAAAAGTTAAAGGCTCATTTTCTAACAAATATGTTAGAAAATCTGGACCAAAAGATTTTGAGGTTCTAGCACGTTTACTACGCCTAAGTTCCTCTTCCTCATTTTGATCTAACTCTTGTTCTTGATCATGTTCTTGATCCTGACTAGTAATAGCATCAAAAGATCTTTTATTAGTACTAGTCTCCTGTCCAGTCTTCTTTGGAAATACATGTTCAAAGAATGATACATTTCGAGACTCAATAATAGTATTTACATGCATTTCGAAATGTTCTGATTTATGAATCAAAAACCGATATGCACTACTATTCTTAGCATAACCAATGAAAATGCAATCAATGGTCTTAGGACCTATCTTAGTCTTTTTAGGACTAAGAATAGCCACTTTAGCCAAACACCCCCACACTTTTAAGTATTTGTAGAATGATACTCTTCCATGCCACAATTCATAAGGTGTTTGATTCACTTTCTTTCGGGGTATTTTATTTAAAATATAATTAGCAGAAAGTATTGCTTCCCCCCACAAGTTCTGAGGTAATCCGAGCATTAACATGGCATTCATCATTTCTTTTAAAGTCCTATTTTTCCTTTCAGCAATTCCATTTTGCTGAGGTGAGTAAGGAGCAGTGGTTTGATGAATTATTCCATGTTCTTTACAAAATTCACCAAAAGGTGATTCATATTCACCACCTCTATCAATTCTAAGAGTGTGTTTGGTAACGTTCACGTTTTCAGTTTATATTTACAAAAAATTTATAAACTGGTTTTTGTTTATTTTTTGTTTATTTTTAGAAAAACATAAACTACAAACGCGTTTGGTAATTGACAAAATGTTTAAAAAAAATTTAAAAATATAAAAAAGAGTGAGAAATGGCAAGTGGTGGCAAGTGGCGATAGAAGATGGTGGTGGAAAGTGGTGACGGTGGGTAGCAGGTGGTGACGGGTGGGTGGTGGTGGTGGTGGGTGGATGGGTGATGGTGGCGGGTGGTGGGTGGTAGCGAGTGGGTGGTGGTGGTGGTGGTGATGGTGGTGGTGGTGGTAGTAGTGGCGGCAGGTGGGTGGCGGGTGGTGGTGGGTGGGTGGTGGTAGTGGTGAGTGGGTGGATGACGGTGGCGGGTGGTGGGTGGTGGTGGTGGTGGTGGTGGTGGCGGCGGTGGTGGTAACAGGTGGGTGGCGGATGGCGGGTGGTGGCGGGTGGGTGGTGGTGGCGAGTAGGTGGCAGATGGTGATGGTGAGTGGGTGGGTGACGGTGGTGAATGGTAGCGAGTGGGTGATGATGGTGGTGGTAACGGGGTGGTGATGGTGGGTGGGTGGGTAACGGCGGCGGGTAGTAGCGAATGGGTAGTGATAGTGGTGGTGGAGGATGGTGGGTAGCGGTGGCAAGTGGGTGGCGGATGGTGGGTAATGGTGGGTGGTGGCGGGCGGGTGGGTGGGTGATGGTGGGTGGGTGGTGTGGTGGTGGTGGGTGATAGTGGTGGTGGTGGTGATAGTGGTGGTGGTGGTGATGGGTGATGGTGAGTAGTGATGGTGGGTGGTGGGTGGGTGGTGGTGGCAGTGGTGGTGGCAAGTAGGTGGCAGATGGCGGATGGTGGATGGTGGGGGCTGGTGGCGGGTGGGGGCTGGTGGGTGGATGACCCGTGGCGAGTGGTAGGTGGTAGCGAGTGGGTGGTGGGTGGTGGGTAGTGGTAGTGGGTGCCTGGTGGTAGTGGGGGGTGGCAGGTGGTGGATAGTGGTAGCAGGTGGGTGTTGAGTGGTGGTGGCAAGTAGGTGGCGGGTGGTGGCGGCTAGATGGCAAGTAGGTGGTGGTGGTGGTGGCGAGTGGGTGATAGGTGAGTGGTGGGTGGTGGTGGAGGAAGATGGTGGTGGAAAATGGTAGTGGGTAGTGGCTAGTATTGGGTGGTAAAAAAAAAAAAAAAACTGAAAACTCAAAATGAAAACACATTTTTTGTGTTTTCATTTTTTGGCTAAGTTTATAAACTGAGACCACTGATTTATAAATCAAAAATTTTACCAAACAAGTTTTTATTTGAGTTTTTTAAATTTTTGTAAATATAAACAGAAAACTAAAAACGTAAGTGTTACCAAACGGCACCTAAGTTTCTTGATTTTCTTACCACGTTGATTTTCAACTTTATTCTTATATTGAATGAAAGTTTCCAAAGCTTCATCCTTAGTTCGAATTAAATAAATATAACTATATCTAGTATAGTCATCTATAAAAGTGATTACATATTTTTTTCCTACCTCTGGTTTGAATTGATTTAAAATCACAAATGTCACTATGAATTAATTCAAGTAGTTTCGTACTTCTTTCAACTGAATGAAAAGGAGTTTTAGATAATTTTGCCTCAACACAAATTTCACATTTATGATTTGAATCAATGTCAAATTTAGGTAAACATTCCATATTAATTAATCTACGCAAAGATCCATAATTAACATGTCCTAGTCTACCATGCCATAAATTTGAAGACTCAAGCAAGTAAGAGAAGATGTAGTATTATTAATAACTGAGGGTACAACGGTCATTACATTTAACTTGAAAAAGCCATCAGACATGTAACCTTTTCCTACATACATTCCATTCTTAGTAAGTACAAATTTATCACTCTCAAATACAAGGCTAAACCCATTCTTACTCAGTAGAGATCCGGAAACAAGATTCTTGCGAATGTCTGGTACATGCAGCACATTGTTGAGAGTGAGTTCCTTTTTAGATGTCATCTTGAGTACAATCTTTCCTTGTCCTTCAACTTTGGAAGTTGAGGAGTTGCCCATAAACAGTTGTTCACCATTGTCCACTGTAGAATAAGATGTGAACATCTTTTTGTCGGCACAAATATGACGAGTAGCACCAATGTCCACCCACCATTCTTTAGGATTTCTGACAAGATTTGCCTCGGAAACAACTGCAGAAAGATTGATGTCATCGACACCATTGGAAATATTATCCACTTCGGTCATATGGGCTTAAGCATGCTTCTTGCTTGTTCTTTTCTTACTTTTGCCTTTGCTACGACAATCTTTGGCCCGTTGTCCCTCTTTGTCACAGATGTAACATTTGCTATTAAACTTGTACTTTTTATTATCCCCCCCTTTAGAGCCTTGTGATGAACTTTCTCCAGAAGACTTACGTTTCTTGGTTTTTGAAGCATGTTCCACCACATTTGCCTTAGACTCTATAGGATTCTTACCAGCCCGCTTTTCAGAATTGCGGTTGTCCTCCTCAATCCTTAAACGCACAATTAACTCATCCATAGAAATTTCTTTGCGCTTGTGTTTAAGGTAGTTCTTGAATTCCTTCCAGCCTTTGGGTAATTTTTCAATTAAGGCTGCAATTTGGAAGGATTCACTGAGAGACATGCCTTCTGTGTGAATGTCATGCAGAATGAGTTGGAAATCTTGAGCTTGGCTGATCACAGTTTTTGAATCAACCATAACAAAATCCAAGAATCTGCCAACCACAAATTTCTTTGAGCCGGCATCTTCCGTTTGTACTTTTTTTCCAACGATTCCCAAAGTTCCTTTGCTGTCTTGATTGGACTGTAGACGTTGTATAATGTGTTGTCAAGTCCGTTCAAGACGTAATTCCGGCAAAGAAAATCGGCATGTTTCCAAGCATCAACCGTAGCAACCACTTGCCGGTCGGTTTCATCCTCTTTCAGGATAGGAGCATCTTCACGGAGAAAACGAGCCAGGTTCAGAGTTGTAAGATAGAACAACATTTTCTGTTGCCATCTTTTAAAGTCAGTTCCCGAGAACTTCTCTGGCTTTTCACCGTGATTTACCGGTACTGTCATCACAGGAGAGGGGGTTGGTGCAATCGCAGCCACCACAGTAGTACTTGTTTGGGCATTTGTTTCAGTAGCCATCAATTCTAATTTATAAAACAAAGTTATAATTAGAATTTACACTACACAGAAAATTAAACCAAATGCACAGAATTAAATTTTGTAAAAATAAAAGAAACAAGAATGTAACTTTTATTTTCTAATTAATTTGAAAATAAAATAAAATTTTATTTAAACAAATTAATTCCACACAGAAAATAAAAGAAATAAAAACTATAACTTTTATTTTTCAATTAATTTGGAAATAAAATAAAATTTTATTTAACCAAAATAATTCCACATAGAAAATAAAATTCTGTAAAATAAAAGAAATAAGAATATAACTTTTATTTTTTTTCCAATTAATTTGGAAATAAAATAAAATTTTATTTAACCAAATTAATTCCACACAAAAAATTAAATTTTGTAAAATAAAATAAATAAAAAAATAAACAAAGAAATAAAAATATAACTTTTATTTTTCAATTAATTTGGAAAAATAAAAATTTTATTTAACCAAATTAATTTCATACAAAAATTTAAATCTCTTGTTACACTCCAAAAATTAAAATACTGAAAACAGAATTTTAATTAATGAAAACTCAGAAAATAATTTCTAAAACCCAAAATTAATTTACGAAAAATTCCACAAAAATATATTACGAATTGTTAATGACACCGATGTCGTACTTCTAGTTGTTGTCAAAGAAAAGAGACAGTATATTACTACTATCTGTCAAATAGCATATAATCACTATTTGTTTTTCCAATCAGAATATTATTTTGTAAATTCACAGAAAATAATTTTCTTTCGAAATTATTTACGAAGAATGAAAAAGGGAAACAAACGAAAAATTCTGTAAACAGAATAATTCGAATCTGTCTTAAGATTGTTGGAACAATCTTCTGTGTAAATAAAATAACTTGAAATAAATTCAAACAAAATAAATAAATAACATACCGGATTTATTTATCGAACCGAATTCAAAATTCAAAAACCAAGTCGAGTGTGTGACACTTTGTCCTTAAGACAGATTCGCCCAGCTACGGTGCTTACGATTGAGTGGCGTCTATCTCCCAGAATACAATGATCTTCACAAATTTATAGATGCACTTCAAATAAATTTGTTCGACGAACTAGAACCTGTGTTCTATACTCTCTTAGTAATTTTCCTAAAACTAGAATGAAAGAAAATCCCCTAAATAATTTTTAGACAGTAATAGAAATAATGCAGACTAAAACTCAGACTGTTTTTTTCGAACCCATGGATTGCTGAAAAACAAATAGTATTTATAAGCAAACTATAGGACCCGAACAGGTATCAAAACAAGTGAAAAGGTGTATAAAACCTTTGAACAGGTGCACCAACAATTTGAATTATGATTTTGTCCGTTTGTACCTAAACACCAAATTTCAAACATTTGAAATTTGTTCCGTCCGTTAGTGCATCACAAACTGATGGAACTAAAGGTTCATTTATTATTTAAATTATTTCAAATATATATATTAAACTAAATAAATATATATATATATTAAACTATTGAAATAGTTAAATAAATAAATAAAGAGGTACAAACTTTAGGAAATTTTTAAGGAACCTAAATTTTGTATTTAGAATTAAATTAAATTCTCACAATTACAAATTTTAGGAAACCACTTAGGAACTCAAAATTTGAATTTAGAATTAAATTAAATTCCCACAATAATTTTTATTGAAAAAATTCAAAAGAATTTTATCTAAATAAAAATTAATGTTAGACCCGAAAACGACATCAACTTCTCATTCACTCGTAAATGGTTTTGACGTTCCGTCTTCACCGTGTGCCTTGCCACGCGGCAAAGAACACTTCACCTCTTCGGACCCACCCCAAAAGACGTTTGGGGCCCACTCAAATTGAGCTAAAAAATATGCCTATATTAAACCATTTTTCCAACAATATTTCTTCTCTTATGTTTGTCTCATGCTCTTTTATATTGCTGAATTACCGAATATGGTTAACTTGCCTGGCAAAAGATCTAATAAATGGGAAATAGAAAGGGGTTGGTAATGGGTGACGTTCACCTTTGTGCTTCAGAATGTTTTATGTAAAATACATGTGAATGGAATTAAAACCAAATGAGTTAAGTCTTGCGTAAGTAGTCTAAGCGAGCCCCAAGGTTGACACGGATGTATTCAGACTCTATGCGGTGGTTTTCAGGATGTAAGCGAGCCCTTTTGTATGGTATGTGCAGGGTGTAAGCGAGCCCTAAGCACGATTTGGTATGGTATGTGCAGGGTGTAAGCAAGCCCTAGGCACGATTTGGGTGTAAGCGAACCCACTTGTTTGGCCGTCCCTTTTGAGGTCCATCAATGCCACTGACATGTAAATAATCGAAGGGTGGGCATAGGTGGTAAGGTCTGCAAAGTAGAAAAATGGGAAGTTTTGAATAGTCAGTGTTCAATCTTTGTGGTTGGGTAGAAGGATCTCTTTGAGGGATTCTAAGTGTCTAGTCTAACTACTAATTCATAAAACGTATGTTATGTTACTCGATTTGCTATGTATATGGTTGACTGGTTGATAGAAGATATGGGGGTGTATGTGTGTTTTTACTGGGCATTCCAAGCTCATGGCGTGTCATGTCAGGTGAGGAAGCAGTTTACGATGGTGAAAGTTATCTCGAAGACAACCAAGATGAAATGTTGGAGCCGTGGTTCACTTGAAGACTTAGACTAGTAGTTTTTTTTTTTTTTCTTTGACTTTTGGCACGTTAGTGTTTGTAATTCTATTATGGAACACAAATAAATTAACTATGGTATTAACTTTGCTTATATGTGTATATTAAGATGTTTGGTTATCTATCCTGTTTGAACGGTATTATGTACTTTGTTTTTTTTTTTTTTTTTTTTTTTTGTGTCATGAATTTTGGGCCGTTACAAGACTAAGCGCCTGGTGCACAATCTTGAGCAGACGTGAGGCGATGCAAAAGCAAGGTGACATCGAGATCTTGGCGTGGCGAAGCAGCGAAGACGCGTGAAGGCGTGTGCAGTGGTGACGGTGGAAGCTGAGACGCACCAAACACAAAGGTGGTGCGTGGAGGCCCATGACGATGTTTTCTAGTGACGGGAGTGGTGTCGTTGGAATCGTGAGGTGATTCCGAACAGGTTGGTGTAGTGCCACTGTGTACGGGATTAAGCACCAAAAACAGAAAATGCCAGAAGTGTACAACTGCACTTTGATACCATGTAAGATGAGTTGGTAGAGAGAGAGAGAGAGAATAAATTGAGTGTATTGATTATATTGAATGTGTGTTTACAGTCTATCTACAATGTTCAGAGAGACTCTCTTTTATAGAGGAGGAGATAGTGTCCAAAGAGGTTTTTGGCCGAAAGAACCGAAAGCAACCAAACAACATGATTGCAACATGACTGACAGCTAATATATATACAATATACTAATATATACTAACAGTTTTAATGGTAAGGACATACAAAAAATATTTTTTAAAAAATATAATAATAAATTTAACAGATCAAGTGAAGTGTTTCTCTTTAGCGATGTTAAATATATATATATATATATATGTGTGTGTGTGTCAATTTGTATATTAATTCTTTATAAATAAATCAAATAAAATAAAACTAAAAAATTAACAAAATTAATCTACTTTGGTCTTTGCAAGGCATCTGGAACTCCTCGACTCAAAAGCAACACGACTGTACTTTTGTGCATCGACATCTTCTCCCTCTAGCCTCTATACATTAAAAGCATCAAAGTAAACCTAAAATTATATAAGCTAATAAATTATTTTTTGGGTAAATTACACTGACCCTTAAGATTTCTGACAAATACAAGAATCTCTCTTATGATTTCAGTAATTACAGTAACTTCTCTTATTTTACATGACATTTTCCAGATTCTCCCATTATGTCAATTGGAACAAATGGTATTACTTTCCTATAGTAAAGGACCTTATTGCCTTTCTTTTTAAAATATTAAAACATATTTTTGGATTGGAGAACGGATTTGGAAGAAAATGACCTTACTATAGGAAGGAACAGTGTTTGGAACAAACAGTGTTTTTGGATTTATTATTTTATTTTAAATTTAATTTTTATTTAATTTTTTTTGACTTTAAATATTTTATTTTATTTTGTAAATATTTTAATTTTAATATTTTAAACTCAAAACACAACTTCACACTTAAATAGTAACCAAACACATAACTCAAAACTCCATACTATTTTTAAAACTCTACACTCAAATCGTAACCAAACACATAATAAAAAAATTAAAATATTTAAAAATATATTCATAAAAATAATATAAAATATTTAAAATAAAAATTATATATTTAAAATAAAAAAAATATTGTTTTAAATTTTTTTAATATTTAAAATATTAAAAAATACAAAACATAGATTTATGAAATATAGTTCACATTAAAATAAATAAATAAATATTTTAATTATTTTAAAAAATACCCTGAAAAAATAAATCCAAAAAATTTCAAAATATAACTCAAAACTCTTTTCAAAACTTATAACCAAACAAATTTTTTCTTTTTAAAACTCATAATTCAAAATATGACTCCACACTCAAATCATGATTCTAAAAATAATTTTAAAAAATTAAAAAATATATATTTTATAAAAAAAATTCTTTTAAAATAGAGTCTTGGAAAAAAAATTCTTTTAAAATAATTTCAGAAATTTTCAAAACTCATAACCAAATACACAACTCAAAATTACTCAAAACTCAATTCAAAAATTATTTTTTTCAAACACATAACTCAAAACTCAATTTAAAACTCTTTTCAAAACTCAAAACCAAACTTTTTTCAAAACTTTATTTTAAAAGAAAATATTTTTAAAAATATTTTATATTTTATTTTTTAAAATTATTTTTAAAATCTTGATTTAAGTGTGGTGTTGTATTTTAAGTTATGAATTTTGAAAAGAGAAAATTTGTTTGGTTATAAGTTTTGAAAAAAAATTTGAATTATAGTTTGAAATTCTTTGGATTTATTTTTTTAGGGTAAATATTTTACATTTTAAATATTTATTTTAATGTGCATTATGTTTCATATATTTATTTGCTGTATTTTTTAAAATATTTAAAAATATATATTTTTTATTTTAGATATATAGTTTTTTTTTTAAATATTTTATTTTATTTTATAAATATATTTTTAAATATTTTAACTTTTTTGTTATTTGTTTGTTCTGATTTGAATGTAGAGTTTTTAAAATAGTGTAGAGTTTTGAGTCATGTGTTTGGTTATGTGGTTTGAAAATAATTTTTGAATTGAGTTTTGAATTATATGTTTTAGTTCTGACTTGAGTGTGAAGTTGTGTTTTGAATTTAACATATTTAAATTAAAAAATCAAAATATTTAAGAAATAAAATAAAATATTTAAAATAAAAATATTTTAAAATATTTAAATAAAAATTATATATTTAAAATAAGAAAATAAAATTTTCTTAAACATTTTTTAATATTTTTAAAAAATAAATTCAAAAAAAGTCATTTTGTGGGTCAACAGAGGAATAAAGATAAGGGTAGTATCGTCTTTTCGTGTTCAAAAGGAAAGGCATTTATTTTATGCAAGTAACACCGTTTGTTTGAATTTTGCAGAATAGGAGAATCTGGAGAATGTCAAATAAAGTAAGAAAAATTACTGTAATTATTGAAATTACAAAAGAAATCTTTGTATTTGTCAGAAATTTTAGGGGAGGTCAATGTAATGTATCCTTATTTTTTTTAATAAGTAATACTTGAAAAATTTTAGATTGTCATGGTTAAAGCTGTGAACTTTTTTAAAGCCCACACTGTAGTAGTGGACTAGTAGTACACAGAATTAGCCAACCATGAACCAAGTTATAGCATGTCAAGCCCTGGTGGCTAGGGTTTTAAATCCAACCATGTTTGGTCCGGCTTGGGTTTAAAATAGGCTATCTTAACATAAATTTAAGTAGAAATTTGAAAAAAGAAAAGAAAATATGTGTGAAATATAATTATATTTTATTTACATTTCATTTATATATATTCTAAATTCTTATTCAAATTCATTATCCAAACACAGCCTATGTTTAGCTGAAGTCTAGTACTTTTTTCTTTTTCTTTTTTTTTTCTTTTCTATTTTGAGGAGTGGTTTTTTATTTTATTTTTTTTAAATAAAGTGATGTTAGAATAGTGTTCTTGACAACTAGGGCGCTCGAAAGCACTCTTGGTTTGCAAAATCAAGATCAGGTCTGTTATTGCAAAGAAGAAATACTAGTAGAAAATTTTTCTGTGGTTGTGATTGTGATTGTGGTGATTAATAGAGTTTTGAGCAATAGAATCTTAGCTAATAAATAAATAAATAATTAAATAAAAAGGGAGTGTATGTGATTTCATTTGCAAAACCTACTCTGTACATACTATTGTCATGCTCTTATTCTTGT
The DNA here is from genome assembly GCA_025200525.1 of Camellia lanceoleosa. Classification (NCBI taxonomy): domain Eukaryota; kingdom Viridiplantae; phylum Streptophyta; class Magnoliopsida; order Ericales; family Theaceae; genus Camellia; species Camellia lanceoleosa. The sequence continues at coordinate 128,742,753 of CM045759.1, read as the reverse complement.
TGTTGGTATTATTTACTGTATTTGGTTTTAATTTTTTAAAAATTAAATTTTTTATTTTTCATATTTTTTTATTTTTAGTAATATTTTTAAATTTTTAAGAAATTTTTTTGCTTTCTTAGATGCACCTTACTTAAATGTATCTAAAAAGTAAAATATTTATAAAAAAATATTTTAAAAAATAATAAATACACAAGAATACAAAAAATATACTGAATTTTAATTTTTTTTTTTTTTTGTATTTTTAGTATTTAGTGAATCTTTTAAAGATTTTTTTCACAAATATTATACTTTTTAAATGTATTTATATTAGGTGTATCTAAAAATTTTATAAAAAAAAATTGCTTAAAACATTAAAAAAATTCAGTGAAAACAAAAAACACAAAAAAAGAAAAAGAAATTGTGATAAGTAAATTTAGAAATCTCAAACTAAACAAGCTGATTAGTATTGCTCATACTTTGAACTGGGTTTTGAAATTCAAGGTTACATGGGCCATTTGAAAACACACACTACTAAGCTGATCCCATTGGATCCCAATTTGGTTCTGGATGCAGAACTCCAGATCCGACCCTAGATTGATTGGATATAAGAATAAGATTGTAAATCAGCTGATTCGATGATATAAAACAAGTAGGTAAGAAATTCTTGAAACAATTGAACCGGTAAAGGGTAATGAAGAGGTCAAATTGAGAGCAACAATAACACTTTTGTAACGAGTTAAGAATTATCTCAAATTTAATAGTCTGATCGGGAACAGTTAAATCAAAATCATTGTTGTTTTGGCAATGATGTGCTGTGAATTTTAGCCAAATTCCTTCATTTAAGCCCTCAAATTAGTGATTTTGCCATTTTAAAAAAGTTTCGTTTTAATAATAATTTTATTTTGAGAAGTTCGTTTTTAACGCCATCTATTTTGGCTCGTTTCTAATGTTTCCTAGTATTCAGATTTGGACATGACTCAAATTTTCTATTTTTAAAATAATTTTCTATTTATTTTCGTGTCTAATAAGGAATCAACTTAATTTCTTGTTTCCTTGTCTAGTTAAGGTTTCGTTCATTATAAATAATGATGTAGGTCTTAGAGAAAATCAACTTTTATTCAATATAATTCAGTCTCTCTTTGAGAATTCTTTCTTCCTTCTAGATTTAAGGTTTTCTTGGTCTGCTAGAATGATATCTAGTCTAGTGTGATATTTCCTTGCATCAATCAAACAGAATAGTAAGTTGTTCAAGTTTAGTTTGACAATTTGACAAACTTTAAAATGTGTTCAAGTTTTTGTTTACCTTTCAAGCTGGTCTTAAGCAAGTTTGAATCGAACAAAAAATTCTAGTAACTTAATTTGTTAAATTGCATATAAGCTTGTTAAGTCGAGTAGTAAATTGTTCAAGCGTGATTTGAAAACTTATTTTAGACTTATTTACATAACTATCGATTTCGGAAAAGTCTTTGTAAGCAAAACATGAATCCAACTAGAATAGTCTAGTTTACTTTATAATCTTAATTGGATTTTTAGTAATTTATCAAAAACAAAAGATTCATTTAATTTCAAGGTCAAGGTTTCTTTCCAGTGCACTAGACTCTCTCGTCCAGTAGGGAGGCTGTGAGTGGCCTATGGTATTGGATAAAACCTTCAAGTGCACGGGAGAAAAGTTCATCTATATTAAAATGCATTATTGCTATGATTATGAAACAAACAGGCAAAGCCAGTGATTCCTTTTAAACAGATCTTTAAACACTATAAAGAAATGCTCCCAAGCAATGAGACAGCAAACTATTTTTTAAATATTTATTTATTTTATGGTTTAAAAACAGCTTCATAGAGTCTTTGCTGGATGTAGCTTCTCAGTTTGGGTACAGCTTGGGTAGGTAGAAGTGGAAAATTAAGGGTTGTTTGGGATGATCTAAATAAGTGTACTTTTTGTCTTTTTACGAAAAGATGTGCAGAAAAGTAGAGAGATGATGTGATAGAAAAAAGATAAAAAGATGAATTATTTAGGAGATGCCAAACTTCGGTATTTATGGGACACTACGTGACCATGTCACAGATCAATCAACAAATGTCATAACTCCATGTTATCTCCTCAATCACCAGCAAAAAATTATAAGTTTCACTTTTTCATCAATTACAATTAATTTCGAATACCACGTGACAATAGCTTGAGACATAGAATAACTTTTCAAAGAGAAGTAGTGGTGTGGTTCTCTATGTCAATGTAATTTTTAGTAAGTTAAACAGTAATTAATGATGATTAATTTAGTTGAAACAAACATGTCAGAGGGCTGTCAGTGTTCTTAGATTGACAAATGAAATTGGAATCAGGGATTAAAATGTCAAAGTCATATATGTTCCCCTCCTTAAAACATGGCCACATACACATGTTCAATGTCTGGATTATTATTAATTAATCAGACACTGAAATATTAGTCAGCATGTTTAGGGGTTGATGTCAAAAAGTGGCAATGTCAAAATAAAGGGTAGGTTTGGTTTGTGTTTCTGAAAAAATTTCAGAAATTTTCTCTACAAATAAATTTCAGAAATTTTCTCTACCAAACAAATTTTCTCAAAAAAATTTCCCAAAACACACAAACCAAACAAGTTTTCCAAACAAATCTCTCTCACACACACATCAAATCAATCACTTTTTCCAAAACTTTCTCTCAAAACAATTTTCCAAAACAAATTTCCCAAAAAACCAAACCAAACATGTTTTCGTACTTTTTATCTCTAAAACACATCTCTCAAACACAAACCAAACATACCCAAAATTTCCATATTTGACAGAGTTTTGTTTTATTTTTGTCGTTTTATTTTTTGAACAACACATTTTACAGAGTTAAATTTTTAATTTGATAATTCATTTTCAATTGTACAAATGCCATTTTTTTGCATTTTACTCACAAACTTCCAAAAAAAAATGTTCACTTGATGGTTCATCATGCCAGAAGTGGTGAGAAAAATGTTCTCAAATTTTGATAACGTGATAGGAATAGCTTGCCTCCAATCTGAGGTCGATTTAGACGGTACTGTTCGACTTATAGAGGCCTATTACGGGTTCCGTTTTGATAATTCGAACCATTTAATGTGTAGAACTCGTCGAATACTATATATCTGTAACAAATCACATTGATCAGATATCGATAGCTATCTCATTGGATCAGTTTGTTGTCAACTGTTAATTTGTTCACCGTCCATTTTTTTTTTTTTATAAAAAACTAATTTAATCACATAGCTATCGATATCCGATTAACGTGATTTTTTACAAACATATAGTACTCGACAATTTCTACACATTGAACAGTTCAGATTATCAAAATGGGACCCGTGATGAGCCCCACAAGCCGAACAATACTGTCCAGTCCAATCTTAAATCGGAGGCAAGCTGCATCCTAATGTGATAAGTAGAATGGCATACTTTGGTAATGATTTTGGGAGAAGTTTTACTAAAATATAACTTTAAAATTATTACGAATGCTGAATTGACAAAATACCATGCCAAAGTTAGATTTTAGTATGATACGTATCTAAAATGTCAAAATTTCACAACCTTAATCTAATGAAAAAAAATATATATATATTATTTTTTATATTTTCTTCACACAAATATTAAATGAAAATGATATTCGTGGACTTCATAAATGAGAAAGAAAATTCTTGCCAAAATCTCACAATTTGTCAAACTTGTGCCATATTTTGGCATATGGGATGGTAATGTCAAAATTTTGCATTATAATTCTTCATTCTTTACCCAAGTTGCTACAACAGATGTGATTGGAGATGTCACTGAAGTGTTTTAGCAAACAATTGGAAATATTACAAGTTAATTTGAGTTATGACTTGCGTAATTGAACGGTTCATCGTAGGTCTCGATAATTGGTTGGGCCAATTTAACCTTAAAATTTAAGATTTTTGATAAGTGAATAAGTTAGCTTGGGTTAATCCATCATAGATTCTTAAAGTTTATACCCAATTTATGGACATAGAAATATAGACCCATGGGCTTTAGGGTCAGGCTTGACCCATGTCGGCCTGATTTTGGCCTTAATTCTGACCTAAATTCATATTATTTTGTTAAATGAGATTTATTAGAATTTTTTTTTTCAAGTGTTTGTATTTCAATTAGTCCATAAAATATTATTGTATTTCAATAAATCCTATTTTTTAGACATTTAATCTATCAAATCCTAATTCTCATATTTAAAGTATTTTATGGACATTTCTACCCTTACAAATATTTTTTGAACGGTTAGTAATTTGGTGATGTAAACATTCATATTTTATAATATGATTCACATCATGGAACATTCATACTATAAATGTGAATATTATTAAGGGTATTTTGGTAATTATGTCACTTATAAAACTTATTGGAATATAAAAAAATAATATGAATTAAATGAAACATAAGTAGGTGAAAAGAAATTTATGAAAAAGTGTCTCTTTTGTTAACCTCAAAATTCACTGGAAAAATAATAAAGAACTGTAATACAAAATTTTAGAGTGTATTCACTTGTAAATGGGCCAGGCTTTGGGTAGTCCATCGAGCTAGGTTAATAGGTTGGGTCGGCCCATCCTCAAGATAGGGCTAGACCGTAATATTTGAGCTTTTTTTATTAGGTCTAATTTATGCCAAGTTGAGAAAAGTATGAAAAAAAAAAAGAAAAAAAAAAAAGAAGATTAAAATAATAAATTAAAATGCTACCTACCAAAAGAAGAAATTTATTTACAAATCATACTGTTTTAAATCTGACATCTAATAAATTATTTTTTAATTATATTTATACTTATGTATAGCAAACCAATAAATAAATAAAATAAAAGAAGGTATGCATAACAAATGTAACAACCCCGTTTTGTAGCTCGAAAATTATGAGACTCGAATGGCACGAGTCCAAAACGACAACGTTTTGTTTTTTTTTTTTTTTTTTCTTTTTCTTTTTCTTTTTCTTTCTCGTTTTTTATGAAGATGAAGAATATGAAAGTGAAGAAGAAGAAGAAGAAGAAGAAGAAGAGGGAGTTGGAGCTAGGGCTGAAGAACACAAAGAGGGAGTTGGACAACAACATCTTCATCAACACATCATCATCACCAACAACAACTTCATCAACATCATCGTCATCATCATCAACAACAACAACATCTTCATCAACATCATCATTAGCATCATCATCATCATCATCAACACATTATCATCATCAACAATTTTTATTTTTTTTAGATCCAAATCTACTTAGAAAAAAAAAAAAAAAAAAGAGAGGAGAAAACAGAGTCTGAAAGAGTAACATCTTCATCAACAACAACATCATCATCATTATCATCATCAATAATTTTTTTTTTCTCCAGATCCAGATCTACTTAGGAAAAAAAAAAAGAAAAAAAAAAGAGAGAAAACAGAGTCAGAAAGAGGAGATCGGCGATATCCACCGGCGTCACCACCATCACCGTCGATCATCTCTTCTCCTTCTTCTCTGTCGCCTCTTCTCTCTTCCTCTTCTCTTCTCTTCTCTTCTCTCTCTCTCTCTCTCTCTCCTCTTTTCTTTCCTCTGTCTGTGTTCGAAAGAAAGAAAAAGAAAGGAAAAAAAAAACTGTCCAAAAACGACGTCGTTTTGGGCAGTCAGGCCATGTGAGTCGGAAGAATTTCGAGCTACAAATCATTTTTCCAAATGTAAATTCAACGTGAATCTTTGAACAGCCTCTAAACCTCATCATATGTATTTAAATTTTGGATTTTTTCTGAAATTTAAAAAAAATACAATAAATTTTGACAATTTAACATAATTACATTGACTTTCATTTTAATATGATTAAATAAGTAATACAAATACAAATATCTATATAAGCAAATGTAATGAAACGTGAGAAGCTTCCAAACTTTTAATACTAAATTTTCAAGATATCTTTTTCCTACATGGCATTATGTGAAGTCTCTTTTACCCATTTCCCTAATTTTTAATTATTTTTTAAAAATAAACATAACAAAAAAAAAAAATTTAAATCAGATATATAAACAGATGAAATTCACAAACTTGATCACTATCTCTTCAATTAATATCTTTCTTAACAAATTTAATCTCAATCTCTATCTCTTGTTTTTTTGTAAAATGTTTATTTTATTTATTTTTATGTTACATTTTCAAATTAAATTTGATATCTATCTCTTTACTATCTATATATATATAGCAATGTTCCCCTCCCATTTCTCTACGTTCCTCTCCACTTCAATCTCAATGTTATATTGACTTGTGATTGTAAGAATTGTATGAATGAAATTCGTCTCTTCTAATCAGAAAAATAAATAAATAAACTTTTTTTTTTATTTGAGATATTCAATCTCAATGTTATATTGATTGTTTTGTTTGTTTGTTTGTTTTTTTTTTTTTTTGTGTGTGTATATATATGATTTATGATTGTAAGAGTTTTATGAATGGAAATAAGCCATATCATTGATGCGATTTCGATATAATTTGTTCATTGAACATTTTGATTGTAAATCTCATTTTGCATAATTGAAGTTGTTCGGAAGTTTACTATCAAATTTTTCATTTTTCTTATTTCTCTTATTTAACTCTTTGAGACTCATAAATGTTGAATTTTTTGAAGATCATTTTTTTTTGAAAAATGATTTATTCAAGAAGTTTGACTCATATTTCATGGGAATGATTCTTTTTGTGTGTGTGTGTGTGCGCGTGTGCGTGCGAGCAATGAATTTGATGTATATTTTTTTCTAATTTTTTCCTATTTCAAGTTGGACATTTTAAATGTAGAGTGATAAAAAAATGAAATAGTGCGGGGATATATTTTCTGAGTACCAACACGTGGCAAGGTGACGCCGACGTGTCAGCCGAGGTGCCACGTGTCTTGGTCGTAATGCCGAGGTGATCTTGGCTAGGCCGAGGTTATCTCCGAAGATATCGGAATCCGAGATAAGTGGATGAGGGACAAGAGTCCTAGAATGAAGAGGGAACTCAACCTGGATATGGACAAGAGTCCTAGATTGGGAGAAGACTTCAGTTTGGGTAAAGATAAGATTCTTGGAGAGTTTATCTTAGTCCCAAGGAGTCCAGATTAGCGAATCCCGAGTTCATTGGAGTTAGGCTCTCATTGGGACTGTGATTGAGTTGGCTATAAATAAGAGGCACCCCCATGGGTCTAAGGTATGTTTTTTATACTCAAGCTTGTGAGTTGAATACTTGATTATCTTTGAGAGATATACTGACTTGATCGTCGGAGTGCCCCCGGGTGGAAGAACCACCATCGGAAACTTCTCTTTCTGTGCAGGATAGCAGGGTGCCATCTATTCTGCCTGTGTTCTACCGCTGAATCACTAAGGAGGGCAGTGTGGTCGGAAATTCACTCACACAATTTGGCGCCGTCTGTGGGAAAGAAAGAAGAATAGATGGCCAATGACGGACAAGAGGATCAGATTGAAGACAACACTCCTGCTGGGAGTAGGAGACCTATCGACCTTGACGTTGAAGGGGACGACCGCAACATAGAAACTCGTGACTACATTCACGGAGTGAAAGACGCCGGCCAGGAAGGTGACGCACCAAAAACAACAGATCGAAGTGGATACTACAACGAAGATGACCTCCAAGTATGGAAGGATAGATACCTGCGGAGGAACGAAGACCCTTCCAGAAGGGATACAAACACAGAGGGCATGAGCGCTCCCAAGGAGATGACATTCAAGTATAGAAGAACTCATCATGAGTGAGCAGATCCCGGATTCCAGATCTTGGATCCTGGATCCGAGAAGACATGATCTTAGCCTAGATAAGTAGGCCCGAGAAGACGAGAGCTCAGCCTAAGTGAGCAGATCCCGGATCCCAGAAGACGTGATCTCGGCCTAGATGAGTAGGTCCGAGAAGAGAAGAGCTCAACCTGAGTAAACAGATCCAAGATTCCAGCAGACAAGATCTCGGCACTTAAGTCCGGGAAGAGAAGAGCTTAGTGAGCAGACCTCAGATCCCAAAAAATAAGAAGAAAACACACAAGGTCAGACTATAGTTAGCCAGGTTGAAGGCCTTTTATAAGGTCCACAGAGGAGTATGTGGAAGCCATGCAGGGGGTAGAAAGAAGACAGCGATGTTTGCCACTTGTTGAAATTTGTAGCAATTTACAAGTTGGTTAAACCGAGATGATGCTTAACCGAAGTTAAGCCGAGACAATGTTTAACCAAAGTTAAACCAAGATGATGCTTGACTGAAGTTAAGCCGAGATGATGCTTAACCGCAGTTAAGCCGAGACGATGTTTAACCGAAGTTAAATTGAGATGGTTCCTTATCTTCACTTGTTGAAATTTGTAGCAATTTACAAGTTGAAGTTAAGCTGATTCCTTATCTTCACTTGTTGAAATTTGTAGCAATTTACAAGTTGAAGTTAAGCTGAGATTATTCCTTATCTTCACTTGTTGAAATTTGTAGCAATTTACAAGTTGAAGTTAAGCTGAGATTATTGTTTCTCTTCGCTTGTTGAAATTTGTAGCAATTTACAAGTTGGTCAAACCGATACAAAGCTTAAACTTGTAGCAATTTACAAGTTGGTTAAACCGAGATGATGCTTAACCGAAGTTAGGCCGAGACAATGTTTAACCGAAGTTAAACCAAGATGATGCTTGACTGAAGTTAAGCCGAGATGATGCTTAACCGCAGTTAAGCCGAGACGATGTTTAACCGAAATTAAATTGAGATGGTTCCTTATCTTCACTTGTTGAAATTTGTAGCAATTTACAAGTTGAAGTTAAGCTGATTCCTTATCTTCACTTGTTGAAATTTGTAGCAATTTATAAGTTGAAGTTAAGCTGAGATTATTCCTTATCTTCACTTGTTGAAATTTGTAGCAATTTACAAGTTGAAGTTAAGCTGAGATTATTTCTTATCTTCACTTGTTGAAATTTGTAGCAATTTACAAGTTGAAGTTAAGCTGAGATTATTGTTTCTCTTCGCTTGTTGAAATTTGTAGCAGTTTACAAGTTGGTCAAACCGATACAAAGCTTAACACTTGTTGAAATTTGTAGCAATTTACAAGTTGAAGTTAAGCCGAGATTACTGTTTTTCTTCGCTTGTTGAAATTTGTAGCAATTTACAAGTCGAAGTGAAGCCGATGTTATTGCTTACAAACTTATAGCAATCTACTGGTTGGCTAAACCAAAAAAGATGCTTAACACTTGTTGAAATTTGTAGCAATTTACAAGTTGAAGTTAAGCCGACATATGATCATCTGTTGAAATTTGCAGCAATTTACAGGTTGAAGTAAAAGCTAAGTATATTGTTTAAACCCTTGTTGAAATTTGTAGCAATTTACAAGTAGATCATTGTTTAGCACTTGTTATAACTTTAGAAAAGTTTACTGTATATGTTAGTCCTTGTTGAAATTTGTAGCAATTTACAAGTAGGATAGACTGAGATTACTGTTTAAACACTCGTTGAAACTTGAGAAAAGTTTGCAAAAGTTAACATTGAATAGTATATGTCTTATGCTTGTTGAAATATATGAAAAGTTTGCAGGTCAGGATCTTGCTGAAGTAAAGTTTGTAGTTATTATACCCGAGGTATGTAACCCCGAGAAGATTGCACAAAGAAAGCAAAGAATGAAAGGCACGCAGAATATTCTAAGTATAGAATCATGCAAAGGCAGTCAAGAAAAGACAAAGGCACAAGCATTCAGAGAAGGGAAGTTAAATTAGACATACAAGAGTACAAGGGGGCACATCGGCCATATGCAGAGCTTACATTGTCTGAAAAGCAAAAAGGTACAAGAGTACAAGCGACAAAAGATGAAGAACTTCAAAAAACCGAGATGATGTTTAACCGAAGTTAAACTGATATGATGCTTAACCGAAGTTAAGCCGAGATGATGTTTAACCGAAGTTAAACGGAGATGATGCTTAACCGAAGTTAAGCCGAGATGATGTTGAAACCCGAGAAAAGTTTACAAGCAGAGTTAAAATCGAGAATGAAGAATGGCTTAAACACTTGTTGAAATTCAGAGAAAATTTACAAGTTAGAGAGCGCACAAAGTTAAATGTCGGCAAAAGATTCGTTGGAGCCAAACGTCGTTTTGATTAGAACAGAACCACTAAGTACACGCCAAAAGTGGTAACTAGAATTGTGAAAGGAATAAATGCTTCAAAGAAACAGCGATGATAGTTTGCAAAGGCCAAGAGAAAGAGGGTCTAAAGGATAGAAGTTTTAATACACCGTCAAAAGAAGAACACATCAGGTCTGTGACTACGGCACGAAGCCAACTTCCCTAATGTGATCCTAAGTGCAACTTATGTTCACATTAGGGGGCAAGGAGAAGATGCAAGGGGAAGGAATGATAATTAAGGAGCAAGGAATGATAACACTTGTTGAAAATTTTTGAGCAAATTACAAGATGAGTTAACCGAAGATTGTGAAGTCTACCACTTGTTGAAATTTGAAGCAATTTACAAGTTTGGTATAGCCGAGATAACACTGAAAGACGTTTCCGAGATATGATCATCCGAGATGACCAACTAGCTTATTAAGAGCTGAGAAGATTGGCAGGTACAAAAATGAAGACCTTAAAGAACTAGGGACTGAAAGCAAGAACGTCGGACTGATCTGCTTCGACAAACGACGATGGTTCAACCTCGGCAGTTAGTTGGAGGAGCTTCTCTACCGTTACCTCGGCATCAATTTCAAGAAAGAAACAAACTACTCGGCATTAGCGGCAGGTTGTGTCTCACCCACAGAAGACAGTTTGAAGGAACTTCTCAGCAGCCATCTCAGCCACGAGCTCAGCATCAATCTGCTGAAGAGTTTGATCAACGCTCTTCTCGGCGATTGGCACCTCGGAGTTTTGAAGGCAGGATTGAAAGCAAAAAAACTTGAAAAAAGACACAGAAATACAGATTCAAGAACAATAGCAAGAAAGTGGTGAAACAGTGCAAGTGTTTAAAACAAAAAGATTGCATAGGTGTGTCAAGCCAAGAACAGTGGCAGAAATCAACAGATATGTGAACAATGTGTATTCAAGAAGTTGATTTGGAAACAACGGGTAAAACAGTAATGGTGGCTAACAATGAAGCAGAACTTCTTAGAAAGAGCATAGAAGAATTGAGAATGAAAGGAACAGAGGCTTACCAGGAAAAGTGGAGCCGGTATGAAGGTCACCGAGGTCAGGCAACGGTTGCAGACACAACGGAACAGCGAAAGCTTCACCGGATGAGAGGAACGAAAATAATTGCAGAGCTTGAAAGCTTGGAACAATGACAGATTTAAGCAAAAGAGCTAGAAAGGAAAAAAGCCAGAGGATTGAATGAAAAAAGAGAAAAATCAGAGTCAAGAAGACGACAAAGTTCAAGAATAAAGCTAAGTGCACAGGCACTAAGTATGTGAAGAACAAGAAAGCAATGGCCCAAACACGATGCTAGCAACAGAAAGCGAATATGACAAGAACAGTGCCAGGCATTCAAACAATTCAAAACTTGAAAACAGACGAAAATAGAAGACAACAGAGGGCAAATAAACGGATTCAGAAGAGTTATGAAAGATTGAGCTTAATAGCAAGTAAAGAGTTTATGAACCTACCAAGTGAAGTGAACGTCGATATGAAAATCGCCAGAGTCAAATAGATGACTGGAAATCGGGAACTCACCAGAAAATGTGAATAGAACGGATGCAAAGCTCTTTGAGTTTATGAAATTAATGAAACCAGAAACCTTGGCTAGAAGGTATGATCTCGAATAGCTTGGAAGGCATGAAGCTTGATACTTGACACAAGTGGACAGTAAGGTCCAGGGAACTTTGAGGTCGGCGAATTTTATCTCGGACAGAGGGGCATAGATGAACGAACAGTATAGGTTCCATCACCTCAGAATGCCGAGGTAATAGAACCTAGGGGGCAGTTGTGGGGATATATTTTTCTAAGTACCAACACGTGGCAAGGTGACGCCGACGTGTCAGCCGAGGTGCCACGTGTCCTGGTCGTAATGCCGAGGTGATCTTGGCTAGGCCAAGGTTATCTCCGAAGATATCGGAATCCGAGATAAGTGGATGAGGGACAAGAGTCCTAGAATGAAGAGGGAACTCAACCTGGATATGGACAAGAGTCCTAGATTGGGAGAAGACTTCAGTTTGGGTAAAGATAAGACTCTTGGAGAGTTTATCTTAGTCCCACTGGGAGTCCCAGATTAGCAGTAATCCTGAGTTCATTGGAGTTAGGCTCTCATTGGGACTGTGATTGAGTTGGCTATAAATAAGAGGCACCCCCATGGGTCTAAGGTATGTTTTTTATACTCAAGCTTGTGAGTTGAATACTTGATTATCTTTGAGAGATATACTGACTTGATCGTCGGAGTGCCCCCGGGTGGAAGAACCACCATCGGAAACTTCTATTTCTGTGCAGGATAGCAGGGTGCCATCTATTCTGCCTGTGTTCTACCGCTGAATCACTAAGGAGGGCAGTGTGGTCGGAAATTCACTCACACAAATAGTTTTTTATTTTTCTTTAGAATTGTGTTTGGTTTTTTGCAACGCATTTTTAGGTATGTTTGCAATGCACATCTTTTACTTTGCATAAAGGTCTCATGCCTAAAAGATAGCGCTTGAAAGAGGATAGATTGAAAGTTCTTCGCATTCAAGAAAAATGCATGAGATATTTGAAAAAAATAAATTAAAAAAATCCATATATTTTTTTTTAATGTTTTTTTAATGCATGTCTTTCACTTCATATATTTACAATCAACAATGCTAGGTAGCTCAAAATTTTGTAGCTCAAATGGCTCAAATCACTTAAAACGACATCATTTTGACAGATTTGAACCATTTGAACCACAAAATTTTGAGTTACCAAATATTTTCCATTCACAATATCACATAAAAATCTCAGGTCTCACTCTATAAGAGACAAAACTTGAGAGAGAAGAAATTGAAAGATCTTCGCATTCAAGATAAATGCACCAGATATTTGAAAAAAATAAGTTACAAAATCTATATTGAAACTTTTATTATTATTATTATTGTTATTATTATTATTATTATTGATGTTAGTTTTATAAGGCAAATATAAAATAGTACACACTACGGTCCATGTACATAGTGACAATGTGAAAGTAATCGTAAAGTATAATTGAACATTATTTCAGTTGAATATTCTTTTTACTCATGCATTGGTATGATATATGATATGTTTCGAAAAAAAAATACTATTTTATTTGTGCAAGTGAATACCAATACTTATTTTATTTGTGCAAATGAATGCCAAATAATCAAATTTATTGGCTATTAAATTTTTTTTTTTATAAATATATTGACTAATAACTAAATTAATTTTTTGATTTTTGATTTAAAAAAATTAAAAACACCAAGTTAATAATTAAATTTGCTTTGGTGATATGAGAGATAATTAACTTACGAATTCTATAAAACTGAAAAATCGCATGATATTAAATTATATATATATATATATATATTTTAACTTTATACACCACCAATTTACAAATAAAATTTATATCTATGAGGGACAATAATACCATTTTAATATATATATTTTAATGAAATTCATCATGTGCAAAACACAAGTTTTATGCTAGTATAATATAAGTAAAAAGGGGTTTTTAATCCACAAGGCTTCTAAAAGTTTCAATATCTCAATCTTAATTTTCTAATTTTTTGATTTAAAAACAAATTTCTATTTGCTAGCCCTCATTCAAGCAAAAAAATAAAAAAAAAATTAATATCCCTTGATTTATGACTGTCAAATGATATCAAATCTTAAAAGTATAGCAATCCATTTCAAAATTCAAATTTGAGAGCCACTAAATATGGAAAGCAATTTATTAATTTAAATTTAAAATTGACACAATATAAATTTAAAATTATAATAATTTAGCTCATGATTTATAAGTTTTAAATACAAATTTAAAATTATTATAATTAGTTCATAATTTTTGTATTAAAGAGCAATAAGAGTGACATTGAGATTATCAATCTATCTATATATTTTACAAAAGAATACTTTTAAGGAGAGATATTATGAGAGTTTCAAAATTTTATACAAAATTATTTTTAAAATTAAAACCTCTATGTGAGATTGTAAAATAAAAATTAAATGAAAGTTAGCCAATCAGGATTTTTTAAATTGTTTAAAATTAAGAAAATCAACAAAATTAGTATAAGATATTGATCATAAGGTTTTTCATTAAAAATCTCCTTTCGCTCATATAAATGGGAGCACAAGATTCACTTTATTTAAGTGAAACAATTCACTTTTTTCTTATTTTCTTGATGTGGGATTGTAAAATAAAAATTAAATAGAAGCTAACCAATAAGAATTTTCTTAATTGTTTAAAATTAAAAAAATTTAAAGCATAAGATTCACTTTATGTAAGTAAAACAATTCACCTTTTTCCTTCTTTTTTCATGTGGGATTGTAAAATAAAAATTAAATGGAAGCTAACCAATGAAAATTTTCTTAATTGTTTAAAATTAATAAAATTAAATAATTTTAGAATGAGGGTTTAGAATTCTTAGAAATCTTTTCTCTAAAAACTCTCATTTCCTTATATAATATAAGTGAAATAACTCAGTTTTTCTTTCTTTTTTCGATGGAGGATTGTGTAAAACAAAAGTTAATGATTGTTTGGGCGGGAAATTTATTTTGAATCAAGCAATCTCAGTTGTTTAATCTTTAATTAGGTCAATTTTTAATTTATTTCAAATCAAACAAATCTAACCAATATATTTTGATAAAATTGTGAAACTCGCGATTAAACCAGCAAATCAGTCAAATCGAAAACGGGTCACCTTATCAGCTAGGTCAAAGGACCAATCAACTTATACTAAAATTAATTAATTAAAACTTTTAAATTTTATTTTAATTTTAAAATTTAAACCGTTTTGAATTGAAACATACACAATACTACAATATTAAATGAGAGTATAAGATTTATATAGTGAAACAACTCATTTTTTCTTTCTTTTCCTGATGTGGAATTGTAAAATAAAAGTTAACAGTTGTTTAAACATAAAGTTCATTTCTAATCAAACAATCACAGTCGTTCAATTTTTAATAAAATCAATCTTAGTTTATTTCAAATCAAACAAATCTAGACAATATATTTTGATAAAATAGCTAAAATCGGGGTTAAACTACTGAATCAGTCAAACCGAAAATGATTCAGCCTAATCGGCTAAATCAAAAGACCAACCAATTTATAACAAAATTAATTAATTAAAACTTTTAAATTTTATTTTTAAATTTAAATCATCTTGAACTGAAACATGCACGATATTACAATATTAAATGGGAGTATAAGATTCACTTTATATAAGTGAAATAACTCACTTTTTTTTTTCTTGATGTGGGATTGTAATTACTTTAAAGTTAAACATTATGAGAGTTTTAAAATCATATACAAAATTATTTTTAAAATCAAAACCTCTATATGGGATTGTAAAGTAAAAATTAAATGAAAACTAGATAATGGGGATTTTCTTAATTGTTTAAAATAAAGAAAATTACAAAAAAAAAATGGTATGAGATATTGATCATAGAGTTTTTTACTAAAAATTTTATTTTACTTATATAAATGAGAGCATAAGATTCACTTTATGTAAGTGAAACAATTCACTTTTTCCTTCCTTTTTCGGTATAAGATTGTAAAATAAAAGTTAAATTGAAGCTAACCAATGAGGATTTTCTTAATTATTGAAAATTAAGAAAATTCAATAATTTATATAAATGGGAGCATAAGATTCATTTATGTAAGTGAAACAATTTACTTTTTTCTTTGTTTCCCGATGTGGGATTGTAAAATAAAAAGTAAATTGAAGCTAGGCAATGAGAATTTTTTTTAATTGTTTAAAATTAAGAAAACTCAATAATTTTAGAATGAGGGTTTAGAGTTTCTAGAAGGCTTCTCCCTCAAAACCTCGTTTATAAGATTCACTTTATATAAGTGAAATAACTCACTTTTTTTTTTCTTTTCCCGATGTGGGATTGTAAAATAAAAATTAACAATTGTTTGGCACGAAAAATTTATTTTTAATCAAGTAATCTCAGTTCTTTTGTTTATTTCAAACCAAACAAATCTAACAAATATATTTTGGTAAAATCGTTAAAATCATGGTTATACCAGCAAATCATTTAAACAGGGCGAATTACATTAACGGTCCCTATAGTTTGAGGCTTATGTCACTTTGGTCCCTGACTTTTCAATTGTGACACATTGGACCCTGAATTTTGAATCTTATTCCAAATAAGAACAATTGAAAATATCATTGCTCAATTTCAAGGGCAAAATTGTCAATTTGATAAAATATAGACTAATTTGACAAAAAAATAAATGTTAAAAAAATATTTTTGAATTTTTAAAATTTATTCCTACCCACCAAAGATAAAATTATGCAAAATTGATAAATTTTTTACAGATTTATTTATTTATTTTACTAAATTAATTTTTATTATGTTTTTGGATGATGATCATTTAATGGATGGTTGTTTTTATTTTCATTAAATTACTTTCTATTTTTTCAAACATCAAATATGGCGACAACTTTAATATTATTATTAAACCAATTTATGAAATCAAAAAATCCAAAACTAAAAACATTTCATTTATTAAATATAGGAAAATTTACCCAAAAATCCTATTTTCTGAAACGTTGAACCATTTAGTCCCAAAAGTTTTCTTATGCACCATTTAATCCCATTTCTTTTGATAATGTTGTTTATTTAATTTTAATTATTTTGCAGGTTACAATTGTACCCCTTTTTGGGATGTTTGTTTCCTAAATTGGTTGGTGGGGGGGAGGGGGGGACGGGGGGGCGGGGAGGGGGGCGGTTTTTTCTTTTGGGGGGATTGATAATGTTAATGTATGCAAGGGTTTGGAAAAACGGGATTAGTGGAGTGGTGGATGTTCATTGTTTGTTCCATTGGTTCAGAGTTTTCTTTCTCTGTTTTTTGCATTGGCTCGACTGAACACAACGTCTCAGTCTGTGTTTTGGTAACGTTGCACTTTTTTTTTACCTTGGTCGTTTATATACCGGCAAAGACAATGTTTTGTTGATGTTGTGTTGTTGTAAATATTTTTGCATTGATTGTTTTCAATGTCAATGGGTCTTGTTGTCTAGATGAATGAGCAAGGTGTTTTTTGAAAGTGGGTGCAGTGTAGGTGTGTTGTATGTCGTCCCTGTTTTCTGCTTTTTTTCGACTGAACACAACGTATCACTTTGTGATCTGGTAACATTACGTTTTTTTTTTTTTTTTTTTTTTTAATCTTTGCCTATTATATATATTGGCATGACAATGTTTTGTTGATGTTATGTTTGTCGTAAATTTTTTTATATTGTTTGTTTTCAATGTCAGTGGGTCTTGTTGTGTACATGAATGGGTAAGGTATTGTTGTTGCCAAATAACCAGCGAAAATAGGTGTTTTCAGTACATGGTTTATGCATATTTGTTCCTTTCTGTGTAATATTTGTTCATGGTATTTTGGTTTTTATTTTTTATTTTTTTGTGTTTTATTGCCAATGAGTGTTGTTTTTTTGTTTTTGGAATTGGTTCAATGTTGAAGGTTTTTTTTTTAGTGTGTCATGTAATGCCAATTGTTATGTTATTATTTATTAACTACCATACGCGTTATCCGTCTAATGGTTTGATTACGGGTTGCGTTACAGGTATAGATAGTGTGTTGTTGTTGTGCACGTACGGGCAAACAAATGTTGTTGCTCAGTTGCATCGCGCGATGACGTTCACACAACTGGTCGATGATATTTGTGGGAAGTTCGACGACTTGGTATGGGATGCGGTGTATATGTTATGGGATGTTCCCAGGTATAAGAGGTTTAAGGTTGATAGCGATGACGATATCCAAAACATGTTGTGCCTTGCGAAGTCATTTGGGTTGAACCATTTTGATGTTCTCATTCAGCTCCGGGATGTCCTGGTTGGTGGTAACTACCGGGGTGCGTATTGCAATGAAGGTCAGGAGTTGAGTTTTGGTAATCAGACGTTCGGTATGGATGATCAGATGTATCTGTTACCAACATATTGTCCTAATAAATCAAAGACATTCTTGTCTGCTCAATGGGCATTCGAGATTACCCATGTTGGATAATGTTTTGTCGGTGGTGCCAATGAATTTCGGGAAATATTATGCAAGTATGATGTAGAACGTAGGTTTCAATTCAAGTATTTGAAGAATGATTCAGTTCGCATCATGGCAATTTGTAAGTTTGCAGAGTCCACAGGATGCACGTGGTCGGTGCATGCGAGGGTGTTATCATCGAACGGGATTTTATATGTTAAGAAGTTTGATAGTGTGCACAGTTGTGGAGCTGCTGTTCGAACACATACAAACCCACGTACGGGGTCTGATTTGGTTTCAAGCGTTGTCGCAGATTAGGTACGTGCTCAGCCACTGACGCGTCCTACGGACATTGTGTTCGAGATGAAAAATGACTATGGTTTGGATATTAGTTACCGGGTTACGTGGTTAGGGGTTGAGAAAGCGAGAGGTAAAGTCTATGGAGATCACGCTATGTCATTCGACTAACTTAGGTGGTATAGTGATTTCGTTATGAAAAAGAACCTAAACAGTTACATTAACCTTGAATTTCACCAACAAACTGGGAGGTTCGTTCAGTATTTTATATCCTTCTGTGCATGTATAAATGGGTTCAACCATTGTCGGCCGTTGTTTTTCTTGGACGGCACATTTTTGAAAGGTAGATTCAAGGGGAATTTGTTAGCTGCTACGCGAAAGATGGCAATAAAGGTGACATATCAAATTTTTCCCCTTACTTTGTACTTAAAAAAAGTTGTCACATTTCAGTTCCTATTATATTTTATGAAACTTATACATATATATGTACTGCACCAAAGATTTAAGATGTGTACTCCATGATATGTACTCCAGATATGGCTTTGTTTTCTATTTTTTTGCAGGGTTGTTTCCGGTGGCCTTTGCAATTGTTGACTCTGAAAATCAACAAAATCAGGAGTGGTTTTTATGGAATCTTAAAGAAGTCGTGGGTAACGGACGTACGTTGACGTTCGTATCTGATTGTTACGCGGGTCTTTTGCAATCTATGCCAATTATTTTCCCTTTAGCACATCACGCATTTTGTTTACTACATCTTCAAATGAATTTAAGAGACCGAATGAAATACGTTAACGCATCTCGCAAAGTTGGGTTGATGCGGAAGCTCCAAGAATATGCTTATGCGCCTACTATACCATCTTTTAATCAAAAAATAGAGGTGTTAAGAGAGTGTAGCCGGACTGTGATTGAAAACTTCTTGAAAGACTTGCATCCATCCCACTGGGCTAATGCGTATTTCATGTAACCCCTTCTGTATAATACTTTAATGGCTTCAATTTTTGAAATTCATTACATACGCTAACATGCTTAGCAGTTCGTTTTTTAAAATAAATAAATTCGTGTTCAATTGTAATATCCCTTTCCAGGGGGGCAAAGTTATAGTGAGATGTGGTCGAGCGCAGCTGAATCTTTTAACAACTAGATATGGGAGGCACGTCATCTTCCAATTACTAGGTTGGTCGACATGGTTAGGGGTCAAATAATGGAATAAATGGTTGAGCGTAGAGTCAAAGCAAGGGGGTGGACCGGTGTATTATGCCCAAAAATGGAGAAAAAATTGGCAACGACGTATAATGACAGTAGGGGTTGGAGTGTTAGTCAGGCTGATGACAATGTTTACGAGGTGCACAGTCAGCCCTCTGTTTTGGTTGATATGGCAAGGCGATCGTGTTCATATTTCCAGTGGCAGCTCAATGGGTTTCTGTGTTCTCCTGATATGGTCGCTTTCCATAATAGTGGACGAAATATATATGATTCTATTGAAACGTACTATCGTATTGACAAATTCAAAGCTTCGTATAGCGGAACAATATTTCCGATTCCAACTATTGAGAAACCGGCATTTACGTCCAACGATTTTATGATAGCGTCCCCAAAAGTGAAGCGTCCACCTGGCAGGCCGAAACGTAAACAAATTTCGTCAAAGGGTGAGGTTGTGCAACAGATCCGATGTGGTCGGTGTGGAAAAATTAGCAACCGCAATAGAAAGACATGCAAGGAGCCAATTTAGTAATGTCACAACAAGTTTATTTTCTGTGTCGGTTTGTGGTTGTTTTCCCAATTCATTGAACATCGTACATTTTATCTTTTTTTACAACATTGTTTCCCGTTGATTTAAATTCAGACATCACAACGGTTTCATGAAGTGGTAACTAAATATGGAGCACGCATGTTGGTTTGTTTTCACTTGTTACCACATTTTTCTCAGACGCACTATCCCCTACCACCTGACACTACGTTTAACATTTCGACTAAATTTTGCAAAATCACATTACCCAGCACCATTTTCTTTCCTCACCAATAGCTACGATGTGTGCTGTTCATTTACTATTACACCCAATTCTAATACATTAATATGTTATAAACATTTTATTGCTTGCTCGTGGTGCTCACTGCTCACATGAAAATTACATGCATTATGCACCCCCTACTGTCATGTTTTCAAGCTAAAATGTTTGTTCGTGGTGTTCATGTTCATGTTTGACATGAAAAATTAGCTTGTTCAAAATTTTACTTGTTAATATGTTTCCAAGCTAATTGAAAAAATTAGCTTGTTCGTGGTGTTCATGTTCATGTTTCCAGTGCCAATGTTAACAATTAAAATGTTTCCAAGCTACTTTTCCAACAAAAAATACCACACATTTTCAATCACAGACTTGTCAACTTCAATGTAGCATCCTCTATTTTTTATTTCTGAGTTCAACACCATCCCCTCCGTAAACAAGATGACCACGCTGCAAACCACATTAAACAAGAAAAGCACTTACATTTAAATCACCACACATTACGTTCTGCACATACACACTTACATAACTCTATACGAACGACGATACTTCCAATTACGCCCCGGCCTATGTCATCCAATTGAAACACTTAAACACTTTCAACTACACTATCAACCTGAACCACACTACGACTGCATTAACTCCTACACATTAAATTAGACGGACACTGCTACATCGTATGTACACATTAACCCAAAATGACCCACACTAATTATTGTCCACCATATCCAACACATACACATTACACATATGTCAAACCCAGAAATAACATCATTCATAAACACAATGTAATGAAACACACACAAAATTAATGACCATTATCAACCCTGCCAAAAAAAAACCATAAAGGTTTTGCCCCCTATTTTTCCAATGTTACTGTACAGTATTTTAGGCTTATCTGTAATAACAGTCACATAGCTACTTGACCATTCACAAAACACTACCACATAATCAAAACAGTTCTATGTTCAACAAAAAAAACAAAAAAAAAACTTGAACCACTTTATGCATTTCCACCAAATCAGTCAAGGTAGAGGGCAATTTCGGAGCCCTCTCTGCGGATCATTGATGAATGCCTTAACCATTTCTGCTCTAAACGCACTGGCTGTCATCCTATCCATAGAACCTTCAACCTCCACGTTGTTTGCGTACTGTCGCATGATGAAGCATACCATAATCGCGCAGTCCGGTTTGCCAAATGGCAACACGAGAACACGTTAATCAACATTACCAAACAAAATACATAACTTAACAGACAATATAACAAATTTAAACCGGAGTTCAAAATATCAACATACGATTCCGGGTGTTGTTGAGGACAATCCCCCAAAGCCTCTAACAGTCCGTCGATATTTTCTAATGTCACACCAACAACCGATTGCACTTTTCCTTGTACTCGGTTTGTGTGATCGACGACCCACTGTTTCTGTGTTAGGTAATATGACCCAATCAGTCACACTAAACACACCCTATCACCTTATACACAACGCACGCACACCCAACACATACATGTAATTACCATTCACTTGTACTTACCACTTCCACTGCCTCAGCGAAATGATCATCTCGGCTGCCTCTGCGCGTTTTGATTGAATTGTAGTGTGTCCATGTCCCTGAGTCTGAATCGTACACCATTGTCGTCCAATGATTCGCATGGTATATAGGGTAATGGACGTATCTGCACCCAGATGCAGCGTTCACGTGCACGTTCAGGTAACGGTCCTTAGACGTTACGCTTGGGTTCCTCATCATATCCTACGAAAACTTACAAAACAATCAAAACCGAAAAACCCACTGCCCCATTACCCTAAAACAATTACACAAACATAACAAACAATGTAACATTACACATAATAACACACATACCGAACACACACTGTTGTGGAAGTAAGATTTGTTGAAATTAGCACAATTAACAGCCGATATGTTCTGCGAACTTTTTAAAATTTCAACATATGCGTCAATAACCTAGCAACACAAATTATTCACAAGCTCCAATACATTAGACGTACAGAACGATGTGCATGCCCATATATTTGTTAACGTGCACACATCCCATTGGTGTAAGTGTTGACATTTTCCTATCGACAATATCACATCATACTTACATTCCCGGCAGTCGCCCCTCCATGCACAAGTGACTGGATGTCTTTGAAATTAATGTGCACACCATAATCAGCTGCACTCCATATCACAGCTCTACACGAAATTACAATAACGTAAGTACAATTCAAATGCAATAAACAATTTAACAAAAAACCACAATAACTAAAGTACCGAACAAATACGTTAGCCGTCCCCTTCAAATGCGTACACTACTTGCAGCAGTTTTTGTTCATCTTCCGCCAACAATTTCCAAACCGGATACTGATTTTTCATTCCAAATCCAACCCATGTTTTACGCTCTCCCTCGTCGTCTTCAATGTTAATAACATCCTCAGTTGTGTTTTCGCTTATATTGCCGTCATCTTTTGACTTTTTGCAACGCTTCACCAACCCAAGATACTCGTAATCTTGTAACCTCCACTCCCGCCTAGCTTTGCTCTTCACACGCCGCACCAACGATGTGATGTTCGGTTCCTTAATATTCACAAAGTCTTACCCTGTCCACCACACCGTTGCCTGGTCGATCAAGAACATATTTAATGTTCGAATTGTTTGCTGCTGCGGCTACGTTACTTGTGCCATCAAAATTGCATTTACCTTTTTCCTCTGTTGGACTCCATACCCCGGCATGTAACGTTGACGCCTGATTCACAACATCATCATTTCTCCCCACCATCACGACGTGCCCACCAATAATGGAATTACCTACATTGCCATTGTCTTTACATGATTCGTTCAATTCACAACTGTCACCTACGACATTGGTCGTTTTATTCACCAGACCATCCGTTCGGTTTTCAGTACAACACTTCGCAGTGAACTCACACCCACCCTGTCGGTCTGATGCTGTGTCCTGACTTTTAGTTGTGTTCCTAGCCAGCTGCGTTACCTCATGCGCCTCGTACTCATCAACCTAGTCCTCTAACCGTGTTATTGTTGTTTTCATCTCCGACAAGAGGGCATTCAAACGTTCTATTTCAGCATCCTTCAAACTTATGACAGTATCGAACCCCATACACAAGTTTGCAGCTTGTGAACCAAGTGCCCGCTCCATGCTAGTAACCTTACATTCAAGTTCACGCACACGTTCAGATTTCTGCCTTAATTCTTCCTTCAACTCTGCTACTCTATCACGCGCTTCACTCATCTTATTGTTACCACTGACTGCTTCTGCATCTGCATCTTTCAAAGGTTGCATGGTTGACAAATCCAGCAGATCTGGGAACAATACTGGTCACCCTTCACCTCCTACAACCGCGCCCAATCCACGCTTCGCAACAAACTTACTACCTCCATCACCTGTGTTTGCCTCGTCAGTCATTCCGCCTTTCTTAACATGGAACCCTGTAAATGAGTCCACTTGCCAACAGTTAAAACTTGACTCTACAACATCATCACGAACATCTTTACGTGGCACACCAACATTCATCGACAATGATTGTACGTCAAACACTTTCCTTTCTGTCCTCATACATTCACCACTCAGCAATGTCGTACCTACTTTGTACCGTTCAAGAATTGCCTCCTCCAGCTTACCGCACCTTACCTGCCACAACACGTTACAAAATTGTTAACCAGTCCAACACGTACCATCCAATAAAAACATACAAATCAGCCTTCCTTGTCATACCTCAAATTGTCTTCCGCGCGTCAAATCGATCCCTTTCATTTTTGTTGTCAAACTTGCAATGTTCCACCTGCAGAACCTTGGCAGAACACTGCGTCGTTCCGGCTCGATGATGTTTGTGTGTTCACAAATAAAAAACTGCATTACATTTGAAAACACATTCACGAACATCACATACTAACAAACAAATACAATCATGACAGTCGCTAAAAAAAAAATACATTACAAAAATGACACATTAACTTACGAGTAAAACGACAACACATCCGGTTACCTTTTCCGGCCGATCATGAAACTCGTTCAATGACGCAATTAACGCGCATATTGCGAAATTTCAATCATACAATCAGATCGACTTAGTTTGTCAATAACTCGGACAATCGCCACCCAATAGACTCTCCTATTGCTAGAAAAATAAGCACATATATATAACGACAGCAGCTTTGCGACGTCTTCCTCGTCATTACGACTGTCCTCCTGTAATGCATCATCCAATAGTTCTTTAATTTTTTTGCACGATATCTGCCCCACAATATCGCAGCGACGCTGTATAAAATCAGACGGTGGCCTCGACCCATGAGCTAAATCAAGCTAGTCCATGCCGCACTGAATGCCAAAAACGAGTCGGATATCATTTCGACGCAATGAAACGCCTTTCCCTCCAATCTAGAATTTTTCATCCTCAGGATTGTATGTCTGTAGTATTCGGAACACTGTCTCATTGCATTTCTTATATGCATTCGACGACAAGTTGTGTTTGCGGATGGAATTAATCATTGCCCAAAATAGTGTTCTTCGCAGTTCTCGTTCATGGGCTTCTCGCAAATTTATTTCCAACACGATTTTGATAACCCCGTTTATGTTAGAACAATACGCAAGACGCGCGGTGTCAACTACCATTTTCTTCATTACATGGACATTCTGTTTTTTCCCTTTGAATGGTATCTTCCCCTGTTTTTTCACAACAATCGATTCTGACATGAAATCAGAATCGCCCACGTCACGTGCCACAACAACGCTTTTTTCCCGCGGCGATTGCCTCAAAATCACCCCTGCGCAAATAACAAACAGCAATAAGAACGAAAACAGCCGAGAGTTCAACAAACAAAACACGTACATTCTACACTGTCAAATTGTCGTACTCAACAACACCACCACCACTGACACATTAACATTACCCACCCAAAATAACATCGTACCCAACATCGTACCAATTAGCCCAAAGTTCCACAACAAAACAAGCACATTCTACAATGTGACATTGCCATTACTAGCAACATCGCAAAAATAGAGTCGTGAACATTGTCTACCCAATACAACATCATCCCCCAACATCGTACCAAAAAAACTTTACCACTGACACATTAACATTGCGTAACCAACATAACACCATACCCATATTTAACAACACCATTCACACAGACACAGTAACATTGGGTAACCAACAAAACATCATACCTAACATCGTACCCTTGCTCAACAAAATATGTATACTCTACAAAATGACATTGACATAATCTAAAACATCATGAACACAGGTATATTAACATTACCCAATATAACATCACCCCCAACATCAAACCCAACAGTGTCAAACACCCAAACACAACATCCCACAAACACACACCCACACCCAATTTCAAACCAAAACAACCAACATAAACACTAGCCACATGCCCACTCAGACTCATTAACAACATTCCCCATTCCCCCAAAACCACAATTCCTCTCAAAAAAACAAAACAACAACATCAACATTACAACCCCACAACACTGTTATCCGTATCAAACAAAACAGCTTCAAAAAATCAAAAACAAAACGGTCAAAAGAAACAAACCTCCACTCCTTGCTGCCATTCTCAGACGTGCCTTCACGTAACACCGCCTTCCAATCTGCAGTAACCCTTAACCCAAACGCAGTCTGATATCAAAGTGTAGGAGGCCTTTTCGCTTCAACCACAATGTATTCCCACAGAACGTCACCACCACAACATTGACAAATTAATCTACAGTAGGGTTTCCGTGATGTAGTGTTAAATCGCCCCAAACAGATTCGCCTTTCCGATTTCGAATGTAGATTTCCTTCTAAAAACTCCAAATCTTTCCTTCAAATCAAACCTCACCACCGCCGAATAAGAAACGACTAATGCAACAGTATACAAAACTGCTGTCATTTTTCCATAATTTCACATTACTAAATTACCAACATTGCCTATTAGTTTTACCACTCACTAGCACAATGTATATGTCCTCAATGGTCATTTCCCTTACAATGGGACTGTTCAGTTTATAAGAAAACATTTGGAACTAAACAGTGTATAAGTTGTTAATTTGGGATTTATTAAATATATTGATTAAACATTAAAAGCTTAACAATCATCCATTACATAATCATTATTCAAACACATAATAAAAATTAATTTGGTAAAATAAATAAATAAATGTGTAAAAATTTATCAATTTTACATAATTTTGTCTTTGGTGGGTAGAAATAATTTTTAAAAATTCAAGAATATTTTTTTGACATTTATTTTTGTCAAATTAGTTTATATTTTATCAAATTGATGACTTTATCCTTGAAATTGAGCAATAATATCTTCAATTGTCCTTATTTGGATTTAGATTTAAAATTCAGAGTCAAATGTGCCGCAATTGAAAAGTTATGGACCAAAGTGACACGAGACCTAAACTATAGGGACTGTTAGTGTAATTCGCCAAACCAAAAACAATTTAGCTTAATCAATTAGGTCAAAAGACCAACCAGCTTAAACAAAAATTAATTAATTAATTAAAAATTTTAAATTTTATTTTAATAAAATTTAAACTATCACTAAATATAGAAAGTAATCTATTAATTTAAATTTAAAATTGATACAATATAAATTTAAAATTATAATAATCTATCTCATGATTTATAAGTTTAAAATTATCACAATTATCTTTATAATTTTTGTATTAAGGAGCAGTAAGAGTAATGTTGAGATTATCAATATATCTATATATTTTACAAAAAAAATACTTTTTAGGAGAAAAATTATGAGAGTTTCAAAACCTCATACAAAATTTTTTTTAAAATCAAAATCTCTATATGAGATTGTAAAAAAAAAAAAAATTAAATAGAAGCTAGTCAATAGGGATTGTCTTAATTGTTTAAAATTCAGAAAATCAAAAAAATTAGTATGAGATATTGATCATAAAACTTTTCATTAAAAATCTCCTTTTGCTTAGATAAATGGAAGTATAAGATTCACTTTATGTAAGTGAAACAATTCATTTTTTTTTTCTCTTTTTTTCGATATGGGATTGTAAAATAAAAGATAAATGGAAGCTAGCTAATAAGAATTTTTTTAATTGTTTAAAATTAAGAAAACTCAATAATTTTAAAATGAGGGTTTGGAGTTTCTAAAAGGCTTCTCCCCACAAAATCACATTTTCCTTATATCATATATAGATAAGATAAAATGAACTAATTAAAGTAAAAAACTAAGAGCACCTGCACTTGATATGCCAAATCTAATGTGGCAGTCCAACAGTTCTATTTCAGCATACCAAATAAGCTTCACTAGGTATGCTAAAAGCTGGCGTGGAGCTTTTGGCATCACCCTTTATGTCAATTTTGACATGAAGACAACTTCATGCCTTTTTTTTTTTTTTTTCAAACGAAAGAGTTCAAATTTTAAGAATAATAGAATAATAGATTTAACATACACTACAAAAAAAAACACCTTTGGCGACTAAATTTTTAGTCGCCAAAGGTCCCATTTTAGTCGCCAAATGTCACAAATTCGCTTTCCCCGACTAAAAATTTTAGTCGCCCATTTTGTCGCCAAAACCTAGTCGCGGATGCTTTTGGCGACTAAAAATCTGTAGTCGCCAATAGATGTGTCTTCATGACTAAAGATTTAGTCGCCAATAGTCAATTTCATTTTTGGCATTTTACCTTTGGCGACTAAACCGCTTTGTCGCCAATAGTTAATTGTTTATTTTATTATTTTTACCTTTGGCGACTAATAACTTTAGTCGCTGAAAGTCTTTTAAAAAAAAAATTTTTTTCCTCAAGGTCTACCAAGATTCAACCTGTGACCACTGACTTCACAGTGTGTCAACCTTCAAGAACACTCTTTTCCCCACTATGCCACTACACTCTCACGCGAATATTAATGCAACATATATTATTTATATACTAAATTTTCCGATTTTAGTACAAACTATATATATAAATAATTATTTTTATTTAATGTATTTAATGTAAAAAAATAAAGTATTTACTAAAAAAAAATATGAGAATACTTTTGGCGACTAAATATGAATTTTAGTCGCCAATTTGATGCTTTTTGGCTACTAAATTCTGTTTTGTCGCTAAAAAAATTGAATTTCCGCCCAAAAATACTACAATCGGCGACTAAACTCTTTTTTTGTCGCTAAAGCTCGAAGTTTTGCCGACTAAAATCAGTTTTAGTCGCCATTTGTCCGTTTTAGCTACCAAAAGTTTGTTTGTCGGTAAAACAAGAACATTCGGCGACTAAATTATTTTTTAGTCGCCAAAAAGCTGATTTTGGCTACTAAATGCTTTTAGTCGCCAAAAACCGTGCCATTTAGCTACTAAATTTTTTTCAGTCGCTAAAACTCGTATATTCGGCGACTAAAGTGACTTTTAGTCGCCAAAAGCCCTACTTTCGGCGACCAAACTGCTTTAGTCGGCAAAAGTTCCCACGTTTGGCGACAAACCTGATTTTAGTCGCCATTTGCACTACTTTTAGCGACGAAAATCAAACTTTTGGTCGCCAATGCTGCATTTTCTTGTAGTGATATCAAGTAAAAAGTTTTCATGAAAGAGTTCAAATTGTAAAAATAATAGAATAGTAGATTTAACATATCGGGTGGAGAGTTTTCACTTCAAATTGTCACCTAAGCCTTCAAAAAAAATAATTTATATATCAAATTTTGAAGATTTAGGTAAAGATGCTCTAATATCCTAATTTATTTTTATTTTATAAAATTTCATACATACCACGGATATTATGGTAGAACATCCATAATCAAAGGTAAATTTTGAGAGAGGTTAATCTAATTTAACCTTAAATTTTTATATTTTAAATAGAAACGGTGTATCATAAAAATGTGAAAAATATAAAAATAAATAATTGATGGTTTTATTTAAGGCTCGTTTGGCATGAAGATTTGGATTAGGTTTGGACTATTTTAGTCACAAAAAAACAAAATAAGCTAAAAACAAATAAGATAAAATATCTCATTCAAACCATAATTATTTCATTTTTTCTCTCATAAAAGTCAAAAAATTAAAAAGTCTATCTCAAACGAGACTTTTAACTCCAAGCTAAAATGATCCAAAAAATTAAAATTTAAAAATCAACTTATATCCCAAACAAGGCTTAAAGCTCCAAGTATTATAACATAACAATATACCAAAATGATGTGTACGTTTCCCATCTAAAAAAAGAGTATACTGACCATTGGTAATGTTTTCAAATTTTCTTTAGAATTCGGATCAACAAAAAAATAAAAAATAAAAAAATAATAATTTAGGAAAAAAATAGAAACAAAAACTTGTTTGATGTATTATTTTTATTTGAAAAAATATTTAAAAAATTAAAATTTTGAAAAGGAAATAGTTTCGCTTGTTTGAAAATAAATGCTCTCATTTTCTTTTCATCTTCGGCTATTGGTCACCAACTATTAAGGGTGAGTATTGGCCCGTTGACTCATCCACTTCGTCCCCCAATCTTATCTTTTTAGGGTTTGTAAATGTTGTTCTAGCAAATAGTGCGGGGTTCGGTCAACATTTTTAATCGCATGTATTAATGGATTGGACTTAGAATTTTATACTTTCAACTCGGTTCGCTTGCTATTAAATTAATTAATTAATTAATATATTAAAAAAATTTATATTTTTATTAGGATGTAGGTTTTATCTTTGTTAATTTTATTGAAATTTACATTTGTGGTAATGTGTGGTTGAATTTATTTAAAAGATCTTTCAATTTGTATACAAAATCTTTCAATTTATATTGATGTTAATATATTTGTTTAAAATATATAATGTGTAATTGAATTTGATTATGGAATGTTTTCTGTGTTTGGTTGTGCTTTGGAATCATGATTCTACATGTGTGTTTGAGCTCCATGTTTGGTAAGAGTTTTGGAATTAATTTTCCAAAACTCTGCCGAAAGCTCTGTCTTTTCTGCGTCTGTTCTGCGCGTTGTCTGCAATTTTTTTTTCCGTTAGGGTCGTCCGACCGATTGACCGACCGACTGACTTTTTTTTTTTTTTTTTTTTATTATTACAATTGATATGTTAATTAATTTATAATCGAAAAAAATATTTTCTGAATTTTTTATGTGTTTTAAAATAATTTTGAGTTGTATGTTTAGTTATGAGTTGTAAATTTTTGTATCACATATCAAATGTCACATTAACAATTCCCCACTCAAATCAAAACTCTTTTCAAAACTATTTTCAAAACTCTTTACTAAACAAATTTTCTACACTCAAATCATAATTCCACAACACACAAACTCAAAATACAATTCATACTCTCAAATCACATTTATAAAACTCTACCAAACGCTACCTTAAATTTTTTTAGGTAGATTTGAATTTTTTGTGATGAGCTTGGACAAATATAGAGAGCCAATGTTAGCCGAGCCCGACCAAACTTTGGCAGACACAAAATTCATTATTATGTAGTGTCGGCCTAACCCAACGAATGCTCACCCCTATCAACTACTAGTGATCTCTACTCACTTTCTGGTGAGCTACGATCACCACAAAGCAAAAACAATATTCTCTCTCATTCTCTTTTTATCATTGACCACTGCTACCGACTACTACTAGTGATCTCTAATCACTTTCTAGTGGGCTCTGATAATCTGATGATCACCGCAAAGAAAAATCAATATTCTCTCTCATTCTCTCTTCATTATTAACCATTGCCACCGACTGCTAGTAATTTCTAACCACTTTCTCGTGGGTTTTGACAATCTGACGATCACCGCATGTCCTAATACCTCTTTGGCCTTTCAATTACCTTTGGTGATACTTTAGCCACCAAGCACCAACAACCACTTTGGAGAGAATGAGGATCCTCTACTTACAGCCTCCATCTTTGCGTCCGTCATTGCAGGTCTTCGAGTCTACTTTTAGGCTTAATTTTGATAATCCGAACCGTTCATATTTTATGATTTATTCAGTATATCATACCTGTAAAAAATCAAGTTGATCGGATATCAGAAAGTATGTGTTCGAAAAATTGAACTAAAAATTATTTTTTAAATAATTTAATAAACAGTTTTTCGAACACATACTTTCTGATATCCGATCAACTTGATTTTTTACAGGTATGATATATTGAATAAATCATAAAATATTAACGATTCGAATTATCAAAATTAAACCTAAAAGTAAACCCAAAGATCTATAAGGACAGACGTAAGGACGAGACTGCAAGGAGAAACTCTTGACTCTATTGGAGAAACCCAATCAATTACGGCATCCATCCAAGTTTCTCCGCTACTCACCACATTTGGTAACTCATTAACAGTCTTTTTTGTTATTGACAAAGGGGCAATTTGGAAACTTGCTAAAAAAAACTAACTCCTTAACTTTTTTTTACACAAGAAAGTTACAAAAAACCAACTTTCTTTTATACAAAAAAACCATCAAAAAAATTTAAAAAATTAACTTTTTACCAATTTCTCAAAACCCCACAAAACAAACGTAGAACATAATACACTTTTCATTAATTTTATTACACTTTTCACTCAATATAAAGAATTGCTTTGAAAATATGGTTAAAAATTAATTTTTTTAACATTTTTTATTATTCGTTTTAAAAAAACATATAAATATGAGAGATAATATTATCCAAAATAACTTTTAACAATCCTCTCAAAAATAGCCCAAACTAATTTCTAATTTTTTTCCTATTTTCAAAATACTAATCCCAACATTATGTACTTATTAATATTTGCCATTTATTTTTACTTTTGTACGTCGATCAAGTTTTTGCTTTTTTATCAAACAACACTTTAATAGTACAATTTTCTTGCTTTTTTTTTTTAAAAAAAAAAATTTCAAATTGTGCTTTCATCTTCTTCAATCCGATTTTCAATTAATTGTGTTGAAATTGAATCCAAAATCCAAACGGTCCAAGGTAGATCTCAGAGCCTCGAGATTCAGTCAATTGGTTTCATTAATTCTTTCACTTTCAGTCAAAATTCTCCCGAGATCCTCAATATCATATCACACATGTACTCCATCATAATTTGAATTAATGGGACTTTGATCCTTCAGTCTGGCCAACATCAAGATCCGAAAACTCCATCACCTGCAATCAAAATCCACAAAACAAAAATAAATCAAATCCAACATAAAATTTAAAATAATATTTGATTTAAATGAGCCACAAAATAATTTTCCTACTTACACATTACAACAATTACAGTGGCCAAACGAAGCTTTACCATCCAAAAATCCACACAATTAACCAATAAACATTGCAAATGGCAAAACACCTCCCTCTGCAAGACCACAACAACACAGCAGCACTCATCACAAATCTCATTTACAATTAATAATAATAATAAGTTAAAAAAAAATTAAAAATGTATAATTCAAAATCTGTGATTACGATGCTTTCAGTCTCAGTTGAATTGGTTGAATTTTTAATTTTAATTTCTTTTGATTCTCGATTTTCAATGTAGTCTAAAGATTCACATATAAGTTCGATTAAATTTCTATGCTAATTTACGATCTTCAATCTCCGAAAAAAAAACAAAAAAAAAAAAAAAACAAAAATCAATAAAAAAAAATCGGATTCATCAAACAGATCTCCGACACATCTCGCCAACGCCGGCTTTGAGAAAATTCATAAATCATCGGCGGCTCTGGACATTATCGAGAGCCGACTCGGCCTCGGCTGAAAATCGGCTCGCCGTCTCTGCTGATGCGACGAAGGCCGAATCAAAGCCGACAAAGCTCTCCTCACCAAGTCTCCTTCCACAGTCCCAATCCTCACCAGCGAGTTCGTCATCGCCGATCTCCGAGCGTTCAACCGATTCGCACGATACGACACCGTATTACGATGCTGCTGATGACGATTACTCACGTTCTTGTGTAAACTACAGCGGAAGGAGCCTGGATGCGTCGTAGGCGAACACATACACGTCTTCTTCTGGTTCGAAAACGGCTTGTTTCTCTGCTTCTGGTTGACGGAGATCGAACGGTTGTCGATCGAGAACCACACGGACGGCGTCGATGAAGCGGATCCGGGAAGATTGACCCGAGTTGGCGATGAGGATCGGGTGAAAAACGAGGAAGGTCGAGAAGAGAAACCAGAGATTGAGGAATTGAAAGCCGATGGGGAAGAAGAGATTGAAGAAGAGCAGAATCGTCCTGAAGGAGAGGTTGATCTCTGAAAGCTGCAGTGAAGTGCTGGTCTGTTTGATTTGGTTCTAGACGATGATGATGATGACGACGACTCCATTGTTGTACCAGTAGAGAGAGAGAGTGTGTGTGAAGAGAGAGAAAGGAAATTATTATTTATTTTATTTTGATGGAGTGGAATGGTGTTTGGGTCTCCATTTGGGCAAACCTGACTAAACACAAGCAGGGTATATATAGGGGATGAAGAAGAGGGGCAAGATGGTGATTAAGATGGTTTTGGAAGGGTGTTTTGGGTGTTGCGTGTTGATTAACATGGCAAACCGCTCGTCGGTTAGGATTTCAATTTTTGGGAAGGGAAATGTTCTTACGCGCCCTTCTGGAACTGTATGCTACGTGCCATGCCAGTTACGCTGCGTCGTATGATGCGCATTCTTCAAAAGCGGGTGGGGTTGAAATTTTACACTATTAATGGATTTTGAAATTATTCTGGATATTTCACGA
The DNA here is from genome assembly GCA_025200525.1 of Camellia lanceoleosa. NCBI lineage: Eukaryota > Viridiplantae > Streptophyta > Magnoliopsida > Ericales > Theaceae > Camellia > Camellia lanceoleosa. The sequence goes on along the minus strand of CM045759.1, from coordinate 128,708,759 downwards.
GGACAACAATGATAGAAATTACTAATTTTGAAATTTTAAAAAGATCATTAATGACATGACACATAATAAAAAAAAAAAAAAAATACAACACCAAGGTCAAAACATCAAATCATTCATGGTGAGGCCCACTGCCACATCATTAGTGGTAGCACTAATTAGTGCTCTCACTCATTTTCCTTCACAAAAATTTTTTATACGCGGGTAGGGTATATATTATAGTCAAGTTTGCCATTTATTAAATAATACAAAAAGTTAAAAAGTCATTATCTTATTTAAGTCACATCATCTTATTTAAATCACATCATCTCTCTAATACATTATATCAAACCCAACCCAAATATAACTCATATAAGTCAATAAATCAAAAAGTATACTTTTTTAGAACATCCCAAACCAACCCATATATGGCACTTTTTATTATTGTGATTGACTATGACAATATAGCTTCAAGTGTTTAAGAAATAATAATAAATATATACATTTATAATTAGTGAAAAGCAATGTTAGTAGTACCTTATTGACATATAAAAAGTTCTCGCCCAACAGCACACATTGGTTTGGCATGATGGCTTGAAGTGAGTTGGGGCTAAATAATAAAAATAAAATAAAATATTTAATTTTAGGTTAAAAATATCACATTTAAATTATAATTATATCATTTTTTTATAAAAGTTAAAAAAGTAAAAAAAAAAAAAAACTTATCTCAAATAAAAAATTTTAGTCTCATATTAAAATAGTCAAAAAAAAATTAAAAAGTTAATCCACATCTTAAACCAAACCTCAAGTTATACGTCTATTGTTAGTGATAGAAATGTCCCATCTCCTTACTCCATTACTCCTAATTGAAAAATGATTCGAGGCCCGAAATTCTTCCCGTTCGAATGGCCTGACTGCCCAAAACGACGTCATTTTGGACAGTTTTTTTTTTTTTTTCCTTTTTCTTTCTTTCGAACACAGACAAAGGGAAGAGAAGAAATGAGATAGAGAGAAAAGAGGAGAGAAGAGAAGATGAAGAGAGAAGAGGCGACAGAGAAAAAAGAGAAAAGATGATCAACGGTGATGGTGGCTGCGCCGGTGGGCATCGCCGATCTCCTCTTTCAGATTCTGTTTTCTCCTCTTTTTTTTTTCCTAAGTAGATCTGTATCTGAAAAAAAAAAAAATTGTTAATGATGATAATGTGTTGATGATGATGATGATGTTGATGAAGGTGTTCCTCTTTCAGACTCTATTTTCTCTTCTCTTTTTTTTTTCTTTTTTTTTTCTTTTTTTTTTTTTTTTCTAAGTAGATCTGGATCTTAAAAAAAAAATAAAAAAATAAAAATTGTTGATGATGATAATGTGTTGATGATGATGATGTTGATGTTGATAAAGATGTTGTTGATGATGATGATAATGATGATGTTGATGAAGATGTTGATAAAGTTGTTGTTGATGATGATGATGTGTTGATGAAGACGTTGTTGTTCAACTCCCTCTTTGTGTTCTCCAGCTCCAGCTCTAGCTCCCTCTTCTTCTTCTTCTTCTTCTTCTTCTTCTTTTTTTTTTTTTTTTTTTTTTTTTTTTTTTTTTTTTCACTCTCATGTTCTTTATCTTAAAAAAAGAAACGAGAAAAAAAAAAAAAAAAAAACCGAAACGTCGTCGTTTTGGACTCAGGCCATTCAAGACTTATAATTTTCGAGCGACAAAATGGGGTTACTCCTAATTAGACTCAGTTCTAATCTTTTTGGGCAAAAAAGAACACAATTTGTCTAAAAGTACACTATCTGTTGAAATTAACATATCTTTCTATCTCTTAAAATCATCCAATTTGTCAATCTATTGAAATTCATTAAGCCTATTTTCTTAACTGTCAAACTCACCAATAATATATCTGTTGAAATGTTACATATGTTACTTATTTAGCACTCTATCTGTTGAATATTACACATTTATCTATTTCACCTTCACCATCACCATCTATTGATGCCGGTCACCACTGCCACCACCGCTGACTTTTTTGGCCAATTTTTTGATAACTTTTCAGTGTCAACGCAATTTTCTAACTTGTCTTTATCACCAAATAAGATTTTCTATTGAATCTAATACCTTATACAGTATTTAGGATGGACATTTCACCACCTTTTACAATTTATGATTTCACTTTTTAATATTCATAAATTTTACTATTAATTTGAAATATTTTTCTAAACTTATACTAAAATGAAATTATTCCTTCTTTTTTTTCTTTTTCTTTTTTTATAGCAATTTAGAGGCTGTTTGGAAATTTTTAAATAAATTACATTTTTAAAATTATGTCAATTTTTATTTATTTTCCAATTCCTCTGATGTAGATGAATCTAAAAATTAAATTGCATTTGAAAATTTTTATTAAAAAAAATTATAAAAGACAAAATAAACTAAAAATATATATATTTTTTGTTTATTTTGGCTTATATATTTAAATTTTTTGATTTGTCTCATTTAATAGAATTTAGAAGGCTAAATTTTTATTTATTTATTTTTTTAAAAGATTCGCTAAAGACAAAAATAAGTCAGCAAAAAAATCACAATAAAATAAACTTCAAACACCCACTTATTATAGCTGTTTTCTTATTTAGCTCCCTATAAAATATTTTGAAGTAGTTTAAAAACAACTAAAAAATGTTAAGGACACAACTTTCTTTTTAGATAAAACTACTTGTAAGTCTAGTTTCATTATTCTACTACCTCTAATTGCCATGGTCATCTCTAGATGTCGACGACTACTGTCAGCTATTGATGATAATTTTTTGATGACCACCATCAGTTGTCAATGTCTACTTTTTATCGAAAATCTTATAGCAACTTTCCAATGAAGTGAAATTTTACTGACTTAACAAAATTCACAGTTGATTTTTTTGACGATTGTTCGACAAGTGAAATTTTATTTTTTTTAAACAAAATACTCCTAGCATTTTGAAAATGTGGATTTTCATAATATTTTGAAAAGGTCACATTAAATAATTAAGTAAAATTTTATAATTCAAATTGATATAATAATTAAGTAAAATTGTTCCTTTCTTTAAATACCAAAAACCTTAATACCAATTCTATCACCATCCATAACATTTGAATCCCCAACCATAGCTACTACCTCTACCTTCGACTCTTGCCGCCACCGCAACCTTCAGTAGACGGTAGCCCCGCCTCTACTTCTATACTACCCTTTAGACCCATTCTCAACATCTGTTGCCCTTTTCTTTTTTTCCTCACCTCTTCCAATCTCATTTCCAATCTTTTTTTGGCTCTCTCCAGCCTAGGCCCTTTGTATCAAATCCCTTGCCTCATAAGTTCTCCCCTCATTTTTCTTTTTCCCTTGAGAACACATACACATTTTTTTTTGTTTTTTTGGGCAAAAGGTTGCAAGGGAGTGAAAGAAGACCATGGGAACACAATTAGGGGAGGGGAATGTGGTGGGTTATGTAATTTGAAAAATTATAAATATTCTCTTCTTAGAATTTTATATTTAACAGAATTAATTGAAAAAAAAATTCTAATTATTCTTTTATATAATAATAAAATTACTTGAATTATTAATGGAAATAAATTTTTACATCATTAAAAACTATTAATTAACTTGATAATTTATTAATGAAAAGGGTCAGTTATAAAATTAGGAATTTCAAGAGGCAAAATGTAATTTTTTAAACCATAAGGGACAAATCGTATATTAAGCAAATTTCAAGGGTGTATTTGTATTATATGATAAAAGAGTAATTCTATATAAACAAAAAATTCATACTAATATTCGGATGATTATTCAGTACTTCCGGAGTATGGACACGTGATACTCCATAATGTTTTGATTAGTAGAGAGACGCAAGGGCCTACGATTTATGTTAGGGATGGAGAAACAACAAGGGGTTAAGTAATTAGTGATTGGTTTGAAATATGGACACGTGGTGATCCGGGAATATTGAATAATTTCTCCTAATATTTATACATAATGATGTGACTCATTATAGTTTTTTAACTTTAAAATAAAATACCATTGAAAATCCATTTATTTACAATAATAGACTTGTCACATAATTCTTGTAAATTTTTTTGTATGAATGAATTTCTCATGGTAAAATTGTAATTAACAAAAAAGAAAGAAAGTAAGAATGTGTGAGATTCCAAAGAGCAAAATTATTAGGGAAATTCAGCTACACACATCTGAAGAAAAGGGTGTACCATATGTATTATTATAATTATAATTAATTTTATTTTTTAGTTATGACTCTTGAGGTATTTAGTTATGTCTCATGTGGTGTTTGGTTATAACTTTTTTTTTTTTAAATTTATAATTATGACTTAAAAAATATGAAATTATGTCATTTTTTTTGTTTAATTATAAGGTGTATATAGTTATTATTACTGTTATTTTATTTTTTTGGGTAGTGTAGTGTAGCTCTCGTGTTGGGAAAATTACAGTGATATCCGAAAAAATGTTTGAAACCTTAAGAAAAGTACCCACAATTCTACACATAATAATATGGTAGGATATGTATCAAATTTTAAAAATTTTATTTATAATTCACTTTCTTTTTTTTTAATAAGGAAATTATTCTTCGCGTCAGATCTAGCAAAATTCGATTTCTGTGACAAGAACATGGGACAATTTTTTAAATGCAATGCATCAGATTTGAATGTTCATCCATTCTATGTTATTCATCAACTATTTGTTTTTCATTGCACACAAATACATGAATTTTTTCTATTAGCGCAGAATATGTCAATTTTAATTCAATAATGTACTAATTTTCAAACCAACGGTAAGAGATTTAATATTTAATCAGCTAAATTAATCTCCATCTCCTTTCTTTTTCAGAGTAATTTTATTCATGGCACTAAATGAATCATAGTTTCTGATGATGAGATTTATGATTTATTTATTTATTTATTTTTTTTAATTTTTAATATTTGAATGTGTGATTAGTATTATTGTTTTTAGGGATGGCACATGGTGGGCCATTTGTACCCGAACTCCCACCCACCCGGATAAAATATTTGTCAACAAGAGAATTTAATTCTTTACAAGGTTCACAAAACTAAAAATGTTATTATAGTGGAGCACAAATTCATTATAATAACAAATAATGACCGGTTTTATGAAAAAAAAATCATAAAATATTTCATGAATTTTTTAATTATTTGATTAGTGTGTACTATTTTATTATATATGTAATTCAATAATAGAAAATCTTTACGATATTTTTCATAATATTTTTTTTCATGATATCTAACATTACTCTATAATAATATAAAAATGCTAAAAATCTGAAAATTGATAATTTGATGCGCAAAAATATTATTGTTGCACACTTCTTTTTTACTAAGGGTAAAAAAACTAAAATAATCTTGTAATTCTCCTTAAGTGGTACATGTATTTTTCATAACGTTGAGAATCATGTGATACAACTTGACTCTACTATTTCTTCTTATTTATTTATTTTTTATTAGAAAAATATTTCGATGTATAATATACACCGTATGCAATTCTATTATAAAATTACGAAAGTTTTTACAAACTTTCATGAGTGATTTTATAAAAATGTGTAAATTGAATATAAATTTATTATCATGTGGTGTTACTTTGGGTTTGTGTTATGCCAAAGATGTTCAATCTTAGTTAAATTAAAAATATTTAGTGTATAGAAACATCAAGATTTTTTTTTTTTTTGTCAAAATTATCATTCCTTGAATTTCAAAAGCCAAACTAAAATATTTTACAAAATCAATAAAAAGATGTCTCGTGATTTTTTTATCATTAAAAAAAGAAGGATTAGATTATTTCAAATTAAAAACAAAAGACCCCAAAATGGTATTTTACATATTTTTTATTCATTTGAATAAGGTTACATTAAGATTTCAAACAACTCCAATGCACCTTTTAGTAGAAAAATATAAAAATATCTAATTAATTCGTCATTAAATAAATTATTCATATAAATTCGAATCCCTACTTATTTATTTTACATGTTATTATTATGTTGTGATATACTTAAGCATAGTTCATATTGCGTTGAAATGTCTCCCATTATTATTTTTTTCTTTCAATGAAAATAAGGAAAAAATTAACCAAACAGATTTTTGCATTGCTTGCACATGTAACATATATAGATTTTTAATTAGAAATCATCTTTCGTATTTACCAGTAGAACCCATGAAGAATATAATTTTATTTTTCATTTTTTTTTTAAATCTTCCACAACTAAGAAAGAATATATAAATAGTATTTTATTGTCAAACAAAGTTTCAAAATCTTCCCTCTCACTCATTTGCTACTTTATTTATACAAAAATGCTTCACACCCCCACTGGGGGTGGACACCCAGTGAGGTGTAGAGCCATGATTGCACCAAAAAAAATTGTTTTTTTTTTTTTTTTTGGTCTTCAACCAGTGGGGGCGCGCCACGTCACTAGGGACGCAACCCCACTGGGGGTATACAGCAAAGTCCTTATTTATATATATATATACTAGTGGGTGACACGTAATGCGTGTGCAATTCAGATAAATAAATATAAAAATAAATAATAAAGAAATAATATGTGTCTTGTCTAAATAGTAAAAGTGTTCTTAATGTAATCCAAAGCCTTAGGTTCAAATCTTTTTGTATTTTAGGATAGAAAAATTTGACACGTAACAAAAGGAAAAGCTACCACACTATTAGACACCAAGTCATGTGCTCACATATATAATAACTAGCGTATTCTCATATCTGAAGATACGGTGTAAATAATATTAGGATTAGAATATAATTGTAATTTCAACACTATTTACATTTATTTTTTAATTTGATAAAATCACAAATTTATTATAAAATTTTGAAATTCTCACAAAACTCCTCACGAAAACTCGCTTTTGTTTTATAATATATAGTTAGAGAGATAGATGTACCTAGCATACAAACAATTTTCACGGACATACATACAATACTGCTTTTGCTTATATAATTATATGAAATTATATGTATACCTGTAATGTACTAGTGTATTACGGGACATACATTGTATGAAAATGTGTAAAATATATTGAATAAAAAAGAGAAAATAAAAAAATAAACAAATAGAGAGAAAAATAAAAACATGAGAAAATAAAAAAATAAAAAGAAAAGAAAGAGGAATGCGGGATCATGGAATAAGGGGTGTGAGAAAGAAAAAAAGTAAGAGAGAGAGAGAGAAGCATGAAAGTAGAAAATGTATATGCAGAATATTTTTGAAAAAATATATCTCAGCCATTATTTTATAATTTGAACAAATCTGAGCCATCCAAATGTCCTAATAAAATAAAAATATGTTGAAGATTCAAAAACCATCCTGCTTTATTATATAGATGTTGAATATTCATATGAGGTCCAAATTTACAAAGTCTATCGGGAATTCAATATATTTAAATATAATAATTAATTGTTCAAATTCATTTAATTTGTGGACTATAAAATTCATTAATTTAATCTCCATTACACACAGTAAAATCTGGCTCCAAATTCTAGGATCACAGACTTTTTCATATAATATGAATAAAAATTAGTGAACAAAAAGGAGAAAATGAAAAAAAAAAAAAAAAACAAATTGAGAGGAAAATAAAAATGGAAGAAAATTAAAAAAATAAAAAATAAAAAAGAGAGTGGAAAGTGAGATCATAGGATTATAGAAGAATATGTGAGAAAAGGAAAAAGTAAGAGAGAGAAGCGAGAAAATAGAAAATGTACATGTACGATATTTTTTGTAAAAAATATCTCAGCCGTTGTTTTATAATTTGAATAGATCTCAGCCGTCCAAATGTCCTAGTAGGACAAATATATGTAGGACAAATTCAAAAACTATCTTGCTTTATTATATAGATGTTGAAAATTTATATGAAGTCTAAATTTACGAAGTTACCAGGAATTCAATATATTTAAATATAATAATTAATTGTTCAAATTTATTTAATTTGTGGACTATAAAATTCATTAATTTAATCTCCATTACACACAGAAAAATCTAGCTCCAAATTTTAGGATCATAGACTTTTCCATATAATATGAATAAAAAAAAGTGAATAGAAATGAGAAAATGAAAAAAAAAAAAAAATTAAGAGAAAAATAAAAATGGGAGAAAATTAAAAAAAAAAAAAAAAAAAGAGAGTGGAAGGTGGGATCATAGGATCATATAAGAATGGGTGAGAAAAATGAAAAAGTAAGAGAGAGAAACGGGAAAATAGAAAATGTACATGGAGAATATTTTTTTTAAAATATATCTCAGCTATTGTTTTAAAATTTGAATAGATCTCGATCGTCCAAATGTCTTAGTAAAACAAATATGTGTAGGACAAATTTAAAATTATCCCTTTTATTATATAGATGTTGAAGATTTATATGAGGTTTAAATTTACGAAATCTATCAGGCATTCAATATATTTAAATATAATAATTAATTGTTCAAATTCATTTAATTTGTGGACTATAAAATTCATTAGCTTAATTTCCACTACACACAGTAAAATCTGGCTTCTAATTCTGGGATCGCAGACTTGTCCATATAATATGAATAAAAATAAGTGAATAAAAAAGAGAAAAAAAAAAAAAAAAAAACCAAATTGAGAGAAAAATAAAAATAGGAGAAAATAAAAAAATAAAAAAGAGAGAGAAAGGTGGGATCGTGGGATCATGGGATCATAGAAGGATGGGTGAAAAAAAGTAAAAACTAAGAGAGAGAAGTGGGAAAATAGAAAATGTACTTAGCCGTTGTTTTATAATTTGAATAGAATTCAACTGTCCAAATGTTCTAGTAAGACCAATACGTGTAGGACAAATTCAAAAACCATCCTGCTTTATTATATAGATGTTGAATATTCATATGAGGTCTAAATTTACGAAGTCTATCAAGCATTCAATATATTTAAATATAATAATTAATTGTTCAAATTCATTTAATTTGTAGAATATAAAATTCATTAATTTAATCTCCATTACATACTGTAAAATCTGGCTTTTAATTTTGGGATCGCAGACTTTCCATATAATATGAATAAAAATAAGTGAACAAAAAGCAAAAAATAAAAAAAATAAACAAATTGAGAGAAAAATAAAAATGAGAGAAAATAAAAAATAAAAAAAATAAAAAAAGAGAAAGGAATATGGGATCATAAGATCATAGAAGGATAGGTGAGAAAAGGAAAAAGTAAGAGAGAAAAACGGGAAAATAGAAAATGTACATGTAGGATATTTTTGTAAAATATATCTCGTAGTTGTTTTATAATTTAAATAGATCTCAGCCGTCCAAATGTCTTAGCAGGACAAATGTGTGTAGGACAAATTCAAAAATCATCATACTTTATTATATAGATGTTGAATATTCATATGAGGTCTAAATTTACAAAATCTATTAGGAATTCAATATATTTAAATATAATAATTAATTGTTCAAATTCATTTAATTTGTAAATTATAAAATTCATTAATTTAATCATCACTATACACAGTAAAATCTAACTCCAAATTCTGGGATCACGTATTTTTTCATATAATATTAATAAAAATAAATGAACAGAAAGGAGAAAATGAAAAAATAAAAAATAAACAAATTGAAAGAAAAATAAAAATGAGAGAAAATAAAAATATAAAAAATCGAGTGGAAGATGGGATTCTAGAAGGATGGTTGAAAAAAGAAAAAAGTAAGAAAGAGAAGCGGAAAAATAGAAAATGTACATGTAGAATATTTTTTGTAAAATATATCTTAACTGTTGTTTTATAATTTGAATAGATCTCAACCGTCCAAATGTCCTAATAGGACAAATGTATATAGGACAAATTCAAAAACCATCCTGTTTTATTATATAGATATAAATATATGTAAGATATTTTAAAATTAATTTACACACTATACTAAGGGGTTGTTTGGGATGATCTAAATAAGTGCACTTTTTGACCTTTTATGAAATATGAGTTGGGTTTAAGTTGGGTTTGAAGTGATTTGTTAGAGAGGTAATGTAACTTAAATAAGATGATATGACTTAAATAGAATAATGACTTTTTGACTTTTTAATTTTTTTCAAACATATAAACCTAAATCTTTTATTATCTGAATAAGTCTTCTAAAATAAATTTATTTCTTATTACGGTCCATAATCCTAAAATTTTTACTATTACATAGAGTTAATATATGAAATCTTAAAAAGAAAATGCGTGAGAACTCGAATGCGTAGAGTTCGAATGGTACGAAAAATATTATCTTACCGGTAAGAGAATAAAAAAAAAAAATCTTAACACGACATCGTTTTGAAATTTCAAACCATTTAAACCGTTGATAATTTGAATTACGTAGCAGAATTGATCTTAAAAAGAGAGATCAAATCTCAAATCTTATCCACCTAACCAAACCCTTGGTTCTTATTAGTTTTTTAAAATTATTTTAAGATTATGCACCTTTCAACATGGTTACAACTAAGAAATGAATCTCTCCCTCTCTCCATGATTGATGAAAGTGACTTGAGGACAACTTTAGATCTTAACAAAGGATAATTTCGGAATTCCAACCTCGTTGTAATCATCGGTTTTCTTTGTGCGGTTGCGCCAACAACGGCTTTTTTTTTTTAAATAATATTACCTGCATTAATTGATAACAAATTATGCAACATAATTTTAAAAATTTTAAAAATTTATAATTTATATAATAAATAAAATTAAGGAAAATTTACCTATAAGTCATAGTTTTTGAAAAGTTGAATCATTTAGTCTTAAATTTTTTTTTATGTTCTATTTAGTCCCATTTGCACATCAATTTAATGTTCGAAACATTAATTTGATGTTCGAAATTTAATGTTCGAAACATTAATCTGATGTTTAAAACATTGTAATGGGACCTTTCAGTATATAAGAAAACTTTTAAGACTAAACAGTGTATAAGTTATTAATTTGAAATTTATTAATACATCCCTCTAAAATTAATACTATCATTTTTTATATAATACATATTAATATATTAATTAATATATTAATCGATACATCTAACACTATTAATTTTTTTTATTCAATCTAACGGTCTTCTAAGCTTATATTCAATCTAACGGTCTTCGAAGCTTCTGTCGTTTTCTAGCAGACACCTCGTATTCGTCTTCGTTTTATTGTATTCGCAAACAATGCGAAAACTAGCGACGCGTGTTGCCAGGTGTGTGGATTCCGTGGGCTGATTATAGAATATTAATTTCTATAAACTTAGTTACAATTAAACAAATGGGAACCTGACACGCAACGTGCCACATGGCATTCTGTCGCTAACCTAACAGCCACCACGACCCTTCTGCTTCTGCTTCTTTTTCTAATTCTACTTTTCTAGGCTGGCCCGGCACATATGTCAACAATGGTCCACACTTACCCAAAATAAATAAATAAAATACATAAATTAAAAATACATCTACTGAATTTATTTTAAAATATAAATTATTTTTTTATAATTTTAAAAATTATAAATAATTTTAAAAATTATAAATAATTTTTATCAAATTTTTTTAACAAAATTAATAAAAAAAAATTCTAATTACTAATTTATATAACAATAAAATTATTTAAATTATCAATTAAAATATATTTATTAAATTATTAAAAATAAAAGAATTCACTTGTTATATGATTAAAAATTTGAAGGGACAAAATGTCATTTTTAAAATTACAGAATTAATTCATATTTTAAATAAATCTCATGAGATGTATTCATAATTTACCTTTTGAATTTTAAAATAAAATAAATTTTTAATTTTTAGTTTTAGGGTAAATTACACTTATCTCTCCTAAGATTTAATGAAATTACAAAATTTTTCCTAAAGTTTCTAAAATGACTTAAATCTCCTTTGAGATTCAGTTTTCAATTACACTGACCTCTTTTGATGTTTAATGAAATGTAAAAATCTCTCCTAAGGTTTCTGAAATGACATAAACCTCTATTAAGGCTTAATTTTCAATTACATTAACCTCTCCTAAGGTTTAATAAAATTGCAAAAATCTCACCTAATTTTTCTAAAATGACAGTAATTTCCCTTGAGGTTTAGTTTTTTTTTTTTTTTTTTTTATATATTCTTTTTCCTATTACTTTATCATTAAAAAAATGATGACATCATTAATTTAATTATTATTTTAATTCATCCTTTAAAACTGTCTAATTACAATGAAATAAAAAATATATATATTTCCTATTGAAGTTTTGGATAAAGAAGACATACTTCATCTACAGTAATTGTATGCATAACAAAGAGAAAAAATAGAAATTGTATTTTTTTGGGGGTAATTGGACACAATTTTAAAGGGTAAAATTATAAATGTAAATAAATTATTTAATTATGTAAATATTTTCCATTTTTTTTTATGATGCCAGGGAGTTTTTGATAAATGAGGCACATGCAATCAACAAACAGTGGCAAGCATAATAAAGAGGAAAAAAATATAACTATTATATATTTTTATTATTTATTTGTAATCAGATACAGCTTTATAGGGCAAATTAAGAATATAATTAAATTATTTAATGATGTCAACATTTTTTTATTATTTTTATAAGATAAAGTAACAGAAAAAAAAAAAAAATCTATGATAAAAAACTAAACCTCAAGGGAGGTTTTTGTCACTTTAGAAACCTGGCAGGAGATTTATGCAATTTTATTAAATCTCAAGGGAGGTCAGTACAATTGAAAACTAAACCTCTAGGGAGGTTTTTGTTATTTCATAAACGTTAAGGAAGGTTTCTATAATTTATTAAACCTCAGGGGAAATCAGTGCAATTAAAAACTGAACATCAAGGAATATTTAAGTCATTTCAAAAAACTCAGGGAGGTTTTGCAATTTCATCAGACCTCAAGGGAGGTTAGTGTAATTTACCATTCATTTTATAAATTTCAATTTAATTTTTTTACCCTTCATTTTTATAAATTCGATTTAATTTTTTTGATTTATTTTTAATCTAAAATTATTTATCTATTTTTGTTAAGTAAAAATGATTAAAAAAAAAAAAAAGAAAGAAGAAGCTATTTTAACGTTAAACTCAATTAGGTATACATAAAATATCTAAAATACTTTTTTTGGGTCAATTTTAATGACTAAAATACTTTTTTTTCCTACCTATTTTACTCAAGAAAAATAGGCAGATGATTTAGATTGAAAACAAATCAAAATATTACAGTTTAAATTAACAAAATTAAAAACTCAAAATTTATTTTGTTACAAGGGTCAAAATTTAGAATTTTCTTTTTAAAATAATTTTCCAAAAAAAAAAAAGATAATTACATGTCATTAAAATATAACAAGATCTTATTAACCAAGTGGTCAACATATATTTTAATTTTTTAATCTCTTTTTAAGATGCTTTTCATCACAATTTCAATATTTTTTTTTTTTAGAAAGTTGAAGGAATATATTAATTAAGCGCAGCTTCAGACAAGCCAACAATAATGGTGGAACAACCTCCATCCTTCCTTCCCTAAACACATGACCCACATGTGTGGACCGAAACTCACCCAACAACACATGACCCACATTATTGTGTACTAATCATGGAGTATCAGCCTACAAACCCCAGGCAAAACATCAACTAGAGGAACAATTTGTAGCTCAAAAAACAGAGGACTTGAGCACAAAATTTGAGGTAGAAATTCACAATTGTGAAAGCAATGGGTCGCTGTCTCCGAACCCAGTCCACACGGAGCACAAACATCATTATCTACCACTTTTCTTTTGTAAAGATTCGATCGAACAGGCAAAATATTCATGCAAAGCTTCCGTGCAAAATTCTTAATCTTGTTTGGCAAATGTAATTTCCATAGCCATGACCAAAACCACGGCTGTCCCGTACTGTTTGGCAAGCATCGCTTGGTTAAAAGCCGTCTAACTTGGAAAACCCATGCCCCCTGCAACTTCAACTTCACAAAAAATCCCATCTCTTCCAGTGAATTTTCCGAGAAATTATAGAACAGTCATGCTCCGGACCTCTAAAAAACCAGCACTAAAAGAGCATTATTTTGTCTTTTTCTGCCCTTTTTTTTGTCTTTACCTCACTGATTTTTTTTTTTTAAATATTTGACAGCTCATTAGAGCTGCACTTTTGCAGCTCTAATTAGAGCTCCGGAGCTTTATTGATTATAGAATCAGTGGAAACACGTAAGCCATCCGGGATGCGAAAGGATGACATGACATGACATAAGTCGTTATAGCTTGAGCAACCGACTTAGCCTCTGTTTGGCAAGTTGGTTTTAGGCTTTTTTTAACTATTTTAACCATAAAAATAAAATAGACTTTTTAACTTAATAAGACAAAACATCACATATAACTCATAATCATTACATTTTTTCTCTCACAAAAAAGTCAAAAAAACCAAAAGTCTTTCCCAAATCAAGTTTTTTAGTCCCCGGTTAAAATAGCCAAAAAAGCTAAAAAGTCAAAAAGCCAACTCACTTCTCAAACGATGCCCAAGGCACACCGTTTAATCTTCGCCAAACACGATCCTTGATAAACCCCAAGAGCTCACTCTTTGACTTGCCAACAAAATAAGGCATCCCCAAGTACTTACCAATTGGGCCATATGTGCAACGTCAAGAATCTGCATGAACTCTTGTTGACACAGGGTCAGAGTATTCTAGCCAAAGCGCACCGAAGACTTATTCAAATTTACCTTTATCCAGAGGCAGCCTTATACAATAACAACAGATCACACACCACCTCCGCCTCATCCACATTGGCCGCATCAAATAACAGACTATCATTTGCAAAGAAAAGGAGAGATAATCGCGCTTATCAGCCACAACCTGATCAAGCAAAGCACAGAGACCTTGGGCTTGGCGTGGTTGGCGTGGCGTGGCAGGATAAAGTCTGCTGAGAGGTTAATGAGAATGGGAATCATTTCTTCACAGCAGAATGGATTTTGCAAATTCTGCGGAGATGTGATCGAATCAGCGGAGCATGTTTTACTTTGGTGCAATGATGTATGGAGGTTGTGGTCTACAATAATAAGGTGGTGAGGGTTAGTGTGGGTAATGCCCGGTTCGGTGAACGACTTATTTGAATGGTGGAAGAGTTGGAGGTATAGAAAAGCAAAGAAAGTGGTGTGGGAGACGTTACCTCTTGTTGTGCTTTTGATTAGCTGCGCATGTTATTTTCTTAGGAGTGCAGGTCATAGACTACAACCTGAATCAGATCAGGGCTGCTTTACTCTGTTTAGGAAAATGAGTGGACGAGTGGGAGCACTAATTAGTGCCACCACTAATGATGTGATATTGGATCCCACCCACTGTCACAATATTTATTTATTTATTTAAAAAAAAAAAAGAAAAAAAAAGTGAATGCTACATCATTAGTGATTGTTTTAAAACACCACTTTTAGTGGTCTCTGGCATTCCCCCTCTGTTTATTAGCTGCTCATGCTATTCGGATTTGCTTGCGGCTGCTATTTTACTCTGTTTCCTTTGCTCGACGTGGTTGTTAATTTGGGTGTACCTATGTTTGGTTTTATTTTTCTTCTTTGTCTCTCACCAAACTCGGTTTTGTGTTAGCAAATGACGTGGTATTCATATCAGTGTCAACATAATTGCGATGAGTATGATACGCTTTGAATCTCTTTGCACTTGTCTTTCCTTCATTGATGTATTGTTAGTGTAATTGTTACCTATGATTCATCAATAAATGTTTTCTTCCTTTTAGTGATAACCAACAAAAAAATAAAATAAAAAAATGTAGCCACTAAAGATGCTCTAAACAAATTAAAGTTGAATACATTTTAAAATCGTTAAAATTTTTAAATCAAATTTAAAACAATATACTAATTCACTCGATGTTCTTAGTTTCTTTGCAGAAATGCCTGGTATTGCTGACGTGTTAATTAGAAATGGGGCCTGGCTTCCCTCAGGTCAATCATTTGGAGAATGTCTTTGAGCCGTGGAGGCCCATCACGGGTCTCATTTTGATAATCTGAACCGTTTAATGTGTATAACTCGTCGAGTACTATATGTTTGTAAAAAATCACGTTAATTGTATATTGATAAGTATGTGATCAAATCAATTTTGTATAAAACAAATAAATTGTGAAAAAATAAATAGTTGACAGAAATTTGATTCTATGAAATAATTATCGATATTTGATTGACGTGATGTTTTACAGACATATAGTACTCGATGAGTTTTATACATTGAACAATTCAGATTATTGAAGCAGAATCCGCAATGGACTCTTATAGAGCTAACAGTACCCTCCAGTCCGATCTGAAACTGAAGGGAAGCCATTCCCTTAGAAATGGGTAATGGGCTTTTCTTAGTAGGGATCGTTTTGCAAAAGTTTGAGCTTCGAACATTGTGGAAATCTTTCAGTCCCTCTAAAATTCTTGCTTTTGCTTGCTTAGCTCTGTGGCATAGGATCACAACTTGTGGTTTTTTATTTTGGGTTAAAAATATTATTTTAGAAAATGTTTTCAATATTTTTTGATTTTTGAAAAATAAAAATATTATGCAAATTAAAATCATATCAATGCTACCATCAGCACCACCTTGCCGCCACTACTACCACTGCAAACAACTTGCCACTACACTATAACGTATAAGAATTTTAAGGATTAAACTTGTCTCTAAAAATAAAAACTTTATTGTAAAAGATATTTGGAAGAATAATTCATGTCGTTAAAAAGTTGTTCCAAAAAGTTTTTTTAAAATAATAGTGACAATTTTGAAAATATTGATAATAAATGCACTTTTAGGGATAAAATAATTTGGTGCAAATTTTTTATATTTTTTGAGATAAAAAATTTTGACTCCAAAATGATAGTATAATTCATCATTGAATGTCAAATTTCATTGTTAAAAATACAACAATAATACTTCTGCAACTAAAAAATTTGACCCTAAAAAGTAAATTCATCCTTAACTTTTTATCACTAAAATCTTTTTGTTGTAGTACCACTAATGCAAGCATTAATATATTATTTTTCAAGGACTAAACAAAATAAAACAAAATGATTTCTACAAAAATAAAAATTATAAATTATAAAAATTTCCATAAAATATTTTTTTGTCCTTCTCAAAACAAACAGATCCTCGGTAAAAAGAAATTGTGTTCCTGCTGGAGCATCAGGTTTGTACTGCTTTTGTAAATGACCAAAAAAAAAAAAAAAGGGAAATTGTAAATAAGTGGAATAAGGAAAAATAATTATATTGTATGGGAGCGAAATATCCACTGCTTTCCGTACTCCTTGTACTCCAAGCTCCACTTGACGGCGTCTAACCTGGCTACACAGAAACGGTGAGCTGCCTGGCGGTGGTGTACCGGATAGACCCTCCGACGACCAAGTCAGACCACTTGAGGAAGAAAGAGACTGTTAGAGAGAGAGAATATATTTTCAGGGAAAGAAGTTGCATACCTCTAACGTTCACCTTCCTCCACTATTTCTAGGCTGGCCATGCAACCCCAAGATCGTGCGCGCACCACCCCTGTTGTCCTTTCTTGGATAGGTGGCAGTGCTCGCCTCTCACCACCTAACGCGTGTAAAGGTTTTGTCCTCCAACCAGTACATGCAGAACTGCCCAACGGTATTGATGCGTGTGTGGAGCAGAGGTCCTCTTTCTCACGTTATTGGCCCAGGTGGCACACTTAACCGGAGTACCACGACCGGCCTAGCCTGTGTGGAGAATTGCCATTGCAAGCACCATGACCGAGCTATGCCTTGCCGACCTGTCCCTTGGCAAAAGAACAAATACCGGAGCCTCTCGGCCGAGCTATCATTGACCGGTCTATCATGGCACCCGGCAGCGATGCACGCTAGCCTCAACCCGTTCTACCTTAATTACGCGGGGCTCGTCCATCTCGGCTGATCGGTTAGAGGCATGCCGGTCCTAACCACGTCTTAAGTATAGACCGGCCTACTCTTAGCTCGACTACCAGACACTAGTGCGTATTCTACTGTGTCAAAGCTCAGTCAGGCATGGGTTCGTGACTGGTCGGCGATCTCCTTGACCGTGCAAAACATCATGACGCCGTGAAGTCTGTCCCGTCCCGCGCTATCGTAGCTCGACCGTACTAAAGGTGTAGATCTCCCCTCTCAATTGCCCCTTAATCCCATCCGAGCTAATCGTGATTGGGGTTACCATTGTGACTGAGCCAACGGTCCGTGACCTGCATCATCTCCAAGCCGAGCGTGATTGGGGTCGAAGCCATTCTTGTTTGTCTTCACAGTGGGTCCTTCTGCAGTAGTCTCGTCAACGGTCGTACAGCCGTACTGACAGCCGCGTTCTCAGTGCCACGTGGCTTCACGCCATTGGGTCGTGTGACCAGCTGTCTTGCACGCGCAAAATTCAAATGGCGTCGTCGTTTGGGTTCTTTTCCCCCTCTTTTGTATTCCAACGAAGGGCCCAAACCCTTTACTCTTCATCTTCCTCTTCAAGCCCTAGCATTCAAACCTCCCAGCTTCCTTTCTTCACTGCTATTGCTGTCTTTGGTCTCATCCTCTGTTCCAGTTCATTCCGAAGACTGCAATCGAGCTCTCGAGGTTGCATCCTCCTTCGCATCTGCCACTGGTAAGCTCCATTGCCCTTCCTTACATCTTCTGTTTATGTTCTTCATGCTTTTCATCCTGTATTCTACGAGTTCTTTGCGTTTCTTGCTTAGGGACGTTGGAACCACATCAGTCCCCCTCCCCTTTAGATTAATAGTGCCACACCCTAGAAAAATTAGAACTGGTGGAGTGGAGGGGGCCTTCGTGCCCCTGTTTCACCTTAGTTTGGACGAATGAGCCTTAAACTTAAGATGAATTGGATGAACACTGGACAAAACCGAGCTATATGGCCATTTAGATCCGAAGTTAGGGCTCAAACCGAGCAAAAACCAATTTGTGGCTTCTCGCTGAGGCCGCGACCGAGCTGAATGCTTAATTAGATCAGAAAAAGGACTGAACCGAACTAAAACCTGCCTTGACCGAGCTGAAAATAGAACCAGAGCCAAATTAAGAAGGCTAAATCAGCCATGCTGTCAAGCCGAGATAGGGGTTAGACCGGCCAAATACTCGAAAAACCTTTCCCGAGCTAAGAGTTCCAATATGAGCCGTGCAACTTATGCCGCGCTAACCCTTGGACTTATTTTTTAACAATGCAGAACTAGGACCAACCAGGCCAGTCCAGCATTGTCACTGGTGGAGCTCAAAGACCGAGCAAACACATCAACATTTTTGACCGAGACAAAAATTTAATTTCCCAATAAAACTGAGGTAGATGGAGAAGTATCGATTCATGGTGAGCTCGCCCGATGCAATGGCCGAGTTTCGTAGAGATTACCACATTCCAGATGACGTCATCCTAGAGCTGGCCAAGAAAGGTGATACCCCGTGGGGCGACCTAGACTGGTGCCCCTTCACGGTCGTATCCATTGTAGAGGGAGGACTTCGCTTCCCAGTTCAACCCTTGATCTGCGAATTTTTGAGGCAGACAAGGCTTTGTCCAACCTAAGTGTCAAACAATACATAGAAAATAATAAATGGGGTCGCCGAGCTGAACCGGAGGCTTGGTCTCAATCTCAGTCCGGCTGAAATTTTCCATCAGTATAGTATTAGTAGAAATAAGAGCGGGCTTTGCTAGTACCTCAAGGTCAAGAAGGGCAGAGCAAAGCTCATAGAGGGCAATCCGGACAAAGAGACAAATGACGACGACTTTCTGTGGGTGTCCGGTCATTATGAAGACACCGAGGCGCCCATACCGGGCTGGTATATTAGGAAGGATTTTGGCAGCGCCAGTGAGTTGCTCGGCTAACCGCACTGTCCTCTTTGAGCGACAATTACTTTTTATGCCGATCTAACACTTGTCTTCTTTTTGCAGATAAGCACCTAGCGGCGGACTACCACCAGGCTAACCAAGAAGCCATTAGAGTTCTGCTGCGACATCCGGCCGATAAACGAGAAACACCAAAGTTACTCGGCTTTGAACCGTCCTACAACTACAAGGTGCCGCGCAAAAGCAAAGTGACCGATTTCCTCCGTGCTCCTCCCCCAGAACCCGATCCAAATCTACCACCGATAAGACTTGTTACTCTCACCGCCGAGCAAGAAATTGAGAAAATCAGGGCAATCAAGTCCATGATTACTGGTGAGAAAGGCGAGTCCCAACCACCGGAGGCAACCGAGGGAACATCATCCGCACCTGCCGGGCAAAAGAAGAGTGCGGTATTGGCCCTCGCCAGTGAACAATTGGCTGGCCGGTCAAAGAAAAGACCGAGGAAGGATCCGGCCGGGCAAAGCCTCGTTGATGAAGACTCCACTGAGCTCGCCGCCACCGAGCTAGGCGACCAGACCGAACAACCATTTGGCGGGCCTTCCAAATCCCCAAGTTCCCCCCCGGTCCGGGCGCCCGAGATAACGTACAAGGGCCGGGCAGTCTCGTCTGCTGATTCGATGTATGCTGACAAGGATTACTCCCTTGGTTTCAATATGACCAAGGGGCTAATCCTTCTAGCCAACATGAAGAAGCACGACGAGCTGTTCGATCTGAAAGTGCTTCACTCGACAGCCATGTCGATAGTGCTGGTAAGTTTTTCATTTTGTCTTCAAGTCATTGCTCGGTTTTTGCTCGGTTGCCTTGGTACTCATGATCTCTCATTTGCTTGCAGGCCGTGCAAAAGAATTACCTCGCCCACGAGCGTATGATCGCCGTGCGGCAGAGTCTGCGTGAGGCCATCGCCGAGAATAAGGCCCAAAAGGCCGAGATAGCCAAACTGAAGGCCGCGCAAGAAGCGTTCGCGGCGGAGCGAGACATCTTGAGCGAAAAGGTCGACCGAGCTAACGAGGACAAACAACGGGCCGTGAAGTCGGCTAAGGCTTGGTACCTTGCCGAGGTGAGGAAACTGCGCGATGCCAACAAGGTAGCCATGGACAAGGCGGTCGATGATGCCGAGGATTGGGGATACGCTCAGGGCGAGAAGACTTACGAGCGCCAGGTCCAAGCAACCAAGGACATCTTTTTCCAGTGCGGTTGGAAAGCCGCCGTGGAAAAAATTGGCCTTAGTCGGAAACCGACATGTTCCTTAACCCTCTGCGGCTACATCCGGTCTATATATGGCGTCGCCGCCATGCTACCGAGCAAGCTTATCGTTGAGGCAAGGAAAAGGCCGAGGAAGAAGCCGCCGACAACAAGCCGAAAGCAGCAAACCACCGAAGCATCCCAAGATCACGGAAGATGAAGTGGTGATCGGGAGGTTCTTGTGGAGGATGGAAGCGATGACGCCGAGGAAAACACCTTTCGGCGGACAATTGAGATCGTCGGCGGGCGGTGGGCCTTGATAGAACAAATTGTGGACCTTGAACTGGACTGAAGATCTTCCTTGTTTTGTTTTTGTTTTCTTTGTTTCTTGGTTTTTGGAAACAACGGGCTATGTCCCCCATCTTGTACTGAAATTTCCTTTATCAATGAAAATTTTTGACTTTTTTGCTCGTTTAACTTCCATTTCTGTTCGGTTGGCATGTGCATAAATTTCTTGATTCAAACTGGTAGGTCAGCTTCTCCGCGCACCAAGCCGAGCTGAAATTAGAATTGCTTGCACTTAAACTCATGCCTTTTCCTGAGTCGAGCATAATCAGCTCGATCTGAGCAACAATTAGCTCCGCCATTCTGGCTTTGACAACGCTCTAAGTCTCGTTTTTGGGCGGGGCAAAATTAGCTCGGTCCCAATAGGAAGTTGGGGAAAATCACCAACATTTCATTTCAGCCGAGCAAAATCAGTTCGGCGTATATTGGAATCACCAATATCCCAATGTGGCCGAGCAAAGAGAAGGGCTATTTTTCATTACAAGAAATGTGCTATTTCTTACATCAAATGTCTCAAGGCTTATAGTTCTAGCTAAGCGACAAAGGCAAATTACATCCTAAAAGTAAAAGATCTTAAGGTTGGCTACATTCCACTGCAGGGGACCTTGCCATCCAAATCTTCCAGATGGTATGCCCCTCTGCTAGCAAGGCCAGTTACCTTATACGGTCCTTCCCAGTTCGCACCGAACTTTCCCTCTCCAGGGAACACCGTGTTACCCAGCACCTTGCGCAAGACCCAGTCCCCGATCTTGAGCGATGCAGGGTGCCTTTGCCTTGTTGTATTTTTTGGAGAGTTCTTGCTAATAAGCCGCTATGTGGATTAGAGCCCGCTCCCTTCTTTCCTCGGCTAGGTCTAGCTCCAGTGCCACTGCTTCATTGTTCAGATCTGGCTGGAAATTCTCAGACCGGATAGTTGGCATGCCAATTTCCAGCGAGATGACGGCCTCCATGCCATAGGCCAAGGCAAATGGTGTCTCTCCGGTCGATCGCCTTGGCGTGGTGCGGTATGCCCAAAGCACATTAGGGAGTTCTTCAGCCCACTTCCCCTTGGCCTTCTCAAGCCACTTTTTCAGCCCGTCCAGGATGGTCTTGTTTGAGGCCTCTGCTTGACCATTTGACTGAGGATAGGCCGGCGTTGAATTGTAGAACTCAATCTTCAACTCTTCGCAAAATCCACGAAAGAGTTTCCCGTCGAATTGAGTGCCATTATCCGAGATGAGGGCCTTGGGTATACCGAAGCGAGTGATTACATTTTGCCAAACAAACTTCTTCACATCCTTTTCCTTTATGGTCGCTAGTGGCTCGGCCTCGACCCACTTGGTGAAGTAGTCGATCGCAGTGATGAAGAACTTGCGATTGCCCAGTGCTGCTGGGAGTGGTCCAACAATATCCAATCCCCAAAGCGCGAACGGCCAAGGACTTGAAAGAGAACAAATCTCTAAATGGTGGTGGATCTGGTGGCGAATTTCGACACTTTTCACCGTGACGTATTTACTGTAGCGTTTGCTGCATGCCTGACCACGGTAACCTTGGGAAATTGCTCGGTAAGCCAAGGACACGCCTCGATATGGCTTCCACAGATGCCCTCGTGTATCTCATAGGAAAGCCTCCACCTTGGTGGCGTGAACACATTTCAAATCTGACGGTGAAAGATTTCTTGTACAAGGCCCCAAACAGGGAGAGCCAAAACCGCTCTGACTTTGCCCGGATCTTGTGGGCTGCCTTCTTTTCTTCCGGTAGAATTTTATCTTTCAAGAAGACGATGATGGGATCCATCCAAGAAGGACCCAAGTCAGTGCAAAGTACCTCGGTCACTTCCGGTTCTTTTATACTTGGCCGCGGTAAAAATTCTATCATCAAGGGGTTGGGAAAAACTATCTGAGTAGATGCGAGCCCAGCCAACTCATCAGCCGTGTTGTTTCCTTCGCGGTTGATCTGCTCTACTCTTATGGCATCGAACTTCTTGATCTCTGTACGCACCAGCACCTGATACTTGGCCATCATTTCATCTTTGGCCTCATACTCCCCTGAGACTTGATTGACCACCAGCTTGGAATCGCTGAACACCATCAGGGCCGATGCTTTCATTCTCAGTGCGCTTCTTAGCCCGGCTAGGAGGGCTTCATATTCCGCCTCGTTGTTAGATGTTGGGAAGCCAAGCGTAATTGCTTGTTCAATGATCATCCCGTCCGTGAGGTCGATCTGATACCGGTCGGCCCATGCATTGGATGCCCCATCGACGAAGAGTTTCCACATCTCGCCAATGAACAACTTCCAGCAATCAGAGAGGTTATGTGAGCCTCTTAATTCCAAGTCTCTGTTAGGCTCATTGTGGTCTCTTTATTTTTCATGGTTAATTCCGTCTTTCAACAAGTCACTTGCCTTTGCTAGTTCGGCCACTCCTTGCCCTTCCTCCTCTTGCGCTCCAACACTTGCTTCTATTACCTGAGCCAAGGGTTGTGCTAAGTCCGCGCAAGCTAAATCAACCGGGCAAACTGGATGCGTTCCAGGGGCGAACTCCGCCACAAAGTCTGCAAGAGCTTGGGCTTTGATGGCGGTGCGCGGGCAAAACTTGATGTTGTATTGTCCCAATTCCACGGCCCATTTCAGAATCCTCCCAGTGAAGTCTGCCTTTTCAAAAAGCACCTTAAGTGGAAACTCGGTCAGCACAATTATTGTATGGGCATGAAAATAATGTGCCAGCTTCCTTGACGCCATCATTAGGGCCAGCGCCAATTTTTCTAAAGGGAGATACCTCATCTCGGCTGGGAGCAAAGTCTTGCTTACATAGAAGATGGGCAAGTGCTAGACGCCTTCAGCACGAATCAGGATGGCACTCACCGCATGTTGAGAGATCGCCAAGTAGAGATACAACTCTTCGCCCAGCTGAGGTGTGACCAAAACAGGGGGCGAGGAGAGGTACGCTTTTAATTCCGCCAGTGCGCGGTCACACTCATCGTCCTAGAAGAACTTAGCCTTTAAAGTCTTGAAGAAGGGCTTGTAACGATCCGAAGACCGTGTCATCTGTAAGACCTTCTTTGCCATCCCGGCAAGATGTTGCACGTCTTTTGTGGAGTTTGGGCACTCCAGTTCCTGTATCGCCTTGATTTGGGATGGGTCGGCTTCGATTCCTCGCTTTGTGACCAAAAATCCCAGAAACTTTCCGGTGCCAACTCCGAAGGCGCACTTGAAGGCATTCAGACGAAGTTTGTGGTGCTTAAGTATGGCGAACATTTTTGCCAGGTCGGCGAGGTGTTGAGACTTCTCCTTACTCTTTACCACCATATCGTTGATATAGGCCTCCATTGTTTGGCCCAAGAGAGGAGCGAACATTTTTGTTACCATCCGCTGAAAGGTCGCCCCGGCGTTCTTCAGTCCGAACTGCATGACTTTGTAGCAATATAAGCCTCTGGGGGTTGTGAATGACGTGATCTCTTTGTCCGGTTTATACATGGCTATCTGGTGGTAACCGCGATATGCGTCCAGGAAGCTAAACCTCTGATGGCCAGCGGTTAAGTCCACCAGCTGGTCAATTCGAGGGAGGGGAAAGCTATCCTTGGGGCAAGCTCGGTTGACAGTCTTGTAGTCAACGCAGACTCGCCACTTGCCGTTCTTCTTCGGAATAACCACCGTGTTGGATATCCACCGAGGGTATTGCACCTCCTCTATGGCCCTAGCTTCCAACAAATTCTTCACTTCTTCCGCCACCACATCAGCATGGTGCAAGGCTGAGCGGCGTGTCCTTTGAATGACTGGCCGCGCATTGGGGAAGACATTCAACTGATGACAAATGAAGCTCGGGTCGACACCAGATATGTCGTAAGGCGTCCAGGCAAAGGCCTCCAAATTGGAAACCAAAAAGTCGACATAATCTGCCCGCTCGGCGCTAGACAAGGATAATCCTAAGAGGAAGAATTTAGTTGGATCGTTCTCATCAATGTGCACTTCTACCAAATCTTCGACCAATTTTTCCTCGGCCTTCCTTCCCACGTTTTCGAGGACTTCCTTCCCTCCAGGACCCTCAATCATTTGGACAAACCCTTTGGCTGCTCGGCTGCCATTTTTCGCAACGAAGCATTGTTTTGACATCACCTGGTCTCCCCAAACTTCCTCTATTTGCCCACTCGGTGCCGGAAAGCGCATGACCTGGTGGAAGGTCGAAGCAACTGCTTGCATGGCGTGCAGCCAGCCTCTGCCCAAGATCAAGTTGTAAGTGGATGGAACTTTCAGCATCCAGAACTCTACTTGCTTTACTACCGAACCCGCTTTGACCGGCAAAATAATCTCTTCCGATTGGCCACTCTGGCTGTGAGTTGAAGCCGACCAAAGGAGATGTTGCAGGGGCCAAGTCCTTGTCTTCTAACTTCATTTGTTTGAACGCGTCATAATATATAATTTCGACCGAACTCCCCTGGTCAATCAAGATTCTCTTGATATCAAAGTCTTTGACACGAAGGGTCACCACTAAGGCATCATTGTGCGGCATCTGAACCCTTTCCAAGTCTTTGGTCGAGAACGAAAGGATGTCCCTCTCTTCGGCATTTCCCTTCTTTATGGCGGGTTGAACAGAGAGCACTTCCCTCATGTGCTCGGCCTTCCTGATTATCCCTCTAAGCTCGCAGACCCTTGCTGGTTCAATGATGCCGTGGATGACGTTGATTACACCTTGCGGGGGCGCTTCTAGGGCGGCCAGGCCGTTTGGCTCGGCTTGGTCCGCCGGCGTGGCCTTGATGTCCCCGTCTATGTATTAGTCAAGATGCCCCTCCACCACCAACTCCTCCAAGTGTTGTTTGAGCGGCAAGCAGTCCTCTGTCCGGTGACCCCGTTCTTCGTAGAAGGTGCAGCGATATTTTGAATTAAAGCCTCACTGCGCACTCCCTAACTTGGCCGGCCAACGGACAAAAGGCTGATCTCGGATCTCGCTCAAAATGCGGTATATGGGAATTTTGAAGACCGTGGTGATTCCTGTCCGCGCCTTCAATTTTCTCTTGGCATCTTCCGCTGCGTCGCAGGGTGCGTCAGTTCGGTCGTTTCTGCGACTCTTGTTTCGGTCATCGCGGTTTGAGCCACGATGTTGATCTTTTGCCCGATCATTTGGGCGGCTGTCCTCCTGCCTGACCGAGTGAACTTTCCACCGCCATCTTTTCATCGCGTGGCCGGATTGATCTTCTCGGTTGCAGAGGCGGCATCCTCCTCCACACGGATGTGCTCATTGATCCGTTGCATCAAGGACTCCATAGTCATGGGCTGATGCATCGTGGCGAATCTCGCGACCTATGTCCGGGGAGACCTCGCTTATCTTGAGTGATTGCAGTTGGTAGAGGCGATTGAGGATCTCGTTGTAAGTTTGCGATGCCAGCGTTGTATGCCTTCAGCGAACACCTAGATTCCATCTTGGCGCCGGAGATGATCGACCTCCTTGGTGTTGAGTGTTGGTTTTGAATCTGGTGACGAAGGCTTCGCTAGTTGCTACCACCTCGATACTCCCCTCCGGAACGCCTTCGAACCACTTCAAACCCAGCTCTCCCGGACTTCTTTGGGAATATGAAACATCGAGGCGTCATTGCGCGATGTCGACCATTACTTGCCGGTAATGACTCACGTGCATGTATGGATCCGTCTTGCCGTCGTACAAAGTGAACTTGGACTGGTGGAATCTGGCAGGGAGTGGAGTACTCTCGATTTCTAGAGACAGTGGCGTGGCCGTAAGTCTCGCCAACTCCTTGTCCACCGGCGCAGGGGTTATTATTCTGGGTGCTGGCATCGCCACTTCTTCACTGCAATGAGCTGGGGCGCTCAACCTTTGTAACGCCGGCACTCTCTGAGCCTCTCGACGGTGCGCTCTCTTCTCCGACACATCCCTGAGATCCCTGGAATGGGAGGAGGTAGAGTATCGCGACGTCGGCAATGAAAATGGCGGTATGAGTCTTTGTCGCGAGTGAGGGACCTACCCTCTCTTTGGTCGGAGTCTCCAGCCCCATAGTTTCTGGTAATGGAGATGGAGTGAGTCCTCCTTTGGCGGCGACTGCTAGAGCGAGGTGAGGGGGTGCGCTCACTGAGGTTGCCCTCTCCAGCAACACCCTTCCCCTTGATCTGGCGCTTCAACATCTCCATCTTCGCCGCCATCTTGCGAATGAGGGCGTCTTGGTCTTTGAGCTTGTGCTCCAGGCGCTGCGCACGGGACTCCCCCCGCTGTCGACGGTCCTCAGGACTCTTCGAACGATCAGAGCTCCTCTCGTGTTTGTCTCGTGCACCCCGCGAAAAAGTTTCTAGGCCCGCCACGGCTGGAACATTCGGGGGGCCATCTCTCCTTCAGACGTACTCCGGAGTGACACCATCGACGACGGACAGCGGGATTTTGTCGTTGTTGGCCATGGAAATGGTTGAAGGGGCTTGAAGAACAAGGGTTGAATATCAAACTTTTCCCACAGACGGCGCCAATTGTACGTGAGCGAAATATCCACTGCTTTCCGTACTTCTTGTACTCCAAGCTCCACTTGGCGTCTAACACAGCAACCTGAAGCGGTGAGTTGCCCGGCGGTGGTGTGTCGGATAGACCCTCCGACGACCAAGTCAGACCACTTGAGGAAGAAGGAGACTGTTAGAGAGAGAGAATATATTTTCAGGGAAAGAAGTTGCATACCTCTAACGTTCACCTTCCTCCACTATTTCTAGGCTGGCCATGCAGCCCCAAGATCGTGCGCGCACCACCCTTGTTGTCCTTCCCTGGACAGGTAGCAGTGCTCGCCTCTCACCACCTAATGCGTGTAAAGGTTTTGTCCTCCAACCAGTACATGCAGAACTGCCCAACGGTATTGATGCATGCGTGGAGCAGAGGTCCTCTCCCTCATGCCATTGGCCCAGGTGGCACACTTAATCGGAGTACCACGACCGGCCTAGCCCGCGTGGAGAATTGCCACTGCAAGCACCATGACCGAGCTATGCCTTGCCGACCTGTCCCTTGGCAAAGGAACAAATACCAGAGCCTCTCGGCCGAGCTGTCATTGACCGGTCTATCATGGCACCCGGCAGCGATGCACGCTAGCCTCAACCTGTTCTACCTTAATTATGCGGGGCTCGTCCATCTCGGCTGATCGGTTAGAGGCACGCCGGTCCTAACCGCGTCTTAAGTATAGACCGGCCTACTCTTAGCTCGGCTACCAGACACCAGTGCGTGCTCTGCTATGTCAAAGCTCGGTCAGGCATGGGTTCGTGACTGGTCGGCGATCTCCTTGACCATGCAAAACATCATGACACCGTGAAGTCTGTCCCGTCCTGAGCTATCGTAGCTCGGCCGTACTAAAGGTGCAGATCTCCCCTCTCATATACAATCGATAAAATTTTTCTTGGTGCAACTTTGATGCATAAAGACTTGCAACAAACACATGAATGACTTGCACCATACATAGAAAATTTATACGACTATAAAAATACAAATATTTTTTCACTATTCCATTAATTTATAATTTCCTTAACAACCAAAAAAAAAAAAAAAAAAAAAAGAGTTGACCAAAAGAGGGTGTGAATCATGTACGTTTTATTCCAAAAATCATGGCAAGTGTGGTCTCATTTCAAGCATAACACCACCCTTTTGGAGTAACCTAAAGTTGCATTAACACCCTAACCCCTTTCAAATAACATTTTTCAATCCCGGCAACTACCACTTTGCAATTGTCCACAATAATTTTTTTTTAAAATTTTTTTTAATCAGCGAAAGTCAATTGTTAGTTATTAAATTAACACCTATAAGAATTAACATTTTCCTATGCAAAGCACCTAGTGCTTGAAAAGAAAGTTAAACCCAATGACTTTCTTGAAGAATTCAGATCTTCGGTAGCCCTTTCATGTAGCCCTCCCTGTCGCCCTTACCGAAACGGCGTCGTTTTGATTAGTTTTTTTTTTCCCCAAAATTCAAATTTCCCTCTTATTTTTCAGCCCCTTTGGTCAAGATTGTGCCCTAGCCTCTGAGACAAAGCATTTTTCAACCCCTTTGGTCAAGATTGTGCCTAGCCTCGACCTGAGCGGTGAAGCAGAGGCGAGGCAGGGTGAATCGAGCAGGCGGCGAAGCGAGGCGGAGGCGAGGCGAGGCGAATCACCTCTTATTTTTAGCCCCTTTGGTTTGGTTGTGCCTAGCCCCTCTGAGGCAAGCCCAGAGCAGTGACGGCGGAATCGAATGGGAGGCCTTGAGGCGAGGCGAGGAGCGAGGCGAGGCAGAGAGGCTTGGGACAAACACACATTTGGTTTGACTCTCTTCCCTTCTTCTGTGATTCATGCAAAGAATAAGAACAAATCAAGATTTGCTTGATTTGGGCATTTTGTGTATGTTGAAATTCTATACATACTTTTCATACATAAAATTGAAACACGTGACAAAGGGAGGCTAAATTCTATATATGCTAAATTCTATACATACTTTTCAATTTTATGTATGCTAAATTCTATACATACTAAGAACCAGGAATTCTTAACAAAGGGAGGCTGTTTGCAGATTATTATGTCATTTTGTGTATAACGAAAACAAAAAATATATATATATATAAATATATGTTGCTTGATTCATTGCTTGAAAAACAGAGCTGACGCATATATATATATATATTCATTGATTGATTCATTGCTTGAAAAAAAAAATATCATTTTTTTCCTGAGTTTTGGTTCATCCATGGAAGTGTGTTGAGTGTCAGTACCAGTAATAACAATTTTTGGTTGAAAAAATATCATTCTGTTGCTTGTTGTTGCAAATGGTGTAGTGTGGTAGCTGATAGTTATACCTGCACTTCATTGCTGTACATAAGTTTATCAATCATTGTCGTCTGAGTCCATTGAACTAGCAATAACAACAAATCAGGAATGCCTTCACCACTGTTGCCCATTACCAGAACAGATCAATATTCCATGAGTTGAGATGAGTAAGCAGGAAAGTTAGAGTTTGTTCCATTAATGGATTGAAGCCATATAGCACCCACCAAGCTTAGCCATTGAAAAGCCATTAGATGTATGCTAAAGGGTTTGGATTACTAAATAAATTTGGAATGAAACTACTTTATAAAGCAGGGTTGTGGCTTTTCTCTCCATTTGAATAAATTTGGTCTCCTGTGGCTTTTTTCTCCTTAAAGTCTTTTTCTATATATATTTATCAGATCAAGAGGTTTGACAGCACATAGTTTAATGACATAGAATTGATATTGTAATGTTATTGCGTGGGGTTGATGATGTATTTCACTGTGTCATATGTCTTCAATCTTGTTTAGATTATTATTAGCCATTTGCTTACCTAACATATATTGGAATTTAATAAAAATGAAATTAATTATTTCTATTTAATTTGTTTGACCATTATTAATATTAATATTGGTTTTAAATATTTCGATTACAAAGATATTATTAAGTTTCATTATTATAATTATGTAATGATTAAATGTTATGTATTAATTCTTATAAGATTTTCACTTATATATATTCTTATGTTTTTCTAAAGATGAACACATAAAAAGAGACACAACAGTATATATAAGTATGACATATATTGAGATTCTATTGAAGAGTATAGTTTGATATATCTTTTGTATTTTTGGACAACTATGGTTTGTGACTCGTTTATATCCTCTTGGCGGACGTGAACAAAGAGAAAATTTATTCAAATTTATTAATAATGGACAACAGGAGACCAAATTTATTCAAATTCGGTCTTTTTTGTTTGGGAATACACAAGTTACTTATCTACACTTGAAGTCAGAAAGAAAATGTCATGCATGCATGTCCATAGAAAGTTTGGTTAGATCTGTGTTGTATTTGAAATTGAATTTTGTGTTTACTTGTAATTAGGATTGACATGTCAACCAGTTCAAACAATGATGCTGGATTCTTTGAAAATAAAAGATGCAAATGTGGGAAAAAAGCAGGAGTGTACATATCAGAATCAGAGAAAAATCCAGGAAAGATGTATTTCAAGTGCGCAAATAAGGCTTGTGACTACTTTGCATGGGGAGTGGCTCCTACTGGGAGTGGATCAAATATCCAAAAGAGCGAATACGATTATGGTTTTGCGAGAAACAATGAACTTGTGAATATCTTGGAACGACTTGACGCAAACCAACGAGAACGACTTGAAGCTATCAAATTCATGATGCTCTCAACCATAGACTATGGTTTGGCATAGACTAACAAAAATTGCACTTTTTTAGGACACCCCAAACCAACCAGTTTTGAAACTTTTATATGTGCATGTAAAATTCAAACTATGTTTAATTAATGAAGTTAAAGTTACTTTGCTATGTCAATTGTGTTAATTAATGAAATTGGATGTTATGTATATGATGTATGAAGATTGATGTTATGAAAAGAAAGTGAATCTGATGTTATGTGAGCACAAAATTAATATAATGTTGCATGATGGTTGATCACTCCTTTACACAGGGCACTGTACTGCAATTCTTCCATGGGTTTTAGCATGTTAAATCATAAAATGCCTAGCTTCTTCAAAGTAATCTTGAAAGAGGCATCTCAAAGCAAGCTTTCCAAATAACAAGTTATATGATCACTCCAACATCCTGTATCACCTCACCATGAGTCAACAAAATCAACTCTTAAAAATTTCTCCATGCTGAGACAAGCAAACATATAGGAAATGAAGGCAAAGCACAGTTGTAGAAACAACAAAAATTGAACTGTGCCACTTGAATTGAACACATGCCATAAGGAATTTAACACATCCAACTTCCTAATCACCAACCACTATAAAATATTGACTAAAACAGACATTAATGTCATCCTCACAATAAAGGCATTGTAAATGACAACCATAATAACAACTTTATATATGCATACACAAAAAGAACATTGTTCGGAAACACTAAATCATTTGGTCCACAAGATGTCCATGAAAAATGTCCAAATCCATGAAACATAAAATTTACATAAAAAAAAATGTCCATCAAAAACATCCAAATCCCATCAAACATTAAAAATACATAAAAAAATATGTCCATCCAAAATATCCATATCCAACAAACATAAAAATACATAAAAAATATGTCCATCACAAATATCCAAATCCCACCAAACATAAAAAAAATACACCAAAATACACCAATTTAATAACATTATTGTTTGGTGCAAGCCTTCCAAGGATGTCTATTCACATAACTGTCAGCAGGACTATATGAGGCTTGCGACAGTTGGACTGCACTAGTACCTCGAAGCAACTCCTGAAACGATGTTTGAGTGGGATATACTAAAGGCATTGAATGAGGCCGCATTGACTGGGGCGCGTTATTTCCTTGCAATAGTGATACATTTATTAAAATATTTATACAATCTATACTACCATTTGAATGTAAAGTATGTAAGTAATTACAACTCACATCATATGTACGACCCATGGCAAAGGGAGGTTGAGATTGGGATTCAGGTCCAGATTGGGATTAAGATTGAGAATTATAAATTGCACGACCATGACCCTAAAGCAAACCAACATAAAGAATAAGTGAAAAACAAAAAAAGTACTAACGCATTTTCATTTTAAAAAACATACAATATGAAAAGAATACCTCAACATAATTACTACTTATGCCAAAAGGAGGTCGAGATTGACCTTGTGGAGTATAAACACCCTAAAGTAAACCAACATAAACAAAAGAATAAGTGAAACAAAAAAAGCACTAATGCATTTTTATTTTAAAAAACATACAATATGAAAAGAATACCTCAACATAATTACTACTCATGCCAAAAGGAGGTCGAGATTGACCTTGAGGAGTATAAACACCCTAAATTAAACCAACATAAACAAAAGAATAAGTGAAAATGAAAAAAAGTAATAATGCATTTTCATTTTGAAAAAACAGACAATATGAAATATTACCTCAACATAATTACTACTCATGGCAAAAGGAGGTCGAGATTGACCTTGTGGAGTGTAAACACCCTAAAGTAAACCAATATAAAGAAAAAAATAAGTGAAATTAAAACGCACACAATAATGAATTTTCATTTTTACTAACAAATAAAATGAAATATTACCTCTACATAATTACTACCCATGGCGAAAGAAGGTCGAGATTGACCTTGCGGAGTGTAAACTGTAACACCCTATAGAACCAATGCACGAAAAAAAAAAAAGAAATTCACATGACTATATTGCAAGAAGAAGCAATTGAAGATATGTTGGTGCTGTATGAGGTTCAATTGCCCTAAGGTGTATGCATGTCAAAGGTTGTATATAAAATTAAATATTACCTGTATTGAATGGCTACCCAAGGCGGAAGACGGTTCAGATTGACCTTGAGAAGCAGGAAAAGAACCACCCTACATGCATCACAAAATAATAAATATCACGCTACTAGTTGCACACAATAATAAATATTGCAAGATTAATACAAGGTTGCACATAATAGTAAATATTACCTGACTACAAATATTACCCATGGCGATAGGAGGCTCAGATTGACCTTCAGGAGTACAAAAAACATCACCCTGCAAACAACCAATTTATTTAATTCATGATTTTCCAAACACATAAAAGAAAATTGATAACACATAACAATCACACATAACAAAATTAATTACTTTCTTAGATTGCATTCTTTTCTTCTTCACAATAGATTTTTCCATCCCGCTCTTGATCCTCCTTCTTCCCTTAGTAGTTGCTTGTCTTTTCTTCAGTCCCTTAGCTTGGATTGGACAATCTACTTCCTCACTCTGTGGGCATGTGTTAGTTGAGGAATTTCTCAATTCAGTGACCTCCATTTCACCACAAGTGTGCACACTTAATTTCTCTTCAACCATTATGCTCAATGCTTCACTTTTTGCAAGTGAAAAATGATAAGTTTCTTCACTTTCCGCGGCTCTACTTGCTATTGCTCTAAACATATTCATCAATGACCTATATCGATCGCTTTGATGTAGTTTCACATCAACCTTGACATCATACCCACGGCTATCTTTCACACTTTCAGCCCTTGCTTTCTTAGTCCATCGTTTCAAGATGTATTGTGCAGGAAGGTCTTTTGCATTCAATATTTCTCTAAGCACTTTCAAACAATGTCGACACACTATGCCCTTCACTTCAAACTTCTTGCAACTACAACTCAAAAAACCATCTCTATGCATTATCACATTCTTATCTTTGTTTCCATCTACCACCGTTCGAATTGTGAATATGGTACTCTTACCATCATTAAGAGTGCCTACAATCGATGCTTCAATGGACTGCACGTACTCATTTTGGAATTCCTCAAAAATTGTTTTGGTGTAAATATCTGCCATTTGCTTTAACATCAAAGTTGGAATGGAAACCCTTGGCAATTTTTGGGACAAATTATATTCGGCTTCCAATTCTTTATACCTCTTGTCATAGAGCACCCTCTCAAAGTGCATGAAAAATTCCATCAAGTTATGATCACAATTGAGATAATCCTTCAAACATGCATTGAATGATTCACTTAGTTGAGTAGTACTCATTCCAGCTGCCCAAAAATTCATAACATATGGCCATCCCCATTTGTCCTTCACACCAAAAGTTTGCTTTAACCAATGATTGTTGTGTACATCATACCTATCAAGCATTTGGTCCCATCGTATTCTAAATTCTTCTTCATCATCAATTTCATGCATAAATTTTGCAAACACATCCTTCACCCCCACATCTCCAAAAAGACAACTTACATGCTTCACAGCGTTTTGCATCAAATGCCATGTGCAAAGTCGGTGGTTTGTATTTGGCATGACAATTGGAATGGCCTTAGCCATCGCAACATCTTGATCTGTGAAAATAGTTTTTGGAGCTTTGTTTGACATTGCCTCCAATAAAATCTGAAACAACCATGTGAATGATTCGGCAGTCTCATCATACATCAACATTGCACTGAATATAACTGTTTCTCGATGATGATTAAATCCAACAAAGGTTCCAAAAGGTCTATGCTCGTTATTTATTTTGTAAGTAGTGTCAAAGGTCACTACATCACCAAATTAAGCATAGTCCATTATCATTTGAGTATCGGCTCAAAATATATTAGTTATCTGCTCTTCACAATCTAATTGGACTGCATAATAAAATGATGGATTTTCCACAGTTTTCTTACGAAAGTATTGCAACACACTACCCGCTTCTCCATATTCCAAATCTTTTTGTCCCTTCGATCTTAAATAATTTTTTTGGTCCAATTTGGTGAAGCCAAGTGATACTCTTCCACCACATTCCCTACCCAATAGCTCATAAGCAGACCTAAGAGGAATTCCAGATTCTGAAGCCAATTCTACTTCAATTGCTTGGGTGGTAGATATTTTTCTTTGGGATGGCAACATATGAACACACTCTTGACGCACAAGGTCATGATTATGATGTTCAACAAAATCAATTACAACATATTTCCCTAAATTTCTATCTAACTTTTTACTCAATCGAGCACCACAACCACATCGCACCACTTGTCTCGGAAATTTTACTAGTGGATCTCGCTTGTCAATACCCCGAGTTCCCTCTTTATAACATACAAAATTCCGTGAAGTTATTTCCTTGGTTTGTTTGTTCTTGTGTGCATACGACTTTCTAATACTAAAGCCCACCTTTTCGCCATAGTTATTGTAAAAGTAAATGCAACTTGTTCAGAGTCAAATGGCATGCCCAATTTTGGCTTCCAACCACAACTACCCAACTCATCAACAACGTTATTTTCTTTCATTACCTACAATTGAGTACCATACAAATAATAAAATAAGCTAATTCCCAAAAATTGATGGATAGGATTTTTTAGAAGTGTGCCTACAAATACTACTGAGTAATTTATATAACATTTTCCTATACATACAATATACCAGTGGGACTGATGAATGATATGAATAATTATATATATATATATATATATGCTTCGGCTTTGTTTTACTTTTCTTTTTCTTTTTTTTATTCGGTGCAGATTGGTTCTGTCATGCCTAACCAGGGCTACCCATTTATCTTATTACCTATTTTTTTTTTCTGATTGTTATCATTTGTAATGTTTGGTACTGCAATACACACGATAAAGCTTTTCCAATATTCCATGTCTAGCTTTTGCCCAAGTCAAAAGATTACTGTATTTTTAGTGGTGAAATTTTCAGCAAGATGATTCAAAAAACACTTCCAAGTCCAATTCAGCAAGATGAAGCACAAGTCATATTTGTTTTATCTGGAATTCCTAGGATATTTGTGTTATCTGGAATTCCTGGGACACATAGAGGGAGAGAGAGGGGGTTTGGAATTCCAGATAACACCAATTCCATTCTTTTGTAATGTTTGATAGTGGAATATACCTTTTGCCCAAGTCATACAAACACATAACACAAATATTAAATCAATTGGTAGTTGTTATGTTCTTCATTTTTTAACAATTAATAGAATTAACTGAAATTTTTTTTGAACACATAACAGTTGACAGAATTCTGGGTCAAATTTTTTTTCAATTAATAGAATTCTGTTAACATTTTTGTAATGTTTGGTAGTGGAATATACCTTTTTGAACAATTCTAGTCAAAAATTAACTGAAAAAATTAACAGAATTGACAAAATAACTGAAAAAATATTTGGGTCACCATCATAAATATTAAGTTGAAAGCCACAGAAAATTGAAGAACATAACAACAAAAAATGAAATTTTTGTTTTGAAAAACCCAGAATTGATATTTTTCTATAATCTTTTTTGACTTCTAGAAACATTTATAAAAAATTTCAGACAGATATTCAGATGTATATATATATATATATATATATATCAGCTACAATAATCTGAAAAATATCAGCTACAGATATTCACTTATTTTACCTCCTCAGGGCCGTAATCTCTGCTCGCCATTGCGTCGCGTCCCTCCGCCATGCTTCGTCGGCAGTCTCCTCTCTCCGCCATGCTCCGTCCTTGGCCATAGCAGTCTCCTCCCTCTGCCATCCTTCGTCCTTCGCAATGGTAGTCTCCTCCCTCCGCCATCTTTCGTCCTTCACCGTCGCGCCCCTCCACCATCCTTCGTTCGCCTTCGCCGTCGCCGTTGCGCCCCTCCACCATCTCTCTCATCTCTCAGCTCAGCTAGCTCTCTCTCTCTCTCTCTCTCTTCGTCTACCGTCTCTGTCTTAGGGCTAAACAAACAAAACACAGAGCTGAGTACAAAACAAGCGGGAAATTCGAATTTTGGGGAAAAAAAAAAAAAACTAATCAAAACGACGTCGTTTTTACCAAAACGATGCCGTTTCGATAAGGGCGACAGGGAGGGCTATAGGAAAGGGCTACCGAAGATCTGAATTCTTAAAGAAAGTCATTGGGTTTAACTTTCTTTTCAAGCACTAGGTGCTTTGCATAGGAAAATGTTAATTCTCATAGGTGTTAATTTAATAACTAACAATTGACTTTCGCTGATTAAAAAAAAAATTATTGTGGACAATTGCAAAGTGGTAGTTACCGGGATTGAAAAATGTTGTTTGAAAGGGGTTAGGGTGTTAATGCAACTTTAGGTTACTCCAAAAGGGTGATGTTATGCTTGAAATGAGACCACACTTGCCATGATTTTTGGAATAAAACGTACATGATTCACACCCTCTTTTGGTCAACTCTTTTTTTTTTTGGTTGTTGAGGAAATTACAAATTAATGGAATAGTGAAAAAATATTTGTATTTTTATAGTCGTATAAATTTTCTATGTATGGTGCAAGTCATTCCTCTATTTGTTGCAAGTCTTTATGCATCAAAGTTGCACCAAGAAAAATTTCATCGATTGTATAATTATTTTTCCTTATTCCACTTATTTACAATTTCCCTTTTTTTTTTTTTTTTGTCATTTACAAAAGCAGTACAAACCTGATGCTCCAGCAGGAACACAATTTCTTTTTACCGAGGATTTGTTTGTTTTGAGAAGGACAAAAAAATATTTTATGGAAATTTTTATAATTTATAATTTTTATTTTTGTATTAAACCTTTATACAATCAAAAAATGCTCCTTTTTTTTATTTTTATTTTTTTTAGAGAGGAAAAGAAATAACCAAAGACATAGAACCAATAACATAAAAATGCTTAGGTATTCTAAAAAAATTATGTAGCATTGCTATTCAAAAATATTACTGACATAGAACCAATCACATAGAATAATCTTGATTATGTATATCAGATAGTGAGGTCCATCATAAAATATACAGTTTCACGCAAATTACACCACTTATACTTTTTGTGGTTGGTTTTGTGATCGATTATGTGTTCATAGTGTAAATAATTTTATGGTGTTATGTATATAACAACCTTCATAATCTAAAATAATGAACTATCATGATTTTCACAAATAATAACATTATGCGGAAAATAAATAACATAGCGGGGTCAGTTATGCGAAACCTTCGAGTGATCCATAATTGATTGAACGTAAATCTAATATCAATATTAGTGGAACAAGGTTTCTCTCTCTTAACCCTCTTTAGAATACATTGAATTCAGAATTAATTTGATGGGTTGTCTGAATGTCCTTTTGTAGGTAGAGAGGGGACCAATTTCCTTATTTAACAATGATTCCACTTTTCCATCAAAGTAGGATACTTGGAAAACACTCTTCTTTATTTACCAATTAATGTAGCAAAAAATATGGAATCATAATCTTACCAAATTTCTAATTCATATTACCATATCATGTGGGTCAACATAAATGATTAATTTAGTCTTATATTCTCTCACTTTGCCCATACGATAACTTATGTCAAGATTTAACAAGGTTAACATTAGGCGCGCAATAAACCATATTCAATATTACCTTTAATTTGGTCATCATCATAATGCTATAATTAAATAGTTCACTACTATGAGTCATGGTGGTTTTACACCAATAGTGCAATCTAGTCCCTTCCATGTACTACAACACTAGCAACTAATTTAATATAGCCCTTGAAGTGAAGAGTATAAAGAGGTCCAACGATAGTGTCTTTTATGA
Organism: Camellia lanceoleosa; assembly: GCA_025200525.1. Classification (NCBI taxonomy): domain Eukaryota; kingdom Viridiplantae; phylum Streptophyta; class Magnoliopsida; order Ericales; family Theaceae; genus Camellia; species Camellia lanceoleosa. The sequence continues at coordinate 128,669,533 of CM045759.1, read as the reverse complement.
AAGACTATTCCTGTTGTCATTCATTAATTCTCATATATGTACATACTCATTTCATAATAGGAAATATATCAGAAACACGATTAATAAGATCTCAATGTGTCAAATAACACAATCAATCATAAACAACTGTTGTGGATTACATTCAAGACCCAATTGGTAAGTTTCTTAATTGTCTTTAAGAGTAATCTCTTCATCAATAGATCTGCACTTAAAAATTATGTACTTATGTGTTTTATTGACATTTTCTGTTTCTAAAATTCTTCTTTAACGACAAAGTATTTCAATTCTATGTGTTTAGCATCATTAGAATCCTTGTCATTCTAAGAAAATAAAACAATTGCAAAATTATCACAATAAATTCTCAATGACTTGGCAACAAAAGTCGACAATCCCAAATCTTGAGATAATTCGCAATAACAATTCATGAATTGTGGTCTCAAAGCACACCACAAATTCAACTTTCATAGAGGATACTTATGATAGTTCGTTTTACACTTTTCTTAATATTGCTCCTCCACATAATAGAAACAAAGAATCAAAAGTGAAATTTTTACTATCAATATATCATCTAAAGTCTAAATCTAAGTAGTCAATCAATTCAAGATTATCAGACTTCATAAATGTGAGCAAGTAAACTTTTATTCCTTATGATTACCTCATGACTTCCTTATTTGAGCATTAAGTTTCTTACAATAAATGTATAACGAATTGTTTCCATTCCAATTGATTTTATAAAATTTTTGCATAAGACTGGATTTATTTCCTTTCAGAATATGGATAACTTTATGTGAATATTCTTTCATTCTGAATCTCTATAAAACTTTTAATAAATACATTCTGAGACAATCTCAACAATTCATGTAATTCTTTCAGAAATATTTCAATTTCTATCACATAGATTGTCTTACTAATATATTTCATTTCAAAGTTCTTAAAGAGAAATTTCTTAACTCGTGCAATAAATCACGTATATTATTAACAAGCAAAATATCATTAACATGCAAAATCATAAATATAAACTTGCTCCCACTGATATTTGGATATGTACACTAAATAAAAAAAATATTTTCTTTAAATCCAAAGGAAAAATAATATCATAAAACTTAAGATACAATTTTTAGAAGGCTTGTTTAAGTCCACAAATTAATTTTTTTTTTTAAAGTTTGCAAGTCATATTTTCATTTTTCTCAATAGAGAAACCTTTGAGTTGATCTACACAAAATTCTTTATCTAAACTCTCTTTCAGAAAATTAATTTTTACATACATTTAATACAACTCAATATTATAATGAGTTACTAATGCCATAATGATTCTAAATCAGCCTTTTAAGATACAAGTGAAAAAAGAATATCTCATTGTAATCAATGTCTACTTTCTGAGTAAAATCTTTGGCTACATATCTAGCATTATATTATTTTATATTGCCCTTAGAACAATAAATATTTTTTGTATCCTTAGGTAATTCAATGAAATTCCAAATTTCATTCTGGTCCATTAATTTCAACTCATCATTCATGAAATCAATTCATTTAGTAGAATCAATACTTTCTATAGCTTGTGACAATAAAACTGAGTTTTTACTTATCTCAATATTGTAATAAGATTGTTATAGATATAGCACATGTGGGGACATAATTTTTGAATGACAACACGTGGCTGAGGTGGTACCGGAGTGCCAGCCGAGATGCCACATGTCCTGGTCATGACGCTGAGATAATCTCAGCTAAGCCAAGGTTATCTGCGAAGATATCGGAATCCGGGATAAGCGGATAAGGGACAAGCGTTTTAGAATGAGAAATGACTTCAGCTTGGATAAAGATAAGACTCTTAGAGAGTTTATCCCAATCTAACTGGGAATCTAGGATTAGCATTGAGCCAAAGTCCATTGAAGTTAGGCTTCTATTAGGATTAGGTCAGTGTTGGCTATAAAATAAAGGCACCCTCGTGGGTCTAAGGTACGTTTTTTATATTCTGAATAGTGAGTTGAGCACTTTTACTATCTTTGAGAGATAACTGACTTGATCGTCGGAGTGCCTCCGGGTAGATGAACCACCGTCGGAATCTCATCTTCTTGTGACAGGTCGTTCGGGCTCAATTTATTCTGCAGGTGTTCTCTAGCTGAGTATTTGTTTGGCAGTGTGGTCGAAAATTGACACACACAATTCGGCGTTGTCTGTGGGAACGAAAGAAGAATAAATGGCTAACGATAGACGGAAAGAAAAGGTTGGGGACGACATCCCCATTAGAAGTGGTAAACATGTTGACCTTGACGTCGAGGAAGACAATTGCAACGAAGAAACTTGGGATAAGAATCCCAGAGAAAACGACGTCGGCAAGGAAGGCGACGTATCCAAGAAATTAGACTGAAGCAGGTACAATAATGAGGATGACCTCCAGGTACGGAAAGATAGATGCCTGCGGAGGGACGGAAAGATGAAATGAATGGCGGACAAATTGGCGGACTTGCAAATAGTCGTCAATTTTATGATGCAAAATAACGTCATGTAGCCACCATTCCCGTTACAAGATACGCTGACTTTAGCGGCCAAAAACAATACCCAGAAAGGACAAAAAACAGTCCCTATAGTCTCCCAACACACCAGGACTAAGGAACACTCTCACCGGCCTTCAAGAGAGGTCGGGCGAGGAGAGTTAATGAAGAGAGATTCACAGAGGACGCATCGTACCAAAGAAGCTGACCCCAAAGAACATTGGCATGTTCAAAGGAAGGAACTCTGTTTCGACAGAACTAACGGAGAAAGGTCCAAGAGGACTCACAATGACACTGGAAGTAGCGCATCGAAGAGGCTGAAATCTGGTGATAACCGAGCACCTGGATGGGCCAAGGAGGATCTGAGGGATTATCTCCAGAGAAAGCGACAGGATGCCGAGGTAACCTCCCCGGTTAAGCTGAAAACGCCGTTCTCGGTAGAGTTAGAAAAATTTGAGGCCCCGAAAAGGTTCAATTTGCTGAGGTTCCAGATATACGACGGCAAGTCGGACCCCAATTTTCACCTCAACTTGTACTTGAACTCGATGGCACTATATACCGGGAACGAGCCGTTGCTTTGCAAGGTGTTTCCCTCGTCTTTTGGAGAAATTGCATCTAATTGGTTTCACAAGTTACCAAAAGGAACTGTGAAAACCTGAGAAGGCTTGGCCGAGATGTTCGTGGCCAGGTTTGTGCCAAACAAGTTACAGCCATTAAGGGTGGACTCCCTGATGGTTTTGAGAATTAGCGAGGATGAAAGCCTTAGGGCCTATGCCAAGAGGTACTATAAGGTATTCAACCGGATACCAGGATGCAACCAAGAGGTGGCGGTCGTGTCTTTTAAGAACGGCCTGAAAAATGATTGTTTGTTTCAAAAATCATTGGCAAAGACACTGCCAAAAAGTATGGAGGAATTGATGGCCAGAATTGAGAAATATACGAAGGCCGAGGAAGACATGCCGGGGACAAAGGCGTCGAAACAAGAGAAGGGAAACGGCTCGTTGAAGTGAGACTGAGGTAATGGCGGATACAATAAACCTAAAACAGAACTGAGGGCTGCACAGACAGTCACCATAGTGTTCAGGATCCCGGTGTACAAAGTCTTGGAAAAAATCAGGAATCAGCCTTATTACAGAGCACCAGCAAGGGTTCCTAGCGAATTTATGGAGAGAAGCCTTGGCAAGCACTGTGTTTACCACAATGAAGATGGACATCTGACTCAGGGGTGCAGTGCCCTAAAGGCACATCTGGAAGACCTGGTAAGACAAGGTCATTTAAGGGACCTTATAGACGAGGCCAGGACAAGGAAAGAGCAAGCAAGACTGCCTCAGGCACCGCAGCACCGCCCCCTTCAGCACCACAACCACAGGCAGGAAGACCTCAAGTGATCAATGTGATTCACTCAAAGGTCAATGAGAATGAAATACATGGGGAGACTCAGAAGGTAAAACACTTGCAACATGTGTACCAGGTCAGGTAGAAAAGACCTAGGCCAGACGAGTGCCAGGGACCAGTGGTGTTCTTTACTGAAGACGACCTAGAGATGGTGCAGCATCCACACAACGATGCCTTGGTAATATCCCTCCAGATTGGAGAATACCAAGTGAAGTGCATCTTAATTGACCAAGGCAGCTCTTGTAATATCATGTATGTTAGGTGTTACAAGGAGCTTGGCCTTTACCAAGATGATCTGGAACAATCCAATGGTCCAATGGTCCAATGGTCGGGTTCAATGGAACGCCGACGTGGCCGCTAGGGGCAATAAGTTTGGAGGTGTAAGATGGCACCAAGAAGATAAAAACTGAGTTCATAATAATTGACACCCCCTCTCCTTATAATGCTATTCTGGGAAGGCCATGGCTGCATGCAATGGGGGCTGTTCCCTTAACATTGCACCAACTGTTGCGATTCCTAACAGAACATGGAATTAAGGAGGTCAGAGGGGATTAGGTGCAGGCGAAGAATTGCTCTATGGCAATAATGAAATCCACCTACAACATACGAGAAACAGAATCAACAGAGATCGAGAATGAGGACATGGAAGTCCTGGATGACGTCGGCAAAGAGCCAACCGAGAAGAGTGAGGAAGCCCTGAAGGAAGTCCTTGTCCAGCAAGGGGATGAGGAGCGTTTCTTCCTTCTTAGCTCAGGCTTGGCCGAGGAAGAGGAAAAAGAGCTAGAAGCGTTCTTGAGAGCAAACATTGAGGTGTTTGCCTGGACGTCGTACAAGATGCCTGGCATTGACCTCGAGGTCACTTGCCATAGAGTGAATGTGGATAGGTCGGCCAAACCTGTCATCTAGTGAGCAAGAAGGTTGACGTTGATGCATGTCGAGGCAGTAGAAGAGGAAGTAGATAAACTTCTGGAGGCCAAGGCCATTCGAGAGATAAATTACCTGACATGGTTATCAAACATGGTGGTCGTGAAGAAAAAGAATAGGAAGTGGAGGGTTTGTGTGGACTTCACCAGCCTGAACAAGGCTTGTCCCAAAGACAATTTCCCACTACCCAAGATTGACCAGTTGGTGGATGCCACTTCAGGGCATGGAAGGATGAACTTCCTGGATGCATACAGGGGGTACCATTAGATAGCTATGTACCCCCCAGATGAGGAGGAAATTGCATTTATCACCCCAAAAGGGTTGTATTGCTATAGAGTGATGCCGTTTGGGTTGAAAAATACAGGAGCAACTTACCAGAGATTGGTGACCAAGATGTTCAGGCATCTAATAGGCGTAATGCTGGAGGTATATATATGACATGGTCGTGAAGACCAAGGAACCCGAGGATCATCCGAAGACTTAAAGGTAGTTTTTGACATCCTTAGAACATATTGGCTCGACTCAATGCATCAAAGTGCACATTTGGAGTTGGGTCCGTAAGTTCTGGGATATTTGGTTACCGTAAGGGCATTGAGGCTAGCCCAGATCAGATTAAGGCCATCTTAGAATTGAAGAGCCCAACATCGGCAAAGCAAGTGTAGATGTTGACTGGAAGGGCTGCAGCCCTGAATAGATTCATAAGCAGAAGCTCTGACAAATGTAAACATTTCTTCAGCTTAATGAAAAAAGACACAGACTTCTTATGGACAGAAAAGTGTGAAGTTGCCTTGGCCGACTTGAAGAAGTATTTGACCACAGCTCTAGTTCTCTCAAATCCAGTACTTGGAGAGGAGCTATTCTTATACTTGGTAGTTTCAGAGCATGCAGTGAGTGCGGTAGTAATCAGAGAAGAAAATGAGGAGCAAATGGCAGTTTACTACGTGAGCAAAACCCTAGCTAATGCTGAGACCAGATACCTACCCTTAGAGAAGCTAACACTAGCTTTAATAATGGCTTCCAAGAAGCCGAATCATTACTTTCAAGCCCAAAAAATTGTGGTGTTAACTGAGCATCCTCTGAAGTCCCTGCAGTAGAGGGAGATCGACAAGCAGAATAGCCAGATGGGTAATGGTGTTGGGCCAATATGACCTAGAATTCAGACCTAGAACAGCAATCAAAGGCCAAGTTTTGGCCGACTTCATGGCCAAGTTCACACCAGCGCCATCACACAACCAGCTCCGTTGAGCTGAGGTCCAGGTGAACAAGGAGAAACCCAGTTGGAGATAACCAAACAAAGGAAGAATGAGAAACTCAGGCCATGTAGTATTTACATCGACGACTCCTTTTGGCTATTTGTTGATGGGAGTTCAAACTAACAAGGAGCAGGGGCAAGAGTAGTGCTAGTGTCTCCAGATGGGCAGATACTGGAATAATCCATTCGTTTGGGGTTTAAAGCCTCAAACAATGAAGCAGAGTATGAAGCACTGATCGCAGGATTAAAGCTGGCAGTAGCAATGGAAGCTGACGAGGTAATAGTCTTCTGTGACTCCCAACTTATCGTGAACCAGGCAATAGGCGAATACACAGCCCGAGATGAAAGGATGTCGGCCTATGTAAAGGAGGTGGGCAGACTGGTAGCCTTATTCCAGAATTGCCGACTATAGTAGGTTAGCCGAGATGATAATAGGCATGTTGATGCTCTGGCCAACCTAGCTAGTGCAATGAAACCTGGAGAGGCAAGGACGGTAATGGTGGACTATCTGTCAAGTCCAAGCATAGAACCACTGAACACAGAGCATGAAGCAATGTGTGTGGAGATGGGACCAAACTGGATGGATGCAATAATAGTATTCCTTAAAGAGGGAAAACTTCCAGATGATCATAAAGAAGCACACAAGATTAGACTGAAGTTCGCAAGATTCAACCTGACAATAGAAGGACATCTCTACAGAAGATCTTTTACTGGACCCTTTTTGAGGTGTGTGCATCCTTCACAAGTTGAAGACTTCTTGTATAAGATACACGAATGAGTATGTGGAAGCTATGCCGGGGGCAGGTCACTTGCTCATAGGGCCATTACTCAGGGGTACTGGTGGCCCTACATGCAGAAAGATGCTAAAGCTTATGTCAAGAAGTGTGAAAAGTGCCAGAGGTTTGCACCTTTGATACATCAACCAGCAGCGGATTTGAACCCAGTGTCCAGCCCTTGGCCATTTGCCCAATGGGGCATGGATCTTGTTGGACAACTGCCTCAAGCAACTGGACAAAGGAAGTACCTGCTAGTGGCAACAGATTACTTCACCAAGTGGGTGGAAGCTGAACCCCTTGCAAAGATTCGAGATGTTGATGTGAAGAGCTTTATATGGAAGAACATCATCACCAGGTTTGGGATCCCAAGGGCAATAATAGCAGACAATGGTACACAGTTTGACAGTAAGCTAATCAAGAGATTCTGTGCAAAGTACAAGATCAAGAATTATTACTCTACTCCAAGCTTTCCTCAAAGCAATGGTCAAGCAGAAGCATCCAACAAGGTCATCTTGGATGAGATGAAGAAGAGGCTGGAAGCAGCTAAGGGAAAGTGGGTGGATGAGTTACCCAGTGTACTTTGAGCATATCGGACTATGCCTAGAAGATTAACTGGGGAATCCCTTTTGGTATAGAGGCAGTAATCCCATTAGAGATCGGCAGCCCAGGGATCAGAACCTAGGGAGTGGAGAATGGGACTAATAATATATTTTTAGCTCGAGATCTGGATCTGCTAGAAGAAAGAAGGAAAAATGCAACAATTCAGTTGGGGCATACCAGCCAAGAAGCTTGCCAAGGTTTATAATAAGAAGGTTCACCCACGAGAGTTCCAAGTTGGGGACCTCGTCCTAAGAAAGGTCGTTGGCAACAAGAAAGATCCCCGAGAGGGCAAACTGGCCCAAACTGGGAGGGATCTTATAGAATCATCTCGGTCCTGGGCAATGAGGCATATCGGCTTGAAGACAGTGAAGGCAAAGAATTGCCAAGACCTTAGAATACTTGCAATCTGAAGTTTTTTTATCATTAGATTTTTTGTTTTTTAAGTTTCTTGTTATTAGCCGAAGTAATAATAAAGTCTTAGCTTGATTTTTTAAACTTGTGTAGTATGACTGACCAGTCACCTGGCAATGTTTCTGATTGAAATATGACGAATAACTTAGACCTATTATATAGCAGAGTTTTTACTTGCATATATAATAGAGTTGAACTAAGTTGGCGATGTTTCCGATTGAAACATGATGAATAACTTAGACTTATTATATGGCAGAGTTTCTACTTGCATATAATAGAGTTGAACTAAGTTGGCGATGTTTCTGATTGAAACATACCGAATAACTTAGACTTATTATATGGCTGAGTTTCTACTTGCATATAATAGAGTTGAACTAAGTTGAGTTAACCTAGACTTGCCATATCAGCAGAGTCAAACACAGATTGAAACTAAGGGCATTTTGATAAGATTAAACAGAAGAACCAAGGTTGGTAAACCTTGGCCAGTCTTTGTTTGAATATTACCTCGGCGACGAGGTCAAAGCCACATGCTTAATGAGAACCCAAGTGGAACTTAAGTTCACATTAGGGGCGAGGGTCGAGAATGATGCTTGGGAGTTGGAATTTACAAGCTAAGATTGGTTTAACACTTGTTGAAATTTCAAGTAAAATTTACAAGTTGAAGTTAAGCCGGGTCAAGTTGTTTAGCTTGATCCTAACTCTACAAACTTGGTGGAATCACACTTAGACTCAATACTCAATTCAGAACTCAGAGTAAAACCATTCTCAAATTGCCAATCCATGTGTGGGCCATCCACAATATTCAAAATAAAGCTCGTGCAATCAACAGGTGGTCATTCCCCAATCACAGAGATGGTCGGATACCTTACAAATTCCATTTATTTACAATGGTCGACTTTGTGGGATATCAGATTTTATTTATTTATTTTTTTTTTTTAAAAATTTTATGTTTTTGTTTTGTTTTTTTTTTTTTTTTGAAGTAATGGTGCTAAGTTGAACTATTTGAACCACTTATTTGAATTTGAGAACCCCTGTATAGATCCAATACATTGCACATAACACATAGCAAGAAAGAGAACAAACACCCCTATGGAGGGTAGGGTTATCCTGTCTTAGCTTGAAATGATCTAGGGTTTCACTATTCAGATAAGTGGTATCACACATCCTAGAAATAGGAGAGCATCCTGTCCTAAGTTTGAAAGGTACTATAGCTCACTATATGTACAAGGTTGACTTTACTCTAAGGGTTAAAGTCAAGGTGACGTTACCAAAGAGTCCTTTGGGTCATAACCAATGAAGATCTTAGGAACTAAGAAGAGTCAATATTAGCCTCTCTCCAAAGTCTGAGAACTTTCAGATCTCAAAAGATTAAAACACAAGGCCTCCAAAGTAACGTAGAGATAGGTGCAGTGTCACAAAAAGTATGCCTGTGTTCCCACCAGTATCTGGGCAACACAGGAACTTTAAGTGCACCAATGCATGCAATGCAATAAACATATAATTGAAAATAAAAGTCATATCATGGAGTTTGAGTCAAGGTTTCATAAATCCCCAGCAGAGTTGCCAGAAACTGTAACATGCCCGGGGGGTACCCGTGCACGTTAAATAGTTCGGACTCCCGAAATCTCTTTGATCTAGTCTCACGAGTGCAATGTGAAACATAGATGAGAGTCCAGATTTGGCAACTTTTATTGAAAATCCATTTTATTGTAATTTTGTAAAAAATGGACTGCGTCATCAGATCTCAGAGTCGCCACCTAATATTTTGGGAAATTAGAAAACCCATGACTCGTGCCAAGGCCACTATTTGTTGTAACCAAGGATGCTTGGCTCAGAACCTTAGGTATGAGAGGGGAAGGTCAATAATGAGCACCCCCACTCACCCGATCAAAAGATCGGCCTCTACTAAACCATGATATGAATTTTAGTTTCTTTATATGTTCATATTCTGATTATTTAATAAATCCTAAAATTTACTATGTAAAGCATACAAGGTATAGACTAGTTTGCTCAAATTGGAACAATTCAATTTCATGTTTGTTTGTCGAAAAGAGTTTGAATTTGCCACTTGACAAAGTGGGCTTAAAGTTTGCGAATTTGCCACTACAAAGTGGGCTTAAAACGTACATTCGTTGAATCATTCCAATTCAATCAACAAGCCTTCATCCACAGGCATTCATACAGTTATATCAAGTAAACAAGTAGCCTCATGGTAAAATGCTAACACATAGCAAGAAAAACACACACAGATGGGATGCTAAAGCATAAAAACTCACAGATTGACCGACGTCCCTCGAACAGCTACAAAAAAAAGTTAGTAAAATATGCATGATCTTATATACAGAATCCTAATGCAATTCACTCATAAGATGCACTAAAGATTCAGCTTCTAAAATATGGCATGTGAATCATCTCAATAACATGAGGTAGCGCATAAAATCACAGAAGAATTGATTAAATCCACACATATAAATTTAGTCGAATCTTAATGCATGAAACATGGATGCAAAGCATGGATATGCATGGCGTGTCAAATATATACATATGTATAGTTAGGGAAAGCCATTAAAGAATGGGATAGAAAGAAACGGGTTGGGGGATTATTGCAACACTTCAAATATTACAGATCTAAATGAGAGAGAGAGGATAAAATAAAATATAATCTCATAAACACTCAAAATAAAAATAAAAGAACTGCATGTCAACCTCTTTCTCCAACTCTCCCACTCTCAGTCTTAGTGCATTAACTAACTGATCAGGCTCCCACTGCTCAAGCTTTGGATCAACACCAATTGGGTTATGAGCACATGCATAATAGAGTAGAACTTAGTTCATCTAACAAGCCTTGGACATTAAGCTCACGTGTTGCTGGATCATGATAGCAACAAGTTTTCACAGATAGCCCTTCTTTCCGTGGAAAGAATCCCTTTTACATGTTTGACATCACTAAACTCGCCAAAGAATCGCTTTATCGCCTTCCACCGTTGGCTCTTCATTCATGGGAACTGTTCTTCCCTCGACAACATCTTCCACATGGGCAACGAAACCCTTGTTAACCCTGAAGAAATGATTAGTGTTATAACATCCCCAAACGAACAAGTTTGAAGATGTGTTCGATAGTTTGGGGTGCCACAGTCGGATAGAAACCAGATTCAATATCTTCATAGTTTTTCTGAAAAACAACACGGGAGGGAGAGTAAATGGTGCCTGAGAGAGAGAGCTCAGTTGGTTTTGTGTGTGAGTGTTGAGTGCCATGAGTGTGTGATAGGAGAGTCTAGGAATGTTTAGAGAGAGAAGAGTTGGTCTGTGCCGTGTGTGAGAGGAGAGTGAGTGAAGTAGATAAGTTCATGCATGTTGGGTCCGTGTGTGGATCGTGTATCAGTGTGTGATCAGCAAGTGAGTGAGGTGCCGAGAAAGAGAGAGATGGCAGTGTGTGTAGTGTGGGCATGTTGTCGTGTGTGCATCTCCTATGTCTCTGTGTATGGCCTGTGTGTGTGTGGAGAGAGAGAGAGAGTCATCTCATGCAAACCAGAGTGAAAGAGAGCCCGAGATGGAGCAAGTTGAGAGAGAGAGCGAGGTGGCCGTGCATGGGTGAATGTATGCTGTGTATCTGGTGTGTGCGTACTGCCGTGTATCATCCCAGAGGGAGAAGAGAGAGATCAGTGCATGTTGAGTATCCCTTATCCTATGAGAGAGCTTCGTCTTTTGTGTTGTGTGTTCAGTTCCAACCCAAAACTGCCGAGAGAGTGAGAGAGCCCCAGAGCAGATGCATGTGTGTGTGTTGATCTATATCAGTGTCCTTCATGCAAGGGAGCTCTGTATGTGTGCTGTCTATGATGTGTGTGCACTCTCTCTCTCTCTAAAACCGTGTGTGTGAATGTTGTTGTGTGTGTGTGTGTTCTATGTGTGTGTTGTAGTGAAACTTCCCCCTCTCTCAATCTCTCTCTAGAAAATTCTCTCCCAGAAAATCTCACTCCTCTCGCCCTTTTTTCACTCATGAACACCACTCTCTTCCTCTTTGCCCTTTCCGATCCTCCCCTCAAATAATCATCTCCCCTCAAATAATACACCACCCACTCCTTCTTTTCTGTCCCTCTCTCTTTTTAATATTTTCAAACTTCTCACATGCTCTCTTCTCTTTTTTTCAATTTCCTCCACCACTTTTCAAACCCATTTCACCAAATTAAGCCCCACTCCATCGAATTATTTTCCACCTAAAACCCATTATCCTCATCCGACCTTCTCTTTTTCTTTTCTTTACTTTCTTTTTCATTTTTTTAATTTTTTTTGTTTGTTTTTTTATTATTTTATATAAAAAACACCTAAAAATGTATACACACACATAAAATTAGATAAGAAGTATAAAATACTACAAATTGATGAAATATTAGTGATATAAAATAATTTGACCAAAATAGATGAGGTTTGAGATTAAAGTTTCAATTTGATTTTTCGGCTGAGAAATTCATGAATTGACATATTTCAATTTTCATCAGCGGGTGGTCAAAAGAAAGTGCCCAAGTCTTAGGGCCGGTCAAAATGGGGTGTCTACAGTTGCCCCTCTTTGACAGAGTTCGAAGTCATTTCATGACGTGAGTGAATGTCAAAGCTCGAAGACGACCCTTTTGACAAGGCCGTAAGCATGTGGTTGAACCCGAAGGTTGCCTACGTATCCCTTTGCAAGGAATCAAACCAAAGATAGTTCGTGAGGCAAGAATGCAAATGATATGCTCAAAATGCAGTTTGAAAGTTGGACTTACACACTTCGCGAAGCCGGTTGTTTGAAAATTCATGATGTATGCAATACAATGCAATGTCATGGAGTGATGATAAAGATATGAAGATGGCAACATGGGAGGCAAGCCTCGTGCAAATGATAGGAAACATAACAGCGGGTGCATTGCAGATAAATGTGCCACAAGATCACATGCAAATGTGCCATAACACAATTTAACCGAGTCAAACGACAGTCTAACGTATCTCACGTGAAAGGAGGAAGGATGGTGTAAACATCAGAACCACCTGATTTTTTTTTTTTTTTTTTTTAACCAAGTAAATCAACAACCTAACGCATTTCACGCGAAAGGAGGAAGGATGGTGTAAACATCAGCGCCCGACGCTTTAACCGAGTAAATCAACAACCTGACGCGTTTCATGCGAAAGGAGGAAGGATGGTGTAAACATCAGGCGCACTTGATGTTTTTAACCGAGTACATCAACAACCTAACGCGTTTCACGCGAAATGAGTAAGGATGGTGTAAACATCAGGCGCACCTGATGGTTTTAACCGAGAAAAACAACCACCCAACTCGTTTCACGCAGCGAGGAAGGATGGTGTAAACATCAGGCGCACCTGATGTTTTTAACCGAGTACATCAACAACCTAACGCGTTTCACGCGAAATGAGGAAGGACGGTGTAAACATCAGGTGCACCTGATGTTTTTAACCAAGTAAAATAACAACCTAACGCGTTTCACGCGAAGGAGGAAGGATGGTGTAAACATCAGACGCACCTGATGTTTTTAACTGAGTAAAACAACAACCTAATGCGTTTCACGCGAAAGGAGGAAGGACGGTGTAAACATCAGGCGCACCTGATGTTTTTAACCGAGTAAAACAACAACCCGACGCATTTCACGCGAAACAATGAAGGATGGTGTAAACATCAGGCACACCTGATGTTTTTAACCGAGTACATCAACAACCTAACGCATTTCACGCGAAAGGAGGAAGGATGGTGTAAACATCAGGCACACCTGATGTTTTTAACCAAGTAAAACAACAACCTAACGTGTTTCACGCGAAAGGAGGAAGGATGGTGTAAACATCAGGCGCACCGGATGTTCTTAACCGAGTACATCAACAACCTAACGCGTTTTATGCGAAAGGAGAAATGATGGTGTAAACATCAGGTGCACCTAATGTTTTTAACCGAGTACATCAACAACCTAATGCATTTCACGCGAAAGGAGGAAGGATGGTGTAAACATCAGGCGCACCTGATGTTTTTAACCAAGTACATCAATAACCTAACGCGTTTCACGCGAAAGGAGGAAGGATGGTGTGAACATCAGGCGCACCTGATGTTTTTAACCGAGTAAAACAACAACCTAACGCGTTCTACGTGAAAGGAGGAAGGATGGTGTAAACATCAGGCGCACCTGATGTTTTTAACCGAGTACATCAACAACCTAACGCATTTCACGCGAAAGGAGGAAGGATGGTGTAAACATCAGGCGCACCTGATGTTTTTAACCGAGTAAAACAACAACCCGACACGTTTCACGCGAAAGGAGGAAGGATGGTGTAAACATCAGGCACACCTGATGTTTTTAACCGAATACATCAACAACCTAACGCGTTTCGCGCGAAAGGAGGAAGGATGGTGTAAACATGAGGCGCATCTGATGTTTTTAACCGAGTAAAACAACAACCTAACGCGTTTCACATGAAAGGAGGAAGGATGGTGTAAACATCAGGTGCACCTGATGTTTTTAACCGAGTAAAACAACAACCTAACGCGTTTCACGCGAAAGGAGGAAGGATGGTGTAAACATCAGACGCACCTAATGTTTTTAACCAAGTACATCAACAACCTAACGCGTTTCACGCGAAATGAGGAATAGTGAACAAACCCAATTGCGTGTCACGCAAGAGGATAAAATGTGGTATAACCAATAGAGGTACCTAACCGTATCTCATACGGAAATGAGAAAGGTTTTAACCAGGTAAACATCAAATCCTAACACGTTTCACGGAAAGGAACAAAGGTGGATTCGAAATTCAAACGCGTCTTATGCAAGTGGAAGAAGGTATGGTAGAATGACAAGGGGTAATCTCTACATGTAGAAGCCACTTATGTCGCTTTTCTTCCTGATCATATTCACAACTTTCCCTATTCTCCAACGGGGTGACAGACTAGGTTGGTTCAAGATTCTAGAATTGAGGCACATACACGCTACCTCAACTTATGGGGCTGCCATACAGATTTCAAGCCGGGGATACACTCCTGGGTATTTAAACTAGACTTTAGTCTCGGAAATTCCAAACCTTTGCGTTCTAGGCCTCAGCCATTTGAACTCTAGTTTCCACCGTCGCAGTTGGTCTCCTAGGAACTCATTGCAAACACAACCAAGTGGCTATACCAGACCGCCTGAAGTCATTCGGGCACGACAAACACCAAAGGAATTGCACCTCTAGAGGATTTAAAGTCTCCTAGACTCTTGAAGTCATTTGGGCACGACAAACACCAAAGGAATTGCACCTTCAGAGGATTTAAGGTCTCCTAGACCATTAAAGTCGTTTGGGCACGACAAACACCAAAGGAATTGCACCTTTAGAGGATTTAAGGTCTCCTAGACCATTGAAGTCATTTGGGTACGACAAATACCAAAGGAATTGCACCTTTAGAGGATTTAAGGTCTCCTAGACCAGAAGAGTGCACAAAATGGTATAATGCACAAGATTGCACGATTAAATTGAAATTGCACAAGACAGTGCGATGGAATCAAAATTGTGCGGTAGGTGCTTTATTGTGCGTTAGATGCACAGAATGTAAGGAGGAATTGTATGTTCAAACCAAATACCATATACATATGCCATGTACAGACAAAATACATACAAATATGGCAATAGACACAGACATGTACATATGGTAGACATATATTCATATACAGACAAAATACACACAAATATGTACATACAGTATACATATACAGACGGGGAATATTTCGTTTGCAGCCGTCAGCGAGAAGATGCCATTACTGAAAAGGTATATTCCGTTTGCTGATGTCAACTCGTGTACGCAAAACACGTAAAAAGAAACGAAAATCACAAAATGCATGGATATGAGGGTTCGACCCTCTAATCTCAAGCTTAGTTTCCCAGTCCTCAACCACTGAGCCGAACCACTGAACCAAACTACTCTTGTGACAAAATATTCAAAAATATATATATATATATATAATACATAGGTATACAATACATATATATATAACCAAAAGAAAACAAAAGAAACATTTGTTGTGGGGTTCGAACCCCTGACTTCGGGCTCTCAGCCTTCCATCCTTCAAACGTCGAATCAGACCACTTCACCATGTCACTCTTGTGACAAAAATAGTTGAATAAATATATATAATACATAAATATACAATACATATACATATATATATGTAACTCTCCCGCCTCTCCTATTTTTGTCTCACTCTCTCTTCCTATTTTTGTCTCACTCTCTCTTCCTTCATCTTCTTCGAGCGTCGTGTCTGTTGCGCGATTTCAACAATCGCGGTGCCTGACCGACAGGCTATCCAATCCTGCCCCGATTGTCAATGATCGTCTCGAGCCTTCCTCCTTCTTTGTCTTCTTCTTTGGCTTCATCCTCTTCTTAAGTTGAGGCCTGCGAAAGAGAGGCAGAGCAAAAGCCTGCAAACTTTCTCTGCCACCACTCTGCAACCTCTTTCTTTTGCATTACTCTTCTCTACCATGGCCTCTTCACAAGGTTCTCTCATTCTTTTCCGCACCTAAACGAGTCTCGATAGAGATGACCAATTCGACTCCCTGAACCTCAACCACGAGCTCTTCCTCCTTCTCTGTTTTGTAACTTTCAATGATGTCATTGAACAAATCATGGCGGCCTGATCGACATCGAAACAAACTTCAGATATCTGCCGAGGTCATGTGTGGAGACCGTGACAATGTCTCCAACTTGTCTCTGCCGATTGCGAGCAGGCGTGTGAAGTACATCAGTTACATGCACAACTCTCCCTTCTTCAACGTATGTACAAAGACGCTTGAGTAGAAATTAGTGCGCTAAAAAAGCAAAACAAAGAGCTGAAACAACTGACAACCTCCGTGACTCGATTCAGAGTTTCTTCGCACAACCAATTTGATGGCCGGCGAGGAATAATCTCTTTTAGAAGCTCTGCCAAGGCCGAGGCAGAGTCTTCAAAAGCTTCGAAGAAGTAAAGATGAAGCGAGGCAGCTGATGGAAAAGTTAGGCAAAGAAGCTGTGTGCAAATGAAGCTCGTTGTAATCTTCGTCACCGAGCTGCTGCCGGAGAAGAAAGAAGAAAAAGATCCCTCTCTCTCTCTTTTTGTTTTTGTTTTTTTTGTTGTTTTTTGTTTTTTGTTTTGTTTTTGTTTTTGTTTTTTTTTTTTGTTTTTTGTTTTTTTTTTTTTTTGGAGTCTTTGTAATCGGGGATGTCCTCCTTGACTTCAATAAAATCAGTTTCTTTTTTGCTCATCACTGGCATGACTGGCATATCACTTTGAGCTTGAAAACAATTTGTTTGATTGAATTTGAGAATGATTGAATTTTTGAAGTCTGAATTAGACATTGACTCTTTACTGATCTGAATCAACAAATGACCTAACGAATTGAAAAATGAAGCAAATTAATCCAAACACACTTATATACACTGATTGGTATAAATACACTGACTGGTATAAATATACTGAGTGGTATGAAAGGAACACACTTATATACACTGACTGGTATGAATACCCTGATTGGTATGAATACACTGACTGGTATGAATACACACTTATATACACTGAATAGTTAACTCAAGTAGTGGAGAAGATAGAATCTCTAACTCGACTATGCCCCTAGTTCATTGCCTTGATTTTTTTATTTTTTTTTTGTAAAAATGTTTTGATTAACATGAGAGTTAGATTAGCATACTTTTTCCATTTTCTGTTTCAAATCATGTAAGCTAAACTGTGAGCACTGAAAATTTTCCATTTTCAAATCCAAAGAATGGTCCAAGTTTTGCAAAAATGGAACAATTTTCGAGAAAAATTAGTCAGTTTCATTCAAATTAATCAAAACCTATTTTTGCAAATGGCCACTACTCAACTAACATGGAATCAACCATTGGGGTGCATAGTCCCAAACCAGATAATCAAAGGTGATATCCGAACCAAGCCAATCCGAACCGAATGAAGCCAAGCAGAACTGGACCGAACCGAACCACTGAACAAAACCGAACCGAACTGAACCAAGTTGACTCGAACCAACTGAATTGAACTGATTGAAAATACACCAATCAAACACGGATAGGACAACCAAGTCGACTATAGATACACCAATCAAACATGGATGAAATGAATAAGTTGAAAAATTATTGGGGCCGAACTTCAAGATGAAGCTACCTACATATCCTTAAGATAGGAATCAGGTCATCGTAGTTCTGGCTAAGGTTCACTCGGGTATTGACACTCTCTTTTTGTGCTTTAACTTTTGCCAAAGCCGCCTTTTCGGGTTTTCAACCTTGCGAGCTTTTGATTTGATTTTATTTTATTTTATTTTTTCATTTTGTTCATTTCATTTTTTTTTCTTTTGAGTTTCTATTTTTTTTTTTTGTTTTTCTACTCTAATTTTTGCCTAAATCGCCCTTCCGGGTTTTCAGGCTAGCGAGCCTCTCAAGGGTTACTTTTAGTTTAACTTGTCCATGTTGATTGGGTGTGAAATCTCTAGGCCATCTATAAGAACGACTACTACACTTGACCAGTAGATATGATGATATAGGGACTAGGCTAATTGGGTCCGAATTTGCCCCTAGTGTAGTGGATAGGAACTCGACTGTCCTTTAATAATAAAATTCATTCTCTCAAATTCTGGGTTTTGCCTTTCTAGGTGGTCTTCATTGGGAAACAATTCAATTTTAACTCTTTGATCATATCCAACCTTTTGCCCCTAGTTCAAGGGCTGCTTGAAATCTAAATCATATCCGACCTTCTTGCCCCTAATTCAAGGGTTGTTTCCAATCTGAATCACAAGCCCTACATAGTTTTGGCTAAGGTTCACTCGGGTATTGACACTCTCCTTTTACGCTCTAACTTTTGCCAAAGCCGCCCTTTCGGGTTTTCAACCTTGCAAGCTTTTCATTTTTCTTTTTATTTTTCCTTTTTATTTTTTTTTTTTGTGCTCTAACTTTTGTCTGGGTTGCCCTTCTGGGTTTTCAGCCTAGCGAGTCTCTCAAGGGTGATACTTTATTGCCTCTAGTTCAAGGGCTACCTCCATTTCAACTATGCAAGCCTCACACTTTTGCCCCTAGTTCAAGGGCAGTTTTAAATCTAAATCACATTCGACCTTATTGCCCCTAGTTAAAGGGCTGCCTCCATTTGAATCACATCATGGCCCCTAGTTCAAGGGCTATTTCCAATCTGGATCACATTCGACCTTATTGCCCTTAGTTGAAAGGCTACCTCTATTTGAATCACATCATTGCCCCTAGTGCAAGGCCTGTTTCCATTTGAATCATATTCGACCTTATTGCCCCTAGTTTAAGGGTTGTCTTCATTTGAATCACATCATGGCCCTCCAGTTCAAGAGCTATTTCCAATTTGGCTACGCAAACTTTACACTTTGATTGATCATGAAATACTTCAAATCACGGTTTGAAAGCTAAGAAGCTAAGGAGGTCGGATCTCGAGTCAAGAGGGATCCTATGTTGTATAATCAATTCCAGGCAAGTCTTCATAGGACCACGCAAAAACAGTTTTTGAAATCTTTTCACAAAGTGACTAATCACTCGTACTCTTACGAAGACAAGATAGAACCAATTTGGACCAAACCAGGATCCTTCTCAGTACCCACATTAACAAAAATGATTTTATTCATCACAGGCTTAGCGCACCTCTCTTCCTCTCAATTGATCAAAATTTACAAATCCCGAGGAAATTCTTCCTCTTTGTTTTTATCAGAGTTTTTAGAAAAAGTTTTGAAAAACTTTGGTCAATGCAATGATTTAAAGGCACAGAGAAGTAGGCAGACTCTATGCCATTTTATTTATTTATTTATTTATTTATTTATTTTGTTTATTGAAAAGAGACTATGACTCAGTAATGACAACAGACTTAAAAGAAAATGACAAAGAAGACCTAGACAGGACAGAAATGTCTAGGTTAGCACTCTCGAAATCAACAGACTCTAACTCACTAGAATGGCACGAACTTGATCCTAACTCTACAAACTTGGTGGAATCACACTTAGACTCAATACTCAATTCAGAACTCAGAGTAAAACCATTCTCAAATTGCCAATCAACGTGTGGGCCATCCACAATATTCAAAATAAAGCTCGTGCAATCAACAGGTGGTCATTCCCCAATCACAGAGATGGTCGGATACCCTACAAATTCTATTTATTTACAATGGTCGACTTTGTGGGATATTAGATTTTTTTTATTTTTAAAAAAAAATTTATGTTTTTGTTTTGTTTTGTTTTTTTTTTTTTTGAAGTAATGGTGCTAAGTTGAACTACTTGAACCACTCATTTGAGTTTGAGAACCCCTGTATAGATCCAATACGTTGCACATAACACATAGCAAGAAAGAGAACAAACACTCCTATGGAGGGTAGGGTTATCCTGTCCTAGCTTGAAATGATCTAGGGTTTCACTATTCAGACAAGTGGTATCACACATCCTAGAAATATGAGAGCATCCTGTCCTAAGTTTGAAAGGTACTATAGCTCACTATATGTACAAGGTTAACTCTACTCTAAGGGTTAAAGTCAAGGTGACGTTACCAAAGAGTCCTTTGGGTCATAACCAATGAAGATCTTAGGAACTCAGAAGAGTCAATATTAGCCTCTCTTCAAAGTCTGAGAACTTTCATATCTCAAAAGATTAAAACACAAGGCCTCCAAAGTAACGTAGAGATAGGTGCAGTGTTACAAAAAGCATGCATGTGTTCCCACCAGTATCTGGGCAACACAGGAACTTTAAGTGCACCAATGCATGCAATGCAATAAACATATAATTGAAAATAAAAGTCATATCATGGAGTTCGAGTCAAGGTTTCATAAATCCCGGAGAGTTGCTAGGCAGAACATGCCGGGGTACCCGTGCTGCTAAGCAATTAGGACCAAATCTCTTTGATCTAGTCTCACGAGTGCAATGTGAAACATAGATGAGAGTCCAGATTTGGCAACTTTTATTGAAAATCCATTTTATTATAATTTTTGTAAAAAATGGACGGCGTCATCAGATCTCAGAGTCGCCACCTAATATTTTGGAAAATTAGAAAACCCATGACTGGTGCCAAGGCCACTGTTTGTCATAACCAAGGATGCTTGTCTTGGAACCTTAGGTATGAGAGGGGAAGGTCAATAATGAGCACCCCCACTCACCCGATCAAAAGATCGGCCTCTACTAAACCATGATATGAATTTTAGTTTCTTTATATGTTCATATTCTGATTATTTAATAAATCCTAAAATTTACTATGTGAAGCATACAAGGTATAGACTAGTTTGCTCAAATTGGAACAATTCAATTTCATGTTTGTTTGTCGAAAAGAGTTTGAATTTGCCACTTGACAAAGTGGGCTTAAAGTTTGCGAATTTGCCACTACAAAGTGGGCTTAAAACGTACATTCGTTGAATCATTTTAATTCAATCAACAAGCCTTCATCCACAGGCATTCATACAGTTATGTCAAGTAAACAAGTAGCCTCATGATAAAATGCTAACGCATAGCAAGAAAAACACACACAGATGGGATGCTAAAGCAAAAAAACTCACAGATTGACCGACGTCCCTCGAACAGCTACAAAAAAAAGTTAGTAAAATATGCATGATCTTATATACAGAATCCTAATGCAATTCACTCATGAGATGCACTAAAGATTCGGCTTCTAAAATATGGCATGTGAATCATCTCAATAGCATGAGGTAGCGCATAGAATCACAGAAGAATTGATTAAATCCACACATATAAATTTAGCCGAATCTTAATGCATGAAACATGGATGCAAAGCATGGATATGCATGGCATGTCAGATATATACATATGTACAGTTAGGGAAAGTCGTTAAAGAATAAGATAGAAAGAAACGGGGTTGGGGATTATTACAACACTTTAAATATTACAGATCCAAATGAGAGAGAGAGGATAAAATAAAATATAATCTCATAAACACTCAAAATAAAAATAAAAGAACTGCATGTCAACCTCTTTCTCCAACTCTCCCACTCTCAGTCTTAGTGCATCAACTAACTGATCAGGCTCCCACTGCTCAAGCTTTGGATCAACACCAATTGGGTTATGAGCACATGCATAATAGAGTAGAACTTAGTTCATCTAACAAGCCTTGGACATTGAGCTCACGTGTTGCTAGATCATGATAGCAACAAGTTTTCACAGATAGCCCTTCTTTCCGTGGAAAGAATCCCTTTTACATGTTTGACATCACTAAACTCGCCAAAGAATCGCTTTCACTTCCACCGTTGGCTCTTCATTCATGGGAACTGTTCTTCCCTCGACAACATCTTCCACTTGGGCAACGAAACCCTTGTTAACCCTGAAGAAATGATTGGTGTTATAACATCCCCAAACGAACAAGTTTGAAGATGTGTTCGATAGTTTGGGGTGCCACAGTCGGATAGAAACCAGATTCAATATCTCCGTTGTTTTTTTGAAAAACAACACGGGAGGGAGAGTAAATGGTGCCAGAGAGAGAGAGCTCAGTTGGTCTTGTGTGTGAGTGTTGAGTGCCGTGAGTGTGTGATAGAAGACTCTAGGAATGTTTAGAGAGAGAAGAGTTGGTCTGTGCCGTGTGTTTCTTGTGCCGTGCATGAGAGGAGAGTGAGTGAAGTAGAGAAGTTCATGCATGTCTAGTCCATGTGTAGATCGTGTATCAGTGTGTGATCAGTGAGTGAGTGAGGTGCCGAGAAAGAGAGAGATGGCAGTGTGTGTGGTGTGGGCATGCTGCCGTGTGTACATCTCCTATGTCTCTGTGTATGGGCTTTGTGTGTATAGAGAGATAGAGAGAGTCATCTCATGCAAACCAAAGTGAAAGAGAGCCCGAAAGGGAGCAAGTTGAGAGAGAGAGCGAGGTGGCCGTACATGGGTGAATGTATGCTGTGTATCTGGTATGTGCGTACTGCCGTGTATCATCCCAGAGGTAGAAGAGAGAGATCAGTGCATGTTGAGTATCCCTTATCCCATGAGAGAGCTTCGTCTTTTGTGTTGTGTGTTCAGCTCTAACCCAAAACTGCCGAGAGAGTGAGAGAGCCCCAGAGCAGATGCATGTGTGTGTGTTGATCTATATCAGTGTCCTTCAAGCAAGGGAGCTCTGTATGTGTGCTGTCTATGATGTGTGTGCTCTCTCTCTCTAAAACCGTGTGTGTGAATGGTGTTGTGTGCGTATGTGTTCTATGTGTGTGTTGCAGTGAAACTTCCCTCCCTCTCAATCTCTCTCTAGAAAATTCTCTCCCAGAAAATCTCACTCCTCTCCCCCTTTTTTCACTCATGAACACCACTCTCTTCCTCTTCTCCCTCTCCGATCCTCCCCTCAAATAATCATCTCCCCTCAAATAATACACCACCCACTCCATCTTTTTTTTCCCTCTCTTTTTAATATTTTCAAACTTCGCACCTGCTCTCTTCTCTTTTTTTCAATTTCCTCCACCACTTTTCAAACCCACTTCACCAAATTAAGCCCCACTCCACCGAATTATTTTCCACCCAAAACCCATTATCCTCATCTGACCTTCTCTTTTTCTTTTCTTTACTTTCTTTTTCATTTTTTTTGTTTGTTTTTTTATTATTTTATATAAAAAACACCTAAAAATGTATACACACACATAAAATTAGATAAGAAGTATAAAATACTACAAATTGATGAAATATTAGTGATATAAAATAATTTGACCAAAATAGGTGAGGTTTGGGATTAAAGCTTCAATTTGATTTTTTTGGCTGAGAAATTCATGAATTGACATATTCTAATTTTCAGCAGCGGGTGGTCAAAAGAAAGTGCCAAGTCTTAGGGCCGGTCAAAATGGGGTGTCTACACCTCCCTGGTCTTGTTGGCCAACTCTTTCTTGATGGTGAAGGCTTGCATCGCGAAGGAGTGACCATGCTGGATCACCTAGAAAAAATGGAAAAAAAAACAAATGTTAGTAAAAACTCTCTAAAGTATGAAAAAACAGAGGGTGGAGAGTACCAAGTGATGAGGGCTTACCTGTATGGAGCGCTGCAACATCAAGGCAAAATTTTTGTACTCACTCATCTCGGCGTTGCGCTCGAGATCTTTAGGAATGAGCAAGGCAGTAGAGAGGGCAATGCCGACTTCAATGTCATCGGCGCTGTCACCAGCTTTGACCGGCTTGTACTCAATTGTAATTGGGGGAGCCCAGGGGGCATCCGACTTCAGAGAGCCCGAGGTTGTTGCCGACTTGGACCTCGGTCTTTTTGACCTGGTTGATTCGGAGGGTGCGGCCTCGATGGGCCTCTTTTTGGCAGCAGAGGAGTTCTTCTCGCCCTCGGCCAATTTTGAGATCGGCAAGGTGTCCTCGGTGTCGATTTGAGTCACCGTTGCCTTGGATTGGGCTTTCTTCAGCCTTTTTGGTTTTGGATTTGGCTGAGACTGGGATGGTAATGGTTGTACAGTGACAGTGTTAGGGATGTCGGCGAGAAGGTCATCTGCTACAGCCTTCTTATGACCCATCTCGATGGCCGCTACGGTTCGACGTTGGCGTTTGTGTTTAGAATGTGGCATTAGTTGTGGAGCCGAGGTTGATGGTTGCTTTGCTGGATCAGAGGTTGATCCCTAATCTGGTCAAGGTGATGAAGTTATTGGAGGGGTTGTGGCGGAAGGAGGAGACTTGTTCTTCTTCGGGACGTCGGGCAACGTTGATTTGTAGGTTGGGATGAAATTCAAAAACAGAGGAGCCTTGCGCTGATTAACATGCAAGTCCAGCAACTTCTTGAAATCTTTACTGGGATAGAAGTTTTTGCGGAAGTCCTTCGGGGGCTGAGGAAGAGCTACAAAAGACAAAACAAATAGAGGTTACAACATATAAAAGAAAATCAAAAGAAGAAACACTTGAAAGCAAGTAAAGGTGACGTTGGGCTCTTACATCTCCCTCTTTGAAAACTGTTCGGCTTAGGGGATAGAGGTGAAGGTCATCATTTGGTTGGAACTCCCAGTTGCCGGAGGCAATGAAGTAATCGTCTCCAGCACCCTTGTTAGAGTCTGGGAGGTCGGCAACAAGTTTGTATTCTGTGGATCTCGGCTTAAGGTAGTGGATATAGCCCTTTTCTGACTTCAGGCCACACATTATGTAAAAATATTGGATGTCGGCAAGGGTAACCCTAGCGTTCTCTTTTTTGGCTAAGGCAATTATGCCATTGATAACTCGGTAGGAGTTAATGGCGAGTTGCATTGAGTTTAGTTTGTAGTAAGTGTAGGACTTCTCGGAAAAGGGTGTCAAGAGGTAACCTAAGCCCACACTCAGTGAAGGCTACTACTGGGAAGGGCATAGAGTCATCCTTGGGCATAATAGAGTCTTCCTCCCCAGCCAACCTAAGATGAACGTCGGAAGGGATGGCAAACTCCTGCCTGAAGTATTTTAGCTTAATTGGGGTGTCTACCCTCCACCTCCACATATCCATGACGTCAGCTAGAGGGACGAGGTGTTTGACTTTAGAAGGAAGTGTTTTTTTTCTAGGGTTTAAAGGACCTCGGCAAAACCTAAACAAATGCTAGGACAAGGGTTTTTTGGGATCTAAACGGAATTTGTTTCAATTTTTCTTGGAGTTTGGAGTTCTAAGGCAAATCTCAATCCTAGAGTTACTAAAACAGGAGGATTAAAGGCAAGATTCTGGAAAACACACGGAAAACAGAAACAAGAATGTGATTCAGAATCAAGAAAAATGATGAACTATCAAGAACACTGTGACAGAGTGTGTACAAGGGTGCGAGGTCAAAAACAGTGGCAAAATGAACAAGTGTGTGAGTAGTGTGTATACTCAAGAATGGATTGGGCAAAAGCAAAGTCATAATATAAACATGCTCAAATACATAATTAAATTCATACGCATAGATTTATAATCAAAGACGTGAACAGAATGGCAATGGCAACAAGCAATGCAGTGAGGTTTTTTAAAGAAAAAACACAGACTGGTAAAGGGGGAAATAGTGACTCACCGAAGAAAAATAAAACCGATGTAAAGTACGCTGGGGTCAGACGGTGGCCGTAAGCGGAGAAGAACAGCAAGAACTTCACCGGAGGAGGTAAACGGAGTAGTTGCAAAGCTTGAGAGCTTGAAACAATGGAGAATTTGAGAAAGTTAGAGAGAGAGAGTTTGGATGAAAATGATGGTGAAAAAGTGAAAAGATGGAGAGAGGGATGATTTTTGATCAAACACATGGAATGGCGGCAGAATTGCAATTAATGTGCCTAGGACGACGTGCTTGTTAGACGGCACACGCAAGTGCGATGCGACTTAATGGCGCGTGTCAAGCACGACTCAATAGGGAAAAGACGCGTGACAAAAACGGTTGAAATACTGTGCGTGACAGCTCATACGCGTGTTGAAACTCTTGGAATTCTTGATTTAATAGAGCAGAACCTCGGCTAAGGGGACAATCTTAGCTGAGAAACTTGAACAAACTTGGTTATTAGTTCTGAAACATTGATGAAAACAGACTATGTCTTGGTTGTATTGAGCCGACGAATGATGACCTCAGTAATGAAGAACAAAGCGAGCTTAGCCGACGTGCTAAGTGGAAGAAATGATATAGGTTCCATCACCTCAGGATGCCAAGGTAATAGAACCTAGGGGGCAGTTATGGGGACATAATTTTTAAATGACAACATGTGGCTGAGGTGGTACCGGAGTGCCAACCGAGGTGCCACGTGTCCTGGTCATGACGCCGTGATAATCTCGGCTAGGCTGAGGTTATCTGCGAAGATACCGGAATCCGGGATAAGCGGATAAGGGACAAGAGTCCTAGAATGAGAGAGGACTTCAGTTTGGATAAAGATAAGACTCTTAGAGAGTTTATCCCAATCTAACTGAGAGTCCAGGATTAGCATTGAGCCAGAGTCCATTGAAGCTAGGCTTCTATTGGGATTAGGTCAGTGTTGGCTATAAAAGAAAGGCACCCTTGTGGGTCTAAGGTACACTTTTTGTATTCTGAATAGTGAGTTGAGCACTTTTGCTATCTTTGAGAGATAACTGACTTGATCGTCGGAGCGCCCTCGGGTGGACGAACCACTGCCGGAATCTCATCTTCTTGTTGATAGGTCGTTCAGGCTCAATCTATTCTACCAAGGTTTCTCTCGGAAATACCGCTTAAGTACCGGTGTGGTCGGAAATTGACACACACCACACAATCATTTGAAATGACAAATCTCTTTACTGTAACAACGCCCGCGGGGGGCCTCGCTACAGCTCGGACTCGATTTTGTTGCGGTTCTCAATCTCGAACCAAAGAGTCCAAATCCGACAAATCGTTTTGAAGGAAAACAGATTTTTTGAAAAGAAGTGCCAAACATGGATCTTTGCCGATAACGAGTCGCCACCTAAATATTTTAAAATGGGAAATTTAGGAAACCACGACTCGGTCTTAAAGGCCACGTGTCCGTCATCACCAAAGTTGGCTCGGGAACTTGGGTACGATTAGGAAAGGTCACATCGTGAGCACCCCTCTCGCCCGTCAAAGACCGCCTCTACTAACCGTGATATCGATTTTGAAAACATTGTATGCTCTTATTCCGATTATTAGCCTAGGATTACTATGTGATGCTCGCAAGAAACAAGTATACTGGGCCGTCAATTGGAACAAAACATTTCATGTCTGCTTGTTTGAAAATGGTTTGCTACCCGCAGTAGGCTTAAAATGTAGATTTTGCCACAATCTAGTGGGCTTAACAAACAATTGACGAATTGCTCCAATTCGGATAACTCAACCTCCACCCACAGCATTCAAGGCGCTTATATCACATAAGCACATAGCCTCATGGTAAGCATGCTATCATGGCAACACTCACATCAAGATGCAAGGATGCTAAAGCATAAAACTTACCTAGTACTCCAAGCCAAAACAAAAGCTGATTAGAAATCATGCATGATCCTAAAAATATACAGAAATGCCTAATGCAATACATGCAAAATGCAACTATAGCGGGCTCGACTATTCTAAACATGGTATATGGAATGCAACAGCTAACATGTATTCAACTTTAGAATTGAAATACAATGCAGTTTGCATGATGTGCCGAGCCCGATGCATGCAATACAGATGAATGATGCAAACATGCAGTCATACTGTATGCTAATTGAAATATGCCCTATATCTAACCATTCAAAGCGGGTAAATAAAAGGGAGAAAGAAATGGGGTTTGGAAGACATACATCACACTCACACATCCTTATTACATTTATGCCCTCGCGCAGAGGGTCCGAATGAATAATAATACAGACCCGAATAAAAGAATATACAGTCCGAAATAATACAAATTCTAATTAATTAACAAATTAATTACAAAAGAATTAAAACTGGCGTGCAAGCCGTGGACCGCTTCGATAGATGATGTATCTTTGAGGCATGGCGCGGAAATTCACTGGGATGCCCTAATTAGCCTCTGTTTGCGATGTTTCTAAATGCGCGAACTCAAAAGTTGTTGATCCTCGGTTTCTTTGTGAGAGAGCAAGAAAAGGGCATAGCAATGTATTTCACAAATATATGCATGCCTCGATCCTCGCGCCACCAATCACGCATACCGATGCATGATGGCCGAGAATCGGATTGCACAACTCAATATAGGGATGAATGCGTTTAATGCGACAACAAAACCTAACTCCATCATGGGTAATCCGGAGTGGTGGTGACTTGGGAATTGAGACTCATTCCGTTACTCGGAGTACAAAACGTGCCTCGTTTCCCGTGCGATATGCATGATATGCATGAAATGCAACTAACATGTAATATAGCATGCATAATGCCATGAAAATGAGATGTCTCGAAATGCGTGTCCATGGGTACGCAAACCGAGGTAATGCATGAATGCAATCTAAGATACAACCTAGTATGCACAATGCCGTGAAAATGAGATGAAAACAAGATGCCTCGGAAAGCGTGCACGCGGGCACGCAAACCGAGGCGATGATGAAATGCAAAGCGGATAAAACAGAGTGCCTCGAAATGCGTGCACACGGGCACGCAAACCGAGGCGATGACAAAATGGAAACCGGATACAATCGCAAAGTGCCTCGAATCGCGCCACGTGCACGCAAACCGAGGCGATGATGAAATAAGAAACTCGGATAAAACCGAAGTGCCTCGAAACGTGTGCCCACAAGCGCGCAAATCGAGGCGATGATGAAAGAAATGAAAATCGGATAAAATCGAAGTGCCTCGAAACGCGTGCCCACAGGCGCGCAAATCGAGGCGATGATGAAAGAATGAAAATCGGATAAGACCGAAGTGCCTCGAAACGCGTGCCTGGTAGCGCCGCAAATCGAGGCGATGATGGAAGAAATGAAAATCGGATAAAATCATACTCAAACGCGTGCCCTAAGCGCGCCGTCGAAGCGGCGATGAAAGAATGAAAATCGGATAAAAGCGAAGTGCCTCGAAATGCGTGCCTCACAGCGCCGTCAGCGATGATGATGAAAGAAATGAAAATCGGATAAATCGGCGTTTCAAGTGCCTCGAAGCGCACAAATCGAGGCGATGATGAAAGAATGAAAATCGGATAAAGAAGTGCCAAACGCCCACAGCGTGCCGCAAATCGAGGCGATGATGAAAGAATAAAATCGGATAAACCGGCGTTCAAACGCTGCGTCACAGCGCCGCAAATCGAGGCGGCGATGATGAAATGAGACGAGATGGCATACGGAATGCAACGATGGGCTTACACCAATATGGGAGAGCCGGCTCACTGCATAGGAGGCCGCCGGATAAAAACAAAGCTGCTTAACGCGCAGCCATGCGGACACGCAAATCGAGGCAATGTGTAACAACGCGCATGACCTCGCCACACTCGATTTTTGTTGCGGTTCTCAATCTCGAACTAAAGAGTCCAAATCCGCAAATCGCTTTTGAAGGAAAATGATTTTTGAAAGAAGTGCCAAACATGGACCGCTTTGCGGATAACGAGTCGCCACCTAAATATTTTAAAATGGGAAATTTAGGAAACCCGACTCGGTGCCGAAGGCCACGTGTCGTCATCACCAAAGTTGGCTCGGGAACTTAGGTACGATTAGGGAAAGGTCACATCGTGAGCACCCCTCTCGCCGGTCAAAGACCGCCTCTACTAACCATGATATCGATTTTGAAAACATTGTATGCTCTTATTAGGTTATTAGCCTAGGTTACTATGTGATGCTCATGACAAACAAGTATAAATGGGCCGTCTGAATTGGAACTAAACATCTCATGTTTGTTTGTGAAAGGTGGTTTGCTACCCGCAGGTAGGCTTAAAATACAGATTTTGCCACAATCTAGTGGGCTTAACAAATAATCGATGAATTGCTCCAATTCAAATAACCCAACCTCCACCCACAGGCATTCAAGGCAGTTTATATCACATAGGCATTTAGCCTCATGGCAAGCATGCTATCATGGCAACACTCACACGCATGCAAGGATGCTAAAGCATAACCACTTAAAGTACTCCAAGCCAAAAGCAGAAAGCTTATTAGAAATCATGCATGATCCTAAAATATATGAGAATGCCTAATGCAACACATGCAAAATGCAACTATAGCAAGCTCGGCTATTCTAGAGATGGCATATGAAATGCAACTGCTAACATGTATTCAACTTAGAATTGAAATACAAATGCAGTTTGTATGATGCGCCGAGTTCGATGCATGCAATACTGATGAATGATGCAAACATGTCATTTGTCATCTTTGTATGCTAATTGAAATATGCCCTATATCTAACCATTCAAAGCGGGTAAATAAAAGGGAGAAAGAAATGGGGTTGGAAGACATACATCACACTCACCCACCCTTATTACGGTTGTGCCCTCGCCAGAGGGTCCGAATAAAAGAATAATATCTGATCCCAAATATTACATTCAAAATATTACAAATTTCTAATTAATTAAACAAATTAACTATGAAAGTCAGAAGCCGGCATGCAAGCCGTGGACCGCCTCGCTTCAAGGATGATGTATGTTGCACCGTCGCGCAAATCCATCGATGCCCCAATTAGCCTCTGCTTGCATTTTACCTTGAAACGCGTGCCATGCTCAGGAAAGTTGCCAACTCAATTTTTCGCAACAGAGAGGCGAAAAGGGAAAGATGTATTTCACAAATGTATGCATGTCTCGATCTCGCGCCACCAATCACGATACCGATGCATGATGGCCGAGGAATCGAATTGCACAATCAATATGGGATGAATGCGATGAATGTTACAAAAAACCTAACTCCATCATGGGTAATCCGGTGTCGGTGACTTGGGGATGGAGACCCGTTCATCACTCGAGTACGAATGTGCCTCGTTTCCCGTGCCCGGGCTAACTCCTATCCCGAACACGATGCAATATGCATGAGACGCATGAAATGCAACTAAGATACAACCTAGTATGCACAATGCTGGTGCAAATGAGATGCCTCGAAATCCGTGCCCACTGGCACGCAAACCGGCGATGACATAAAGGCATGAAATGCAACGATGGACTTACACCAATATGAGCGGGCCTCACCACACTCACACGGGATGCCGTAATGATAAAATGAGGTGCCTCGAAATGCGTGCTCCAGCACGCAAACCGAATCAATGATGAAATGCAAATCGGGTAAATAAAGCGCCTCAAAATGCGCGCGTGACACGCAAAACCGAGGCGATGATATGTGATGTAAAATCGGATAAAAGGCAGTGCCTCGAAATGCGCGCCATAGGCACGCAAACCGAGGCGATGATGAAATGCAAATCGGATAAAATCGAAGTGCGTGCTCGAAGGCGCCGAGAAACGATGATGAAAGAATGAAAATCGGATAAAAGCGAAGTGCCTCGAAGCGCGTGCCGGTAGCGCCAAATCGAGGCGATGATGAAAGGAGAAAATAGGATAAAACCGAAGTGCCTCGAAGTGCGTGCCTGGTAGCGCCGAAATCGAGGCGATGATGAAAGAATGAAAATCGGATAAAGCAAGTGCCTCGAAGTGCGTGCCTGGTAGCGCCGCAAATCGAGGCGATGATGAAAGAATGAAAATCGGATAAAACCGGTGCCCGGCGCGTGCCCACAGCGCCGCAAATCGAGGCGATGATGAAAGGAGAAAATCGGATAAGACGAAGTGCCTCGAAAGCAGCGTGCCGCCCGGCGCTCGTCGGCGATGATGAAATGCAATGAAATGGCATACGGAATGCCGGATGGACTTACACCAACATGGGAGTGCCTCGGCTCACTCACATAGAGGCCGTCGGGTAAAATAAAACGCTACCATGACACGCAAATCGAGGCAATGGCATACAAGCATGAAAATGCGAATTGGGCTTACGCCAACATGAGAGGGCCTCAACCACACTCACATAGGCTGCCGGAATGATAAAAAAGAGGTGCCTCGAAATGCGTGCCCATTGGCACGCAAACCGAGGCAATGCAAAAATGATACGAATGGCCCGGGAAATGATATGCAAGCATGGTAATGGAATTTCAGCACCTAAATAAAGGGGAAAACAGCCCCGAAATGATACGGAATGACAACCGAAGCATGCAATCATCCCGAAAATGTGAAATTAAGCCCCGAAATGGCCTATAGCCATGCTATACATGCAAAATATGATCATGGCAGCAATAACAGTAGCAAGGCAGTCCCAAATATGGCATTCTTCAGTAACAAACATGGCCAAAAAGGAGACATAGATATGGCAACAAAATCTTACAAGATTAATGGCCAAAAGAGCATTACAATGGGAGGTGGTATATACAAACACCAAATGGACAAACTTTCTTCTAAAATATTGAAGAAGAGATAAAAATAAGCACAATTGCAGAAGGTGACATCCTCAAAATCAGAATACAAACATGCTATAAAATCCATGCAAAGTAGGCTTCCAAATAGGCTATATCATGAGACATGCAATGCACACACCAAATGACAAAACTTTCTTCATGAAATATGTAAAGGGGGTCAAAATAAGACCCCTTTCAGTTCTGACCAAAGGCCAAAACCAAAAGCACAAGAGGCTACAAAACATGCAAGAATACGGTAAATTTGATGGATTTCAAAGGAAGTACCAAAAATATACACCAAATGGCTTAAGGCCCTCAACATAACATGAAATGGAGTCATTTAAAAGACAATTTCTATGCCTGATGAAGGCTGAAATCCGGATACAAGTAAGCCAAACAAAGCATGCAAGAATTAGGGCCTAAAGTGAATTTCCAAGAGAGGTGGTATATAGAATGGCCAAATGAAGTTGAGCCCTTCTACAATGTTGTAGAGGGGCTCAAAATGAGCACAAAACCAGTAGGGGTAGGACCCCTAAAAACCAACACAAATAGGTCAATTTTAGCATGCAAAAATGTTACCAACTTGAAGAATATTGAAGGAACTAGTGTATACAAACACCAAATGAGGTTGAGCCCTTCTACAAAGTTGTAGAGGGGCTCATTTTAAGCACAAAAGCAGTAGGGGTCGGGGCCCCAATTCTCAACCAATTAAAGTATAGAAAAGGATCAAGAAAATGCCCTAAAAGTTGGTTTTGAATACTTACCCTTGAAGACTTGTCTTTCTTTGCTTCTTGGCTTGGATTTGTGGCTTCTCAACCTCTGAAATTCAATTCCTTGCTGCTGGAATCGAAGTTGGAATGGTGAGGCTTAGGGTTGATGAAGGAATCAAGCAAGAACTTGGAGCTTTTTTGGAGTTTTTAGCTATGGAGATGGAGGTTTTTGCCTTGGTGTTCTTGAAGAGATTTTTTCCAACCTTGAAGAAGGAGGGGGAGGGGCCTTCAAATAGGCAAGAAAATGGGGTGTAAAAGGGGAGGGAAAGCATCCAATCTTTCCCTCCTGAAATGTCCGGATGAGGAGACACTTTGAAAGCAAGGACCCGAACAATTTGGAAGCAGTCTGGCCGGCCAGAAGTGGTTTTGCTCAAGGTGGCGGCCACCACCCACCATGGCCGGCCAGCCACCTCCCATGGCCGGCCAGCCACCTCAAAAAAAACAACTTCAAAATTACTGCCGACCACCAAACACAAGTGTCCTCCCATGTGTGTGTAGAATAAGGCCCAGTGGTCGAATTTGGCAACACCAACCAGAGCAACAACATAGAGCTTGAAGGAGGCCCAAAAATGAAAGGCACAATTTCGGCCGACCACCATACCAAAGTGTCCTCCTAGATGTGTGCAACAAGGTTCCAAGGCCGGAAATTGGCAACACCGGCGAGTCACAACATAGAGCTTGAAGGAGAGGCCCAAAATGAAACTCACGGTTTCGGCCGACCAGATGGTTGGTAGGGTCCTCCAGTCCCTCATCACAGATATGAAACTATGGTTGGAAGAACATTCCCACAAGGTGTTCAACGCTGGCCCGGAAGTGAGCAAAACGGGCTCCGGAGGAGCGAAACTGGTTATCTGGGATAATTGCTGGCCTCCCACCCCCCAGTGATCTTCCTGATGTTGAAACAGAGGTACCTGCCAAGTTTGAACAAAAACTAATGAGAAATGAACGTTCGGGGCCAAAACCGAGCAAATCGGGATCCCGAAATGGGTCGGCGGAAGTGGTATTCAGCAGCGAAGTGGGTATCTGCGACCCCAGTGTCCCTCGGAATGACAAAACAGAGGTTCCTGCCAAAAATCAGAGAAAACCGATGCAAAATGAATGCTCGAGACCAAAACCGCTCAATTTGGGGTCCCGAAAACCGGCTATGAGCACCGAAAGTGGCATACGGCCACGAAGTGGGCATCGGGGGCCCCAGGGTTCCTCGAAACGTTAAAACAGAGGTCTCCGCCAAAAACCGGAGAAGGCTGATGCAAAATGAATGCTCGGGCCCAAAACCGCTCGGTTTGGGGTCCCGAAAATGGGTCGCCGGGCACCGGAAGTGGTGTTCGGCTGCGAAGTGGGCATCGGGGGCCCCAGGGTTCTTCGGAACACTAAAACAGAGGTCTCCGCCAAAAACCGGAGAAGGCTGATGCAAAATGAATGCTCGGGACCAAAACCGCTCGGTTTGGGGTCCCGAAATGGGTCAGCCGGCAAAGTGGTGTTCGCCTTGAAGTGGGCATCAGGCCCAGTGTCCCTTAAATGGAAGTAAATGAGATGCATGCCAAAAACCGGAGAAATGGGAGATGGTTGGGCGGTCCCGCACCGAGGCACACGGCCTAACGGCTCCAAAAGCGGAACCGCTCGAAATGGGCAAAATGGCCTCTGACAAAAAAGTAGCTCACGGCCTTTGGGAGATAGTCTACGACCACTCTTCCCTCGAAAGAAAACAGAGAAAACCGAGTCCGTTCGCAAATCGAGACAAGGCCCAGAAGAGAGTTCGGAAGTCCGGAGGCAGGGCGCCCAGCCGCGACTCTGAGACTTCAGAACGAGCGCAGTATGCAACATCACCAAGCGCCCAATCGGTGACGTCTGAGTCTTAAGGTCGGTCAAAAATGGGGTGTCTCTGATTGCCCCTCTTGTGAACTTCGGAAGTCATAACAATGGCGGAGTGAGTGTCAAAGCCCGTGAGGCGACCCATTTTTGACAAGGAAGACTTAGACAATCATACAAGACATAAAGAGATGTGTCGAGCGGGGGCAAAATGCAACCGACAATGTAAGAAGCCGAGGGTAACTCAATGATCATGCAAATGCGTAAGTCAGAATGAAACACATATTTACAATAGATGCAGCTTTAAGCAAGAATGCAAAGCAACAACTACATTTCATGTAGTTAAGAATCGGAGAATCATTTAATTCTCGTCGCGTCTCACCGGAGAAGATACGATACTGGCGATTATCTGCAGTCGCACCAAATTTCAAATGAACCCTACATACAATATCGTGCCGCATGCTGTTGGGGATCTCTCGCCTCTTCTTGATTGAACTGCAGTACTACCTTTCTCCGACTATGGTTGCAGCTTTCCCTATTCTCCAACAGGGTGACAGACTAGGTTGATTCAGTATCCAGAATTGAGGCGCATATACATGCTATCTCAATCTATGGGGCTGCCATACAGATTTCAAGCCGAGGATATACCCCTGGGTATTTAAACCAGACTTTAGTCTCGAAATCGAACCTTTGTGTTCTAGGCATGAGCCATTCAACTCTAGTTTCCACTGCCTCGGTTGGTCTCCTAGGAACTCACCATAAACACAGGCGGTGGCTATACTGGACCATCGAGTCGTTCGGGCACGACAAACACCAAAGGAATTGCACCTTTAGAGGATTTAAGGTCTCCTAGACCGGGAGTGCACAAGACAATACGATGAAATGTAAGTAAAATGCAAGTACGAAAAAAAACAGCGCGAATGATGATTGCACAAAATAGTGCGATGGAGGTGAAATGCACAGGACAAGACTTGGCACCAACTTTGACACGAAATTTTGTTCGTTTGCACGCATTCAAACACAACACTCTACTTTATCCGGGCACACTCTTTTTGGCACAAAGTTCATTTCGGACACCAGCTCATTTGCGGGCACCACAGCTCCTTTCGAGCACAGCTCCTTCTTGGGCACAGCTCTTCCTTGAGCACACAGCTCCTTCTTGACCTGACTCCTCATTAACGCACAGCTCATTTACGGGCACACAGCTCGTTTTTCGGGCACACAACTCATTTCTGGGCACACAGCTCGTTTTTCGGGCACACAGCTCCTTTTTCGGGCACACAGCTCATATCTTAAGACACACAACTTCGCTTTTAGAACACCAGCTTGTTTTTTAGGCGCCACGACTCCTTCTTTGGGCACACGGCTCCTTTTCGGCACACAGCTCCTTTTCTTTGGGCACCTGACTCATTCACAGGCACCACGGCTCGTTTTTGACACCTGACTCATTTGGGCACCACAACTCGTTTTGAACTCTTTTACAGCTCATTCCGGGCACCACAGCTCGTTTTTGAACTTTTGCTCATTTTCAGGCTGACTTCCTTTTTGGGCACAGCTCATTTAGAGCACCACCGGCTCGTTTAGGCACCTGGCTCGTTTTTTAGGCGCCTGACTCCTTTTGAACTGCAGCTCATTTAGAACTGCTCATTTCTGGCAACTCCTTTTTTCTAACCTGCTCATTTTAGACTACAGCTCGTTTTTGAACTGCAGCTCATTCGGGCACTACAGCTCGTTTTGAACTGCAGCTCGTTTTTCGAGCACCAGCTCGTTTTCAGGCACACTGCTCGTTTTTAAGACACCAGCTCATTTTAAAGACACCACGGCTCGTTTTTGAACTGCAGCTCGTTTTTGAGCACCTGCTCGTTTAGAACTGCAGCTCGTTTTTTCGAGCCTGACTCCTTTTGGCACCACCAGCTCATTTAAGGCACCACGGCTCGTTTTTGAACTGCTTGCTCATTTTCAAGAGCTGACTCCTCTTTGGGCACCACAGCTCATTTAGGGCACCGGCTCGTTTTTTGCACCACTGGCTCCTTTTTGGGCACCGCAGCTCATTTAAAGACTGCAGCTCGTTTTGAACTGCAGCTCGTTTTTGAACTACAGCTCATTTAGAGGCACCACTCAGCTCGTTTTTTTAGCACCAGCTCATTTTCGGGCACACGGCTCATTTTCGGGCACACGGCTCGTTTTCGGACACACAGCTCGATTTTTTTGACCACGGCTCCTTTTAAGCCTGAGCTCATTTTTCGAGCACCGGCTCGTTTTTGAGCACAGCTCCTTTTTGAACACAGCTCATTTAAGACGCACTCCTTTGAGACTGCAGCTCATTTTGGCGGGCACAGCTCGTTTTTGAACTGCAGCTCGTTTTAAGACACCACAGGCTCGTTTTTGAACTACTGACTCGTTTTTGAACTGCACAGCTCGCTTTTCGACACATAGCTTCTTTTTGAGCACAACTCCTTTAAGGCTGCAGCTCATTTTTGAGCTGCACCGGCTCGTTTTTGCACCACGGCTCCTTTTGAACTGCAGCTCATTTAGGGCACCTGGCTCGTTTTTGCACCAGCTCCTTTTGAACTGCAGCTCCTTTTTGCGGCTCATTTAAGACACCTGTTTCGTTTTTTGAACTGCAGCTCATTCGGGCTTCTGGCTCGTTTTGCACCACAGCTCATTTAAGACCGCAGCTCGTTTTTGAGCGCCAGCTCCTTTTTGGGCACAGCTCGTTTTGAGCACAGCTTCTTTTTTGAACACAGCTCGTTTAAAGACTTTATTTTCGTTTTTGAGGCGCCTGACTCCTTTTTCGAACACCACAGCTCATTTAAAGACTACAGCTCGTTTTGAGCACAGCTCATTTTTGACACAGCTCATTTTGGGCACCGGCTCATTTAAGACTGATTTCGTTTTTTAGGCGCCACAGCTCCTTCTTTTTGAACTGCAGCTCGTTTTTGCACCACAGCTCATTCCGGGCACCGCATTCGTTTTGAGCACACAACTCGTTTTTCTTTGAGCACCACGGCTCCTTTTCTTTACGGGCACACATCTCATTTCTCGGGCACCGGCTTCGTTGTTGAGAGTGAACACCGGCACACTTTGAAGTCTGAACACCACTCAAACATTTGATGTCGAACACCACGACTCATTGTTGAGGTGAACACACGGCACACTTTGAAGTCTGAACACACAGCTCAAACATTTGATGTCGAACACTGACTCATTGTTGAGGTGAACACACACACTTTGAAGTCTGAACACCGGCTCAAACATTTGACGTCGAACACACAACTCATTGTTGGGGTGAACACGGCACACTTTGAAGTCACGAACCTGCGGCTCAAATCTCGATGTCGAACACATTTCGTTGTTGAGGTGAACACCACGGCACACTTTGAAGTCTGAACACCACAGCTCAAACATTTGATGTCAAACACACAGCTCATATCTTAAGGTGAACCGTAGCACACACTTTGTAGAAGGTTGAACCTGACCCAAACTTTTGAATTCTGAACACCATGACCCGTTTTGATTGTGAACCACGACCCATAACACAACTCTGCTCGTCCCGAACACATGGCTCATAACACGATATTCTTTTAATTTTGAA
Source organism: Camellia lanceoleosa (assembly GCA_025200525.1). NCBI lineage: Eukaryota > Viridiplantae > Streptophyta > Magnoliopsida > Ericales > Theaceae > Camellia > Camellia lanceoleosa. The sequence continues at coordinate 128,630,802 of CM045759.1, read as the reverse complement.
CACCACAGCTCATTACGAGCAGGCGGGATCTGCGGCAGCGAGAACTGCGAAGTTGAAACAAACTCGGATGCGACATTTTTCCTTTTCTTTTTGCTTTTGCTGCGGCCGAAACTCACGACCCGGATAGGCCTGGTTCTACTATTCACACTTATCGGGGTGGACCACGAGGCTTTCGAAAGAACAAATTCTGTTTTGCACAAATGTGGAGAAGCGGACGCGGCTTTCGGAACACAAAATGATTTTGTTTTTGAAATTGAGAGATGAGTTTTTCGACCGGTATTGAGCCTACCGAACCACAAAAGCGACTCAACAAGGAAATAAAAGGCACACAACCTAGACACATCGAGTGACACTCGAAGCGACTCAAAACAAGCGAGATAAAACAAAAAGACCACGACACTCGGGCGTGCAGGGGAGCTGTTCCACGGGTATTGTTTCCCACGCTATCTCATTTGTGATTCTCACATCACTCGACCCTCAAGCTCTGTTGTTCTGAAAAAGCCCTTTCTTCACTTTTCCTCACAGCGCACAGCTCTCTATTCTTCAAGCTCTCATTTTTTTAATCCCTCCCTAGGTGGTTGATGGATAAGCAGGAAGATCGGGCTCATGCCCCTAGTATTACTGCTAGATTCTCTTTCTTGTTCTAGCAGTGAGTTTCTCCCACAGAGGAACTGCGTTACAATTGGGTGTGCAGCGGATCGGCTGGACATCGTCGATGATGCCTGCCGGGAGTTTGGACATGGTTAGATCTGCCCGGATGAGGAATGGGAATATGTTGATCCATTCCAGTTTGTGCCGCACTTGGCTTGATACTTCGTTGGTGGGAGGATGAAGAGCTTTTACGCCCTCTTCTGGCCCTTGGTTGTGCCTTTCTTTGGGAGGTAGAGTGCCCTTCTTGGCAAGTATGTTGATAACGGGAAAAAGTCAGAGAGCCTGACTCAAATGTGCCCATAGTTAGTCATTTTGAACATGTTTTTCTATGTTGGTTTTCTCCTACAAAAATCTGACTAAAATGAGCGTTAGATTATGCTTGTTAGATTTTTGATTTGAAATCATGCAAGTCAGGCTATGATCTGAAAATTTTCCTTTTTTGGGTCCAAGAAATGGCCTAGTTTTAGGAAATGATGGAACACTTTTGGAGAAAATTAGCCAACCTCAGTAAAAAACCTCAAAAACTATTTTTGCAAATGGACACTTGCTCAACGAGCATGTTACCTAGTCCTGAGATGCACAACCTCGGATCCAAGGAAAAGCGCCCGTGCTTGAAGAAGCGCATGGCAGCGGAAAGTTGCCCCTTGTTTGAACGCAACGCTGCGGCATATTGAATGGCGGAAAGTTGCCCCTTGTTTGGATAACCATGGCGCATTGTAGTCGATCCTCGGGCGATGATTGCAATCGAACTCTCGGATCTGAAGAGAAGGCAAGGATGGTTAAAACCATTACATGGACACACTTGATTTTGAAGTGTTTATGGTGGACTTGAATGAAGTTGCCTCGTATCCCAAACATGGGAATCAAGCCTTACGTAGTTCGGGGTTAAGGTACACTCGAATTATTTAACCTCTCCTTTTTATGCTCTAACTTTTGCCAAAGGCGCTGTTGCGGAGTTTTCGACCTTGCGAGCTTTGTTCTTCTTTCTTTTCATTCTTTTCTTTTCATTCCTTTTTTTCTTCTTTTTCTTTTTTCTTTTTCATTTCTTTTTTTTTGCTTTTCTTTTTTTCTTCTTTTCGTATATATCTTTTCTTGCTCTAACTTTTGCTGGTCGCCCTTTCCGGGTTTTCGGCCCAGCGAGCCTCTCAAAGGGTAAAAATGTAACCAGTCCATGCCAAATGGTTCTGAGATTGAAGCCCTCTATATCCAGGAGAGTGGCTGTTGTATTGACTTGCAGAAAGATGCACCTTTGGCTCTTCGTGCACATCGGATATTTTTGCCCCTAGTTGAGGTGCTTACATTCTAGCTTTGCAAGCTTCTTCTGATGAGGTCTGACCTTCTTGAATTGACTTTGGTGCCTCTTGTTCGAGGGGTGCTTCAAATCTGGCCACACAGGCCTCACATTGTAGTTGACCGTTGAACATTCGAATTCAAGTTCAAGGTTTAGAAGCAAAGGGGTTGAGTCTCGAGGGTGAGCGATCTAAGTGCACAATCCCAAGCGATTCCACAGGTCTTCGCAGGAATTGCATAAAACATTTTTTGAAAGTTTTTAAGCGACAAATCGCTCGCGTTAAAGATAGTGTGAAACCATCTGGATCAAAGCTAGGGTCCTTCCTCGGTGCTCACGCTAACAAGCATGATTTCATTCATTAAGGGCTTATGCGCCTTTCTTTCTCTCGGTTGATCAAAGTTTTGCAAATCAGGAATTCCTTCCTCTTTGTTTTTCACCGATGTTCAAAAAGTTTTGAAAACTTCGGTCATTACAATGACTTCAAGGCACAAGAGCGCGGTGGAATGCACTGCCATTTCATTCAAATCTCGGTACAACTAACACACTAAGCGAATCGAGAGCATGGAAATTATCTTTGTTTCATTCAAAGTCTGGCGGCATAACTGGCTCCCTAGCAGAAACAGACTCAAAACAAAGCAAAAGGACAAACAGAAAACAAAACAGTGATGTCCGAGGTAACACCCCCCGGAATCACCCGACCTCTATACAATGGGACTGACTCGCTACAACAAGGCAGACCCTTAAGCAAAAGACTGACTCAAAACAAAGAGAAAGACTCAAAACAAAACTGACAAAACTGACTCAACACCCAAGCCAGAAATCACAAAATTAGCATCGCAGATGCTCCAACATAGTGCGTGCAAGCGCCATATCTGAAATACACCAAGCGCCGCCCATGGTGGACCAACCCATGATCACATACTTGCATTATCCTCGAGTCCAACTTTCGGCGGTGGCGGACTTTCTTGAGGTGGGTGGGAGGATAACCTCATTGTCGATCAAATCTTGCACTTCATGACGAAGGCGGAAACAACTGTCGGTGCTGTGGCCGGTCTGTTGGTGGTATCTGTATCTGAGGTAGCATCGTGTGTGAGAGGAGATTCTTTAGCGGCGGTCGAGGCTCGAGGGTGTAAGATGCCCTCGTTAGCAATTTGAAATGCCCTAGACAGAGGCATATAGGGCATGAAAGACTCTGCGCCCTTGAGGAGGATACTTCGTCTGAGGCTTCTTGCTAGGACTTACTAGCGAAAGGGTCGCGGCATTGTCTTGGCTTCGATCTTTTCGGATGCGAGTTGGGGATGGAAGGCTGATACGGCATGTGGGGCCTATCCGGTTTTCTGCGGCTTGAAGCGCCTCGGCTGGAGTGGAGAAAGCATCGTCCACAATTTTGGCCATGACCGCAAATACTTGCTGTTTGTTCATCCCCCCGGCTTTCAAAGCCTCGGCTGCCCGCAGCAGTTGCTTGATGGGATCGGTGTCTGCCTTCGTTTTATTCTTACTTTTAGCCTCAGCTGGATCATGGGTTTGGGTCGCTGTTGACATGTCATTGCCATAGCTTAAGACAGCCTCGGGTTGGCTGAGCTCGATCACAATTCGCCCCAATAGCGGGGGCTCCTGCGGTGCAAAATTCCCGGCGTATGATCATGGCGATGCCGACATTCCGTAAGCGGATCTACCACGGACCTCTGAAGGTCACCAATCATTCCCATTAATTGAGATGTGGTGGGCTCACGAGCTTGAAACAAGCGGGCGTCAGATCGGGTGGCGAAGCGACCTAGGTGGGTGTGGCATGTCGACATCGGTCTCACCCTGCAATGTGATTCCTTGGTCTAATGCGGCCGTTATAACCACAATTTCTTCCGAATTTTGCGTCATCACGAGTCTGCTGAATTGAACAGAGGTGATGTGACTGGCGACTGATGGATTAGATGGACCGGACTGGTGACTGACGAATCTGATGGACCGGACTGGTGACTGATGGATCTGATGAACCGGTGAGCCTTTTCCTGTCTTGCCTCAGCAAAGGAGAACACTGGTTGCTCTGGATCGAAGTCTCTGGCGAAAAGAAAACATGCAAGATCTCATTAATCCTGTCTGAGACATGAACATAAGCTGAATAAGCGTGTTCGACCAGCGATCCTTTGTTCCCAAAATTATTGCCCCAAAACTGAATCGATACATGAGATATAAGCGATTCCCAAAATCTTGAATCGGTGCCCGTGGGCTGATGCTCAAACTCATAAAGCGATACATGCATTCTGTGAGGCACACTCTAACAAGCACATAACAGATAAGTGAGAGCCAACACACCCTATGTTGGGGTAGGGTTTCCCTGTCCTATTTTGTCAGGAACTAGGGTTTCACTACGCACGCAGCGGTCTCAAACAACCTATAAACGGGTAAGCAACCTGTCCTAGTTTGGAATGGTCACTATGGATCCGAATATGCACTAGGTCGAATGGTCAAAAAGGGTGTCCCGGGAAAACCGGGGGTTGTGGTCCCATATTGGCAAAGCCGTAATCGACACCTTATGGACATGCCTTGACAAGACAAGCCTCCAAACCGCTCGAGAATAGCAGATGGCAAACCACGGTGTCCTAGGCGCGCAATGCAAATGCAATGCAAAGAAACACACAAGTGTAGTCAAAACCAGATATCATGAGTTCGAGTCAAGTTCTCTAAATCCCCAGCAGAGTCGCCAGAAACTGTAACAACGCCCGCGGGGGACCTCGCTACAGTTCGGACTCGATTTTTGTTGCGGTTCTCAATCTCGAACCAAAGAGTCCAAATCCGGCAAATCGTTTTGAAGGAAAACAGATGTTTTGTAAGAAGTGCCAAACATGGACTGCTTTGCGGATATGAGTCGCCACCTAAATATTTTAAAATGGGAAATTTAGGAAACCCCGACTCGGTGCCAAAAGGCCACGTGTCCGTCATCACCAAAGTTGGCTCGGGAACTTGGGTACGATTAGGGAAGGTCACATCGTGAGCACCCCCTCTCGCCCGGTCAAAGACCTACTCTACTAACCATGATATCGATTTTGAAAACATTGTATGCTCTTATTAGGTTATTAGCCTAGGTTACTATGTGATGCTCGCGACAAACAAGTATAAAGGCTGGCCGTCGAATTGGAACTAAACATCTCATGTTTGTTTGTGAAAGGTGGTTTGCTACCCGCAGGTAGGCTTAAAATACAGATTTTGCCACAATCTAGTGGGCTTAACAAACAATCGATGAATTGCTCCAATTCAAATAACCCAACCTCCACCCACAAGCATTCAAGGCAGGTTATATCACATAGGCATTTAGCCTCATGGCAAGCATGCTTTCATGGCCACCCTCCCACGGTTTCAAGGATGCTCAAGCATAACCACTTTCCGAGTTCTCCAAGCCAAAAGCAGAAAGCTTATTAGAAATCATGCATGATCCTAAAATATACAGAATGCCTAATGCAACACATGCAAAAATGCAACTATAGCAAGCTCGGCTATTCTAGAGATGGCATATGAAATGCAACGGCTAACATGTATTCAACTTAGAATTGAAATACAAATGCAGTTTGTATGATGCGCCGAGCCCGATGCATGCAATACAGATGAATGATGCAAAAACATGATGTCATGCTGTATGCTAATTGAAATATGCCCTATATCTAACCATTCAAAGCGGGTAAATAAAAGGAGAAAGAAATGGGGTTGGAAGACATACATCACACTCACCCACCCTTATTACAGCTTGTGCCCTCAGGGTCCGAATAAAAGAATAATACAGATCCCAAATATTACAATTCAAAATATTACAAATTTCTAATTAATTAAACAAATTAACTATGAAAGTCAAAATGGCATGCAAGCCGAGGCTGCCTCTTCAAGGATGATGTATGTTGCACCGCTTTTGAAATCCAATCGATGCCCCAATTAGCCTCTGTTTGCATTTTACCTTGAAAGCGTGCCATGCTCGGAAAGTTGCCAACTCTGAATTTTGCCGCAACAGAGAAGCGGGAAAAGAACATGGCGATGTATTTCACAAATGTATGCATGTCTCGATCCTCGCGCCACCAATCACGCATACCGATGCATGATGGCCGAGGAATCAATGCAAATTCAATATGGGATGAATGCGGATGAATGCTACAAAAACCTAACTCCATCATGGGTAATCCGGTGTCGGTGACTTGGGGATGGAGACCCGTTCCGTCACTCAGTCTGAAATGTGCCTCGTTTCCGTGCAGGCTAACTCTATCGAACACGATGCAATATGCATGAGATGCATGAAATGCAACTAAGATACAACCTAGTATGCACAATCTTGATGCAAATGAGATGCCTCGAAATGCGTGCTACCACCGCATAAGCCGGCGATGACATAAAGGCATGAAATGCAACGATGGACTTACACCAATATGAGCGGGCCCGACCACACTCACACGGGATGCGAGAATGATAAAATGAGGTGCCTCGAAATGCGTGCCTTGCACGCATAAACCGAGTCAATGATGAAATGCAAATCGGGTAAAATAAAGCGCCTCAAAATCGTGCCCAGCGGACACGCATAAACCGGCGATGATATGTGATGTAAAATCGGATAAAACCGAAGTGCCTCGAAATCTGGCGCCAGTCGCATAAGCGGCGATGATATACGATGAAAATCGGATAAACCGAAGTGCCTCGAAATCGTGGCGCTACAGCGCGCAAATCGAGGCGATGATGAAATGAAAATCGGATAAAATGGCAGTGCCTCGAAGTGCGTGCCTGAGCGCAAATCGAGGCGATGATGAAAGAATGAAAATCGGATAAAATAAAGTGCCTCGAAGTGCGTGCCTGGTAGCGCCGTAAATCGAGGCGATGATGAAAGAATGAAAATCGGATAAATGGCAAAGTGCCTCGAAGTCGTGCCTGGTAGCGCCGTCAGCGATGATGAGAAAACGGATAAGACCGAAGTGCCTCGAAAGCGTGCCGCGTGAAATCGGATAAATCGAAGTGCCGTCGGCGATGATGAAATGATGAAATGGCATACGGAATGCGGGATGGACTTACACCAACATGGGAGAGCCTCGGCTCACTACATAGGAGGCCGTCGGGTAAAAGCATAAAATTGCGACTTACGCCAACATGAGAGGGCCTCAACCACACTCACATAGGCTCGAATGATAAAAGAGGTGCCTCGAAATCGTGCCCATTGTACATAAACCGAAACAATGCAAAATAATCTGAATGGCCGAAATGATATGCAAGCATGGTAATGGAATTTCAGCACCTAAATAAAGGGAAAACAGCCCGAAATGATACGGAATGACAACCGAGCATGCAATCATCGAAAATGTGAAATTAAGCCCAAAATGGCCTATAGCCATGCTATACATGCAAAATATGATCATGGAAGCAATAACAGTAGCAAGGCAGTCCCAAATATGGCATTCTTCAGTAACAAACATGGCCAAAAAGGAGACATAGATATGGCAACAAAATCTTACAAGATTAATGGCCAAAAGAGCATTACAATGGGAGGTGGTATATACAAACACCAAATGGACAAACTTTCTTCTAAAATATTGAAGAAGAGATAAAAATAAGCACAATTGCAGAAGGTGACATCCTCAAAATCAGAATACAAACATGCTATAAAATCCATGCAAAGTAGGCTTCCAAATAGGCTATATCATGAGACATGCAATGCACACACCAAATGACAAAACTTTCTTCATGAAATATGTAAAGGGGGTCAAAATAAGACCCCTTTCAGTTCTGACCAAAGGCCAAAACCAAAAGCACAAGAGGCTACAAAACATGCAAGAATACGGTAAATTTGATGGATTTCAAAGGAAGTACCAAAAATATACACCAAATGGCTTAAGGCCCTCAACATAACATGAAAAGGAGACAAAAAAAAGGCTATTTCTAAGCCTGATGAAGGCTGAAATCCGGATCCAAGTAAGCCTAACAAAGCATGCAAGAATTAGGGCCTAAAGTGAATTTCCAAGAGAGGTGGTATATAGAATGGCCAAATGAAGTTGAGCCCTTCTACAATGTTGTAGAGGGGCTCAAAATGAGCACAAAACCAGTAGGGGTAGGACCCCTAAAAACCAACACAAATAGGTCAATTTTAGCATGCAAAAATGTTACCAACTTGAAGAATATTGAAGGAACTAGTGTATACAAACACCAAATGAGGTTGAGCCCTTCTACAAAGTTGTAGAGGGGCTCATTTTAAGCACAAAAGCAGTAGGGGTCGGGGCCCCAATTCTCAACCAATTAAAGTATAGAAAAGGATCAAGAAAATGCCCTAAAAGTTGGTTTTGAATACTTACCCTTGAAGACTTGTCTTTCTTTGCTTGGCTTGGATTTGTAGCTTCTGAACCTCTGAAATTCAATTCCTTGCTGGTGGAATCGAAGTTGGAATGGTGAGGCTTAGGGTTGATGAAGGAATCAAGCAAGAACTTGGAGCTTTTTGGAGTTTTTAGCTATGGAGATGAGGTTTTTGCCTTGGTGTTCTTGAAGAGATTTTTCCAACCTTGAAGAAGGAGGAGGGCCTTCAAATAGGCAAGAAAATGGGGTGTAAAAAGGGAGGAAAGCATCAATCTTTCCCTCTGAAATGTCCCGGATGAGGAGACACTTTGAAAAGCAATTTGGGCCATTTGGAGCAATTTGAAGCAGTCTGGCCAGGCAGTGGTTTTGCTCAAGGTGGTAGGCCGGCCACCCACCATGGCCGACCACCACCTCCCATGGCCGCCACCACCTCAAAAAAACTTCAAAATTCAGCCGACCACCAAACACAAGTGTCCTCCCATGTGTGTAGAATAAGGCCCAGGGTCGAATTTGGCAACAGAACCGAGCAACAACATAGAGCTTGAAGGAGGCCCAAAATGAAAGGCACAATTTCGGCCGACCACCATACCAAAGTGTCCTCCTAGATGTGTGCAACAAGGTTCCAAGGCGAAATTGGCAACAACAGGCGGAGTCACAACATAGAGCTTGAAGGAGGCCCAAAATGAAACTCAGGTTTCTGGCCGACCGATGGTTGGTAGGGTCCTCCCAGTCCCTCATCACAGATATGTAACTTTGGTTGGAAGAAAATACCCCCAAGGTGTTCAACGCTGGCGGAAGTGAGCAAAAGCGGGCTCGGAGGCAGCCCGGTTATCTGGGATAATTGCGGCCTCACCCCGATGATCTTCTGATGTTGAAGCAGAGGTACCGCCAAGTTTGAACAAAACTAATGAGAAATGAGCGTTCGGGGCCAAAACCAAGCAAATCGGGATCGAAAATGAATTTGCAGTGCGGAAGTGGTATTCAAGAAGTGGGTATCTGCGACCCAGTGTCCCTCGGAATGACAAAAGCAGAGGTTCTGCCAAAAATCGAAGCAGATGCAAAATGAATGCTCGAGACCAAAACCGCTCAATTTGGGGTCCCGAAAGCTATGAGCACCGAAAGTGGCATCTGACCACGAAGTGGGCATCGGGGCCCCGGGTTCCTCGAACGTTAAAACAGAGGTCTCCGCCAAAACCGGAGAAGGCGATGCAAAATGAATGCTCAGCCCAAAAGCTTCGGTTTGGGGTCCCGAAAATGGGTCGCCGGCACCGTGGTGTTCGGCGAAGTGGGCATCGGGGCCCAGGTTCTTCGAACACTAAAGCAGGTCTCATAAAAACCGGAGAAGTGATGCAAAATGAATGCTTTCGGGACCAAAACCGCTCGGTTTGGGGTCCAAAAATGGGTCACGCAGTGGTGTTCAGTGCGAAGGCATCGGGGCCCAGTCCCATAAATGGGAGTAAATGAGATGCATGCCAAAAACCGAGAAATCGAGAGATGGTTGGGCGGTCGATCGAGGCACAGCCTAATTGGCTCAAAAGCAGGAGGCAAGACTCCGAAATGGGCAAAATGGCTCTGACCACAAAAAGTAGCTCACGGCCCTTTGGGAGATAGTCTCAGGACCACTCCTTCCCTCAAAGAAAAGCAGAGAAAACAAAGTCAGTTCGCAAATCGAGACAAAGGCCTGAGAGAGAGTTCGGAAGTCCCGGGAGGCGGCGCATCCGCGACTCTGAGACTTCTGAACGAGCACAGCATGCAACATCACCAAGCGCTCAATCGGTGACGTCTGAGTCTTAAGGTCGGTCAAAAATGGGGTGTCTACACAATGATGTAGAAGCATGAAAATACAAATTGGGCTTACGCCGACATGAGAGGGCCTCAACCACACTCACATAAATTTTGGCCGGATAAAATGGCGCCTCGAAAGGCGTGCACACTGGCACGCAAACCGAGGCAATGCAAAAATGATGCAAATGGCATAGGGAATGATATGTAAGCATGGCAATGGATTTTCAGCACCTAAATAAAGGGGAAAACAGCCCCGAAACAAATCGAAATGACATTCGAAGCATGCATTCATCCCGAAAGTGTGAAATTAAGCCCCGAAATGGCCTATAGCCATGCTATACATGCAAAATATGATCATGGCAGCAAGAACAGTAGCAAGGCAGTCCCAAATATGGCATTTTTCAGTAACAAACATGGCCAAAATGCAAGCATAGATAGATCAACAATAGCATGCAAAGTTAGTGGCCAAAAGAGGAGTATTGAGACAAGTGACATATGTAAACCCCAAATGGACAAACTTTCATCTACAACATTGAAGATGAGATAAAAATAAGCACAATTTCCGAAGATGACATCCTCAAAATCAGAATACAAACATGCTATAAAATCCATGCAAAGTAGGCTTCCAAATAGGCTATATCATGAGACATGCAATGCACACACCAAATGACAAAACTTTCTTCATTAAATATGTAAAGGGGGTCAAAATAAGACCAAAACCAGTATGGGTCGAAGTCCCAAAAACAAACACAAATAGGTCAAAAATTGCATGCAAAAATGGCACACTTGATGAAATTTGAAGGAGGTGGTATATACAATGACCAAATGAGGTTGAGCCCTTCTACAATGTTGTAGAGGGGCTCAAAATGAGCACAAAACCAGTAGGGGTCGGACCCCTGAAAACAAAAGGAACTAGGCCTAAACTAGCATGCAAGATAATGGCATAAAAGCTAGGTATTGAAACAAGTATATCATAGGAGCATCAAATGAAGTTGAGCCCTTCTACAAAGTTGTAGAGGGGATCAAAAAAAGCACAAAAGCAGTAGGGGTCGGAGCCCCAATTCTCAACCAATTGGAGTATAGAAATGAATCAAGAAAAAGCCCTAAAAGTTGGTTTTGAAGACTTACCCTTGAAGACTTGTCTTTCTTTGATTCTTGGCTTTGATTTGTAGCTTCTCAACCTCTGAAATTCACTTCCTAGCTGCTGGAATGGTAGTAGGGATGGTGAGGCTAGGTGTTGATGAAGGGAAGACCTAGAGACTTAGAAGCTTTTTGAGGTTTTGAGCTATGAAAATGGAGGAATTTGGAGAAGTGTTCTTGAAGACAAATTTTCCAACCTTGAAGAAGGAGAGGGAGGGCCCTTCAAATAGACAAGAAATGGGGTGTAAAAGGGGAGGGAAAGCACCTAATCTTCCCCCCCCGAAATATCCCCCGGATGCCCGGGGATATGTTGGAAGATATCCGGACAGCTGGGACAGGCTGGAAAGCAGGAATCTGGCCGGCCAGGTGGTTTTCTGGGAGGTGGCCGGCCAGCCACCCCACAGTGGTCGCCACCACCCACCATGGCCGTAGCGCCACCCCAAAAATGAGCAGAAAAACTCTGCCGACCACCATACCAAAGTGCCCTTCCATGTGTGTAGAACAAAGCCCCAGGTTGGAATCTGCAACTCTGAGCCGAGTCACAACATAGAGCTTGAAGGAGAGGCCCAAAATGAAACCCACAATTCTTGGCCGACCACCATACCAAAGTGTCCTCCCGGATGTGTAGAACAAGGATCCAAGGTTAGAATTTGGCAACATTGAACCAAGAGTCACAACATAGAGCTTGAAGAAGAGGCCCAAAAATGAAACCCATTTCTGGCCGACCAAGATGGCTTTTAGGGTCCTCCCATGTTCCCTCATCACAAATATGTAACTTTGGTTGGAAGAAAATACCCAAGGTGTTCAACATTGGCGGAAGTGAGAAAGCAGGCTCGGAGGCAAGCCCTTATCTGGGATAATTGCTGGCTTCCCCCGTGATCTTCCCGATGTTGAAAGCAGAGGTACCGCCAAGTTTGAACAAAAACTAATGAGAAATGAACGTTCAGGCCAAAAGCGAGCAAATCGGGATCCGAAAATGGGCTGCAGTCTTAAGTGGTGTTGACATCGAAGTGGGTATCTGCGACGGTGTCCTCTGGAATGACAAAAGCAAGGTACCGCCAAAAACGGAGAAAATCGATACAAAATGAATGTCCGGCCCAAACCGCCAATTAAGGTCCCAAAACCGATGTGCACCGAAAGTGGCATCTGACCACGCGAAAGTGGGCATCGGGGCCCTGGGTTCCTCGAAATGATAAAAGAGGTTCTGCCAGAAACCCGGAGAAAGCGGATGCGAAATGAATGCTCGGGCCCAAATCACGCGATTCGGGGTCCCGAAAATGGGTCATGCACGTGGTGTGTTAATTGCGAAGTGGGCATCGAGGGGCCCAGCTTTCCTCGGAACATTAAAAGCAGGTCTCATAAAACCGAGAAATCGGAGATGGTTGGGCGGTCCGAGAGCACCTGAAACCTGACTCAGCCGAACCGGAGCTCGAAATGGAGCAAAATGGCCTCTGACCCACGAAAAAGTAGCTCACGCCACCGGAGATAATCTCTGGGATCCTCCCTTCCTCGGGAAAGAAAAGCAGAAAAGCCGAACTGGTTATGGCCAAGAGACAAGGTAGAAGATGGTTGGAAGTCCGGAGGCACGCGGCCGTGACTCTGGGACTTGAACAAGCCTGGTATGCAACATCACGAGTGCTCAACCGGTGACGTCGAACCTCAAGGTTGGTCAAAATGGGGTGTCTCTGATTGCCCCTCTTTGTGAACTTCGAAAGTCAAGAAGTGGCGGAGTGAATGTCAAAGCCGAGACGACCCATTTTGACAAGGCCAAGACTTAGACAATCATACAAGATAAGCGAAATATGTGCCCACAGGCAAAATGGGGCAAAAGCGAATGATAGGCACGAGCGGTGATCATGCAAATCTGACAGTAATGAAGCAAGTATTGACAAATAGGTGCAACAGTTATAAGCAAGAATGCAAAGCAAACAACTACATTTCATGCAGTTAGGAATGCGGAGAATCATTCAATTCTCGTCGCGTCTCACACGGAGAAGATATCGATACTGCGCGATTAAATGCAGTCGCACCTCGAATGAACCGTACATACAATATCGTGCCTGCAAAATAGAGAAATGCAACAAGAACAATATGCCAACAACATATATTCAATGTGATTCCTATGATTCCAAAAGTCGACACACCGGTCTTAGATGAATGAATGCAACATAGCGAGAAAAGATAATGCGCGACAACGCATGTTTAAGCATAGAAGTATGGCACATCAAGAAAGCATGCATGACAATGCAAAACATTCATGGGAATGCAAATTATAAGCCAAATAATGCAAAACGCGCACAAATCAGGATGCCGGTCGTTTGCACAATAACTTTTGGAAAAGCAGCATTCGTGGCGGCAACCTCGATTTACATTCCGGAGAGGTCACAACATGTTTAAAAAGAATACGCTCCGATTTTGATGAATAAGGACGAGACACATGTCAATAATTGCAGTTAAAGTTTCAGCGGAGCAATTCGCGCCAGAAAGTGTACTTTTTTCAACTTTTTCGGGTTCCGGGAGCTCCAATTTTCCTCAAAATTTGCAGAGAGGTAGGGGAGGGAGGGGGGAAGATGGTCGGCCAGCCCATTGCCCTAGGAGAGGCCATCGGCCAGGGGGGAAAAAGGAGGTGGCCGGCCGGAGTTAGGTGGTCGTAGGCCACTTACGCCCAAAGAGGCAAAATGGTCATTTTTCATGTTTCTATATATACACACCTCCATTCCACCCGAAATCACACCCAAAGTTGCAAAACTTCCTCCTCTTGCTCCCCAGACCATTTTCTCCTTCAGATCTGCATTTTATACGCGTCCCTCGGCCTCCCACGCAAGTTGTTTTTGCGAAATCTTTCAGATTTAAGCACTTTGAAGCGACCGAATTTCGACTTTGGGGCTTCTCTTCTCATTTTCACCACTTGAGGTAATTTTGTTTCAATATTTGGAAAATTTTCTCGGGGGTTGACTTTTGTTGACTTTTCATTTCCCGAGAGTTGACTTTTGTTGACTTTTTCCAATTTTGGCCCATTTTGCTCATTTTTGCTCCTCTTTCTTGATTTCTCGCAATGGCAGGTCATTTCCCTCCGACGGAGGTTTTCGGTGCCGAGATGATTTTGACTTTATGGTATTCCCCAGGGTCGCCCTTTCTTTCCGTCGATATGCTCCGGTTCATAGGCTTCATGAGCCACTTTCGTCACTTCTTGATTTTACGATCGGGCAGGGATCTTCTTCTACGAGCGAGCGGCACCTCTCCTATGATCAGAGGTATTTTATTATCCGCATCTTCGTGCATTCTACTTTTGCCATGCTTAGACACCGCAGTTTAGCTACGACCGCGATACTTGTATTTTGAGCATGTGACTTAGCCACTCGAATTTCATGAACACTTGGCACATTGACTAATTGTGAACGCACAGTGCACATTAGTTAGAAATTGAACACACAGCTCCAATATTGATTCACTGAAGACACAGCCCGAAGTTGAAAATGAGCACACAGCACATACTGACCAAGAGTAGAACACGCAGTCTCCAAAACTCAGATTTTCTGAACACACAGCCCAGCTTGGAAGCGGACACATGCCCGATTAAAAGTAGAACACACAGCCCTAAACTTGAAGCACCGAACACACAGCCCAGATTTGAAGCGAACACACAGCCCATTGACGTTGAGTAGAACACACAGTCCCAATTTGAAGCGAACACAGTCCTTGATGTTAAGTAGAACACGATCCCAATTTGAAGCGAACACCTGACCCAGATGTTGAGTAGAACACCGATCCCAATTTGAAGCGAACACACGGCCATCGATGTTGAGTAGGACACAGATCCCAATTTGAAGCGAACACCTTAATCGATGTTGAGTAGAACACCACGATCCCAATTTGAAGCGAACACACACCCGATGTTGAGTAGAACACACGATCCCAATTTGAAGCGAACACACAGCCTTGATGTTGAGTAGAACACACGATCCCAATTTGAAGCGAACACACATTAATCGATGTTGAGTAGAACACATATCCCAATTTAAAGCGAACACACTGACCAGCGATGTTGAGTAGAACACACATCCCAATTTAAGCGAACACACCCATCGATGTTGAGTAGAACACACGATCCCAATTTGAAGCGAACACATTGACCAGCTGATTCTCTGAAACTTTTGAACACGCTAAAAACACTTTATTTACCTACGCTCATTTTTACTTCATTTGCACACTCATTTTCACTTCATTTTACGATCTCGCATTCATTCCAAATGCAGTTCATTCTCGCCTGATCTTGAGGATATGGCTCCACCGCCCGAGGAGTAGTATTTCGAGCTTCCTAAGTTGTCAGGATTGATTGACCTTCGGGATTTGGGCCATTCTGCAGAGGGTTATCTCATTGCGGATCGGTAGGACTTTACTATTGCCTTAGCGAGAGATGGTGGGATACCACAAATTCTTTCCATTTCTCTGCGGCGGGGATATGACCATGACCCCCCTCGACTTTGCTATGATCACTGGCCTAGACATAGACGGTGTATCTATTCCTTATAGCGAGGATATGGGCGGTGGGAGTGCTGGATGCACTTATTGGGGACACACCGCGTAAGCGAGAGGTTCGAGGAGAGTCCGATACTCTTGGTTTGCTTCCCATTTCCGTGACCCACAGATGGAGCCTGAGACTCTGAGGCGGAAGCGATGCCCGTGGTTTCCTCATGTACCTCCTCGGCACCACTTTGTTCGCTGATAGAGGAAACATGGTAGGATTATATCTACTGAGCGCTCTGGTAGACCTATCACAGGTGAGCCAGTATGATTGGGGCGGGGCTGGCCTGGCTACCCTTTACTACTACATGGTATGATCTCTCGCACGAGGGACTTACTCGGTGGCTACTGGAGAGCCTGGGAGGTACATTCCGTCCTCTTGATTTACATTTTGCTCCTCATTACTTGTTCACTGCACACACACGGCGCACTTTGCATTCTGTATTCTGCCTTTAGCACTTTGTACTCACACTCTGCATTGCCTTTCTCAGCTGTGGGTGTATGTGTACTTCCCCACATTGGCTCCGGAGATGGAGGTGGTGGGACCTCCTATGACTCCATTTTCATTGATGTTTGAGGGCGAGCATCTGGCGAGGCCTCGAGACTCTCTCTCTCTGCGACGATACTTTGATCTTGTTCGGCGGCAGTATTGCTTGAACCCTCAGTTCCTTTTATTTTCATCTTTGATCTGCTCTGTATATCGATTTCGGATTTGTATTTTGGTTATCCTGAATCACTGGCGGCCTTAGGCGATCTTCGACGAGCTTCGAGACTTCGTACCTGGGCGTCGAGTTGTTGTCAGTATAGATTCCTGCTCGAGGACGGTCGGGGTTTGGTTCTGAAACGCTTTGTTGTCAGATATGGGGGGGCAATTCTCAGGACACTCCTGCTGTGCCTCCAGACACCATGCGGACTGCTGATAGATTATCCCCTGAGGAGGTCGAGCAGTGTATGCAGGGCAGTGATGCTTTGTTGCATCATCTCGATGGGAACTACGCCACCTACCGCCGCATATATTTGATGCCCCCCTTGACGGGAGTGCGGGCTCCGGCACGGAGGTCTACTGGCGCACCATCTTCGGGTCGCGCCCATGCTACAGATATCCCTTCTTCTAGCAGGGCTGGCACATCCAGAGGTGGGGGCAGTTCGATCCCTCCGATCCCTCCGACTCTTGATCATCCAGGGTGGCCAGACATGCCGACCGAGTTGACGAACTGGCGATTTGGGACGCCTTACCAGATTCCGCTAGAGCCTCCTCTGCCCGATCACAGATATGTTAGAGACCCTGACTCGCCCCCGGTATGTTTTTCAGCTTTGATTTATCAGTCAGATATTTGAACATTGATTCCGTTACTGATAGTTTTGCATTTGTATTTGCAGCCTCCTGTTGAATATACGGACGAGCTTTCGGGATCTTGGCCACATTCGAGGGCATGATCTTACGGAGGGAGACGCAGATGAGCATCGTGGGTGTGGAGGTATTGTTCATTTTCCCTGTACTAGCATGTTTCTGATGATACTCCGGTTTTGAACCTTCTGCTGTATTAGAGCACATCTGACACACACCCTATTCACATTCTGCATTTGCACCTGCCTTTTATGTTTGAACTAATGCATTGCACCTTGCATTTTCAGATGCCTCCAGTATATGCTTCGGCCGAGGTGGGCCACCGGGCCTTCTCGAGAGAGGTCAGTCTTGGAGCCATCGAGCCTTCTCGAGGAGTTCGAGGAGGTCGTCTCATGAGACTTGAGGCACCCATCGTCGAGGATGACGAGGAGGAGATCGCGAGATCATGTGTCGAGGCATCCTGGAGAGGAGGCCACAGTCTTGGTTCGAGGCGGAGGCGAGCTGAGGAGGATCCGGGAGGATGGCGGCTCGATCCGGATGGTGATGATGATGTAGAGATTATCCATGAGAAGAGGATGAGGGGCCTCCCCTTCTCGCTCCCGAGGGCAGCGATGTTATTTCTGCTTTATTCTACTTTTTAGCTAGTAGTTTGTAGCACTTTGCACATTGTTAGGCGGTTTATTTTCGTAAAACTTGTACCTTTATTGTTGTAAGACATGATGAAATGAAACGACTTTTGAAAAGATGTTGTATTTGAAATTCGACATCGCATCGCATTATTTTGCACAAAATGGAATTGAATGGAAATCGCCTCATGTATTTACGGGTTAGGTAGGGAAGCGCAACAAAGCAAAACAAAAGCGACTCACTAAGAAATAAAACAGAATCTTAGCGAGTTTACAACTCGATAAACAAAGTACAATAATGTTAACGACTCAATAGACAAGACTTAACAAAATTGTGTAATCAAAAAGTAACAACTCAAAACGCAAAACGCGACAGCTCGACAAAACTTACGACTCAATAAGCAAAAACAACAACTCGATAAACAAAAATATAACACGATGTACTTCGGATGGACTATCTAGATAATGGAGTGTATCCAAAATTGATAGGCCTGGATGCCTTCTCTTTGTAGGAGACGACCAGGTTGCGAGGAGTCCACTCTTGCTATAGGTAATGTTTCCCAAGCTCACTTGTATTTGCTTACATCACTCGACCCTCGGGCTCGACTTTTCTCATAAAACCCTTATCTTACTTTTCTCTCGTCGCATCTCTCTATTCTTTATTCTCTCATTTTCATCCCTCCCCGGATATGGTTGACGGAGGAGTTGCAAGTTGTGGACTCTTGCCTGCCTATTCACCCGACTACTTCTTTTCGGCAACGCCTAGTTAATGCTCTCGATGAGTGGTGGTTGAATGGATCGCAACTTGTCGGCGAATCGCATTGCATGGCGCCGTCCACCTTACTCTTTCGCGATGAGCTCTGACATGTTCGGGATACCGGGATCCGTCTGATCGGCTTGACTCACTGTATATTTTATTTCCCATTCCGTACTCCGCGCCAGTTCGGTCATACAAGTTGGGCCTAAGTTGGCATCTGAAGCTTCGACTAGCTCTGGGAGGGGGCGCAGGGACACCTGACTAGACTATGCCCCAGATTTATTGCTTTATTAGTACTTTCAAGTTTTCTTTATGAATGTAATAAAAAAGCAACTTCAATTGTATGCAAGAGCAGAAGAACTGTTTGAAATCAATGAAATTGAAGGTTGTGGTCTTGAAAATTCTCTTTTGGTCCAAAAATGGTCTTAGTTGTGAAAAGATTAATTTGCACAAAGTCAACTTTTATGAAAACTTTTCAAAACTATTTTCGATATGGATCAGAACTGGACACGCTGAAATCATCCTTGAGATACACAACCGAATCCTATGGCTGGAAAGTTGCCCCTAGTTTGAAAAGGTGCTTCGGCAAAGTGTGGCAGCGGAAAGTTGCCCCTAGTCTGGATGATGCCGCAACACTCCATTGCCACGGAAAGTTGCCCCTAGTTTGAATAACCTTTCAGGAGATCGTAGTGAATCTTGATGAATAAAGATGGTGAGGTGATCAAAATGGACTAAGTTGATCGGGAAAAGATTGTGGTGAACTTCAAGATGAAGGCGCCTCGTATCCCAAATATGGGAATCAAGTCTTCGTGGTTCGAGTCGGAGTTAAACTCGAGTGTTTTTGCTCTCCTTTTGCGCTCTAACTTTTGCCAAGGCCGCCCTTTGCGGGTTTTCAACCTTCTTGAGCTCGGTTTTATAATTTCAAATTTTCTATGCTCTGAATTTTGCCTAGGTCGCCCTTTCGGGTTTTCGGCCTAGTGAGCCTCTCAGGGATAATATTTCTTCAACTTGTCCATGTTGATCGGTTGAGAGAACTCCAAGCCATCTAGATCCATCAGAAGCACAGCTCCACGCCCAGTTGACTTGATGATGTAAGGACCCGGTCAATTGGGTGAACTTGCCCTGGGTCGTGGATAGGAGCTCGGTTGTCCTTGACTAAATCTCCTTCTTTTAAATTCTGGACTTAACCTTCTTGTTAAAAGCCGGGCGATTCTGCGTTGATAACCTGAGCATTAGTGCAGTGCTTTCAATCTCCTTTCATCAAAGAGCATGAGTTCTTCAAATCTATTCTGCCAACTGCTTCGGCTATCGGCACTCGCCAATACTCTCAATGGCGGAACCTCAATCTCGATAGGTAGAAAGCGGCCTCCATCCGTAGACTAATGAGTGAGTCGCCCGATGGAAGTCGATCGAAGTCACTGTAGCCTGAGCAAATGGCGACTTATCGGCCGATCCCGATAGGTTTCCACCATCTTCGTAGTATCGCTTGATGTTCTTGTTGGCGGCCTCAAGCTGCTCCGTTGGTTTGCGGCGGTAAGTAGACGACTTATGAAAAGCCCGTTGTATTTCTCCAACAAGTCAATCACCTCCTTCTTGAAGTGGGAACCATTATGCGAAACTATTTCATTTGGGACTCGTGGCGGCAGATAATGTTGTTTGATGAATTTTGCAACGTGTGAAGCTTTCAACCTTTGCATAAGATTGGGCCTCAACCCACTTTGTGAAGTAATCTATCGCTCGAGGATGAACTCATGCCCATTTGACCCTTTCGGCGTGGCGGCTCCGATCACATCAATTCCCAGATCGAAAAAAGGCCACGGCGAAGTCATGTTGTCTGACTTTGGCGGGATGTTCATGCGATTTGCATGAATCTGACATTTGTGGCATCGCCGAACAAAACCGATACAATCCTCCTCCATGGTGGACCAATAATAACCTTGTCTAAGGATCTTCCGTGCCAACATCACCCCATTCATATGTGCACCACATTCACCCCCGTGGATGGCTTCCATCAGACGCTTGGACTCTTCAGCATCAACACACAGTTTATGCATTCCCAGATGACCTCTTCTATACTGATTTACCCGCGGATGATGGCTGTGACATTCTTCGATTGCCCTCTTGTCTTTGGCATTTACCTGGCGTATGCGTTTGTTTCCAAAAGTTCCGGATGTCGTAATACGGGGTGTTCGTCCCGAACTTCATCTATAGGCTGATCGACTCATAAGCGGTCTGATTACAGTCGATAATTTGGGCGCATTCGGACTCCGTGGGATGTCTATCATGGATGATAGAGTTGCTAAAGCGTCTGCGAACTTGTTGTTCTCTCTTAGTAGATGAGTAAAACTTAACTTTTCAAACCGAGGAATCGGCAAATCCAAGGTTTGGTGATACATCATCATATTTTCTTCTTTTACTTTCCGGTCTCCTTTAGCTTGAGACACAACAAGATTCGAATCTCCGATGGCGTCCGGTAGTCTTGCCCTAATTCGATTTGCTTCCATACGACAATGCACGCTTCGTGATACCGTTATTTGAGACTTTGAAGCGGAGTTTGAAGGCTAGAGGATCTGAGGAATTGTCGGTGCTATCGGCAACACTCCTATCCCATACCCATGTTGATTTGGCCTCCGTCAAAGTACATTGTCCAACTTTCCTCGTCGATATCGTGAAATTGCTTCATCACGGGAATAGGTACTCAAGCGCTTCATCCCCTCAACGGATGGTCGGCAAGGAACTCTGCTCTTGCTACGCCCTTCTTGACTTGGCGTCACATATGTAAGATCAAATTGAGAAATGACAACCAACGAGCTAGCCTACCGTGGCGGCGGTTTCTCGAAAAAGATATTTGATGGGATCAAGTCGTGAAACCAACATTACAGTGAGCTAACAAGTAGTGCCATGACTTCACGGTAGCCCATACGAGCTAGACAAGCCTTTTCGGTGGCGTATCTGGTCTCATACTCTAGCATTTTCTTGCTCAAATAATAGATGGCTTTCTCCACCCTATCTTGATTCTTGTGCAAGCATGACCCATCGTGGTCTCGATCAGCGACAGTACAAAATCAACGGTTTCCACGATTACGGTGGTGATAAAGCGGGTGGGTTACGTAGATATTCTTTAATCTGTTCAAACGCACTTGACTTGACCGTCCCATTGGAATTTCTTGCCTTTCTTGAAGACCAAAAAGTGGTTCACAAGTCAAGGTTAGTTTTGAAATAAACCGTCTTATGAATTGCACTTTACCCGAAAGCCTCGCACCTCTTTTTATCCTTGGTGGTGGCATTTCTAAGATGGCCTTGATTTTGGAAGGTCGACCTCGATGCCTTGTGTGTCGAAACCCGACATTTTCATTGTAACACCAAGCATTACATTTCGAGGGTTTAACCGCAACTTTGAATTCCACGATCCTTTGGAAAAACTTGCTCATGGCGGTGTAGTGGCCCTCTCTTTCTTTGGACTTGTCAATCATGTCGTCCACGTATACCTCAACCTCTTTGTGGATCATATCATGTAGTATTGTGGTCGCGGCCCGTTGATAAGTAGCCCTTCAAAGATTCTTTCACTGGCATGACCGATAGCGATATGTTCCCCGGGGTGGTGAATCAGATCTTTTCTCGTCTCTGGTGCCATCACAATCTGGTTATAGCCCGAGAAGCCATCCATGAGCGAAGCGGTGCATGCCTTTGTAAAGTCCACTAGCTCATCAATGTGTGGCAAGGGAAAGTCGTCGCCGGACTAGCTCATTTAAATCCACGAAGTCTCACGCGGATCTTGCCATCTTTCTTGACCGCGGCACTATGTTGGCCAACCAAGTGGGATATTACGATACTAGCGAAGCTGCGTCAATTTGTAGTGACCTCTTCTTTGATCTTGAGAGCCCAATCCGGCGGATCCGAGCTTACCTTGATAGGTCGGGCCTCGGTCAAGGGGATCGATCTTTGTACAATCTCGGGATCGATTCGGGCATGTCTTCGTGGGACCGCGAAAACATCTTTGAAATCTTTTAATAAGCGACTAAGCGCTCGCGTTCCTCGAAGACAACGTGGACCCGATCTGGACCCAGCGGGTCCTCCTCGATCTAATATTCACAGAAATGATTTCATCCGTTAATGGCTTAACAAATCTCTCTTGCTCTTGCTCAATTAGACATTGTAAAACCGGAGGAACTTCGTCCTCGTCGTTTTGATCAAAATTTTGAAAGTCTGAATTAATGCAATAAATTAGGAGGCTGAAAAGTACTAAAACCACATTCACCTCATTCTCATTAAGTTCATCCAAATCGTCGATTCGCCGGTTACTGAGACTCAAATGAAAAGGAAAAAAACGACTGGACAAGACTCGGCATCGGGTTAACATCCCAGAGTACAGACTCGGACTCGATCGGTGGAACTGATTCCGACTCGAAGACTTCGGTGGAATCAGATTCGGCTCACTTCTGACCGGGCTCTTTGGATAAGAATCCCTCCTCGTCTTGCCAAATGAGAGGTGCGATCGATCGTCCAAGATAGGCTTTGGTTGGCCCGGCCGTTTCATCTCAATCATGGAAACCGCGACGTTATTCCCCAAAGCAATCTGGTCGTCGGAGGATCGAGAGAGAACATGCGAGTGCTACCCCATTTCCAATTCGGTGCCCTCGGGATCCTCTGCCGTAATACGCTCAATCTCGGTTATTGAGTGCATGCGCTCCTTGGCAATGTCATCCCGACGATTCTTGCGGTCGAAGAAGATTTGAAACACAGTGCAGCGCTTCCCTCCGCGTTCAACCATGGTTACGGGAAGCGCAAAATGGAAAATCTTCCCCTCCGGACGAAGCGTCCGTTGAGTACCAGATGGGCTATGCATTAGATCAAAAAGGCTTCCCGGCTGCTTCGCCACAGCCTCCTTTCCTTTTCTTGCCCGGTCTTCTTTGGTGGGCGGATAACCCAATCAAGGTATGTGGATTATGTGGCACTTATTATGACGCAAACGCCTTCGGCCGCTTCTTCCCAATCCCATCGAGGATATCTTTGTAGCTTGTTCATGAGGTAGGCGGCTTGGCCGACATACAAACCCTCATTCACACCATTATGTTTTGCACCACGGGCCTCGGCCAAAGTAAATCCGATATAAACATATCCTCCATGCGTGTTCAATCTCCGGGGTGGCGTAGATACCTCCGGAGGATGGATTGATGAGTTCCCAAAACAATGGCTACTCCTTTCCAAAGGGTATTTCACCATTTGATGTAGAGTAGATGAGGCGGCCTTCACGATGCAACAGTGCGCCCCAAAAGCATGTTAAAGATACGGGGACCTCCGGGACATGAAAATCTACTTCGTGTTGCCGGGCCCAATCTTGGTTTGGATTTTCTTGTCCCGGGACATCACCTTGTATTATCATACGCTCGATTACTTGAGTAGTCGATTGTGAAGTCCATGAGCTTTAACCCAATTGCATAGGCCGTTCGGCGGACAAACATTGATAAGCGGACCGGTGTCAACAAGCACCGGAATCCATTTGTCCTGCATTCTCTGAGAGATGTAGAGAGTGCTGTTATGGTCCACGCCCTCGGCGGCAATTCCTTGTCCGTAAAGGTCAATCTTGGGGAACCTCCTCCGGGAAGACCAAACCAACTAGTTGTTCGGCGTGGTTTCGATGGAAAGTTTCGCTCTGTCCATGGCGAGATAAAACGACTGCGGTGCACCCTTGAAGCCATAGCGGTCCCCGGATGGAGATGTCTTGTATTTTCTTTAGCCGCTTGATCTGACCTCTTCTTCCTTGCTTCTCTTTGTTTCTCTGCCTCCTTATCTTTCCCTGATGCCTCGGGTTGATCAAGGTGTGGGGGCTTGAAATACCGCCCACTTCTAGTCATATGGTCCACCTCCTCGAGGTACCAAGTACTGTCCGGTTGGCCACCTGCCCAGTCTTCGTCTGTGTGGGCAAGATACAAGTCGTCATCTTCCCACCACATTCCATTAGCGTCTAGCAGGCATCTGTCTGGTTCTGGCTTGTTTGTGCTCTCAGTAATTCCATTCCTCATGCTCACAGCATGTTCAGTCTTCGTGCCCGCAGCACTCTCAACTCCCTCATGGTTCTTTGCTTTTCGGGCTCTCTCAGAGTCCCATCTCTTTTCTTGTTCCTCCAGTAACAACTGGCGGTTCTCAAAATGTTTAGTTCTGGCGAAATTCTTCGTCTGGCGCTCTCCGGCAATATGTCGATCCTCGGCCCTTAGGCCACAAATGGTACAATATCAGGCTGATCATCCAACCACCCGGCGACTTCTGCTGACTCCTCATCTTGAACGATTAATCGATGCATCCCGATTCTGCTTTCGTAGATTTGAAGGTTGGCGAAGTCCTCTTCCATGATCAAATCATCCCCGATTCAAGCTTGTCCCCCCGGATCATACACAACTCGGCCTCTTCCGGCAACCCCACACTCAGCTTAGACTGGCTCATTGACAAGATATATCCACTCGGATCATAAGCTCTGCCAGCTAAATTCTCAGATAGCTCCACCCCAGATTCAACTGTTTTGCTCTCCTCAGAAGCCTGCCCCGTTCCATCCTCGGTGGTCACCACCTTTGGCTCAGGTTGGGCTGGGGAGGTGTCCCAACTGCCTAAGTCGGTCTTGTCGGGAAGGACCACCTCGGCTTGGGTAGGTGGGAGGAGTTATGTAGATCTTGGGATCGTAAGGCACGCCCCAGTGTGGATAAGGTTGACTCTTTTGGTGGATCTTGGTTGTGTTTGGGGAGTGGGTTGTTTGTGACGTTGGGTCCTTGAGGAGGTAGAATGATGTTCTTGTCAATGAGGTCTGAATCTCATGGCCTTGACTGTAACATTGGTCGGTGTCATGACCATCTTCTTTGGTGGTATTGGCAATATTTGGGTGGGTTATGGGAAGGGAGTGAATTCGGTAGAGGCCTCGGTTCCAAGGGTTTCAGTGCCCCTTTCGACTAGAACCAGGACTTTAGACAAAGACATATAGAGTGGGGAGAAGGTTCGTTGACCCACTGGGTTGGTATCTTGGGGCTTGATTCTTTGCTTCGGAGGTATCGAAAAAAGGTGTGGCAGCTATGACCTTGGTTGGGGAGGGGGATTGGTGGTGACCATTCCGACCTCTGAAGTTCTTG
Organism: Camellia lanceoleosa; assembly: GCA_025200525.1. Taxonomy (NCBI): domain Eukaryota; kingdom Viridiplantae; phylum Streptophyta; class Magnoliopsida; order Ericales; family Theaceae; genus Camellia; species Camellia lanceoleosa. The sequence continues at coordinate 128,605,259 of CM045759.1, read as the reverse complement.
TATTGGAAGAGCCACTCGGGCCTGCATTGGTATTCCGGTTAAATGTTCTCCGGGGTTGATCCCGATCATGGTCAAACAGACCCTGTTTCAACGCATCCTCTATTTGCATCCCCATATCATGCGGTCTGCGAAAGTTGGGAAGGAACTATAATCATCTTCTTCATTAATGCCGGCTGGAGATTGCGCACAATCATCCGTATTTGGTCTCTGTCTGTTGGCCTTAAGGTCATCATCGATGCCTTCGCCCTCCACCGGGTCACAAAGTCAGAGAAAGATTCTTTAGGCTCCTGTCTGGTTGTCTCGAGATCCCGAGTGGTGATCTCGATCTGCGTGTTATATGAGTATTGCGCGATGAAGGCCTCGGCCATCTCATCCCAGTTTGTTTTCACATCATCATCGAGTTTTGAGTACCAAGTGGATGCCACACCGGCGAGTTCGACCGAACAAAAAGCTTTTGCGGTCGGGTTAGGCCATTGGTCTTAAGATGTCGAGAATAGCCGGAGGTGGACCATAGGATCCTCGGACCCATCAAAGCGATCGATCAGGGCATTTTAAATCTGTCCGTGAGTCACGGCCACATCGAGATAGCCGTCTTCAATATCTGGGATGGCCTTCACCCTTGAGACTTCTTAAGAGCTTCTCCAACTTGCTCAATTTGTATCGGTCTACCTCGAACTCAAATGGAAGTCCGTGGTTAGGGGTAATGTTTTTGGACAATTGGGGTAGAAGCGGGAAGCCGGCCCAGATTGGAAGACGTGTCCTCTTGAATGTTTGGGGGGTTTGGCAGAATGTTCTGTTGATTCGGGAGAGTATTCAGGCGCTGGGCATTTTGAGGGTTTGGAGGCATTCGCCAGCAGTAGTTGTTCGGGTAATGGGGCCGGGTGGAGGAGCTGATTTGAAGCGAGCGCGTTCTGTTGTTATGTCTGGTGATCAACTCGATTGTTGGGCCATAATGACTTTGTTATGCAGAAAAATTCCGCTGGCGGATAGCATCATCTTGCATTTGCTTCATGCTTTTCGACCATCTGGCGCATCATCGCCTCTATTGTTGGGTTACATTGTTCCATCGAAAAAGCGGCAAGTGTGTCTCTATAGCGAAATAGGAATCTCAACCCGACTATCGACACTATAGTGAGCTGCTGTACGGTGATACGTGCTCGATATCTTGTGCCTTCTCGGCCTCCTTCGATAAGGGGTAGTGAGTGAAACCTTGGATGTCCGTCAACTAGATCCTCGGATCGGTTAGTCGGCGACCTCGTGTCAGTTGCTTGGGGTTATCGGCGGGTTGGAAGCAATTGTGCTACAAACTGTCTAGCAAAAGATAAATAAGCGAAAAAATAAATAACGAAATAAAGCAGGCGAGATAACGGCTTAAATTGAATACACCACACACGATCGGGTATACAACAACACCACGGTTAGTAAAATTTGGCTATACACATCCTCAAATCTTGGTCAATATTCTGTATCAACATTACGATAAAAGCTGAATCGATATCCGCGAACAAGCGATTCTCAAACTCCGAATGATGCCCGAGTTCGATACTCCAATGATAAACCAATGCCCGCAGGCCTGATGCCCAAACTCAACTGATACATGCATTCCCTGTAGAGACACACTCTAACAAGCACATAACAGATAAGTGAGAGCCAAAACACCCCTATGTTGGGGTAGGGTTTCCCTGTCCTATTTTGTCAGGAACTAGGGTTTCACTACGCACACAGCGGCTTCAAACAACCTATATCGGGTAAGCAACCTGTCCTAGTTTGGAATAGTCACTATGGATCTGAATATGCACTAGGTCGAATGGTCAAAAAGGGTGCCCCGGTAAAACCGGGGTTTGTGTTCCCATCTTGTGAGCAGTAACGACAAACCTTATGGACATGCCTTGACAAGACAAGCCTCGGCAAACCGCTCGGGAATAGCGGATGGCAAACACGGTGTCCTAGGCGCACCAATGCAAATGCAATGCAAAGAAACACACAAATGTAGTCAAAACCCGGATATCACGAGTTCGAGTCAAGTTCTCTAACTCCCCGGTAGTCGCCAAGCGTAACAACGCATGAGGGCCTACTTCTGATTCGGACTCGATTTTGTTGCGGTTCTCAATCTCGAACCAAAGAGTCCAAATCCGCAAATCGTTTTGAAGGAAAAGCAGATTTTTGAAAAGAAGTGCCAAACATGGATTGCTTTGCGGATATGTCGCCACCTAAATATTTTAAAATGGGAAATTTAGGAAACCCTGACTCGGTGCCAAAAGGCCACGTGTCCGTCATCACCAAAGTTGGCTCGGGAACTTGGGTACGATTAGGGAAGGTCACATCGTGAGCACCCCCTCTCGCCCGGTCAAAGACCGGCCTCTACTAACCGTGATATCTGATTTTGAAAACATTGTATGCTCTTATTCCGATTATTAGCCTAGGATTACTATGTGATGCTCGCAGCAAACAAGTATAGACTGGGCCGTCTGAATTGGAACAAAACATTTCATGTTTGTTTGTTTGAAAATGGTTTGCTACCCGCAGGTAGGCTTAAAATGTAGATTTTGCCACAATCTAGTGGGCTTAACAAACAATTGACGAATTGCTCCAATTCAGATAACTCAACCTCCACCCACAGGCATTCAAGGCAGTTATATCACATAAGCACATAGCCTCATGGTAAGCATGCTATCATGGCAACACTCACACGCATGCAAGGATGCTAAAGCATAAAACTTACCTAGTACTCCAAGCCAAAACAAAAGCTGATTAGAAATCATGCATGATCCTAAAAATATACAGAAATGCCTAATGCAATACATGCAAAATGCAACTATAGCGGGCTCGACTATTCTAAACATGGTATATGGAATGCAACAGCTAACATGTATTCAACTTTAGAATTGAAATACAATGCAGTTTGCATGATGTGCCGAGCCCGATGCATGCAATACAGATGAATGATGCAAACATGCAGTCATACTGTATGCTAATTGAAATATGCCCTATATCTAACCATTCAAAGCGGGTAAATAAAAGGGAGAAAGAAATGGGGTTTGGAAGACATACATCACACTCACACACCCTTATTACATTTATGCCCTCGCGCAGAGGGTCCGAATGAATAATAATCTGAGACCGAATAAAAAGAATATCTGATCCGAAATAATACAAATTCTAATTAATTAACAAATTAATTACAAAAGAATTAAACTGGCGTGCAAGCCAGGGTCTGCCTCGCTTCTGATAGATGATGTATGCTGGGCTGCTTGGCGCGAAAATTCACTGGGATGCCCTAATTAGCCTCTGTTTGCGATGTTCTCGAAATCTTGCCGAACTCGAAAAGTTGTTGATCCTCGGTTTCTTTTGTAGAGAGCAAAAGGGCATAGCAATGTATTTCACAAATATATGCATGCCTCGATCCTCGCGCCACCAATCACGCATACCGATGCATGATGGTAGGAATCGGATTGCACAACTCAATATAGGGATGAATGCGTCTGAATCGACAACAAAACCTAACTCCATCATGGGTAATCCGGTGGTGGTGACTTGGGAATTGAGACTCATTCCGTTACTCGGAGTACAAAACGTGCCTCGTTTCCCGTGCGATATGCATGATATGCATGAAATGCAACTAACATGTAATATAGCATGCATAATGCCATGAAAATGAGATGTCTCGAAATGCGTGTCCATGGGTACGCAAACCGAGGTAATGCATGAATGCAATCTAAGATACAACCTAGTATGCACAATGCCGTGAAAATGAGATGAAAACAAGATGCCTCGGAAGCGTGCAGCACGCATAAAGGCGATGATGAAATAAAGCGGATAAAAGCGAGTGCCTCGAAATGCGTGCTGCAGACGCACGCAAAGCGAGGCGATGACAAATGGAAACCGGATACAATGCAAAGTGCCTCGAATCGCGCCCGCAGCGCAAACCGAGGCGATGATGAAATAAGAAACTCGGATAAAACCGAAGTGCCTCGAAGCGTGTGCCCTGGCGCGCCGTCGGCGATGATGAAAAAATGAAAATCGGATAAAATCGAAGTGCCTCGAAGCAGCGTGCCTGGTAGCGCCGCAAATCGGCGATGATGAAAGAATGAAAATCGGATAAGACGAAGTGCCTCGAAACGCGTGCCCCACAAGCGCCGTCGAGGCGATGATGAAAGAATGAAAATCGGATAAAGCGAAGTGCCTCAGCAGCGTGCCTGGTAGCGCCGTCGGCGATGATGAAATGAAAATCGGATAAAATCGAAGTGCCTCGAAGCGTGCCTGGTAGCGCAAATCGGCGATGATGAAAGAATGAAAATCGGATAAACCGAAGTGCCTCGAAGCGTGTGCCCTGGCGCGCCGTCGAGACGATGATGAAAGAATGAAAATCGGATAAAAGCCGAAGTGCCTCGAAGCGCATGCCTGGTAGCGCCGTCGGCGATGATGAAATGATAAACGAGATGGCATACGGAATGCAACGATGGGCTTACACCAATATGGGAGAGAGCCTCGGCTCTTTCGCATAGGAGGCCGTCGGATAAAAACAAAAGCCTCGAAAGCAGCGTGCCGCGGACCATAATCGAGGCAATGATGTAATGCATGAAAATGCAAATTGGACTACGCCCGACATGAGGGCCTCAACCACACTCATAAATTTGCTGTGCCGGATAAAATGAAGCCGAAGCGCCATCGCACGCATAACCGAGACAATGCAAAAATGATGCAAATGGCATAGGGAATGATATGTAAGCATGGCAATGGATTTTCAGCACCTAAATAAAGGGGAAAACAGCCCCGAAACAAATCGAAATGACACTCGAAGCATGCATTCATCCCGAAAGTGTGAAATTAAGCCCCGAAATGGCCTATAGCCATGCTATACATGCAAAATATGATCATGGCAGCAAGAACAGTAGCAAGGCAGTCCCAAATATGGCATTTTTCAGTAACAAACATGGCCAAAATGCAAGCATAGATAGATCAACAATAGCATGCAAAGTTAGTGGCCAAAGAGGAGTATTGAGACAAGTGACATATGTAAACCCCAAATGGACAAACTTTCATCTACAACATTGAAGATGAGATAAAAATAAGCACAATTTCCGAAGATGACATCCTCAAAATCAGAATACAAACATGCTATAAAATCCATGCAAAGTAGGCTTCCAAATAGGCTATATCATGAGACATGCAATGCACACACCAAATGACAAAACTTTCTTCATTAAATATGTAAAGGGGGTCAAAATAAGACCAAAACCAGTATGGGTCGAAGTCCCAAAACAAACAAAAATAGGTCAAAAATTGCATGCAAAAATGGCACACTTGATGAAATTTGAAGGAGGTGGTATATACAATGACCAAATGAGGTTGAGCCCTTCTACAATGTTGTAGAGGGGCTCAAAATGAGCACAAAATCAGTAGGGGTCGGACCCTGAAAACAAAAGGAACTAGGCCTAAACTAGCATGCAAGATAATGGCATAAAAGCTAGGTATTGAAACAAGTATATCATAGGAGCATCAAATGAAGTTGAGCCCTTCTACAAAGTTGTAGAGGGCTCAAAAAAGCTAAAAAGCAGTAGGGGTCGGAGCCCCAATTCTCAACCAATTGGAGTATAGAAATGAATCAAGAAAAAGCCCTAAAAGTTGGTTTTGAAGACTTACCCTGGAAGACTTGTCTTTCTTTGATTCTTGGCTTTGATTTGTAGCTTCTCAACCTCTGAAATTCACTTCCTAGCTGCTGGAATGGTAGTAGGGATGGTGAGGCTAGGTGTTGATGAAGGAAGACCTAGAGACTTAGAAGCTTTTTGAGGTTTTGAGCTATGAAAATGGAGGAATTTGGAGAAGTGTTCTTGAAGACAAATTTTCCAACCTTGAAGAAGGAGAGGAGGGCCCTTCAAATAGACAAGAAATGGGGTGTAAAGGGAGGAAAGCACCTAATCTTTCCCTCGAAATATCCGGATGCCGGGATATGTTGGAAGATATCCTGACAATGGAGACAGTGGAAGCAGAATCTGGCCAGTGGTTTTAAGGTGGTGGCCGGCCACCCCTGGTCGACCACCACCCACCATGGCCGGGCCACCCCAAAAATGAGCGATAAAAACTCGGCCGACCACCATACCAAAGTGCCCTTCCATGTGTGTAGAACAAAGCCCCAGGTTGGAATCGGCAACTCACAGAGTCACAACATAGAGCTTGAAGGAGGCCCAAAAATGAAACCCACAATTCTTGGCCGACCACCATACCAAAGTGTCCTCCGGATGTGTAGAACAAGGATCCAAGGTTAGAATTTGGCAACATTGAACCAAGAGTCACAACATAGAGCTTGAAGAGGCCCAAAAATGAAACCCACAGGTTTACGGCCGACCGGTAGCTTTAGGGTCCTCCATGTTCCTCATCACAAATATGTAACTTTGGTTGGAAGAAAATACCCCAAGGTGTTCAACATTGGCGGAAGTGAAAAAGCGGGCTCGGGAGGCAATGGCTATATCTGGGATAATTGCTGGCTTCTCCCCAGTGATCTTCACGATGTTGAAGCAGAGGTACTGCCAAGTTTGAACAAAAACTAATGAGAAATGAGCGTTGGGGCCAAAAGCCGAAACAAATCGGGATCCAAAATGAAACAGTCGGAAGTGGTGTTGACATCGAAGTGGGTATCTGTGACCCAGTGTCCTCTGGAATGACAAAAGCAGAGGTACCTTCAAAAACGGAGAAAAGCGATACAAAATGAATGTCAGGGCCCAAACCGCCAATTCGGTCCAACCGATTCTGAGCACCGAAAGTGGCATCTGACCTGAAAGTGGGCATCGGGGCCCCAGGTTCCTCGAAATGATAAAAGCAGGTTCTGCGAACCGGAGAAAGCGGATCTTGAAATGAATGCTCGGGGCCCAAATCACGATTAAGGTCGAAAATGGGTCGCCGAACACCGAAGTGGTGTTCCTCGGAACATTAAAATAGAGGTCTCAAAAAGGAGAAATCGGAGATGGTTAGGCGGTCCAGGCGAGGCACACCTGACCTAAACTCGAGCAGGCAGACTCGAAATGGGCAAAATGGCTCTGACCACGAAAAAGTAGCTCACGGACCCGGAGATAATCTCTGGGATCACTCCCTATCCTCAGGAAAGAAAACAGAGAAAACCGAACCTGGTTCGCAAACCGAGACAAGGTAGAGAAGATGGTTCGGAAGTCCGGAGGCAGGGCACGCGGCCGTGACTCTGGGACTTCTGAACAAGCACAGTATGCAACATCACCGAGTGCTCAACCGGTGACGTCTGAGCCTCAAGGTTGGTCAAAAATGGGGTGTCTACATTTACCTTATGAGATCTTCTTAATATTATTTCTTGTGATTCTTCTACAACTTTTCATTAGTGATAATTATGTTATGGAGTAATTGATTATTCGTTTGTTGTTTCAAGACATTAAGTTGTTTAACAATTATAGGAATAACAATTTTCTTCAAATTATGGGTAATGATACTTGTACCCAAACTTATTGAATAATCACATTTCATGATTTATTACTCCCACTGATTTCACCATTCTTATTAAATTTTATATTATCAGTTTCTGCAATTCTTGTACTATGACCAAGATAGTAAAACTAATAACCTTTGAATTTTCAAGATAATCAACAAAATAATGCTGATTATTCTAAAATCCAGTTTCTTTTCATGCGAATCAATAATTCTAATTTTGTAGACAACTCCAAACATGCATGTGTCTTAAGTTCGGTTTCCTTCATGTTCACAGTTCAAAGTGAGTGTTTGGAATTTCCTTACTAAGAACCAAATTCTATATGAAAATAATAAATCATAACGACATACATCCACAATATTATAAGTATTTAGAAATTATTTAACATACTCTTAGTCATATTCATCAGAGTACAATAATGTTTTTCAACTACATCATTCTGCTAAGGCATTATGCTTTTCATAGAGTTTAGCAAATAGACTTGTGCTTTGCACTATGTTTATGTTTTTTTCACATTTTTGTTTAATTGCCTTTCTTTCTTAATAATGTACACATCAATGGTGTATATTTACTCAAGATCTGTTATGCAATAAATAAGCAAAATCATAAAGTGAAAATTCAACTATAAAAGTGATAAAATAACTTTATTTACCAGACATAAAGTGTCAAAAGGGCATATTAATGTCTATTTGGATAATATGAAGAAGTCTTGTATATCTTGTGGCACTTTACTTAATGTGAATGAATTGCTTTTCCTTAATGCGACCCACACTCCCACTAAAAGCAATAAAATCTAAATTCAAAAGAATCTCATTTTTACTACTCTTTATAACTTTTGTTTTTTTTTTTTGTTTTTTTCCTTTTCAAAAAAATAGTACAATCTCTTATGCCACAAGTTTGAGGAGTGTTCATTTATCAAGCAATATTTAGGACCAACATAATGATGCAAAATAAATTAAATGTTTGAGAAATCATTAAATTTTAATTTATACAAACAATCATAAATAATACCAAACTTAACAAAAGAAGTATTTTCAATAAATTAAACTTTTATTCTAAGTTTTGAAAATAACCATCAAGGTTAATTAAGTTTGGACAAATCAATAAATAATTTTCAAAATTAGAATCAATATAAAATTTTGAAATAAAGCCTAAATAATGATCAATGTCCATAAGCAATAAGTCCCAATAATTTCAATTGAGATTTTAACATAATGGGTTTGAAAATAATCTTGCACCGAAAACAAACTCATTCACAAATATTCTTAAATTCTTTAATTGAGCAGTCAAGTTAGATAATTCAATGACATGCTCATACATCTCTTGCATACCATCAAACTTTATGTTGGTAAGCTTAACCATAAGTGTCCCAGCAAAAAATCCTTTTTAACAGTTCAGAAACATTCCTTCACACTATTTAGCATTGTCAATTTAAGGAAGTTAAAACTTAATGTTTGCTATACTTATTTGCATAAAAACATAAACTTTATTTGTTCGATCCTTTTATACTTTAGGAAAAATCTTTTTTTTTTCTTTTATATTGCTTGAATAATAGCAGTAAATTTCTCAAATAGTAACATTAAGTCAAAATTTAGAACATCGAGATAAAAAGAACTTGTTCTATTCACTTTGAGAAATCTTTTTCATTTAAAATTGAAACAAACAAGGTATAAAAAAATAGCGAAATAAAACTTTAATCAATAATTCATGCTCACTAGATTAATGATAAGAGTAATCAATAATTGGCAATTAGTCAAGATAAACACATGTTTAAACAATCACAAATAGTATCACCGTGATCTACCTTTGGGATAATTTAATGGCATAGTATTTAACAATTATGGTGATTCCCTTTCACCAATAGGACTAGTTGATAAAATATTCATAATTAAGTAGGTTTGTTACCTTTGGGTATTCATTCCAATATCAACTATGAATACCCATCAACTATCATATTCAAATTCAACAATTACTTAGAAGCGGTGCACCTTTGGGCCAACCTAATATCTTTGTAATTAAATAATTGCGATTTGCAAAGTCATTATTTTTTAATACTTCGAAAGGGTATTAAATTTCAATTATTTGATTTGATATTTACATGTCATTCCGATTGGGTCACTTTGACAACTACCAATCGTATCATAATTTAGATTTCAAATCAAAATAAAAACTTTGCGTAAATATTTTTGAATAAATAATAATTTATTCACAATTATTCATCATCATAATCATAATGCATATTACTAAATCATAAGAATAACATTAAGACAATAAATATTAACACAATTCATATTCTATGTCACATAAGGATATATACTTTTGTACATCATCAAACCACTTATAAAAATCAAGTTTATACATAATGGTGGTAATAACATCAGACTGAAATAGTTTTTTTTAGAGGTTACAGTTAGATCCATAAATAGCAATATGCTTGGTACTATAAAGATCACAATAAAATTTTAATATGTTTTCTCATACTAAAATTTAATAACACTTTAATGTGCCTCACAATAAAATTTGATAATATAAAACTTGGCAAAACATGAATAATTATCGCCATTATGATTAGTAAAATTACAAGTTAACAATTCTTTATTACCATGCCATATCCTAAAATTTATAAGCATATATAACAAATAAATTTTATACATAAAATAAGAGTGCATCTGTTGAGACTTTGAAAAGACGCATGCTCAGCATATTAATGTAAAATTTAATTATGATCATCTCATATTACTACCGGTCTATTACTTAAATGATCATCAAAGGAATTTATAATACAATTTTAGTAATGAAAATTCCAGGAATAATTTATATATGCAAGACACATGCAAGCAATACCCAATTCAACATACTATTGGGTTTTGAACTAAATTTTGCAATTAACAAAATTTAACTAAATTTATTTCATAAATAAAATATGATAATTTATGAACACAGGCTCTGATACCACATGTAAATAATTTTATGGTGTTATGCATATAATAACCTTCATAATCCAAAATCGTGAACTATCATGATTTCACAAATAATAACATAATGCGGAAAATAAATAACATACCCGGATCAATTATGCGAAACCTTCGAGTGATCCATATTTGATTGAACGTAAACCTAATATCAATATTAGCAGAAAAATGTTTCTTTCTCTTAACCCTCTTTAGAATACATTGAATTCAGAATTAATTTGATAGGTAGTCTGAATGTCCTTTTATAGGTAGAGAGGGGATGAGTTTCCTTATTCAACAATGATTCCACTTTCTCATCAAAGTAGGATACTTAGAAAACACTCTTCTTTATTAACCAATTAATGTAGCAAAAATATGGAATCATAATCCTACCAAATCTCTAATTCATATTACTATATCATGTGGAATGACATAATGACTAAATAATTAATTTAGTCTTACACATAGATCTATTGTAAGCTTTCATAGTTCATCCCAAATCACTTGGTAAAAAAAAATTAAGAATCGTAATATCACATTTGAAAAATTTAGAAATCCCCTAGATATTGATTTGTGATTATGTATAAATTTTATGTAGTAAATAATAATTCCAATCAAACAATCAAGACAAATCAACACAACGATTTTAATGTGAAAAAACCACAATTGGAGCTAAGATGGCAATTTGAACCTGGCCCGACGGGGACCTAACCCCCCGACCCTGATTAGAGCGGTTTTTCCTCGAAAAATACCCCCGACGAGCCGGGGATGGTATTCAAAAATAAATCCCCGATGATATTTGGGCCGAGGACGGTGATACGTTTCCCAGTCCTGTCTCCAGCCCGGCCCCCAACCCCCGCCTCGTTTCCTCCCAAAGCAAAATTACTTTTATACCACTGTCTATATATATTTGTGTGTCTGCTACTCTGCTCCCTTACACAGTCACACTCACACACGGCTTCGTTCGAGTAGGAAAAATGAGGGGAGAGAGAAAGAGAAAAGAAAGTCGATCCTCGCCGATCTTCTCCACCGAGAGAAGAGTCGTCCTCCTCCGTCGCCCTCCTCTGTCGATCTCCTCCGCCACCTAACTCTTTCCGTTTCCCTTTCTCTGTGTTATATATACATATATATGTATATTAGATTGTAGCTCAAATCCATGAGATCGATGATGATAATGATCTTTTTTCTTTTTTTCTTATCTGTAGTTTTGTTTTGTTTTGTTTTGTTTTTTTTTGTTGATCTGCTGTTGTTTTTTGTTGAGCCGTTGTTGATGATGATCTATGATGATGATGGTCTGTTGCTATTCTTCTCTCTCTTTTGCCATGTGATCTATTTTTTTTTTTATCCTCCATAGAGTTTCAAAGCAGTTTTGAAAAAAAAAAAAAAGGGTCGATGATTTTTAGTTTAGAAACCCGATCCTCGTTAGCGGGCGGGGGTGGGGGGAGGTGATGGTTCTCCGTCGGGGATTGATGACGGGGATGGGGAATTTTGTATCTTCGGGGATCGGGGACGGGGAGTGTAATCCCCGGCCCCGCCTCGGCCCGTTGTCATTCCTAATTGGAGCGCCTCCAATTGTGATAAAATAAATCATAGGCCAAAGCTAAAAAACAATCCACTAAGAAGACATAAAGAAATTACATAAGTGTACTCTCAATTACCTACCGAATCCATGCCCGAATCGAACCGACCCCTATATGCCTCTTCCACCACGGTCTTCACCTCGAAATTGTCTTGTCCAACGTTGAATCCACAACGTCGATGTCGAATCCACGACGATGAGCCACTCTAGAATCCACTGAAGAACAACACTCTTTTTTGTATTGAACGAAACAAACAATCCTTTGATGTATACTTTTCAAACCAGATTAAAACTCAAAGAAACATAAAAGAAACTAGCAAAGAAGTTTCAGATGAAAACCCTAATACGCAAGAAGAAGATCTGGAAGTCGTATCCTAAAATCTGACTAAATCGCATCTTTTATAGCAAATTGTTCCGCGATCTCCGCTCGAGCGCAAGAGTGTCCGCTTAAGCGGACCTTGCTCAAGCGCAGAAAAGTTCGCTCGAGCGTAAAATCCCAACTTCAGTACTTTTGCAGATAAGTCAAACTTCTGGAACCAAATGTTCTCCGCTCGAGCACACAAGCAACTTCGAATGCATTTTTGCATTTTGCTTCGGGGGCACTGCCCTTCAACCCCGCCTGGGCATTACATCGGACCCACCAAGAGGCGCTGCTTCTTGGACCCTCGTAAGCTGATCAAGCAGCTCGATCCCCGACATAATCAGTGAAGTGGCAAACATGAAAGATTATCTTCTGAAACTTCTCTGCAAGGCACAATTCATGTTGGATTCACATATAAAACTAAAAGCCTCATTGAAATAAAAGATCAAATATAATTACAACTGAAAGGAGTTTTGTCAAACGAGATTGCCAAGAATAAAAACCTAACAACATCATCATACATGCGTGGTTTTATTGACTAATAACATAACATTCCTTACAACCACCATGTATAACGTGATCTGCTGCACTCAATTTTTTTCAAATCTAGTGGACACATCTAAGATGAACCCCACTACTTCAATCCCTCTACAATTCTGCTTTTGCTTGCTTAGCTATGTGAATTTTTTATTTTTTTTATTAGCATAAAAAGAATTTTATTGATGAAAACATACAAACAAAGTACATGAATTACATCAGTAAAAGGGAGAGAAATGTAAAAAGCACCACAATATAACCTTAAGATCTCAATTAGTTTGGCACCAAGAAGCATACACAATCATTTTCTTAGCTATGCAACATATGATCACAACTTATGGTGTTTTATTTTAGGTGAAGAAAAGATTTTTAGTATTTTTTATTTTTAAAAAATAAAAATATGTTGCAATCACCAACTTGCCACCACCGATGCCACTGCTATTACCTCTGCCACCAACTTGCCACCACACTACAACATATAAGAGTTTTAAGAATTAAACTTTTATCTAAAAAAGTAAAAATTTTGTTGGAAAAAATATTTGGAGACTAATTTCTAGGAAAATTATTTATTAATCTAGCGAACTGTGTGTATTTAAAAATAAAATAATAACTAAAAGAAGTCTAAAAATAATTTCAAAATGTAAATTATTTTTGGAAACCAGAAAAGAATTATTTTCGAAAAACATAAGTAAGAAAAGAAATTTATTGTTCAAGTATAAAACAAGAATAAAAACACACACTGTAAATTAATTAAATTAAATAAAACTTACAGATTGTTGATGAATCAAAATGCAAAAATAAAGGAAAGCCAAGGCGTGTGTTAGACACACTTTCCTTAAGATCGTTATGTCTTTGCTATAGTGCTTGAGAACAGATGACGTCGACCTTCCAAGATGCAATGGTTATATCCCAGAATTGCAGCACTACAAATCTAGGTTTGGCGAACAAACTATGTTGTACTCTTACAAGAAAAACAGAAGAACAAATATGTAGAAGTATGCATTGAAGGAGAGGAGAAAAACAAATGAATGAATTGCTGGACAGGGGGCTTGAATTTATAGACTTCATGATGACTATTCGGATGGGTTTGGAGACCCTCCGAACAGATGTGAATCGAAAAACTGCCAGAATGAAGAGAGGTGACTGGAGAAGGGAAGGAAAGGAACTGGTTCGGATTTGAATTCAAAAATTCAAATTTTTTCGCAAAGAATTTTATTTTTCCTGCAAAAGTTTTGAAAATAGTCAAATAAATTTTGTCCAAAAAATTAAAGTTAGGACTCGACCCATAACCCCCACTTGCGCGTTCCGCCGGCTAGTGGCGTGCGTGCGTGTGGTGGATTTGGGTGAAAACCCACTTTGTCCATAATTCCTCTTTTTACAAAACTTAGGGTGCCCCTTTGGGACCATCCCAAGTACGCCAACCTAGAGTTTATATACTTATATAAACTCTCTCTCTTTGTTTCAATGTATGATAGGCCATTTAATGAGCAAATCCACTTTGTCTCTACAACTTCCATTTTCACAAACCCGAAAATGATATCAACTTCCTATTCACAGGGAAATGTTTTTGACGAACCATTTTTAAGGCATGATTTAACACGTGGCAAAGAACACGTCACCACTCGGACCCACCTCAAATAGTGCATGGGTCCCGCTTCAATTTGGGCTCAAAGTTGCCCAAAAATAAGCCTAGAACTCAAACTTTCCAACAATCCCCCACATGAATGGAGTTGACGAAAATGGACATGTAACAATATGCAAAAAATGTGAGAGAGTATATTAAAGAGATACCCTGCTTCGGGATAGGTAACTTTTGGCTTTGAACCTCCCCTAGTGAAAACCTATTAGACTTACTAGTTGTCTAGCGGACACAATGTCTTGAACTATTCAACTGTTGGTGTAAGCGAAGACAATAGATTACATACAGAGTATTACCAGACATAGTCTTGTTCTACAGTCGTGTTCATTTTGGCCCTGAACAATACCTGGTTCAGTGAGTGCTCTAGAGAATTCAGCCTTGTTAATTCTCATAGAATTGACCCAGTTCACACTTACATAGGTGATTCTCATTAAGAATGTCCTGTCGCACTCCACTTGGATAACCAAGATATAAGAATCATTAAAAACAAAGCTTATCCTGACAACGCTGCAGAGATCACTCTTCTTATCATAGAAATGGGTAGGAGAGTAAACCTCTCTAATGATCGAGGAATCTCTATAATTCAGTTGTCCCATTGAACCTAGTTCTTGGGATATCCAGTCTTCTAGGTTGGGTTTCCATTATGGTGATTCTTAGTTAATAGGCTTTAATCTGATTCCCCTCAATAAATTAAACACTTGCTCTTTGGTTAGCTCTTTCGTTAATGGATCCGCAAGATTATCTCTAGACCTTATACAGTCAATGGTAATCATAGAATTTGACAGCAACTTCCCAACGATATTATATCGTATACGAATGTGTCGAGACTTTCCATTATACATATGATTATGTGCCCATCCTATTACTTTTTCACTGTCAAAGTGTATGCATATAGCTGACATGGGTTTTGGCCACATCGAAATATCTTCTAGGAAATTTTGAAGCCACTCTACTTCTTCTCCTATTTTATCCAAAGCGTTAACTCTGATTCTATTGTGGACCTTGCAATGCAAGTCTACTTGGAGGATTTTCAAGAGATTACTACGCCTCGCAAAGTAAAGATATATCCACTAGTGGACTTTGAGTCATTGGTATCCAATATCCAATTCGCATCATTGCACCCTTCAAGTGCTACTAAATATTTCGTATAATGCAATCCATAATTTTGGGTATGTCTTAGATATCTAAGCACCCTAATTATAGTTGTCCAATGATCCTTCCCTAGATTACTTGTGTACCTACTCAATTTGCTGATTGCAAAGGCTATGTTAGGCCGTGTGCAATTCATTAAGTACATCAAGCTTCCAATGATTTAGGGGTACTCTAATTGTGCTATGCATTGTCCTGTATTCTTTAATAAATGAACATTAGCATCTATATGTGTCTTAGCAAGACGGTTGTCATGTTTCCCAAACTTTTCCAGAATTTTCTCAGCATAGTGAGATGGAAGGAATATCCATCAGACGTTTTAGAAATTTTCATTCCAAGTATGACATCTGCTACTCTCATATGTTTCATGTCAAACCTTTTGTTTAACAATTTCTTGGCAGACTTTATTATTTCGATATTGCTACCAATGATGAGCATATCATCTACATAGAGACAAACGATGACATAACCTTTTATCTGTATTTTTGACATAGACATATTTGTCATGCTTGTTTATCCTAAACCCACCCGAAATCATAGCATGATCAAATTTCTCATGCCATTATTTCGGTGCTTACTTTAATCCATATAAGGATTTGACAAGTTTGCAAACATTCTTCTCTTGACCAGGAACTTTGAATCCCTTAGGTTATTCTATGTAGATTTCTTCATTTAAATTCCCTTTTAAGAAGGTAGTCTTAACATCCATCTGATGTATTTCAAGATTATACAAAGATGTTATAGCAATCAACATACGAATGGATGTTATTATTATTATAGGGGAATAGGTGTCAAAGAAGTCAAGATCTTCCTTTTGTTTATACTCTTTCATTACGAAGCAAGCCTTGTATTTATCAATTGACCTATTTGTTTTTATCTTCCTCTTGAAAACCCACTTGTATCCAAGTGGTTTGTAACCTGGAGGGAGATTAACCAACTCCCAAGTATGATTTTGTAGAATAAATTCAACTTCGTAATTTATAGCCTTTTTTCATAAAGGTGCTTCAGGACTTGATATTGTTTCCTTAAATTTTTTAGGCTCATTTTCTTACCGAAAAGTTAGAAAATCTAAACCAAAAGATTTAGATGTCCTTAGTCTCTTTTCACATCTAGGTTCATCATTCTATTGGTCTTTGCCACTTTCCATCGCGTCATTAAAAGTTTGTTTATTAGAACTTGGCTTCCAATTCAGACGACTCAACTTGTTTAGCCATTGTCTCTGTATCTGTAGGAATTTGATTCTCTTCATCCTTTTTCCAAGGAAAGATATGTTCGAAAAATGATGCATTTCTTGACTTGATAATAGTATATGCGTGTATATCGGGAATACTTGATTTAAATACCAAAACCTGATATGCACTATTATTATTTGCATAACTGATGAATACACAATCAATGGTTCTTAGTCCAATTTTAGTCTTTTTAGGACTAGGGACCGCCACTTTTGCTAAGCACCCCTACACTTTTAAGTAATTATGAAAAGGTCGATAACCTTTCCATAATTCATAGGGTGTTTGGTTAGTTTTCTTGTGGGGTATCCTATTTAGGATATAATTTATTGATAAAATAGCCTCCCCCCACAAGTTCTGGGGTAAACCCGAAGTTATCAACAAGATATTCATCATCTCTTTAAGAGTGCGATATTTTCTTTCAGCCACTCCGTTTGACTGTGGAGAATAAGGTGCAATGGTTTGATGAATAACACCAAGTTCTGAGCAGAACTCATCAAATGGTGCATTATATTCACCGCCTTTATCACTTCTCACAACCATAATCTTTTTGCCAAGTTGATTTTCAACTTCTATCTTATATTGCTTTCTAAGGCCTCATCTTTACTTCGCAATGAGTACACATAGGAATATCTAGTGCAATCATCAATAAAAGTTATGTAGTATTTTTTTCCCATCTCTAATTTGCACAAATTTTAAATCAGCAATGTCAATGTGAATTAAAGCTAGTGGTTTAGTACTTCTTTCAATTTTATTGAATGATACTCTAGTCATTTTAGCTTCAACACATATTTCACATTTATTATTAGGATCAAAATTAAAATCAGGTAAACATTCTAGATTAATAAGTCTATACAAAGAACCATAATTTACATGTCCTAATCTACCATGTCATAAATTAGAAGAATCAATAATATGAGCAAAAGATGTGTTCTTATTATTAGAAGCAATAGTTGGTACAACAGTTAACACATTGAACTTAAAGAGCCCATTAGTCATATACCCATGACCTACATACATCCTAGCCTTAGTAAGTAAATTTTTGTCTTTTCAACTTCCATTTTCACGAACCCAAAAATGACGTCAACTTCTTATTCACTCAGAAATGTTTTCGATGAACCGTCTTCGAGGTATGATTCAACACGTGACAAAGAACACATCACCACTCAAACCCATCTCAAATGGTGCATGGGTCCCACTTCAATTTGGGCTCAAAGTTTATAACAATTCTGGTTTAGAACCGACCCAATTTGTATTCTGGACACAAGTTTCATGGTTTTGTATTGTTGTTCATGTCTTACATCCTTTATATTTCCTTCAGTTTGGCTATTGGGTTGTATTGGTTGCATTTGGAACAGGTTGGTAGCTTGGTTTTCAAACTTTTGTTGCCCAGAATTTTCCTCCTCCGCTCGAGCATCACTTCTTGCGCTCAAGCGGGCTTTGTGAATTCTCAGCACTTTTGCAAGTCTGCAAAACTACTGGGAAAGTGTATTCTATGCTCGAGCAGTGATTCTTACACTCGAGCGGTCTCGGCTCGAGCAGCCTTTCTTATGTTCGAGCATTGGTCTACGGTCTATAAAACTATTGGAAGTGTGTATTTTACACTCGAGCATCACTTCCTGTGCTTAAGCGGTGGAGCCTCTTTCATTGTATCTTGATGCTTGAGCGTCACTTTCTCAACTTGAGCGATAATGATTTTTGTGTCTAGACGCTCGAGCTTCACTTCTCGCACTCGAGCTAACTGTGCATATATCAGTTCGTAAAAGTCACTTTTTATATCACTTTTTTTTATCTCTCTCTCTCTCTCTCTCTCTCTAAAACATTTCAAAGCCCTAAATCTAGGGCTTCTCTCTCTAGAACTTGCTCTCTCTCTCTCTCTACAAATACACCAAGATCCACTCATTTCTTTACCCTATTCCCTTTGTTAAAAATGTAGAGCTTACCTAGAGCTTTGTTTTCATCCGAATAAAGTTAGATTTCAGCTTCCTTGAGGTTTCTCCACTCTTTCCTTGGTCTTCTAGCTTCAAGGTAAGGATTTTCTACACTCTTTTATGATTTTTAACTTAGTTATTTGTTTTTCATAAACAATATTATGATTTTGGAGGATTTTGAACAAACTTAGGGTTTTGGTTTAAAATCAAAAAATTATTGTTTATGATTTTGGAGAATTTTGAACAAACTTAGGGTTTTGGTTTAAAATTAAAAAAGTATTGTTTATGATTTTGGAGGATTTTGAACAAACTTAGAGTTTTGGTTTAAAATCAAAAAAGGGGTTTTCAAATGGTTGTATGGAAAATGATTGTGGGAGTGGAATTGAGGTTGAGTTGTGAACAAATTGTTGATTTTGACCCTTGGGTTGAATTTTGGAAGAAAATGGGTTTTGCCCTAAATGTCACAAATATTTATTTTGTATAAATAAATGAAATTAAGATGGAAATGTGAAATTGGATAGATATTAATATGAATGGTGAACTTGGATATGTATTATCGATCACATCTTAAATTTTGAAAAGTTTATCTGTATTGAAAATTTTATATCTGTTTAGAAATATCTATTTTGGGCTATCGGTGAATGATAGTTATGATTGTTGTAGAAATTATATGCGGATTAAGTGAATTGAAACTAATTTCTCATCCATGTGCATTGAATATTTGTTGCTCATTTAATACATTGTAAATGTATATGATTTTAAGAAAAATAGGTGAATGTTGGAAAGAGGTGTGTATCACCAAATTAAGTTGGTCTATGTATCAAGGGTGAAAGTTTCAAAAAACGCGCATATACATAGGTGCCAATTCCTGCGGACAAAATATCCATAAAATGGCATTAGTAGCGTTTGTATAAGCTACGTTTACATGGGTGCCGTTTGACGGTTTCCCGCAGACGAAATATCAGTGAAAGGTTGTATCGGTTCAAGAATTTTCCCTTGTTTCCTATGGTAAAAGATATGATTTAAGAATTGTGATATAAATTGAGTATGGTATGATTTTGAGAAAGAAATGTAAATTGTTTTGACATGAGCATTGCATATGCATTTCACTCTTATATGTTTGTTAAGATTCATTTATTGTGTTAGATTATTTCTACTGGGTTTTGGTTCACCCTATTTGGGAAAACCATTTTCAGGTACTAGTGATATGCCTCTACCAAGGACTTAGCTTGGGAGGACTGTGGAGCTGAAGGCTCAAAATATTTATTTTGTATTCATTTTTGTACAAGCCTAGGACTTTACTTGTATTGAGCTTTAAACTCACTTTTGATGTACCCAAGCCTTGACTTGGAAAGATGTAAACCTCTAGGGCATATGATTATCTGTTTAGCTTTTATTACATTATTACAGCTTGGTAACACACGATGTAGATTTAGGATGCGCTATTTATGAATATATATCATATGTGTCACACTTTTGTACAACCGAATCTTATGTAATAGAAGGACATCATACTCTGATTCACAGTGTTATTTACTTATCGTCTTGGATGGTTTATTGCATTTTTTTCGGGGCGTTACAAAGTTGCCCAAAAATAAGCCTAGAACTCAAACTTTCAAACATAATTCATGTCATTGCAAGAGGATCATCGCTAAAAGGTTGTACCGAAAGATTTAAAAAAAATTAGTGACAATTTTGAAAATATCGGCAATAAACACACTTTTAGGGACATCACAATTTGGTGCAAAAAATGTTTATATTTTTAGACAAAAACTTTGGTCCCAAAAGGATAGTATAATTCATCAATGACTAATTTTGTTGCTAAAAATAAAACAAAAATACTTGAAAAGAATGCATTTCAATGACGCAGTGGCAAAAAAATTGCACTTTCATGATGGTGCAACTCTCTTGTGTGCGTGGTGGAAATTTATTCATGTGTTTGGTGCAACTCTTCCTATGTGTTAAAGTTGCACCCCAAAAAAAAAAAAAAAATCTCATTTATAGTGCAATTATTTTGTGACTATTCCATGTATTTACAATTTCTCCATAATACTTTTGCAACTAAAAAATTTGATCCCTAAAAGGTAATTTTGTCCTGAACTTTTTATCACTAAAATCTTATTAATTTGTTGTAGGACCACTAATGCAAGTATTAGCATATTATTTTTCAAGGACCAAATTGAATATAAGAAAATGATTTCTACAAAAATAATAATAATAATAATAAATTTTTGATTAAATATTTTTTTAGAGAAATTACAAAAAAAAAAAAAAAAAAAAAAAGAAGAAGAAGAAGGATATGATCCTTGTAACAAAATAAACTCCGAATTTTAATTTTACTAATTTAAACCCTAAACTTCTGTTTTATTTTCAATTTAAACAATTTGCCTATTTTTGCCAAGTACAATTGACAAAAAAAAAAAAAAGTGTTTTAGCCATTAAACTTAACGAAAAAAGATTTTTAAACATTTTATGTATCCTACATTGAGTTTAATGATTAAACTATCATTTTTTTTAATCGATTTTACTCGATGAAAATATGCAAATGGTTTATATTGAAAGCAAATCAAAAGAATAGAGTTTAAGTTGACAAAAGTAAAAACTCGGGATTATTTTGTTATAAGGATCAAATTTTGATTTTGATTTTGATTTTGATTTTTTTTTTTTTTGTGTATGTGTGTGTAATTTCCCCAATAATTTTTTTTCAAAACAAACAGATCCTCAATAAGAAGGAATTGTGTTTCTGCTGGAGCATCGGGTTTGTATTGCTTTTGTAAATGACCGAGAAAAAAAAAAAGAAGGGTGAAGAAATTGCAAATAAGTAGAATAAGAAAAAATAATTATACTATAAATGAAATCTTTCTCGTGCAACTTTGACACATAAGGACTTACACCAAACATTGGAATGACTTGCATCATACGCACAGAAAATTTACACGATTATGAAAATGCAAACTTTTTTCACTGTATTTCCTCAAAAAAAAAAAAAAAAAAAAAAGAAGAAAAAGAGGGTTGACCAAAAGAGGGTGTGGACCATGTCCTTTTTATTCCAGAAATCATGGCAAGTGTGTACTCATTTCAAGCATAACAATAACATCATCCTTTAGGAGTAACCTAAGTTTCTTTAGCACCCTAACCCCTTTCAAACAGCATTTTTCAATCCAGACTACTACCTCTTTGCAATTGTCCACAAACTTCACAAAAGTTGAAAAGAAAGTTGAACCCTAAATGACTTTCTTTGAACCTTTCCACAATCAAAAAATGCGTAGGTATTCTATAAAAATTATTTAGCATTGCTCTTCAAGAATACTACGGACATAGGAACAATCATATAAAATAATCTTGATCGTACATATTAGATTGTGAGGTCCATCAAAAAATATACAATTTCACTCAGATTGTTCTGCCTATATTTTATGTGATTGGTTTTGTGGTCGATTCTGTATTCGTAGACCTATTATACTTCAACCCAAATCACCTGATAAAAACACCTTAATGTAACCGTAATACCATATTATTGACTAATAACATTGCACCACCTACCCACCATGTATAAATCTAAGCCCTAAATAATAACGTGATATGTTGCACTCAATTTTTTTCAAATCTGGTGGACACGCCTAAGATGAACCCCACCACCTGATCACATAAGATCACCATGATTTCCGGAATAAAAAGGGCATGAATTGCTAAAGCAATATAAACCTAGTGCTCACAATTTTCTTTGATGAATAATTGTTGTTGACCATAGAAAAGCAGCATAGAAAGCAACTTATTTAGGATTGTGAAGCATGAAAACATTTTTTGAATTAAAATTTTAACAACGTTACACCATCACTATCGCTATCACCCCAATACCATCACTACTAGCACATCAATTTTATTTTTGCCAATGGGGATCCACCATTCCAAAAGGTTACTGGGTCGCCGTTAGGTCTAAAGTTGTATACCACTGTTACGGTGTCGATAGATTCACTACTTCAACACTGTTATCAAACATTGCAAGCTGAGCATCTATTTCTCGTTCATCGCTCCACACCGAGAAGAGGGATGTGTACTTCCAGCAACAAGAAGAATGGAACCATAGGCTCCTATGCTGGGAGCATTTTGGGGTATAGGTCTAACCACCTTAACTCCCCATTTCTAGCATGCTATAGTTATTCTAGTCTCGTGACGACAGGAATGAAAGATTACCAGTAAGCCAAATGCTTCTCAAACCATATTTAGCGTTGAGACAAAGCAAAAGATGATAGGAGATAATCTAGTCGTCCTTTGAAGTGTTCTTCCTTGCCCTTCAGATTCCCTAAATCATTAGTTGAAGAAATTGTTGGAAAGACAAACTCAATTTGAGTTTGATAAAAGAGAATTCCAAAGAAGAGGAAAACAAGCAAGAGGCTGTTGGAAAGTTCCAAAGAGAAGAAAAGGAAGCCAAAATGAAGAAAAAAACAGAAGTGAAGGAGAATTCCAGAGAAGAGAACAAGCAAGAGGCTGCTGGAAAGTTCTAGAGAGAAGAAGAGGAAATCAAAATGAAGAAAAAGAGGAAGCTGCAAGGAAGCTCCATTGTTGAAGCTTAAAGATGAAGAAACACTATGCACACATGGTTTATACACGGATTGAAAATCTATAAATAGATAGGTTGTATATTTGTTTCAGATAGAGTGGGAGAAAAATGTAATCTCCAGGAGTGGGAGATACAAAGCCATCTCCAATAAAGGAGATTGGAATTTGAGAGTTAAGAATTTTAGAATAAAATGAGTGTTTGTTCAATTAATTCCTCTCTTTATATATCTACACAACAGTTATACACCACTCTCCCACTTCCAATAGTTTTTTATTTTATTTTATTTTATTTTATTTTATATATATATATAAATTTTCACTTTATATATAAGAAATTATAAAGTATGTGTGTTGAAATTTCTTGAAGTGTTTTAGCAATTGCCTTATGTTGTAAGGGCATGTCTGAAGCTATTAAAACGCACTTTTGTAGCCAGTGAGTTTATGTAGATGTATTATTGATAGTGGAGTGGTTTGGAAATCATGTGTAGCGAGTATTACTTCAAGTAAATTCTGGCATTCCCTTGCTAGATTGATTTGATGATCAATGGTTAATTTATATTAGAAACCTTATGTGGAACAGCTGTGGGTACTAGACTCCATCCCTGGAAAAGTGAACCCATAAAATAATGATGGAGAAGTAGAGGAAGTTTTGCAGACCTTGCAATCTCTGCCTACATTAATCCCATGACGAAAGTAAAATATCTATTTTCTCTTGCAACTATAATTAGTTAGAGGGAATTACAATTCAGTCCAAATGATCAAAATTAATTACACAAAATATGAGGGTGCAACTCTCCCTATATAATTAATTTTGGTCATTTGGACTTAATTGTAATACCCCAATTATTTATGTGCATTGCGCCATCATTGTAACCATATTATTTATGTGCTTAGCTGTTGTGCATTATTAGAGCATGAACCATCTGATATATTCAGATATTGATTTTGATAGAAAAGTGAGAGAGGGGTGTGTACAGATGATAGTATATAAAGAGAGGAATTAATTGAATAAATACTCTTTTTATTCAATCACAAACAAATTATACAAAAGAGCTATCTCTATTAACTCTCAAATTCTCTACTCTCTTAGAATTCTTCTTATCTAGAGATGTTGGGTGTGTTTGTTTTGTGGTTTGAGATAAATTTTCAAAAAAATTTTTTAAGGAGAGTTTAGAAATTTTTTTGATTTGTTAAGTTGTATATTTTGAAAATAGTTTTGGAGTTTAAGAGTTTGGAATGCTTTGATATTTTGTTATAGTTGAGTAGATGTGTGAGAGAACAAATGATTGAAAATGAGAGAGGAGAGAAAAAGTGATTGATTAATGTGTAGGAGAGAGAAAAAGTGATTTTGAAAATTTTCTTCAAAAACTTTGAACCAAACAAAATTTTGAAATTTTTTCTCAAAAATTATAATTTGAGGTACAAACTAAACAAGTCCCTGTGTTTTTCCCTAATTTTTTTTTAAATA
Source organism: Camellia lanceoleosa (assembly GCA_025200525.1). Taxonomy (NCBI): domain Eukaryota; kingdom Viridiplantae; phylum Streptophyta; class Magnoliopsida; order Ericales; family Theaceae; genus Camellia; species Camellia lanceoleosa. Next base: position 128,580,405 of record CM045759.1, on the reverse strand, counting down.
TAATTTTTCACTTTATATATAAGAAATTATGAAGTATGTGCGTCGAAATTTCCTGAAGTGTTTTAGCAATTGCCTTATGCTTTAAGGGCATGTCTGAAGCTATTAAAATGCACTTTTGTAGTCAGTGAGTTTATGTAGATGTATTATTGATAGTGGAGTGGTTTGGAAATCATGTTTAGCGAGCATTATCTCAAGTAAATTCTAGCGTTCCGTTGTTGGATTGATTTGATGATCTATAGTTAATTCAAATTAGAAACCTTATGCAGAACAGTTGTGGGTACTAGACTCCATCCTTGGAAAAGTGAATCCAGATTAGAAACCTTATGCAAAACAACTCTGGGTACTAGACTCCATCCCTGGATAAGTGAACCCAGAAAACAGTGATGGAGAAGTGGAGAAAGTTTTGCAGACCTTGCAATCTCTGCCCACATCAATCCCATCACGAAAGTAAAATTGCTATTTTTCTCTTGCACCTATAATTAGTTAGAGGGAATTACAATTCAGTCCAAATGATCAAAATTAATTACAGAAAATATAGGGGTGCAACTCTCCCTATGTAATTAATTTTGGTCATTTGAAGTTAACTGTAATTCCCAATTATTTATGTGCATTGTGCCATCATTGTAACCATGTTATTTATGTGGCTAGTTGTTGTGCATTGTGTGATACGAATCCTCTGGTATATTCATATATTGATTTTGATGGAAAAGTGGGAGAGAAATGTATACCGGTTGTGATGGAATATAAAGTGAGGAATTAATTGAATAAATACTCTTTTTATTCAATCACAAACAAATTATATAAAACAGAGCTATCTCTCTATTAACTCTTAAATTCTCTACTCTCTTAGAATTCTCCTTATCTGAAAGTGTGTTTGGTTTGTGTTTTGAGATAAATTTTCAAAAAAAAAAAAAAATTTAAGAAGAGAATTTAGAAATTTTTTTGATTTGTTTGGTTGTATATTTTGAAAATAGTTTTGGAGTTTGAGAGTTTGAAATGATTTAATATTTTGTTATAGTTGAGTAGATGTATGTGAGAGAAAAAGTGATTAGGAAGGAGAGAGAAAAAACGATTGATTGATGTGTAGTAGAGATAAAGTGATTTTGAAAATTTTTATCAAAAATTATATTTTGAGATACAAACCAAACAAGCACGTTATATTTTTCCCGAAGATATTTTTCTCCCACGCTATCTCAAACAAACATACAACCTATTCCAATCCATGTGCAAACCGTGTGTGCCTAGTGTTTCTTCATTCACGTCAACAGGCTCAGGATTCTAAGTCAAGCCAACGTGGAAAACAATTATACATAATGTAGGTGTTCACATGTAATTATTGGAGGACTATATATGAAGATATGAGTTAAACTACTATCATTCACTCAATCCTTATTTTCTCACTTTCCTCTTGTTTCTACTGAAAGAAAAGGAAGAAAAAAAAAATGGACCGATTTATATGGCTGATCCAAATCCTCTTATATCTCATGCAATACCAGGTTGGTTGTTTGTCATCTCTTTCTACTTTTTCTTCTACACATCATTTGTGTCCTCATGACCAGAGGTCTGCACTGCTTCAATTTAAGCAACACTTTACTATAAATAGTTCTGCTTCTGTCTTGTGTAACAATGATAATGGAGTTCTTCCATATCCAAAGACATTGTCTTGGAACGAGAGTGCTAGTGATTGTTGTTCATGGGATGGGGTGACGTGTGATGGGTTAACAGGTCAGGTGACTGGGCTTAACCTTGGTTCTAGCCAACTCTATGGCACCATCCATCCCAATAGCAGCCTCTACCAACTTTCTCACCTCAAAATGCTCGATCTCTCTTGCAATGACTTCAATTACTCCCATATTTCGTCAAGGATTGGCAGCTTTGCAAGTTTGACACATCTCAACCTCTCGTTTTCCAAATTTTCAGGCTTAATCCCTTCAGAAATCTCCCACCTGTCTAAATTAGTTTCATTTGATATCTATTCCTTGGACGATGGATTACTAAGCCTTGAACCACACACTTTTAGAATTTTGCTCAAAAACTTAACCCAATTGCAAAAACTAGAGCTTTTCCATGTGAACATATCTTCAAGTTTACCTGATTCAATTGGTCATCTCAAGTTTTTGAGATACTTGGGCCTCTCCCATTGCAAATTGTTAGGGTCCATTCCTAAATCGCTTGGGAATCTTACACAAATTGCTCATTTGGATCTATCGTGGAACAATTTCAGTGGTCAAGTCCCTTCTACACTCTCAAATCTTCAGCCGGAAGGAAATTCCTGATGTTTTTGGTAAGCTCATAAACCTTAAGTTTTTATTACTTGGGGAAAACAATTTCAATGGTCAATTCCCATGCTGGGTGACCAACATGACACAACTTCTTGTTTTAGATGTATCAAGTAATGTACTCACAGGTCCCATTCCACAGTCAATTTCAAAACTTGTTAACCTGGTTAACCTCAATCTTTCATACAATAATTTCAGCGGTTTTATGGAGCTACATGTATTCTTTAACCTCAAAAAACTTGAGTTACTTGATCTTTCTTCGAATAATCTGTCAGTAAGAGCCGGTAATAATACCAATAGTACATTGCCCAACCTTTCCACATTGCATTTGTCCTCTTGCAACATGAACGAGTTTCCAGATTTCTTAAGAAACTCAAAGAATCTCCAAACACTAGATCTTTCCAAAAACAAAATTGATGGTCCGATTCCAAATTGGGTAGGGCAAGTTTTATTTTTCTTAGATCTTTCTCATAACTGTCTTCAAGGACCACTGTCAGTTCCACCACTTGCTGTGTCTTACTTTTTCATCTCACAAAATAAGCTCATCGGGGATATCCCTTTATCGATTTGCAATTCAAGCTCCCTTAAGATCCTTGATTTGTCTCATAACAACATGAGTGGTGTAATTCCACAATGTTTGGGAAACTCAACCCTCTCGGTGTTAGATCTACGGGTGAATGGATTTCATGGGACTATTCCAACATTCGCTGAGGGTAACCGTTTGAGGAATCTTAATTTGAATGGAAATCATTTGGAAGGAGAACTGCCTCGATCTCTGGCCAATTGTAGACACATGGAAATACTAGACCTGGAAACAACAAACTAAATGATACATTCCCCTATTGGCTGGACTCTCTTCCAAAATTGCAGGTTCTTATTCTCAAATCAAATAGATTTCATGGTCCTATAAACAGTTCAAGGACTAAAGATCCTTTTTGTATGCTTCGAATAATAGACATCTCTCACAATGAGTTCACTGGTTTTTTGCCAGCAAGATATTTAAAAAATTTCAAAGCCATGAGGAATGTGGATGGAAATACAATGACCTTGAAATATATGGGGCAACATTATTGTCGAGATTCTGTAAAGATAGTCATAAAGGGGTTGAATATTGAACTATTAAATATTCTATACTTCTTCACAGCAATCGACTTCTCAGACAACAAATTCAAAGGGGAGATTCCGAATGTCATTGGAAGGCTACAAGCACTCCGATTGCTTAATTTGTCCCATAACTGCCTTACGAGTCATATCCCATCATCGATGGGAAATCTATCAATGCTTGAATCGTTAGACCTCTCTTCGAACCAATTATATGGGGAGATACCAGGGCAACTCACAAGTCTAACATTTCTTGCAGTCCTAAACCTTTCAAAGAACCATCTAGTTGGGCCTATACCTCAAGGCAAACAATTTGATACATTTCAAAATGATTCATATGTTGGGAACATGGGATTATGTGGACTACCCTTATCAAGGGATTGTGGAGATAGCACTGCAGAAGTTCAACCGCCACTAGTATTTCAACATGAAGATGATGCAGATTTTGGAGGTGGATTTACTTGGAAAGCTATGCTGATGGGGTACGGATGTGGAATGCCATTGGGATTGGTTATGGCATATGTTATGTTTTGGAAGACCAATATGGTTACAAGAATTATTGAAGGTGAACAACAGATTGGTTACAAATGGGGAGAGGGAAGAAATCATCAAACTTAGATGGCATTTTCAGGTAAGTGATGTTGATTTTTTTATTTTTTTCTTTTAAATTTATTTATGTAGTTCAATTAAATTAATTGAAGCATTATTGCTTTTCATGTTTGTCATCTAAGATTTGAACGAAGAGATGCATCAATTCTGGTCCTAAAACATTATTGTTCAGGTAAATTATTACTTTTATCCTCTAACTTTGACTTAAATTTATGTTTTTTTTTAATCCATCAGCTTCTAGTTGCAACAATTAAATCGTAAGACGCTAAAATGTTATTCGATGTGGTCCTCCTATCACTCGATGTAAAATTTTTGAAGGAAAGTGCTCATGTGAAAACGTCCTAAGCATGTTTTAGGGGCATTATAAGAATAAAATTATAAGTCAAATTACACTTTTCCCTCAAAGTTCCACTTTAGTCTATGTTTCAACTTTCACTCAAATTTTAAAAGATGGTATGAGAAGAACCAAACTTCACAAGAATACCGTAATTTTATTTATTTTTTATTACTGAAGATCAAGATGCTAATTTCAATTATTGGATCTTAGACAATATTAATGAAGCTGTTATTTTCCTTAATATTCCTTTTCCACAATGCTAACTCAGCCATTACATATATACCCTTATTGAGAATTCAATTTTGACGTCTAAAAATGTACATTTTCACTATGGAACAATTAGTTACTAAAATGTCTGTCAAATGCAATCAGAAACAAATTTTAGTAGATTGCATAATATTATCATCAAGCTGAAAGAAAGATCTCTATGCATTGCAAATAGAACGATCCAATTTGAACTCAACATGTACATAGTTTTGAAACTAACATTATATAAAACCGACACACTCCAAAATTCATCATGGCCTTTTCAGTTGGAAAGAATCTTCAGCAGCTGCAGCTTTGGCAAGTTTGGTATATTTCCGGTGTCGTCTCTCTCTCTCATAAAGTACCCAGAAGACCAAAGAAAGCATCACTGCAGCCGATACCATGGCCAATCCAATATAGATCCACTTGCTGTATTGCCTCAAATCAGGACAATGATCGTCGCTTATGGCAGTGAATGTTTCGCGAACGAAACTGCAATCTAGTAGACTGATAAGGAATGGACTATAATGATACAGACCATAGCTCACATTGACTGCATTAGTCATCTGCGTGTACATGTCAGGGGTCAAGCGCCCCACGGTGATGCAAGTATTGTTCTTTGACACTTGGCACTCGTAATTCTTCCAAACCTGCATTAAGAACAACAAAATGTGGATTGTGACCATCTATTGGTTTGCTTTATATTGAGCTTAGTTGCTAAGAAGGCCAAAAAAAAAAGGGTATATTTTTGTGAACTCTAATGAGAATGTGTTAATATACCGAGAAGTAGTTTATGCACATAGCACAATGTGTTGAGAAGAGACTTTAAGAAGCAAATGATGAATAATGGAATTTTTTAGTATCGCATAAGAATAATTCTAAATGCACATAATCGGAGCACAAAATTGGACACAACTCTCTCATATGAGGTAGGACCCGTGAAATGTGTGGGTCCCACCCTCTGTGAGAGAGTTGTATCCGATTCTATGATTGGGATTCTGTGAACCTAGAATAACTGGTCGCATAAACATGATTTTTGGGTTTTTGTTTGGTGAAAACATAACAAATTCAAATGAATGCTCGTTTTAGGCTGTATTTGAACTTAGATTTGTAGAGTGATTTGTGAAGGGAAAAGAAAAAGAACAGGTAGAGAGATATGAAGCAGAAGCTTCTTTCCCTTTCTTTTTCTTTTTCCTCTACAAATCCAAGATCCAAACATAGCTTTAAGAAATACATCATGGTACACTTCTTGAACTTTTAAAGGAAAAATAGAGTTAAACCATAAAATCATGAAGCAATGTTTATTTTCCTATAAAAAATTTGTGAATTGACACTTTCAATTGTTCATTTTGATTGCAATGTTCTTCAACGATGTAGTACCTGTGTTGCATTGCTGAAATCCACTTCACCGGCTGCACATTTCCGGCCAGACTTGTCAGGATTATATGGGTTACATAAGACAGGCACGAGAGGTCCAGATTGATTGTAATAAAGGGGGGGTCGAGCAAAGGGTGGGGGTGGGGGTGGGGGTACATTATTGTTGGACACATTGGTGATGATCTGATTAACTATGGCAGCCAGTTGAAATATAACTTCTTTGCTTTCAGACAAGGTTTCTTGGGCAGTTGCATTATCCATGCATGGGAGAATATCATCTAAAGCTGTATGAGCCGTGGGGTTTTGGACCCACTCGTCCATCGCAACACATGTGTCCCCCATCACACTTGAATTTGTCGAAAAAATGTGTTAGATATTCATTTAAAAGACAAAAACAATAAAGGAACAACAAATAACAACAGCTAACTTGGGAAGAATATTAATCGGTTGTCAATGTCCAAGAGAGACACAACGTGTTTATGAGATGTAATTATGCCCTAGTGTACGCTTGATACCAACTAGCACAAGTGTGCATAAGAGTTACTAATGATTTAGAACAAGAAACAGTTAATGCAATGATATTATGTCCCAGTGTATGCTTGCCAAGGACAAGCACACATGTGCATATAATAGCGTCATGCATTTGCAATCGTACATCTAAACTTTTAGGTGGTTTAACAAATGGGATTGGATTTGACAACCATTTAGCAGTTATGGTATGTGAAGTTTTAGTAGACATCTATTTTATGGGTATTTTGAAAAAAACAAAAAGCGTGACAAAGCTTCTGGCTTGTGTGCTTTATATAATAGAATAGATTAGTGATCTGCTTGGCACTCTATACCATCTAAATTGGCATTTCATATGTTTTTCAAGTCTTTTAAAGTACCCTTGAGACTCTTTCTAAATTTTTCACTCTTTATAATCAACTAGCTATGTAACGCAATTAGTAGTGTATCTTCACATCAATAATTTTTATTTTCAAATTTTAAGTTGGCGAAAATTCTCTACAAATTGTGGAATGTGGAATGACTTGATGATTGTTTCCCGGCCAGACTTCTCTGCTCAACTTTGTAGCATAAACCCATAGGCAATTCCTAAAGTGGATCTCTTAGATAGCTTGAATCCCAAAGTGCATAGAATCTACAGTTTCCTTTTTCTAAACAAATTATCAACATTGTAACTGCTCCCTCTTTGTGTGTGGGTTGTTGATTCTTGATAAAAGCAAGATTTAAACATCTCATAATCATCAATCTTACTAAGTTTCATCAGCATAATTGTAATGTTAGACTAAGTTACATTTTCCAACTGTCAAGCCCGAAAAATATTATGATAATTGATTAACTCCTGCTTTCACAAAGAAACTAGACTCCGTTTGTGGGGTATGTTTGGCTAGCAATATAGTGACTTGTGACTTAATAGAAACAAACATTTATTGACTTGCTATATTTCTAGGTAGGTATACGAGTGTTTTATCAAAATACAGAAGGGATTCACAGCATCACCATAAAATTAGAAGGCATTGCTAAAATATGATTCAGTAAATTGAAAATTATAACAATATAAATAGAACATACTTATGAAGCACGAGAAACACACCACACAAGATAAAGGTGCCTGCAACGAGAATCCACCCGATCATCACCAAACTGCAAAGATTTTATGTGTGTTTTTAGAAATAAAATAGGAAGAAAGGAAAAGGATCATGAAAATGAAAACATCAAAAACTAGCAAGACCAATAAGCGGGATATTAAATATGAAATTGAAATGTTTGCCCTCATCTCACTCACATGTATACAAAAAACTGCAAGCCAAGAACCGAGAATACTGCACCAATAATGAAAAACATTAGGTAAAATCATCGACAATCACATTACACAGAGGATTAATTTGCTTTGTGTGTATCAAAAGACTTACAGAAACCGAGCAAAGCCAAGAGAAGCATTACAGCAGCAATTATGATGAGAGCCAGCCTCCTGCGGTGCACGGTGAAGACCTTTAATTTTAGGTTAACCCCACAAGAAAATAACAAATTGCTCCTGTAAAGTTTTTCTTTTTTTCCTATTATATAAAGCCAACCTGTCAAACTTTTTAATTTTGATTTTGATTTTGAAATTTAAATTTTGATAATTTTTCAGTTTTTTTCCCTCCTACATTTAAGCGGTCAATTTTCATAGCACACCTATCTAGTATGCACACCTTCTAGTATATATATATAGTAAGGATCTACTCACACGGAGTTCAGAACGCTCTGTATATCCTTCTGGTTCCTCCTTGCCTCATGTTCAAGAGTTGTAGCAGCAGTATTAATGTCAGTTTCAACCTTGTTGATGTTGTTTTGAACATCAGGAGGTAAAAAAAGTTGATCCACTCTGATATGCTTAGCTGCTTCAAGATAATCCAATACACTCCCAAGACTCTCAACAGTGGTGTTAGCTTGCCACACGACATAGTCCAATGTATTCGATGTGCTAGTATGGAACTTCCCTTGTCCAGTATACAAAACAACGCATCCAATGCTGAAATCAAAAACATAGAACAACAATGGACTCTCAGATAAATCGATCCAAATCCAAATATTCAATTTAAACTCGTAGGTATTTTGTGTGTGTGTGTGTGTGTGAGAGAGAGAGAGAGATACATTGTAGCAATGGTGAACAACGTCAGAAAAATGAGAGAAAGCGCATAAGCTGTTCGAGAATAGCCATAGTATCGATGTTGGCAGCAGCAACAACAGAGACAGAGGAGGAGCAGAGAAAGGCCAAATCCCACAAACCAAATTGCAGCAATAACAAAGAGGGGAGCACCACTAAAAGCCACAGACTGCATTGAGAAAACCTTTTAGAGAGAGAATGTGCTCAATTTGTCAACATGTATCGGTACTCTTATTTTTCTTTTTTCTTTTTTTCCTTTTTTTTTTTTTTTGTAAAGAGAAAAGTCGTATTGCAAAGAGTGCCAAACAGTAAATATGAGATATAATTCAGGGTAAGGAATTTTCATGTTATATAAAACAAAATAAGAAAGGCAACTCAATGCACGATGCGTGAGCTAAAGCGGGGTCTGGCTAAAGAACATGCAGTAAACGGATCAAATAGCCAGTTAGTAACCACATTAAAGTGAGAAGAACCAAAATCACTATTCATCATTGATTACAAAAGTGAATTTCACAGCAAAAGCTCACATATAGAAGACGACAATACGAGATGACAGATGCAAAACATCGAGACGATGGATTCAATTGAGTACCTCTAATTTTTTCGCCCATGCAAAATCAAAGAAAGAGAAAAGAGGGAAACCCGAACAACTCAATTAATACAAAATTTCTAAGCATATCACAATTCCAGCCCAAATTGGAGAATCAAAAAACTGAAATACACAAAACCAAAATTAAAGAATTAAGCATGTCACAATTCCAGCCAAAACCCAAATTACAGAATCAAATAAACTGAAAACTTAATACATAAAACTAATATGAGACAAATGACGTAGAGTTTTACCTTATAATTAACCGTCACAAAATCAGTGGGGAAAAAAAAAAAAAAAACTGATATTGAAATGAAACAAGGGTCTACAAGCACAAAAATTATGAAAAACCCTTGAAAAGAAAAAGAAGAAAACTGATTTTGAAATGGGACAAAGTTTTGATAGACTTAATAGAAATAGTTTGACTAATATTCCATCCACCAATGTAGTACTTAAAATTGTTAAATGGGTCTTAAAGAATCAAGATGAGGGATTCTATTGAGGAACTCTAAAATTTTTCATCAATGTAAAATTAAAAGAAAGAGAAAAGAGGGAAATCCAAGTGAAAGAACAACTCAATCAATACAAAATTTCTAAGAATATTACAACTCCAGCCAAAACCCAAATCAAAGAATCAAATAAACTGAAACCTTATTTATACACAAAACCCATAAGAGATAACTGATCTAGAATTTAACATTAACCGTCACAATATCAGAGACAAGAAAAGAAAAGAAAAGAAACCATGATATTGAAATAAAACAAGGGTTTAAAAAGACTTACATAGAAATAATGCTGATCACTAATATTCCATCCACCAGTGTAGTACTTGAAATTATCAAATGGATCTTTCCTGTGAGTTCTCTCAGCAGCCAAAATCAAAGATGGTCCCTCAAGAATAGACCTCCTCGTTCCCCACGAAACCACTCCATATTCACTCTCATTGGCTATTCCTACAATTAAAAAACACCAAAATCGATTATACATCATTTTTCAAAAAGAAATTAGTTAATGGATGTGTAAAGAAGAAGAAATAGAAGACTTGTCTGAAATGTGAATGGTTTGAAGGTGAAGATTCTGAGAAGCTCTATCAGAGTATGAATAAAAGAAGGTTGAAGAGAATGTGAGGAAGACTGGTAGAAGAAGAAAAGAGGGTGATTTGATCATTATGTCTTTGACTCTGTTTCTTGTTGGGTTTCTCTGTTGCATAAATGGTAGCTCTCTGTCTCTGGTTAGTTAGAGAGAGAGAGAGAGAGAGAGTCCTTTTTAACCTTGTTGTTTTGGAATTCGACATGACCGACAATGTTCGAAATGCCGTGTGTTATTTTTTTTATTGATGGATTGAAAGAGACAAATATATACATATACATAGATGATATAGCCGGCGAGTTCAAGAAACAACCCTGCAAGGGAAGATGAGACAAGGCCCCCTTTGAAAATATGCTGGTTCTTTAATTTTTTGTTTTTTCATTATTTTAGTTTATTAAAAAAAAATTATGTTTAAGATGATAATTGACTCTTTTTTTTTTTTTTTCCTCAGTTAATTTAGTGATTATGAGAAAAAAATTTTAAAAATTATAATTTCAATGTAAAATTTTATATGATTAATTATTTTAACATATTTTCTCTTTATTAATTATTTTAATCTAAACTCAATTTTCCAAACATTTTCACCATAGAATATGAGCTTTACGGCTACAGAAACAGTCTTCATAATATTGTTTATTAAAAATGGAGGTGGGGTTGATCAATTGGGTTTTCAGAAATCTTTTTCTTTTTTTCTTTCAATAATTTATTTACGGGAATGATTATGGTATATACATCAAAAAGTATGTATTATATAGGTCTTATAATTAAAAAAAAAAAGGTATAATTTTATACTTTTTGAATTATAATGAAAAAATAAAGGAAGTCATAACTAAATAGCACATGAGACATAACCAAAAATCTTACAAGTCATAACTAAAATAAAATTATAATTAAATAATAAAATTAGTCATAATTAAAGAATAAAATTGCATAACTTAGGGGTACATATAATAGGGGTGTAGGCCTCATTTGGGAAGTTAGCTATTTTAGTAATCTATTTTAGTTTTTGGCTATTTTAATAGGCTAAAATAGGTAATCTACCGAGTCACTTGTGCGTATAGGTACAAAGTGTGCTGGCTTAGTCAACCAATCAACTATCACCTAAATGGTATCATTACCCCCATTAAGTCATCAGAAGACCCACAACAAAATCCATTAACATACTCCTACTTCCACTCGGCTATAGGTAAGGGTTGCAACAAACCCACTGGCCTTTGATGTTCGGTCTTCACTTGCTAACAAACCTCAACACAAACACAGCTATATCATTCTTTATCCCTTTCCGCCAAAACTGGAGATTAAGGTTGTGATACATCTTTGTACCTCCCGAATGTACCGTAAGGCGTGAATGGTGAAACTCTTGGAGTACCTCCTCTTAGTAAGACTTCGGCACAAAAAAACGGTCGAGATATCTAATACTTGAGTTCAAACCCTTCTCTACCTTCCCACTAGATATCTTCTCCCGTAGATCACCCCTTTGTGCTTCTATAGCTCAGCTTACAAGTATAGGTTGTGCAACTACCAAAAACAAAGCTGCCAACTCGACGGACTTGCCAAGATGCAAGTCAAACTCGGGAATAGCACCCAACATCTAGCTAGTAATACTTGCTACACTGCTAAAGGATTTTTTACTCAAGACATCGGCCACTACATTGACTTTCCCCGGATGATAGTGCAACTCCAAGTCATAATTCTCCATAAACTTCATTCACTTCCTCTGCCTCAGGTTCAGATCTTTTTGTGAAAACAGGTACTTCAAACTCTTATGATCGGAGAATACCTCAAAATTCTCACCATACAAGTAATGTCTCCAAATTTTCAAAGCAAAGATCACGGCTGCTAGTTCTAAGTCATGGGTAGGATTAGTTCTTCTCATGTGTTTTTAACTGACGTGAGCAATAAGATGCTACCTTCTTCTCTTGCATCAAAACACCAAACCTTCTGTGAAGCATCACAATATCTGAGAATAACTCAAACCCCTCTCCAAAATACTCAACACTAGAGCAATGGTAAGCCTAATACTAAGTTCTTGGAACAACTTCTCATAAGTCTCATTCCACACAAACTTCATTCCCTTCCTCATAAGCCTAGTCAATAGTGAGGCTAATTATGAGAAATCATTCACAAACCAACAGTAATACCAGTTAACCCCAAGAAACTACGACTCTCAAAGGCGTTCTTAGGTTGTTCCTAATCTTGGGTTGCTTTTATTTTGGAAGAATCTACTGTCATTCCTTCCTCAGATACCACATGGCCTAAGAACTTCACTTCTTTCAACCAGAACTCACACTTCTTAAACTTAACATACAATTTGTGGGCTCTAAACAACTCAAGCACAACTCGCAAGTGTCCATCGTGCTCCTGCTCAGAGGGTGAGTAAATCAAGATGTCATCAACAAAGACAATTACAAAGTGGTCTAAGAACTCACGGAAGATTCGATTCATCAAATCCATAAACATAGTCAGTGTGTTGGTTAATCCAAAAGGCATCACTAGGAACTCGTAATGGCCATACTGCGTACGACATGCCATTTTCTAGATATCCTCCTCTAATTGGTGATAACCCGATCTCAGGTCTATTCTAGAAAAGCAACAAGACCCCTTCAACTGGTCAAACAAATCATTTATATGAGGCATTGGGTATTTGTTCTTAACAGTTACCCAGTTCAATTTCCGATAGTCAATACAAAGTCGCAATGTGCCATCATTCTTCTTGCAAAGAGAGTTGGTGCTCTCCAAGGCGAAGTACTAGGGGCGGATAAAACCCTTATCTAACAATTCCTAGAGTTGGCCAACTTAGTTACATGTATTGTATCATTGAAAAAAGTTGGCATGTATGTCTATGGTGAAAGTCCTAAAAACTGCGTGTTTACATGGGTGTTGATCTCACGGATGAAATTTTTCATGAAACAACAATAATTGCTTATATAACCTACATTTACATGGGTGTCGGTCTCTGATTTCCTCTGAATGAAATTTCTGTAAAAAGTTGTATTTGTTTTGACATTTCTGGAGATTTGATTCACTGCCTTATTTTCTATTGCAAAGGAAATGATTTCATAATTGTGATAAACTTGGTATTGTATGGTTTTGGGAAAGTGATATAAAATATTTTGGCATGAGCATTGCTTATGCATTCACCTTATAACTTTATTAAGATTCATATACTGTGTCGAATTATTTCTATTGGGCTTTGGCTCACCCTATGTGGAAAAATCATTTTTAGGTGCTAATGATATACTCTATCAAGGCTATTGTCATGACCCGAACCCGTCCATAAAAGTTTAGGTCATAACCGGCCAATAATCATTTGATTACATTCGGCCTCATACAAACAAACAAAGTAATTATAATAATAGGGCCATAAGCAGAAGTGTACAAAAATGAAAAAAGTCCATTGAGTTGTGCCAATATAAGCAAAATATAACACATTCACATCGTTTACATGCCCATGCAAAAATATAAGTATCATAGGAAATTTTATACATCTCGGTTACACATCCTAAGACCAAATAACAAAAAAAATAGAATAAAGTCAAAGCATAATGGGAATCAAAGGCAAAACTCCATCTCAAGGGCATAACTCAACAAGCACTACTAAAAACTTGACTTTTTGCGACGGTCTCAAACGTCGCAAAAGGTCCATATATCGTCGCAAAAGACTTTTTTTGCAGACGGCAACGGAAAATGGGGGTGGCGGAAAGGCGTGACAAAAAGTATTTCGGCGGTTACAAACCGTCGCATTCTTCTATTGACGGATAAGCAACGATTTTCTGACGGTTTAAACTTGACACAAAAAAAGGGAGAAAAATGACATTTTAGTGGCGATATTGATTGCCGTCATAAAAAACCTTTTTAGCGATGGTATTTGCCGTCATAAAAAGGTATTATTAGCGACGGTCTAAGCGTCGCCTAAAAAATAGTATTAAGTTAATACCATATTGGCCTTGATTTAAACCGTCATAAAAGATTTATTTGTGACGGTTGAAACCGTCATAAAGATTGAAACTATTATGTATATCGCGAGGTTAACCCGTCGCTAATAACATATAAGGAAATGAAATTACATTAGCGACGGTTTATCATTATGCAACAAAATTATTTTTATAAAATCATTTTTTATTAAATATTTCCTATACAAATTATTAATATTTTAAAAATACATCCACATCCACATCCACATCCAAATTCACATTCAAAAATCATATATACCAAGAATAATATATGTACCTTGTAACAATTGTCAATCAAATATTTATTTACAAAAATATATAAAATAACTTCTAACAATACTAATAATTTTAAAAATTCAAGAACTTAAATTTTTAGTATCGACAATAGAAATAAAAAATAAAAAATAAAACAGATATAATGTAGCTTGTTTTGATGTCAATAGTAAGCTCCCATATCGATATCACGAAGATATCACGTACTCAAAAGGTTTGCATCGCAAAAAAAACAAAAAAAAAAAAATCATCATTTACAACATAATTATTTTCAAGCTTACGGAAAATGTAAAACATTTGATATTTTTTAAAAAATAAATAAATAAATAAGATTGTACACTCTAATATCGATATCGAAGATATCATCACGTACTCAAAAGGGTTGCACTGCAAAAAAAAAAAAAAAATCATTTACAATATAATTAATTTCAAGTTTCTGAAAATGCAAAACATTTGATATTTATTTCAATAAATAAATAAATAAGATTGTAACATATACATGAATCGGCGCCACACAATGTATCTTCCTGACTTCTCCAAGCTGTTCTTAGACATCGGCAAGTTGTTTCCAAAAGCAGTTCGTTAAGCTTTTAAAACAAAAACTTTGCAAAATCCAGTCCAATTGGAACTCCATCAATTTCACACAGCGGATCGGCACTAATAAGAAGTCCCTCCGCCAATTGGATTCTTGGTATTCTGAGAACTCTCCAAAGAAACTTTAATTACATCCTACAATGATGATAATACTATTAAAAATAGGCAATGATTGTATACAATGACCTATAATCTATAACAATAATCGAATAAACACAAAAAGAGTTTGTAAAGAAGAAGTATTGATCGAGTTCCGTCTTCTCCTACAAGTCATGTGTGCCAAGTATGTTGCGCGTGTCAAGTTTCGTTGACATCCGAACCTGTTTGAGCATTTAGTATGTCAACTGGTTTAGAGTTATTAAGTAATAAATTTTCATTAACGAAAATTAGGATTTAGATTCAAAACCAGGAATCGTTTTCGAGTTCCGTCTTATTCTACAAGTCATGTGTGGCTAGTATGTTGTGCGTGTGAAGTTTCGTTGACATCCGAACCTGTTTGAACATTTTCGTGTGTCAACCGGTTTAGAGTTAATAAGTAACAAGTTTTATAAGCGGAAATTAGGTTCTAGATTCAAAACCGAGAATCGATTTGAGTTAGTCTTATCCTACAACTCATGTGTGCCTAGTATGTTGTGCGTGTCAAGTTTACGTTGACATCCGAACCCGTTTGAGCATTTTAGTGTGTCAACGGTTTGAAAAAGAGTTATTAAGTAACAAGTTTTCATTAGCGGAAATTAGGCTCTACATTGAAAACCAGGAATCGGTTTGAGTTCTCTTATCCTACAAGCCTTGTGTGCCTAGTATGTTGTGCGTGTCAAGTTTCGTTCAAATCCGAACCCGTTTGAGCATTTTAGTGTGTCAACCGGTTTGAAAAAGAGTTATTAAGTAACAAGTTTTCATTAACGGAAATTAGGCTCTAGATTGGAAACCGAGAATCGGTTTTGAGTTCATCTTATCCTACAACTCATGTGTGCCTAGTATGTTGTGCGTGTCAAGTTTAGTTGACATCCGAACCCGTTTGAGCATTTTAGTGTGTCAATAGGTTTGAAAAAGAGTCATTAAGTAATAAGTTTTCATTAACGGAAATTAGGCTCTAGATTGAAAACCGGGAATCGGTTTCGAGTTCCGTCTTCTCCTACAACTCATGTGTGCCTAGTATGTTGTGCGTGTCAAGTTTCGTTGACATCCGAACCCGTTTGAGCATTTTAGTGTGTCAACCGGTTTGAAAAAGAGTCATTAAGTAATAAGTTTTCATTAGCGGAAATTAGGCTCTAGATTGAAAACCGAATCGGTTTGAGTTCCGTCTTCTCCTACAACTCATGTGTGCCTAGTATATTGTGCGTGTCAAGTTTCGTTGACATCCGAACCCGTTTGAGCATTTTAGTGTGTGAACGGTTTGAAAAAAAGTCATTAAGTAATAAGTTTTCATTAGCGGAAATTAGGCTCTAGATTGAAAACCGAATCGGTTTCGAGTTCCGTCTTCTCCTACAACTCATGTGTGCCTAGTATGTTGTGCGTGTCAAGTTTCGTTGACATCCGAACCCGTTTGAGCATTTTAGTGTGTCAACCGGTTTGAAAAAGAGTCATTAAGTAATAAGTTTTTATTAACGGAAATTAGGCTCTAGATTGAAAACCGGGAATCGGTTTCGAGTTCCGTCTTCTCCTACAAGTCATGTGTGCCTAGTATGTTGTGCGTGTCATGTTTCGTTAACATCCGAACCCGTTTGAGCATTTTAGTGTGTCAACCGGTTTGAAAAAGAGTCATTAAGTAATAAGTTTTCATTAACGGAAATTAGGCTCTAGATTGAAAACCGGGAATCGGTTTCGAGTTCCGTCTTCTCCTACAACTCATGTGTGCCTAGTATATTGTGCGTGTCAAGTTTCGTTGACATCCGAACCCGTTTGAGCATTTTAGTGTGTGAACCGGTTTGAAAAAGAGTCATTAAGTAATAAGTTTTCATTAACGGAAATTAGGCTCTAGATTGAAAACCGGGAATCGGTTTCGAGTTCCGTCTTCTCCTACAAGTCATGTGTGCCTAGTATGTTGTGCGTGTCAAGTTTCGTTGACATCCGAACCCGTTTGAGCATTTTAGTGTGTCAACCGGTTTGAAAAAGAGTCATTAAGTAATAAGTTTTTATTAACGGAAATTAGGCTCTAGATTGAAAACCGGGAATCGGTTTCGAGTTCCGTCTTCTCCTACAAGTCATGTGTGCCTAGTATGTTGTGCGTGTCAAGTTTCGTTAACATCCGAACCCGTTTGAGCATTTTAGTGTGTCAACCGGTTTGGAAAAGAGTCATTAAGTAATAAGTTTTCATTAACGGAAATTAGGCTCTAGATTGAAAACCGGGAATCGGTTTTGAGTTCCGTCTTCTCCAACAAGTCATGTGTGCCTAGTATGTTGTGAGTGTCAAGTTTCGTTAACATCCGAACCCGTTTGAGCATTTTAGTGCGTCATCCGGTTTGAAAAAGAGTTATTAAGTAATAAGTTTTAGATTAGCGGAAATTAGGCTCTAGATTGAAAACCGAATCGGTTTTGAGTTCCGTCTTCTCCTACAAGTCATGTGTGCCTAGTATGTTGTGCGTGTCAAGTTTCGTTAACGTCCGAACCCGTTTGAGCATTTTAGTGCGTCATCCGGTTTGAAAAAGAGTTATTAAGTAAAAAGTTTTCATTAACGGAAACAATATATACTTATCAAAGACTACTTGAACAGAGCAAGAAAAACTTGTCCACCACTTCATGGATGATTTCAGACCACCTTACAAAGCTGAATTTAACCATGTATGAGAATTTGAACATGACAGATATGCTAAACAGAATCTGTCATGTTTGATCACCAATCAATTGAAATCCAAGGGACTAATTCTAAAATTCCATGTACATTTTCAGTCCAATTGCATGAATACAATACCTGTTTTTCTTGATTAGTGACCATCCATCCAGGCAAATATATGTGAAGGATTAGTTTACTTCTTTTGTTAGCATTTGAAGTGATCGATTCTTTTTGTTGGTTTCATTGGATAGCTTGCTTGTGATGATACCAAATCTGATTGACAAAATAAACAATTATGAAGTATTAATGGTTTGTGGTCTTTTGATGTTACGTTTTCTTTGCCGCGGGCTCACATTGAGCTGTTATTAAGTTATTTATTCAGAATTGTGGTTGTCTCTGAAAGAAAAATAAAAAGCATTTATGTCTTTAGTCAAACTAACTTGGAAAGGATCTTTGCTAAACAAACAAAAGTAACCCGGATATTACAAATAAGTGATGGAAAAATTAGTTCAAGATAAACCGGTACTATAGCAACATGAATTATGAAAAATTAAATGTGAGGAACTTTATTTTAATTGAAGCAATGGAACACATGCATAGAATAGAACATTTTATACTAAGTTCTTGTGGAGAAAAGTATTAGAAGATCTTTTCGATGGTGAGACATATTTATTGGGAGCAGGTTAGTTCCCAATTTTTTGGAGGTCTCAAATTACTTTTGGTAAAGGGTTTTATTGGGCAAACATATCTAATGTAACCAATAGGAAAGATTACGTGTTAGGATGAACTATCAAATGTTAGGTGTAGGTGCATCTTGAGGCATGTTCTTGTATAGTGATATGTGCATATGTAGTGAACATTCTATCCCATATTGGAGAGAGCTCAATGCTATTTACCTTTCACCGATCAATCTGGTTCCACTAGATTTATGAAGTAGGCCTATTGATAAAAAATGTTCATATTGTTGGTGTAGTAGTCTGGTTCCACTAGATTTATGAAGTAGGCCTATTGATAAAAATGTTTCCTTTAGTGATATTTTTCATCCTTTTATAATCATTTTATGGTGCCCAATTATTTTTCGAGGTTCTAACAATTTTAGGTCTAAAGTGCCAAAAAACAAAGCAGACAAAGCGATGTAAGTAATGCATTTGTTTCAATGAGATTTAGATCCGACTTTTCGGATTTGGGCAAAAGTCGTATCCTTTATCTTGGGAATATTTTAACATGGCAAACTTCATAGGAATCAAATTTTCTTTTTCAATACAATATCGAATCAATACCTTTGCTATACCTCATTTTCTTGTCTCCAATGTTATCTCCAAATGGTTCGATGCTCTCACACTAACTTAAATTGGAAGTAGAGTCCACGGACCCCCACAAAGTTGGTCCAATGGTCATGAGGGCTAAGTGGCCTCATGATCCTTGTGTAAGAACTCTGGAGGCATGCGGCTCGATGGATAAAGTTGAGGATTTGATTGTGTTCATTTCTCTTGAGGACTTGCACTAATGCATTGAGCAGTTTAGGGTGACAAATGGGTTTGTGTCTTTGAAAGCGATGCTAATGGGTTTGTGTACAATGATTTTTTAATTTGCACAGCAGCAGTTGTGATTCTGTCTCTTTGAGAAAATCATAAATTGTAGAAGAGAGAAGGTAACTACGTTGAAAACAATGCAAAACCATTAGTCAAATTCTTCTAAACATTAATGTTTATATCTAAGATACCACCCTATGATGTATGTTGTTTGCCAATTACCTAGTTCATACATGCGTGGATCTAAATTGAGGTTCAAAGAAAAAGATTTATAAAGGATTTATGAAATAATGGAGGACGGATAGACAACATCGAAATTTGAATGAGTGAGTCAAAGAATTAGAGGATGTTACGCAACTTGGAATAAGGCGAAGTCGAAGGCTCTTAGTGTTCTTTATTCAACACATACATAATAAACTAAAGAGAGAAAAAAAAAGCTCTATATGATCATGAGGTGAGTCATGCATTCTGACATAGTATGATTGGCTACTGAATGCATATGCTTTGATAAATGGTAGTAGAGGAGAAAAGATAGGCCTTCAAACAAATTGCATCACCCAAAATGAGAAAAATATAAGAAAATTGGGCTGCAATTGTTGAGTTATCATAGCAAATCCCAAGAGTACCTGCGGCAAGGAGTGAAATATTTTAAGTTGAAAATATTAGAAGACAAAAGCAGATGATTACGATTGTGTGAAGAGGCATGATCACTATGATGCAACAAAACATAAGGCCCTAGATAAAGCTAAATCGTGGAAAAGAACCCTTGTAGTGCACTAGAAGACATACTCCAAATCATGACAAACATGTGGTGTGTTCCTTACCTCTTCATGTGTGTGGCATAAGAAAAGTTTGTAAATGTAGCCACTCTGAGGGCACCGTTCCTTACCTCTTCATGTGCCTACCATACTTCCCACAATCAAAGGCGCTAGTTGCCATACCTATTATAATGCTCACAAACCTTTCCACCCAAGCTTTATCCTTCTCCTACAAGTCATGTGTGCCTAATATGTTGTGCGTGTCAAGTTTCATTGATATCAGAACCCGTTTGAGCATTTTAGTGTGTCAAGCGGTTTGGAAAAAAAGTTACAAAAGCGACAAATTTTGACAAAGCGACAAGTTTTCAAATTGTTTGAAAGTTTACCTCATCATTTGGTGGTGGTGTATGTGGGTTCTCATCGTCATAATCCGTAGGTTCACGGTGTCCACTCAATGCATCCGGTACCTATGATATTCATGGTATTCTTTGTTAATCGTATTTATATTCAATGATACAATTGTGCTATAATTAGATATTTATAAAACATTTATTTATACGAACACATTTGTTGTGATTTGTACTCCTTAAGTGGGACACAATAGCCAACATTTGACTTTCATTTCTTGTATACGTGTCAAAAGCTCTGTTTGCATCTCCTCCCTCAATTCCTCTCTAATCTCATCTCTCAGCTCTTGTCTCAACTCCGTCTGAACACCTTTGTGATCTCGGCAACAATCGATGGTGAGATCATTTGTGATGACTTAGATTTATCTCCATACACCATGCTCCAAGGCACATCCTTGCCGTAAATGCGACAATATCCATGCCCATCTTCACCGACCACGTCGTGAAAACTCTGTCTCGAGCATCTTGGTAGTCGGTAATCTTCAGGCAACATGGACAATTGGCGCTCAAACTCATCCTATAAAGTAAAATAACAAGTAAATATAATTAAGTAGTTCGAGCAAAATCACACATAAATCAAAATTTTAGGATTTGAAAATACCATGGTTTGCCTAACATCGAGTCGGTTTGATTGCGTGTATATTTCCAAACACTCATTTTATCCGTGGGCAACCCTTGACAACCATCGAAAATTCAAAAATTAATTATTATCGCGATAATTTACATTCATATTGATATGTACCTAAATAATATATACCTTCCTTGAATCTGAGTGAATGAAATGCATACTGTCATTATGATTAATATAATGAAAAAAACGACTTCGGCATTGTGGTGCAATGTCCTATAAAGTTTGCATAAATGTAAGTACAAGTATACAAAGTTAATAATTTTTCTAAAGATCGTGCTTTGTAATTAACTTATTTTATATACCTCTACTTTCTTAGTCTTCCAATAATCAACAAGATCATACCCTTTGCGGAACAATTTGCGGAGCACCATGTCTTTGATATTAGTATGATCCTTGTTAGGCTTAAAATACTTATTCTTGATCTTGCTTTTGTGATCCTTCCACAACTCATTGCACTTTTTCAAACAGCGT
Organism: Camellia lanceoleosa; assembly: GCA_025200525.1. Classification (NCBI taxonomy): domain Eukaryota; kingdom Viridiplantae; phylum Streptophyta; class Magnoliopsida; order Ericales; family Theaceae; genus Camellia; species Camellia lanceoleosa. The sequence continues at coordinate 128,558,733 of CM045759.1, read as the reverse complement.
GGTTTGTACCCCTCCGGACAAATTTGTAAATTATCCTACACAATTTAAATCATTAGTTCAAATAATAATATAATTGAACAATTTAGTAAATATGCTTTTACCTTAACATCCGCCCATATTGACTCAAGAACATCAATAGGCGCCGGTCAATTAACGTCGTAAAAGAAACAATGTTCCCATTCGTACCATGAACCCAAGTTGGCTAGTTAACTTAGACTCATTATCTCGATGGGATTGAAGTCGTCGAAATCAATGGCCAACTTCTTGCGTACCCCAATCTTTAATGCCTTTCGCAAATCCTCGACCTCGAGGAAGATAAAAGAACACAGCAAGACGCGTGAGGATTAATGGAAAAAAAACACATATTACAAAATTGATAATAAATAACTTGTAGTTAAATTAACGTAATTAGATACATAGCCATTTGTTATACAGGTTGGCTTGTGAATCGATTCATTTGGATTTGGAACACATTATAAGAATAAACAAATTATATATCGAATATAATAAACAACATATAAATAAAAGCATAAATTAAATACATGAAAACAAACTGTGCACGAGGTGGGATATGAAGAAATTAAATGGGTCTAGCATATGAAATTAGAAAGTTTATGTATAGTGAAAATGAAATAATTTAATTAATATAATTTAAGTACATAACAAATTTGTATACTGTGGTGGCTGTGAAGACAACGTTGGTCGAGACAATTGTGATGATGGTGGTGGTTGTCTCGGTGGGCTGTGATGGTGGTGGTGGGTATGTCGGTGGGCTGTGATGGTGGTGGTGGGTATGTCGGTGTTTGTAATGGTGGTGGTGGGCATGTGATGGTGGTGGTGGTATGTCGATGCATTTGTGATGGTGGTGGTGATTGTGTGCGCATCATAAAGCGTCGACCATAGTCACGAGAGGGATTAATAAGGTTCCTCTTAGTGTACGAGGTGGGATATGAAGAAGTCGTCGGTCCTAGCATATGGAATTAGAAAGCTTATGTATAGTGAAAATGAAATAATTTAATTAATATAATTTAAGTACATAACAAATTTGTATACTGTGGTGGCTTTGTGAAGACAACGTTGGTCGAGACAATTGTGATGATGGTGGTGGTTGTATCGATTGCATTTGTGATGGTGGTGGTGGGTATGTATCGGTGGTTTGTGATGGTGGTGGTGGGCGTGTCGATTGGCTGTAATGGTGGTGGTGGTTTGTGATGGTGGTGGTGGGCGTATGTCGATGCATTTGTGATGGTGGTGGCGATTGTGTGCGCATCATAAAACATCGACCATAGTCTGAAGGGATTATTAAGCTTCCTCTTAGTGCCATTACAAGCTGTAACAAATATAATTGAAAATATAGAGAATAGTTGGAGTTAATAATGTAAATACAAAACAAACATAATAAATAAATTGGAAGCACATAAAATTGTTAAATAAAGTAACATGCCCAAATATGCAAGTCTTTAAAGCATGAAAATTTCTTGTGTCATTCTGAGAATCCAAAATTATTACAAAATATCTTAATTCTCTCTCATTTCAACATCAACAGTTTCTCCTTCTCGACTTCCCTCACCATGACCAACTTCTTCATCACGGACCATTATATTTTCTTCTAATTGTTGACTCATATATGGCTCGGTTTACGGATCGATAGAATACATATCAAATAAACCCTTTGAGACATCTTCACAACCACTTGCCAATCTGATTCTATAGAGTGCGCAACATACCAAACTTGCTCGACTTGGGATACCAAGATGAAAGGTTCGTGGTGATTTGATCATCTCGATACAACAAATGGTTGAAGTTAATCAGCGTGAACTTGAAAATATCTTCTTTCTTACCGAACATTGTCTATCCGGTCACACTTGAACAATACATACTTCATCGCATTGGTGTCTGGGATTTCAATGATATCTGTCACTTGTCCATAATAGTACCACCCCCACGAGGATTTTTGTCCTTCCTTGCATAACTAATAGTATCTGCTTTCAAAGCTACACGAAATTTTGGTAGCTCGACGATCATCCATAGACTTGACCCAAAAGCGGAACCCATTAGTTATGTAACGGTGAACCTTCTTGCTCGTTATGAGGACCATTTGCCAATGTATGAATCTCTTGGAAAATGTGGCATTATCGGTCCTTCATAAAGTGTGAACCTATTTAAAACATGAAAGCAAATTCAAAAGCATAAATCGACCTAAGTTGTAATCTATAGCTAGATTTGTCCATACATACATGTTCTTTAAACCAAGTGTGAAAAGTTTTGAAATGTTCATTTTGGAGTTGATGATCATCGGACGAGGCATTTTCATCTTAAGTTCTTCAAGGTGTTTCCTATATCGTTGAAAAATTATCAATAACAAATTAATATTTGAAATGTAATAAAAACAAAAAAACTTGTCAAATATTGAGTAAGAGGGTACCTACTTTAGGAATGGTTCAAGCTTCGTATTGAACAAGATATATCGATGACCTTTGTACATAAGAAGTATGACCAAGGTTGAAAGTTGTGGTTTCTGCAGCCACGACCCATAATGCTGCACCATTGTAGTTCATACGGGCCGATTCAATTTAGTTTCCACATCATTAGGATATTGAGAGCAAAAATTCATGCATTCTTCCATGAGATAACCTTTAGCCATTGAACCTTGGATGAGCCGATTACGTACATATTGCTTTAAAGTAAGAAGATATCTCTCAATTGGATACATCCATCGAAATTGAATCGCTCCGACCACCAATGCTTCATCACCTAGGTGTATAGGCGGATGCTCCATTATATCAAAAAAAAAATTTGGTGGAAATATTTTCTCCAAATGACAAAGTGTTAGTGCTATCGACCTTGGATATTTGCTACATCGTTTGACGATTTACTTTGGAACACAATTATGCGAAGAAATTACTTAATTCAATCAAGGCTTGAACAACATTCTTAGGCAACAATCCTCGTACACCCAAAGGAATAAGTTGTTGCATTAGAATATGACTATCATGGCTCTTTAGACTGAAATGCTTCTATCCTGTGTCGTACCTGACGAGAGATATTTGATGAATACCGTCAGAACTCTAAATCCTTAAGCATTTTCAAGAACAAATATTTCTCATCCTTGGTCATTGTGAATTGTCTTTGGTGGCAAATAAGCTTTATTAGTCCCTCTTGTGCAAGTGTAGGGGTTTTCTAATATTCATTTCTTGCGGATCGCGAGCATTGACATTATCCTTGATTTCCCTACAACCCCGATTGTCCACAATACATTGTCACACATTCTTCTCTATATGCATCACGTCAAGGTTATGTCTTATTAGATTGTGCTCCTAATATGGCAATTCAAAAAGTATACTCTTTTTTTCCAACTATGAGTCACGAGGTCCGACTTTCTCCCTTTCCATTTGTCTCCTATGCCTCTCTTTAAGGTCATCCGGCTGTATTGGGTTAAGATACCCTCGATTCTACTTGTAGCAAAATCTACGATCCGGATAACAATCTCGGTTTGAGACTCAATTCAGTGCCGTCAAATGATACTTTATCCTTTCGAAATTTGTGACCACTAGATAAGAATCTGCGATGACCTAAATATGAATGTTTCCTACCATGTTTCAACCAACACGATCTAGTTTCCTTATTGCAACATGGACATGCATATTCTCCTTTCGTGCTCCATCGACAAGTTCGCATATCTTTGGAAAATCACTAATTGTCCATAACAAAAGCTGCATGCATTTGAAACATTTGATTTGTTGATGCATCAAATGTAGAGACAAATCGATCCATAGTTCCTTCAACTCCTCAATCAGCGGTTGCATATACACATCAATTTTGTCCCCAGGTCCTTTTGGGCCATCGATAAGTGTAGACAAAATCAAAAATGGTTGTTTCATGCACATCCATGGCGGTAAATTGTATGGAATGAGAACAACGGGCGGTGCTATGAACTATGTTCATCGATGCGAATAGGTTAAAACCATCGGATGCTAACCCAAACCTTACACTTGACAATCATCGGCAAAGTCGATTATTTGACGGTCAAAATCTTTCCATGCAAAGTCGGCGGGATGTCTTAAGACACCATCATCTTGGTTAAATGCGCATGCCATTTCATGAGCTTGGCGTTTTCGATGACATATATAACCTCTGCAATCTTTGCTTTAAAGGAAATACCTCATCTGTTTAGAGGGTATCTGTTTCTGACCTCCACGAGAACATTTGAACTATCGGCTCCATTTTGTTTCCACCTAGAACTTTTGCATATGACACATTCATCAAGATTGATGTATTCATTTGAACAACATACAACTATTGGGGCATACATCCCGTTTCATATGTGAAGCCCAAATCTGTAGTGATCTTTTGAGCTTTATAGTAAGAATCGGAAGTTTCGCACCCTCGGGAAAGCTTCATTCAACAACTCAAGTAACATAGTAATGAAGTGTCACTCCTTGATTTAGCACCTTCATATGTAAAAGTCGAACAATGAGCGACAAAGATGTGAACCGACAACTTGGGATACAATTCACTGAGCATCCTCTAAAAGTTTGAAGTAATTTTAGATCTCTGCATACGGACCTAAGCTGCGGATCGGTGGCTTGTGGTTCTGCTACATTGGGATTAGTTGGTGCTGTGGTTCATCACCTACAACACTTGTACTAAGGCTGAAATACGGTAACATCGTGTATCATTCCACCATATCATCCCTAATGTTTTCATTCACTAAGGCTTCATTATCTCGGTTACCATGCACAGTATCTGACTCTCCATGATTAATCAATGTTTGTATTTGTTTGAAAACCATTTGAAATCAAGTGCTCTCGCACACTATCTCGGACAAGATGATAGCGATTCTCGCATTTCCTACATGGACAACAAATCATCGAACTTGTAGCCCTATTGGTGTATGCAAACACTAGAAATCGTCGATCCCATTCATGTATTCTCTCGACATCCTATTGGGCAAATCAATCCAACTCTTGTCCATTTTGTTTACTTCTCCTAAATATATATTACGTATACATGAACATGCATATTAATTAACCATAACAACAATTCTAATATTTTATACATCATAAATGCACACATTCCAATAAGTGAGCAAATATATCATGGACAAAAAGCAAACATTCCAATAGGTGAGCAAATATATCATGCACAAAAAAAAATTGACATGTGTTTATGACTTGTAACCAAAGAAAGTTGTTCATTCATTAGCATTCACTTGGTTTGGTCAAACAAAAGGTGAGGCGGTGAGTAAAACTTTAATAAAACTATGAACCTTGTATGTTTGTTTCTCATTCACTAAATATAATCTATCTCACGTGTATCATCTCCTTTAGAACCTTGTATGTTTATTTCTCAAAAGCAAAATGCTAGAGGCGAAAAACGACCTTGCTTTTGGGTTCTTTCAAGAAAAATGCATAGATTTTTAAGGGATTTTTCCCGACTTTGAGCGAGCTAATATTAAATCAAATTCTGAAAATTGAAAAATTAATGCATGTCATCTGAAAACTACGCACATGTTACTATTCCTCCCCATTTTTTAGAACGAAAATTAAAGCGAAATAATTATCGGCGACAAGGATATAGTATTCTTTGGCGGCAAAGCGACAAAGTAATAATGCACCAGAGACATGGCCAATCATCATATAAGATGAACCTCATAGAAATTATTGGGCAATAAATCATACCAGCTGCAGATCAAGGGTAAAAATATTGCATTAATGTGACAGCGAGGCACAACCCTTAATGGCCACTTCACGAGCAGATGGGACTCGGCAACTAATCGAGCAGACAATTGAATGAACATGCTTATTTGTACCATATCGAGCACTTTTAATTCTAACATACTTACGTGCGGGGCATAGCATAAGCTATAAACACAAAAGATCCTAGTATCTGAAGCGAATCACAATTTTCTCGTTGGTTGATAGCACAGAGCACTCACACGAAGATGGTTGCACGAATGTCCTTTGACGGAGTCTTAATACACAAAGCTGTTGGAGATGGAAAATAAATAAACAAAGAAATAATCATAATCAAGAGAATATTAACATGATACAATTGTGTAGCAGGAAAAATGAAATAATTATTTGATTATAATTATGTATCAAGTTATTCATTGGGAAAAAAAATGATAAAACAAAGCGGGAAAAAATTCAACATCTTGCATAGAAAATGCCAGCAGTTGACTCCAAAACCAATCATCAATATTTCCTAGACCCATAAAAGAAAAAAAAAAAAGTGCCTACATTGTTTCTCAAGAGCAAATGGTAAGGAAGCGCTACTACTAGCGAGCTAATTTTCTAATTTTTCAACTAGTGCTAGAAACTAACAATTAGATACACTTTTTTTTTATGAAAATTACTGCTCAAAATAAATAAATAAATAAAAGAATTTTGTGGTAACAATTAAAAGTAAACATGGTTTTTGATGCACCAAAAGTCAAAAAGCCTTATCAAATGTACCCATCTTCCTAATAGGACTTTTAGCTAGGTCACAAAAAAAAAAAAAATAGTTCGATCCAATTATTTCAAGCGCCACAGATGCCTCCTTTCCTCAAGGAAACCTAACTATGAAACACTCCTCAAAACCTAACTACCATCCCACCATAGCAGTCCACCAAAATCAATCGGCAAGACTTGCGACCCTCCACTACCTATACAAAACTAGCACCTACTTGGCCCAAAGCCCGGCCAGGCGAAACACCACCGGGAACACCCGGAGGATAGAGGAGGCGAGGAGGCGAGCTTAGACCGGTATCTATTTTTACTGTTGCTTTTAATTTGACAAAAAGCGGAAGTAAGAAATATAGGACAAAAACTGACTGAGAAACCGTTAACCAATCTATCGGGGTTTAGATCATTTTGAGTGAACTTTTACATTATTTTCCTTACATGAAAAGTAGAAATACAAAATTCAAAACTCCGGCGAGAAAGGCTTTCATCATCACGGTTATACAAGTCATAGTCAATGATCGACTATATATAGATTGATAAAACCAAAAGTTAAATGATGTTGATAATATTTCCATGGGATAGATAATATTCGAAGTTAAAAGCAAAAACAAGCCATGACTATGATGCCTTGCCCAATGGGATCATGGATCATTTGAAACATGCTAATCGGCGCCAACTCTTGCTAAAAAGCCAAGTTTTGATTTTCATAATGAAGGTCCAAATCCAAAGAATAGGTGAAAGCGGGCCATTTTCAAGCGGCATTCTTTGGTCATGTTTGGATGGAACTAGGACAAGAAAGTCAAAAGCGAAAACCAAATAGAGCGAGGCGGGACGGATAATCTGAGAGAGCACAAAATCGACCTTTGTAAGTTCGGTGATTAGAAGATTCTTTCTATGTTCATATACATTTGTTTTAATGAGACATACAAGCTATATCTTTAAGCTAAAATTTTGATCTTGGTGGATTACTCAAATTTTTGCATTCTTTAGTTCCTAGTTCAACCAATTTTTTATTCTTTGCTATAATTTTATAGACATTGCATCATGTTAGGGAATCAAGAACTTTGCCTCCATAAGGAAATGTGTGAAGAGCCAAAAAAAGCTTCTAGATGCCTTGCTTTGAAATAAATCACAAACAATACATAGAGCATTACATGTTAATATACGGTGGAGTCAATCTTTGAAGAAAAAAACAAAAACAAACAAACAAACAAAAAACAAAGAAAAATAAAATGAAAAAAAATAACATGGGTGTTGTGATTTTGCCAAGCAAGAGATGAGTTGCTTCCCCCCCCCCCACCAAAGGTCAATCATACCATGTTGATATGTGCATTAAAGCATTAGGGATTGAATTAATATTTGGTAAGAAAAATACTTCCAGAAGGCGATAAAACAATGCCAAAATTTTATACAAACAATAACAATAACAATAGCGATACAATTTTGTATATATGTATATACTAATATGTGGGAGTTGAAGAAACACAGTTACCATGAGCAACATGAATCCCAAGAGAATCACGATTATATGAGAAGCATGAGATCCACAACACACGCCACCAAAGTGCAAGTAAAAGCACCGATTCGAAATACCATGAAAAAACGGTGATCATTAATTTGTTTTTCTCTTGTTTGACAATTAACAAATCAAGAAAAACCCAAATTCATGTAATCCCAACAAATAAGAAATTACACGATAATTTCAACCTTTGAGGAGGAATCACAACCCATAAATCACCAATCTGTTTTTACGGTGATCCTTGGCAAACTATTTTCTACTCTTTTGACCATTAACAAATCGGGGAAAAAAGTGATCCTTGGCAAACTATTTTCTACTCTTTACCATTAACAAATCGAGGAAAAACCAATTTCAACCAAGCAATACAAATAAGAAATCACAATTTTAACTTTTTGAGAAAAACAAACACAACCCATAAATCTCCAATCTTCTTATCACGAATCACAATCTATAAAAATGGGAATAAAATCTACTTGAAACATTGCGTATGATCCAATGAAAAGAACATAAAAGCAATGTAAATCAATAATAATAATTAATAAATAAACAAAAGTGATTAAAGAGGAAAGTACTTGCCCTTTTAGGTTATTGATCTTCTTCATTGAGAACCCGGAGAAGCGGAGAAATAACCTCTTTTGGAACCAATAGAGACTCAATAAGCATAGATAGACCAATGTAGAGTTGAAATAGTACAAACCCACCAAAACCCAAAAGCCAAGCAGGTTGAAGAGTAGTTTAGAAGCGAAGGATATGGCCTCAAGTGCTTCACACAAAATTGTTGAGTTCTAAACCCATATTTAAATATTAACTTTAAAAGGTGAATTTAAGGGTTTGGATCGGGCGAGGATGGAGAAGGAATGTTGGCGGAGAGTCGGCGCCATGAGAGAGAGATTAGAGAAAGCGGTGAAGAATGTTATGAATGTAGGGATAAGGATGATTTTGAGAAGAATTTATTATGAATGTAGGGATAAGGATGATTTTCGGAGAGGCCAAGCTCGGCGGTTTGGAGGCGTGGGCAAGCGGAAGGTGAGAAGAGAGATAAAGATAGAATAGAGGCGTGGGAAAGTAGGAGGCTGACTTTTGGGCGGGAATAAGTGCAGATATATATTGATATAAAATTAAAGTCATCTTAGCCATCTATCTAAATAGACAAAGCGAATCCTAGCCATTGAAATGTCCTAGTAGGACAAATGTCTCTAGGATAAATTCAAAATCCGTTCTGCTTTATTAAATAGATGTTTGATTTTATTTTTTCTACGATTCAAAAGAAGAAAATGAACTATACATTCATAAATCTCTTTGTTAGTTGCTTCCATCATCGATTAAATGTGTTGCATCAAGAGTGATAAAATCACACCAAATCACATTCAACTTCAAGCTAATTTATAGGGCTTATATCAGTTGACACTTAGGGCAACTCTACCCAAGAAAAAGAAAAAAATTCTTTAATTAATTCCAAAAATATTTGTTATTGACCCCAAATATTATTTATCATCCATTCATGAACATGAATTGAGTTCCCAAACTTCGAGATATGAGTTAAGGCACCATTTGAATGCTTGAGAAGTTGAAATAACTCATGCATGTTTGTGGAAGATTAATGTGTCAACAAATTGATTGCAAGTTATCAAAAATTGTTGAGTATAAAATCAGAAAAATTATCAAAAAAACTTAAATATGTGTATAAATCCAATTGGGTGGTGACTTATATATTACATTAAGTTTAAATTTACATAACAAATTTTATTTTTGGATACTATTATCGAAAAATGAATATATTAATTGAATTGATTGGGAAGTGACCCAAGCTACATTAAGTTTAAATTAACATAAAAATTATTTTTGAATAACATTATTATAAATGAATGAAATATATGGAATATATTCATTGGAGTGTAACCCACATTATCTGAGGTTTAAATATACACAACAAATTTTATTTCAAAATAGACCATTTAAATCATTAACTTGAGTAGAATTTTCATACTAATAAATTTGGTAGATTATAGACTCATGATAGTCCAGACTACAATGAGGTGTCCATGGATATCGGTAATGAGTTTGAGAACGCATGTAAGCATGGGAATAGAGGATGGAAACCGGTGGTTGAAGGCAAAGGTGATCAAGGAGTTGGGGCTTTTTTTTTTTTTTTTTTGATGGCAAAAACAAAATCTTTATTGATGAACCATACAAAGTATGAAATATTACATCAATAAAGAGGAGCTTGGAGCTAAGAAAAAGCTCCAAGCTCGATTAGTGAGAACCAACAAAAGAGAAGAGAGAAGACAACGGATAAAAACTAGTCTAAAATTGGAGCTAAGAGGCCCGATAGAAAACGCAAAGCGATAGAATAAGCTGGACTTTTCCCTCTTTGACAAGCTTTGCTAACATTAAACAAGCTGAAACAATGGGCCTTAACCATTTAACCTTCCCAAAGCGATAGGAGATCGCCCACCTTCTCACCGGATCAACCACCTGGCGAACAACCTATCGAGATCAACCCATGAACCGACCTACACTACACTACTCACGAGATCAAGTGAGAACACCATACACGGTGAAGCGGCATAGCGGCATAACAACCTATACACACTACTCCCAGATCAACCCGGTACACACCAATACTGCATTTGTTCTATTTTTAACATTCACTTCAACCCAGACGGCATAGGGCTTCCTCACAGAACCACCAAAACCCGGATACAGCGATCCACAGCCAGACCGGCCTGAGCTTCCTCGCGCGGTCTGGGACCGGCCTGAGGCTTCCTCGCAGCAGACCACCAAAAACCGGATACAATCCATTGACACACCCATAGTAACCCATTGCATCTTTGGGGCTTTAAGGAGTTGGGGCTTTAAGGGGAATAACATATACTCTGTGTTTGTGGATAACATACCGATATCTATGGGGCGAAAGGGTTGTTTAAAATCTTCTCAACCTTTGGGTGGTGTTGGATCGTATTACGAATAGAAGAAAATCTCTGAGGATCTAGGTTTGGCTTTATAAGGTATGATTGCTCATTAGCGGCGGATATGGCTATACAAAAAGCCAATGAACTTTGGTGCAATGACAAAGCACTAAAGGTCAAAATGGTTGAGTTCATAAAGGACTATGATAAAAACCAAAGGAAGCCACAACCAATACAACAATGGAGGGCAAAAGGCAACCAAAGCGTAAATGATTCTTATTAGGGGAAAAAGTCATATCTTGATGCGGTAGAGGCATGGTTCTTCACAATTACATTCGAACTATTAAGAGTCTGAGAAAAAGGTAATGGATGGTTGTATGAAAGCGCGGTGGTAAGATTAAAACCAAATCTCTTGGTTGTAGAAGCTTAAAATTTGAATTACAAAGATGAGGATATGGAGAAATCAAAAGTCAGTAGGAGGTGGAAGATAGTTAGTTCTCTCTTTTCAATCGATGGAAGCTAAGAGGAGAAGCTATTGATAATGAGGTGGCTCCAAGATTGGTGTGAATCGGTTATGGAATGGGATGAAAAAAATGGTTTTGAGCAATTGAGGTAGGTGTAGTTAATTTGCTATGGTGTGCCCTTGGTCTTGTGGAACAACAATACATTTTGCAAAATAAGCAATGAGTGGGAGAGGTGATTGAAAAGGATGAAAGCCGCGATTAATGGATTCTTTCCATCACGGAAAAGTAAAAATTAAGA